>CM057450.1:1534393466-1535018466 GCA_016271365.2 Neoceratodus forsteri
CCAGTTCTGGGGTCCTTGCACCAGGAAGGATAGGGATAGGCTTAAGACGGTGCAGTCCAGGGTAACAGAAATGATTCAGGGCAGTACGACATGTCCTATGAGGAGTGCTTCAAGGCATTAAACATGTAGTCACTGGAGACCAGAAGGGAAATAAGATAGGGACATTCAAATTCCTAAAAGAAATTAACAAGATGAACTATGGGAAACTATTTAACTTGAATATTTAGCTCGCAGTCATGTGGTCATGAGTAAAAGCTAACAGGAGGAAATTTCATTAGGGACATGAGGAAATATCATTTTACAGAGTGTATGGTGGAGCTGTGGAACAGGATGCCAGCCAAAGTGGTGGGTGCAAAAGCCGTTAGTGGTTTTAAGTATGGCTGGAGCAGAATGAAGGGTATAGTGATTGTTCAGGGCATCAGAATCAGGTAGGAGTATGGAGGGTGGGTGGGGTGGGAGTGAGTAGAACCGTAGAGGGACAGTAGGCCCCAGGGTGAAATAGGTAACTTGGACAAACCATTGGTCTTTTTCTGCCTTCATTGTCTATATTTCTATATCCCTATGTATTATCAGCAAACATATTTAAAACTATTTACCCAAACTCCTCCTTCCTGCACTGTCAAAGATCTTGGATATAAAAAAAAAACACCTATTTTGTGCATGTTAACGATCTTGGAGAAACTGTTAGTTAATCAATTGAACATTCATCTGGCAAATCTGAATCTTAAACCCAATCAGTCTGACTTTTGTAAACTCTATAGCACCAACACGGCAGTCATCAAGTTTAGCCAAGTTTGACTATGGACTCTGATTTGCTAACAAATGTAATCTGTCCTTGGCATTCAACACCCTTAGACATGACTTGCTCTAAGACAGATTTAAACACTTTCAGCTTGACTGCAGTGCTGTGAACTGATTTGAATGCTACCTAAATTGGAGATCCCAGTTTGTGGTCATCAAGAGGGTGATATCAAGTATGCTACCAGTGGCCAGAGTGTTCTGCAGGGCTTCATACTGGGCCTTCTGTTGCTTTCACTGTTCAAAGACAATCTTGACCAACTAGTACCACACGTAAAGGTGCATCTATATGCAGATAACTCTATTGTGTATAAAGTGGGCCTGAGGTCGATTTGGGTCAGTCACACCTGCAAGCAGGCTCTGACAACATGCATTGCTTTGTTTGAGAAGCTTAATTGTAAACTCTAAAAATACCAAGGCCATGCTGTTTGACACAGGACCAAAAATCTTAAACTGTGATATTTATCTGAATTTGACACAGGACCAAAAATCTTAAACTGTGATATTTATCTGAATATTGCTGCTTTTGATGATTGTATTACAGATGATCTCCGGTTATTAATACATGGGGAGCTTGTCATGTCTCAATAAGGAGATGCAGATAAGCAGTCTACTACAAATGACTGAGCTGAAATTAGGCTACTTGTAAAGACACAACCATAGCCTTTCTTGGGAAGTGCTGCTTAGTCTCGTAAAAGTTAACATCATCCTATTTGACTACTTTGAATTTCTATGTTGAAATGCATTCAAAGCATTTCTCTGTAAGCTGTATACAGCTTATCACATGCATGAGTGTTTCATCATATACTCCCTCTGTGATACTCAACATTGATTCCTGTAAAAGGAATTGGGTTGGACCACTTTGTATGCTCACAGGCAGATACATCTTGCCAAGTGTATGTACAGGTGCATCACTCAGAAGGTTCCCCAGTATATCTTGGATCCACTCAAAGTCAAGAGCAGCCAGCTGGATCTGTGCTTGGTAAGGGAGAGCAAATGTAGAAATTGGCAACTGTGGTTCTGCTTTAGTTTGGACTACTGACTTCATTTCAGCTTCAACCCTTCAACTGAAGATACTTTGGGATCTTGGTTGAGATTTAGATGGCTACAAATAGGTGTCAGTGGTACTCCTTAACCAAACCTCAGCCATAGCAATCAATCCCCACATTCTCCACCAGTTCTAGGTCCTCTAGTTAGCTTTTAAGAAAAAAACTCAGTCAGTACCTGGCACAGTAACAGTAGCCAGAGAGGAATGAAAAATATGTCTAGGGACAGAGGAGGATGGTAATAAATAACCAGGGTTTATAAAGGAAAGGAGAGTCATGGTACTAGCTTTAGACTCCTAGAAAGGGTGAAAGTGTTTTTGATTTTTTTGTAATTAACAGTCTGGAGTTTGGAGTGATCCCAAAGTGGCACAAACGTTTGACTGGGCCACTTTGAAGAATAAAGTTCTGAATTTTGGCACATGCACAAAATACAAATTCATATTTTAATATTCAGTGCTTGGTTGCTAGTACTGAGTTCACATTTTGCAGCCATAAGGAAAAATGTAGGGAGGCTGACATTTACTTTCACAGGTCCTGAATATTGGAACATATTACCCATTGACCTTAGGACCTACTTCAGCTCCTTTCCATCATGGTCACTCTATTTACTAAGACTGCTGTGTATGATGTTTTTGTCTCATTTTGTTACATTCAGTGTATTCTCATTAGTTTTGTTCATCCCAGGTTGTTCCTGAAAATAGGCATTTTTTGCAGTGTTCTGACATGGTTACCAAACACTAACTGACTGACTGACTGACTAACTAAGTAACTAACTTCCTAACTACATAAATAAATATATAAATACATACATTCATGCACATATAACAAATAAATATTCAATTGTTTTGATATTTGTGCAGTTATTAGCTAGCAAAGTACATGCATACACAAATTTGGCTGGGTGGCAGGACACAGATGGTGGTGGTAAATGGCTGTCACTCCACAGAGGGAAGAGTGACCAGTGGGGTACCACAGGGATCAGTGCTGGGACCGGTCCTATTCAACATCTTCATCAGTGACATGGTGCAGGACCTAGAAGGCAGAATTTCACTGTTCGCTGATGACACAAAGATCTGTAATAGAGTAGACACACCAGAGGGTGTAGACAGAATGAGAAGAGACCTGCAGAAACTTGAAGAATGGTCAGGGTTTGGCAGTTGAAATTAATGCAAAGAAGTGCAAGATAGCATATGGGCACAAAACCCTGGCACAATATATCAGTTGGGGGGTGAGGATATAGCATGCACCAAGCAGGAAAGGATCTTGGGGTTATCATCTCTGATGACCTCAAGGTAGGGAGACAGTGTGACAAGGCAGCAGGTAAAGCAAATAGGATGCTGGGTTGTATAGGTAGGGGCATCACCAGCAGGAACAGGGAGGTCATAATTCCACTATACAAGACACTAGTGAGGCCCCACCTGGAGTACAGTGTACAGTACTGGAGACCATACCTACGTAAGGACATAGCCAGGGTAGAGAAGGTTCAGAGGAGGGCAACAAAGATGGTACATGGATTGCATCACAAGTCCTATGAAGACAGGTTGAAGGAACTGAACATGTACTCCCTGGAGGAGAGGAGGGAGAGAGGGATATGATAGAGACATACAAGTATCTTACAGGGAGGAACAGGGTGCAGGAAAACACTATTTGTAAGCAAAAAGATGTTCCAGGACTAGAGGGCATGGGATGAAGCTGGAGGGAGGACATTCAGAGGAAATGTGAGGAAGAATTTCTTCACAGAACAGGTGGTGGACAAGGGAACACCCTGCCAGAGGAAGTGGTGGGGCTGAAAACAATCTCAGATTTAAGAATGCATGGATAGACATAAAGGAATTCTGGAGGTCAGGGGTAAGGGGCAACAGACTTCTAGGAAAACAAACTGAACTTACAAGCTCAAATGGACAGACTGGGTGGGCCATAGGCCCTTATCTGCCGACACTGTCTATGTATCTATGTATGTATCTATGTAAATAAATAAATACAAAAATAAATTTTTGATTGTTCTGGTATTCAAACAGTTATACTGTGCATATCAGAAACACTGAAACATGGAATTGACAACAGAAGGAGACCAAAAAACTATACTACCTCACCCCACTGACATGCTGTACTGATGAGTTGTCTCCCTCTTCTTCCTCCCTCTACCCTCAATTCCTTGTTGCCACTCCTGCTCCTGGACTATGAGTCCCCTTTCCCAGTCCCAGCCATTTTAAACCCATTTAGGGTAGCTTCTCCCACCACTTCTACCGATAATATCAATAGACAAACTAGGGGTGGCGGAGTCGTCATCTACATCAAGGACAAATTCACAGTCTTCACTCTTGACTCCTCTTCAATTGCCAACGGATTTGAATGCATGTCCTTAAAAATTGAAATCTCATCTGAGACAGCCATCCATATCATTGGCTGCTACAGACCACCATCTGCTGGATCACAGCTCCTGTCCCACCTTTCATCTATTATGGACAACAGTAACCTTGAAACAATTATACTGGAAGACTTTAACTATGACTGGCTGTCCAGTGCTTCGCTACCTCTCAAATTTTTCTGTGACTCCCATGGACTTTCACTACTCATCGACGAACCAACATGCATTAACAAGAAAAACCCTTTGAGTAGCACCCTCTTAGTTGCTTTACTTGTAAACAAACCGCACTTCTTCTCCCATGCTGGGATCTTTCACACTGATGTTAGTGACCACTGTTTTATTGCTGGTGCAAGAGCCAACCCTAAGCCTACATTCACAATGAAATTCTCTACTTATACATCAAAATGGAATTTTGACCCGCTGGCTTATATTAACGATCTAAAAGCCTCTCTACTTTGGCAGAGCTTTTTCCTTGCTAAATCAGTAAACAAAGCATACACCATCTTCCAGGAAATTATAACTAATGCCCTCAATACCCACGCTCTGATGGTCAAACCCCACATAAAGCCTAGAATGTTTCTTTGGTTCACTGTAGACCTTAAGTCTGCATTAGTAAAAAGAGACAAGCTTTGGAAAAATGCTGGCAGATCACAACTAGCCAAAGATTGGTGTCTCTTCAGAACTGCCAGCAACTACTGTACTAAGTTGATCAGCGAGGCCAAGTCTAATTTCTACAGCACAGAGCTAGACTCCACCTCAAAATGGCCAACCAAAATCTGGACTACAATAAAAGATCTATCTGGCCACATGACAGAAAACATACTCCGCTCAAAAATCTCCTAGGACAATGTCATTATCAGTGATAAAAAGGAAATATTACAAGCCTTCAACAATCATTTTGCCTCAGCAGGATTACCATTCGACAACTCACCCACTTGCTGTCTGCACTCTCAGATGACTGTATTGCCTCCTGAGCCCAACCTAACACATGCCATATTTTCCTTCTCACCTGCTACTTTAAAAGAGGTTGAAGACCTTCTCCTTCATTTGAACACTAAGAAAAGTGCTGGCGCAGATTCCCTGGACCCCTAATACCTAAAGATTGCCTGGCATGTTCTAGCTGTGCCAATTACTCATCTATTTAATATGTCACTGTCCCAGGGGTCTCTCCCTAATCTATGGAAAACTGTTCACTTCATTCCGCTATTTAAATCTGGGGATCCCTGTGATCTAAATAATTACAGACCAGTTTCGCTGCTCCCCATACTGTCAAAACTTTTAGAAAGTATAGTGAATGTCCAGCTAAGAGCCTTCCTAGAAAACACAAACTTCCTGAACCCTATATAGTCAGGTTTCTGAACTAACCATAGTACGGTTACGGCACTGGCCAAGGTAACAAATGATTGGCTATTGTGATCTAGAGAACAAAAAGTTTGTCTGTGCTGTTTTCCTAGACCTCAGCAAGGCATTCAATACTGTCGACCATTGCTTACTTCCTTCTTCGTTAAAAGCCTTAGGTCTAGACACTATTTTGATGGGCTGGTTCCAGAACTACTTAACAGACAGGCACCAGCAGGTCAAGGCAGAAGGGGAGCTTTCCTCCCTCAAACCGTTATTCAGAGGTGTCCATCAGGGTTCCATTCTGGGTCCACTACTATTCACTATACATATTAACAGCATTGATTTTGGCATCAAGAAGGCCAACATTCACCTGTTTGCAGATGACACAGTACTCTATCTAAGCCAGATAACACCTGATGCTGCCTGTAAAGACCTGCAAGTTGACTTCAATATCTTGCAGTATCAGCTTCTTAGCAAAAAAACTGCTCCTCAGTGCCAAGAAAACAAAAGCAATGATACTCTCACCTGGCAACCACATGGCTCACCCTGCTACTACTGGCACTCTACCCCCATTACCACCTTATTGGGAGAAAACTTGGAGTTTGTTACTAAGTTTAAATACCTGGGGGTCTGGTTAGACCACAAACTCTCCTTCGGGAAACACGTGGAAGATTTGCTGAAAAAACTGAGTCAGAGGCTTGGTCTCTTATATCAGATAAACTGCCTTCTAACCACAGAGGCAAAAAGGCAGCTAGTCCAGCCTACATTCATCTCCTTAATTGACAACGCTGATTTCATCTATAGTCATTGTAATGCCTCATATCTGGGTAAATTAGATGTCCTATACCACAGAGCACTGCATCTCATTACCAGCCTCCCCTTCTCCACCCATCACCGCTCTTTATATGCTGCAGCGGGGTGGACCACCCTACATACAGGCGCAATAGAAATGCAGCCATATGGACATTCAGAGTGGTTACCAGTAAATTACCACAGTATATCATTGATTTACTGCCTATAAGCGAGCTCTGAAACTATGCCCTAAGGAGCTGCTCCCTAATTTTCTTGAGGATTCCCAGAGTCTCTATGTGTTTTGGGAGAGTGGCCATAGGCTTCTCACTGCCAACTCTCTGGAATAAGCTGCAGAAATCCTTGAAATTAAGATCCCCAGTTAGTCTTGCAGTGTTCAAGACTTTATATGCAAAAACAGTCACAGAAGTATGCCACTGTTTTCACCGACTATAGCTGCTCCCTTTCTGTGTGCTATCATCCTCTGCCCTCTTTTTGCACACAACAAACATTACCATTCAGAAACCCTATACCCTAACTCCTATTTCCTACCATGTCGTTCCTTCCATCTCTTAAACCTCCTAACCTAATCCATAAGTGTGTATTCCCTTCTTCACTACAGCCCATGCCCCTGCACCCCCTCACCCCTTGATAACTTTACTTAGTGTGAGGTTCCAATTAATTATGATACTGTATCCCCTTCTCCTTATATAGCACCCCTTATTATTAACCCCTTTTTTCCTCCCTGAACATGATATGTATATAGTTAGAAATATAATATGTGCCCAAATTAGACCACTTGTCTTATTATTACCTAGTCTGCCTTATTATGTATTCACATGTATTGTCTTATTGCCTGTTCATAAGTGTATTGTACCCTGACCTTGTGTGATGCAGGTCCACTTTGTAAATGAGCTTGCACAATGGTGTCCACCTGGATAAAGATTTGATTGACTGATTGATTGATTGATTGATTGATTGATTGATAATCTGCTCCACAGTGCCACAACCCTTTCCATGATGTAAATCTTTCTCACATCTCCCTTGAACTTGCCCTTCACCAACCTCCAATCATGCCTCCTAGTGACTATGACCTTATTTCTTACAAACAGCTTCTCTCTATCCATCCTTTATGCACCCCTCAGAAGCTTACTGTATATGTTTCTATTATGCCCTACCTGAGCCTGGTCTCCAGTGAGTACATATTTAGGGCTACAATACATTCAGTATAGGATCAGCCTATATGGCCCTGAATCATCTTGGTGACCCTTTTCTCCACCAACTCAACTCTGTCTATGTTCTTCCTCAGGTGCGGACTTCAGATCTGAGAACAGCACTCCAGATAAGACCTAACCATGGATCCATACAAGGGCAGTATCACCTAGCTTCTCTATGAAAATCCCTCTTTATACATGCCAGCATCCTCAACATCCTGTTACATGCATTATTACAGAAACTCTTGCTTGAGGGAGTCACTGATTATGACCCCCCCAGATCTCTCTTTCCCATTGTAGTGACCAGTCTAATGCTTCCCATCCAGTATTCTGTGCATTGGTTCTGTCTTCTTAAGTACATCACTTTGCACTTCTTACCATTGATTCTCAACTGTTAGATCTTAGACCATCACTCTGATCTCTTTAGGTTCATCTAGAGCTCTTACACCTCTTTCTCATGATCCAATTGCCACATAGCTTGGTGTTGTCAACAAGGAGACACAGCTTGCCCTGGATATCTTTCTGTATGCTGCTGATACAGATATTAAACAGGGCAAGTCCTAGGACTTATCACTGCTGCACTCTGCTCATGATCTCCCCAGCCCCCAGTTTCACCTTGGTCACTACTAGCCTCTGTTGGCTCCCCCAGCCAATTTAATTCTCACCTGACTAAACAGCACTCCTTGCTGAAGTCCTCAAACATTTTAGCCAACTCCTGTGTGGTACCAAATTTAAGTCCTTGCTGAAGCTGAAGAAGTCTGAATCTCCTTTTTGTCCTCTGTCTTTGCTTTGTGGCCCAGTTGAGAAACAGTGTCAGCTTGGTCTAGCATGACATTCCTGACACCAACTCATACTCATGTTATTCTGAAGTATACTGTCCTCTTAGTAGGGGACCAGGCTTTCTTTGACTATGGTCTCTATCACCTTACCTACAATGGAGGTAAAATAGACAGGAGTCTAGTTGCCTGGATCCTCTCTGTGTTCCCCAGTAGTTGAGGGGAATTACTTCAGTGGCACCACTCTGAACTTTGGTGAGTCAATAACTATTTGAGTTAAGGGTGCTGCCAATTCTGTGGCCAATTCACAAGTACAAATTGCAGCAGGTCATTTGGTTCTGCTGCCTTATCTACCCTAAGTGCTTTTAGACCCTTACACACCCAGTATACCATTATCTCTACCTAGCCCATTTCCTGAATCCTCCATGTGGTGACCTTGATGCCTCTTTTTGTTAGAGATCCATCATCCTCTACCATGAATACTGAGAAATAAATAATTGTTCAGTTTATTTGCCTTCTGCTCATCATCTTAATGTACCCTCTCTCCCCACTAGCCTGATTTGCCCCTTGTTTTCCTTTTTCCCTGAATGTATGTAAAAAGATTGTTTCCCCCACCTTCTACACCCATGACAGTACACACCTCCATGTCTGTCATTGTGCTCCTAACCACCGTCATTGCTACTTTGAGTCTAGTCTGATATTCCTGTCATTCTTCCTCCTCCTCCTTGTTCCTCTTGTACTGTACCTAGTGAAGGACGTTCTTTTCAAGTTCATGGCCTCCCTCACCAGCTTTGAAAACCAGATTTGCTTTTTGTGTTTCTTTCATTTGGAAACCTTCCTTGCACAAGATTTAGTCACCTCCAGAAGTGCTCCTTAATCCTACCCATCATTAATCTACCCCTAGATACGGTAGGCATCTGCCACTCTCTCTCTAACTGGTTTCTGAATCTAGTTGACATTCAGAAAGAGCAGAACATGGTGCACACTAAAGGAGAAAAATATTCAGTTAACAGTAATCTGAACTGTTCTACAATTTATAGAGCATATCGTTCAGTCAGGTACTGGACCATACACATCACTCACCAACAGAAACCCCAGTGCTTTACTCAGTAGAGCTTTGTTAGGAGGCTGGTAGCAAGCTGAAACCATCCCATTTATAGTCCACTGACTAAGATGTCAAAAAGTAATAGAGCAATTGATGTTTACACACATGTAAATTAAAACCAAGCTGACTAGGAGGCCTGGCCCCTTGCATCTCAACAGAACAATGCATTTAAGACACCACAAACACATTTGCAAAATAACTTAGAAAAATAGGGTGGAAGGTACAACAAAAATAATGTGCACATGAGAATTACTTCTGCAAAAAATAAAGATACATGGTAACAATGTAAGAAGCATTTTAATCCAAAATTCAGACCAAAATGTGGCTATATAGAACTGAATTACTGTAATTATGTAGCAAATGCATCAATTCAGGTAACAGCAGTTAGACGCTATGAAAAGTTATTAGAACATGTGACAGCCAGAAAGGTAGGTGTTGCAGTCACCCAAATAATGGCAGTAATTGCTCTTGCAGGGTATCTGCTCACACCCTGAAGTTCTGACCATCCAACATTCTATAATGTCAAAGAGACAATAAGATTATTCTCCTGGTGTTTGACTATGCAGATGTGGTGTACAGTGCCACTTTTAGATGTACACTGGCCAGACTTTTCCTCATCTCCCACTCTTTTTGCTGTGCCTTCAACTATCCTTCCTGCATTCGGTACTTCTCCCTCTACTTAAACCTCTCCTTTCCCTCCACTTATTTCCAGTGCCACTGTCACCATGCTGTGTTCCTTTCAAAACTTTTCTTCAGATCCCTTCTTGTTAACTCTACTCCATCCCCTCTTCCTACTCCCTTCACTCCTCTGACTCTTACCCCTTTGCCATTCCCTGCTCCACTTCATAATCTCTGTTGGGCAATCTGTCTCCTCCTGTCACACCCCTTTATCTGGAACAACCTCCCCTTAGCTATTTGTATCTCTCCTCCACCATTCAAAGCACTCTTTTGTGATGTTTCCATCCATACCTGGTTCTACAGCTAACTTTCACCCTGCCCTATCTGTCTTTTTCCATTTCTTGTTTCTCTACTACTGCCCTTTTTCCTACTGTTGTTTTCTGGTCTGCCCCTTTGTCTTTTATATGACTCTCCCTGTTTGCCTAGTAACTTCCCTTCAGCGTGAAAATCATCTCTGTCCCTGCCTTTAATCCACAGAGGCCACCTTTGGAACTAAGCACTGTGGCATCATCATTTTTCCCTTGCAGCAGTTGTACACACAGCCGAAATGAACAAGAGTTTATCATGATTGATCATGAAAAATCCTTATATTTCATTGTTAAAGATCATGTTCAAGTATGAAAAATCACCAAAAATATCACCATTAATAATGAAACTCCACCAGTGTTAAATGGCCGCCAATCAAAAATCATCACGATCTGATCGTGATTTTTCTTGAATTTTTGTGATTTCCAATATACAGTATTAATCCTGATTAATCATTACCTGAAGTAATCATAAATCATCATTTTATTGGCATCATGACATTCTTTTTTATTGTCAATCATTAATAATCATGATTGATCAATATTGGTTAGGAGTCATGATCATTTTTAATCCGTACATTTGGTGGTGCTAAATCATTATCTATCATAATCGATCAATACTCAAATCAGCCATAAAACAGCACTTTTCTTTCTTTGCTGATGGTGTTTTTTTACATCAATCATGATTAATAATAGTTGATCAATACATGATGCAGGTTATTGACAGCCAATCAGAACCTGCTTCACAGATCGTAATTAGTCATGATTAATCATATGCTTGTAATTTCTGGCCATGATTAATCATATGCTTGTAATTTCTGGCCATGATTAATCATGATTGATGTACCTGGCTCTCATTGGCTGCTCTGCTGTAATTAATTTGCATAATTTGTCTTGTTTGATCATTCATGATCAATCATTGCCTTTTAAAGTAATGGTGTGACATACCGAATTGGGCTTCATAGCCTGAGCTGCAGTGGTGATAGTCCGTGTGTCAAAATTAAAAAAATTACTACTGTCATGTAAGGGAGGGAAGGGATCATAACTCTGGCCAGACTGTTGGCCATGCAACCCCTTTTCACTTCCCAGTCTGCCTGCTCCACCTCTATGCTCTGATGTTATGTGATATCTAACCAGGGAGAGTGTGGGGGTGCACCCCATACAAGTCTATGGGGCTCATTTTCAAAATGGTTTTACAGATGTTTATGCAACCTTTGATAGCAAATGAAAACCACCACTCAACTAATAAGGACCCTTCTGAATGCTAACTTTAGTGCCATAACATTCCCCACCAACTCCTTTGAGAACCATAGTGGTCTTTTTTCCTCTTGCTTTTATTTGCTTGTCTAACACAGAAGTGCACTGCTTTCACTATAGTTCCTTTTAATTTCACTCACTGTTATCCTACTCTGCCCAAGTCTCCTCTACCTGCCAGTGCATCCCTGAGGCATTCCCCTGTCTTTGTAAAGTGTGCCATCCTGAAGTACAAGACCCCCACCTTCATGTGGTTCAATTCCACCCCTGTACTCATATTGAACTATGCCATTCAGTGATCACTTGTCCCCATGTGGCCACCCACTGGGACATCTGCAACACTGTCCCTACTGTTGAGAACTAGGTCAAAACTGCTCCCTCACAAGTGGGCTCATTTACTAATTGCCTGAGGAACGCCCCCTGCAGGGAGTCCAAGATATCCCTGCTCCTAGCTAAAGCTACAGCTAGGATGCTGCAATCCACATCTCACAGATTAAGTATCCCACCAGCAGCTCCACCCCCTTAGTTGACATCTTATGGATGGCTTCCACTAGAACCCTGTCCATCTCTTCCCACTGTGCTGGAAGTCTGCAGATAACCCAGATATGAATAGCGGATCTTTTTCTCAGTTCTAGGGAAAGTAAAGTGACTGGCTCAGGGTTACACAGTATGTAAGTGGGAGCTGTAGGATTCAAACCCATGTCCCCAGGCTTGCAGCTCAGTGCCATTAACCACTACGTTATACTGCCTCCTTTCTTGCATATGGAGACCAAGTGCCCCAAGAACACCACATCATGTCCCCACCATATATACATACAGTATCTACTCATTGTAAAAACAAATACATTAATACAGACATGAAAATGGGGTTTTGAGCCTTATATGTCTTGGCAAATCGGTTGTGTGTTTTCCTTGTGGTTGCCAACTTTATTGCCCACCCCCTCCACCCAGCCTGTAGCCTCCTGTCTGAAGCATAAGGTACAGCTCCATGCCAGTGCCTTATAGGCAATTACTCTTTGACAAAAATAAAGTATGACTCAGCACATGTGGCTAAGAGAATCAGTAATAGTTTTCTTCCCTTAGGGTCCAGCAGGATGCAAGAGATCATACTTGCTGAGGGGGTGGGCATTACGCTTGATAACCCCAAGAAACACCATGTAACCATTTCATCAAAACTCCTAGGACTCAAAATCCTGTTTGTTTTTATTTGTGCACTTTGCATTTTTCATCCTAATGTATACATTAATGTAATTTTTTTGCAGTAAATTTTGCAGTAAATTTCCCTCCTTTTGTGATAGTGGAATCATAGTATGCCTGCTCTACTTGAAACTAAATTGGCTCTCCCCAGACTCGCTCAGACACTATTCTGCAGGCTGTACCATTGATAATATAATCAGAATGGGGTCCCCTAAATACCTTGCCGAACTATTAACTCAGCCCTCCCAAGCATACCTCCTCAGGGCATCTGCTCAAACCCAACTTGAAATACCCAGATATCTCACACAAAAAGGAGAACGATCCTTCACCATATCTGCCCCCCGCTCCTGGAACTCCATTCCCTCCCACATCAAACTCTCCAAATCCCACAAGGCCTTTAAAGGAAAACTCTATGTTAAAATCAGAAAAAGATATGTAGTAGTCTTTTTTCTGTGTTCTAACCAGTTCCCAGTGTTTTCTTTTCCTCTGGCTGTGAGAGATGTTTTTCTAACTTTCCCTAACTGTTTTATTGCCCTCGGAGGTTGCCATTCTGGTTTCTTTTATGGCCTCTAGTCTTCCCAGAGTGCCCTTTGGTGTGATGTCTAATTGCCCCTGCAGGAAGCCAGTGTCTTGTTACAGGGTCTTTCACAGCTCAGCCACAGAGAAAATACTTCTTCCAGAGAAGGCACACTACTAGATTTTGGGTGAGTGTAATCATTATTATTTTTTGATATCAGTACCTTGTCCTGCTATGTTCTGCTGTGTGTGTGTTTGTGTGTGTGTGTGTGTGTGTGTGTGTGTGTGTGTGTGTGTTTTGAATCATGTCACTGTTTACTCTATTCCTCTCAGTCACTTTCAGTTTTTGCACCAGTACTAAGTAGTAAAAATTGAACATCACCTTATAGGTTGTAACATAGCAGGACAAGGTACTAATGTCAAAATATAATGATTACACTCACCCAAAATCTAGCAGTGTGACTTCTCTGAAAGAAGTATTATCTTTGTGACTGAGCTGTGACAGACCCTGCTAAATCTAAGGGCATAGCTACATCACAGTCACATGAGCCAAGGTGCATCATAGGAGAAAGAAAGCCAATAAACCTATTTGTGATGGAGATCCCCAAGGGTCATAAAACTACCATACAGCTAGCAGGCTAATTTAGGAAAAACTCCAAATAGCAGACGGAGGGAAGGACACACTAGGATTTAACATACATATCAAAACACTCTACATAACATATGTTTTTGCACATTCTGGGTGGACTTCTCCTTTAAACAGAGTCTTCGGGCACACCTGTTAGAATCTGACTGCTGCTCTTGTGCTGTAACTTGAGCCTCTCTCCTAGCATTTCCTCCTCCCTATGGCACTTACTGATTTCCTGCTGGTCTCCAAAATCTGAAAGTTTCCCACATCCAGCAGAAATCCTATTGTTATAATGCTACTTCATTTAAGTTTTGTTTGCTGTTTGTCATTTCAGTTTAGTCATTGATGTATCATCAGATGAAAATAATTAATGTAATGTTATCTGTTTCTCTTTGTCATCACTGATAATGACTGTACCTGGCTGTATACTGTTCAAATGTTTGTTCTTACCTCATGCTGCGTCATGAAATACTCTTTAATGTTGACTCTGGTCTCTACTGTCTACTCTCCCGGGTCATGCCTGAATATAGGCAACATTGTTGTCTAGTGTACTTACCCGGTAAATAAAAACCAAATAAATAAATAGCAGAATAGTGGAGATATTTCAAACCCTGCATCACCAACCACTTAATAAGTGAAGGACTACAGTGTCATAATACTTGAGGTTGCACCATTAGAGGTTAACATGGTAGGACAGATAAAAGATCTCTCACCTGGTTACTGTGGAGCCTGGGATAAGGGGGTCTCAAGGGAGCAGGCAGTCATACCTGTAAAACAAGAAAAATAATGGGGTCACAAAGGATCTGCAGCTGTTTACAGACTAACTGTGACAAACAATGTAGGGTAAACAAAAAACAATACTTATCTAATATATATGGTCAGTGTCCTCCTACACCTGGTCAATGTCCCATTGGACCTGTACATATAAAAGGGAAAATGGATTCTGATCAGCTGGGTAGGTTGGAAAGGACCTGTAGAGGTTAGAAAAATAAAAGGGATGATGTTGGTTGGTCACGGGGCTGAAGCTTGGAAGCCTGAATAAGTGGGACTCCCGAGGGCAGGGTACTAGGCCATCTGGACAAGCACAACTGTGATCAAATTCTGAAGAGAGGCTATGTGCAAAAAGCAATGGATTTTTAACTTAGTAAATGCAGAGCTTGGGCTAAAGCCTGACTTCATGGCATGGATGTGGGTGAATGGAGAACAATTGGTCAGGTGGCTGAGGAAAGCAAAAAATGCCAGAAGTCTGTCCAAATCTTATTTACCCAGGACAATTCAGCTAAGAGTTGCAACACCTCATTTTCAGTGGGATCCTTCTTCTACACATTTCATCCTTTGTACTACAGTACCTCCACCCTATCTATGTCCTTGCATATATGGGGCCTCTAGAACTGGACACAGTACTCAAGGCGTGGTCTCACCAGTGATCTATACAGGGGTATTATTACCTCCCACTTTCTGCTGGCGATTCCCCTGCCTAGGCATCCCAACATCCCGCTAGCCTTCCCCGCTGCCTTGTCACACTGTTTAGCTACCCTTATGTCATCAGAAATGATTACCCCCAGATCCCTTTCCTGCTTTGTGACTGTTAATACCTCTCTTCCCAGTTGATATGTTTCCCCCAGATTTCAGTGCTCCACCTGCATAATTTTGCACTTTTAGAGTTGAAACCCAGCTGCCAAACCCATGACCATTCTTTCAGCTTTTTTGGATCATTCTTCATTCTTTCTACCCCCCCCCATGTAGTGCATCCACTCTGTTACAGAGTTTTTTGTTGTCCGTGAACAGACACCCTTCTAGTCCTTCTGTAATGTCACTAATACCTACACTAAAGAGGACCGGGCCTAGTACTGATCCTTGTGGCACCCCACTGGTCACTTCACTGAGCTTTAATGAACATCTTACTATGATTTTTAGGTGCGCAAAAGAAAAACCTGGGTGCACAGTTACTTGTATAAAAGCTCTTCCATCAAGGAGCTAGCTGCTTGATCCCTTTCACTTCCTGATCTACAGACTGCCCCATTCTAAGATGTTTTGTGGCTCTTGCTAGTTAAAACCTGGCTGTGATTTGTACCAAAACCTGATTGAAAGTAGAGAAATTAGCACTAACAAAAAGACACATCATAGAACTAAACTGAGTGTGCTCCATGCTCTCTCTATACAGACATCACAAAAAGTCTGAGAGCAGATATAGTGCCAGTGATAAGGAAATAGATGGGATCCAGCAGCCAACCCCTTGGGGGAAAATTATAATCCCATCCTTTCCAAAAGGGGCATCCAGTGTTCTAGATAAGGAGAGTGTCGGTCTGTTTTACTCTCTCAATATTAGGAAATAGTCTTACAATTTTTTTTAAACATGTACCAATCCTCATCCCAATACATGGAAATTCTCCACACCCCATGAGATAGTGCTTCATAACATCACCAGTGACTTAAAAAAGTGTAGCTTCTGGCCAGATTTGAAGCACTTGTACACATCCAAATTTTGTTTTACTCACCAAGTTTCAAAACTAATGAGTAAATTACTCTTACATGCCAATATTATCTGGAGCACTGGGGGTATCGTTAGAAAAAAACAATGTAGCCATGAGCTCGCATTCAGGTAAAGAAATTTACCTTTTTTTTGTTTTGATCACTGAGAAAGGTGCTCTTTAAAGGGGTCCTAATTCATAATCAGGATTGATTTTGCAAGCAGCATCCTTGAACTGCCAAGTCACTAAGATGAGCTATTAGGATAGTTTTCCAGTTTTCATAAACTGATCAACCAGCTCCATATTCCCAAGAAGTCATCCTGTTGTCCCATTGAACTTTAAAGAGCTGCTGACATGGTCAAGACATGCAACTCATAACAAGGAGTTATCTGCCCAAGGAGTTAAATTAACCCACGTTTGAATTTTTTTTTAAGTGATTAAAAGTACTGGAACAGAGGTTATGAGCGGGGCATTAAAGAAGCACTTGTAATCACTCACAAAAAAAAACTTTGCTAAATTAACTCCTCGGGCAGGCAACTTCTTGGTATGGGTTGCCACAAGCCTAAATCATCTTGTCAATCAGCACAGCCACCTGTGAAGTGCAGAATGCACATAAATAAAAAAAAATAGCACACTGGAATGGGGAGTCAAAGCTTGGTTTTAGGCTGTTAACAAAAAATAAAAACACAACAGGAGAACTGTCATCTTAGTAACTAGGCAATTAAACAGCCCCCAATGCCAATTGAACAAGTGTGAAAAAATATAATATTTAGACACAATTAAGCTTATATTCTGTAGTTCTTTCTGAAATTCCCTCCATTATTCTGTAATTATAAGGGAATTTACATGAAATCAGGATATCTAGCAATCATTTCTTCTCTGGCTGCTTGTCTACACCTGTCATCACAATTCTGTTTAAAACATAACAATCTGTTGAAGTGGAGGCAATTATGTCATAAACAGGGGAACTGTGATATAATAGGTGGACAACCAGCCAGAGCAGAATAGTGTGTATGGAATTTTTTTCTAAAATATCTTGATCTCCTGATCTACTTGGCTGCCCCTTCCGAGCCCCACCCCCTTGAGCCCCATCACATGGCTTCTCTAGTGATTACCTTATATCAACGTCCTCTGCAACAGGACTGTGGTGGTGCCCAGTCACTGGTGTGAGGCCCTCATCCTGCTGCCTTGGCTGTTTTTCCTCCTGGATTTTGCCCTGGGCCCACAGACATGCAATGGATGCAATTTGTGAGCTCTGCTTCTATGGAGGCACCCCTGGCATCCTGAACATGGGTACCCCTTCTGTACATAGTGGCATCGCATGTGCTGCCCCCCAGCCATTGCTGGATGGCAGTCAAGCAGTGCACCACACTAACCCCCCTCCCAAAGAAAGGAGAGTTGTCCAAGGGATACTCAATCCTTCCTCTCACTGCTGGCCCCTGAGCAACCCAAGGCCATTCCTGACCCCAGGTTGCCAGCATGACAGGAGTGTTTTTTGTTAACTGTTTACGCCTCAACTCTGGCACGTGCCCTTTTCATCATGTACCCCCAACTCTGTCACACCACATCTCCAGGACTTTGCTTGTCCCTCTAGATGCCCCATAGTGAGACAAAATCTGTGATCAGTTGGAACAGCCTGGTCAGTAGATGAGAATCCTGTGGCATACTAGCATTATCCTGCTGCCCTGATGGTTCTTTTTTACCATTTTTACTCCTTCCCTCAGAGTCAGTGGCATCAGCACACATGTGCATGCATGCATACATGCAACAGGAGTGCACATGTGCAGGCTGACACACTACCCCAACCTAACTTGGTGGCCACTATGATGTTTCGTGCGTTACTGCGGGGGGCGGCATTCGTACCTAGGCAAAGGTAGCTGCCCTCTCCTTCAGCCAGCCCCTCACCATCCAGGCTCTTTTTCAAATCCAGGCTGCTAGCACCATGAGAGGTAGCACTGCTGCCTCGTCAATGGGTCAGCTAATCCAAACCAGCTTCTTGCTGTAGTACTCCAGTTTGCATCTTGATGGTTTGTACTGAGTCATAATGTAGTACACTTAATAGCGCACGGCATTATGCCGAAACCTGGATCTGTGCACGCTCCGTGTTGGACCTCCCAGAGTTAGAATCCTTAGTGGAGGGGTCCTGGGGGGCACAACCCCCCATAACGGGGTGTGTGGGGGCAGAGCCCCCCACAGAAAAAAAGTTATCAGTGAATCGAACAACGGGATTATGTCGCATGACATTCTGCCGTGTGCGATATTGAACCCATGCCTTGATGGTTCCTGCTTATAACTCAGAAAACATATGCCCAGCAGCAGTGCACCACTTTGGACAGTTGATTCTGGAATGATCTTTGGATGCTGGTGCTTGGGTGGCTGGCTGCAAGAAATGCTGCTGATTGCAGCACATCTCAGCAGGGGATGGTCTGATGTACATTCTGTAGCCACAGTGGCCCTCACCAGTAGGCCATGGAGCTTGCTACAGTACTCCACTAAGAGGATAGCAGTATGTGCAAAAGATGATGCCAAATGCAATGCAACCCAGCACGAGCAGGTCTGCTGTACATTCTTCAGTGACAGTAACCCCCGGCAGTGGGCCATGGAGCTTACTACTCCGTTAATAGGATAGCAGCATGTGGAAGAGATGCTACCAATTACAACGTGTCCCAGCAGGGTAAATTTAGTTTTCTTACAGGCTGTATTATTCTGTTGATGACTAAAGATGACTAAAAATGACCCTAATTAGTCTTTAAAAACAAATTAATGACTGCTTTGATACTAAATTTAGTATTTGACTTTGGTGAGTGCAGCTAATGCCTGGCCAGACATGTTGAAATAAAGGTAAAAATAGGTAAGTATGAGGAACTTACAGTACTGTGAGTAAAGATAGGGAGCAAAGAGATACAAAGTGTACAATGCAACATCGGAGTACAAAAAGCTGAGTTTTAGTGGAAAAGATAAAGTTAAAGAGCAACTCTCTATTATAATAAAAAGCTTTAAAACATTACATTTATACCAGCTGTGCTTTAACTTTATTGTTTTCTAGTTCTTTGTAATTTTTTTTACGTTCCCATGCTGTCGGTCTACTAAATATAAATGCAGCACTTATTTCACTAAGTCTTTCGGAATATATCTGACTCTCTCCTGCTAACCACACAAGTGCTGTTTGTGACATCACAGTCTGTCATGGTGAGCACTATGATGTCATACACAAATGCACTGAGAGTTTAATAGGGGAGAGGCAAATGTTTTCCAATGTGTTCTATACAGACTTTTCAGATGGACTACCAAGATGTGCTGTAAATTTTGGAAAGAAACACTGAAAAAAAAATTATTCTCTAGTAAATTGTAGCAGCTAAAACATCTTATTTATGAAAGCACGTGCTGAAGTGTAGAGTTGCTCATAACATCAAAGTAAGAAAAACAGAGATATAGTGATAGAGGACAAAATAAAACAAAATAAACAAAAAAAAAAAAGATAGGACACGAAACAAGAGCTTCTTTCTCCATGCCACGACATAGCAGCTGTGCTCCCCCCCTCTCCCAACACAGACGCTGTTGTCTGGATGCCTCGACAAAGAAGTTGTGCTTTCCCTCCACCCTCCCAACACAGGAGCTGTACTCCCTAGCCTCCAATACAGAAGCTGTCATCTTCTGGCCACCAACACCCATCAGCTGTTGTCTCCTGACACCCATAGACAGGAGCTGAGTTCCCCCTCCCAGACAGAAGCTGTGCTCCCCCTCACAGATAAGAGCTGTGCTCCTCCCTCCCAGAAAGCAGCTGTGCCCCCCCACACAGGAGCTGTGCTCCCTACCCCAGACAGGAGCTGTACTCCCCCGACAGGAGCAGTGCTACACACACACACACACACTGTGCTTTTCCCCAACACACACACACACACACACACACACACACACACACACACACACACACACACACACACAGGAGCTGTGTCCCCCCACACACAAACAGAAATTATGCCAGCCACACACATGGAAACTGTGCTTCCCCCACTCCCTACAAACACACAAAGAAGCTGTGATCCCCACACACACACAGAGCCATGCATCCCCACCCCCACCCACACACAGGAGCTGCACTACTAAGCTTGGTTCCCTCTCCCTTCCCATGCTTCTCATCCTACTCAAGAACAGAGAATGACTGACATGCTTACCAAGCTGGCTACCCACCCACCCATCAGTCCACCAAACAAACCAACATGCTTCAAGTCCACCAACCTTTGTGCTGCTGATCTCGCTGCACCATTTCATTCTCCATGTCCAAAATGGCCTTGCAAAATCATGGTGGTAACGATAGTCACTGTTAACATTCGTGCTCAAACAATCAGTTTGACATTTTGTGAGTTTCCTGGCAGAAGTCCCACCTATTTCCTCCTGCTATTCATTGGCTGCTCCTGGGAGGGAAAGCTTATCAATGACCCCTATATCAGATAGCTGACAGCACAGAAATCCAATGCTGAGTGGAAGTCTGTGATCATGATGGTTGTGGGGGACGTGTTCTGCCCAGAAACTGCATCCGGCCATTCGGGGAGAATGCAAAATAAAACCCCATCACAACTTACTGCTAAAAAAATGTCCCTAGCATCCACTGGCAAACACCTCTCTCATCCCATTCCATGTAAATTAAGTAACTGGTGTCTAGTGGCACACAATCACTCTCCCCATATCATATTTAAAAAAGCAGTCTCTGAGGTCCAGTGACATCTTATACCCTGTAACGGACATGGACACCTCGTTACAGTCAACCCACCCAATATAGTTCAAGTAGAAGGTCTTACCTGAGCACTAGGGAGCCAGAGATAGGAGTCTTGAAGAAATGTCTTCCACTGCAACTGTAAAAAAAGTATGGAAAAGTGGTCACAGTTGCTCTGTTGCACTTAGAGGGTAAAATAGGGTAGGAAGAATGGACTAGGCAAAAAAAAGTATGCTTATCTGATGGCGAAGAAGTCCAAGTACAGTCCAACTGTAAAATAAAGGAAACAATAGGTTAGTTGGGGGGAAAACACAGAAGTAGCAGAAGCAGTTAGGGAAGAAATTGTGTTTTTGGAGGTGGGCTCAGCAAAACCCCTTGGCTCCAATTGGTGGCCGAGTGGATAGTATTTTACTTGTTAGCCCAGGTGGGCTAGAGCTGGTTCTTAGGGGCTAGCAAAATGAAAACAAAATTGGTGGTCCTGTGTGCTAGATATCCCCGGGGGCCAGGCCAAGTTTGGAGCCTGCTGTCTGGCACATCAACAGCAGGAGGTGGGATTAGCCAGATAGTAAAGGAAAGTTAAAGCAGCAGTATTTGTTTTTTAAAAACGCTGTAAACTCACTCAACTGCTGTACGAGTGTTCTAAATAGCTTGTTCTAATTCAGTTGCTATATTCCACTTATTTTCTATTTCTCAAGTAATGTTATGCTTACAAGGTGCATGCAATCTTGCCAGGTCCACTATTTGTACTGCCAGTTGGTTGAGATCTCTCCTGCCGGCAGTGCCTCTAAAGAAGGCTCATTTGAATATGATGCATCTTGTGCTCCTTCCTCGGAAGTGTCAATTACTTCTTCAAGCTCATTCATGGTTTGTGTCGGGAGACTGCTGTCAGTACAAAGGGGAGACAGCTGAGTCATTTTTCTGCAGTTCCTCAGAAAGCTCTGAGTATGTGTCATCACTGATCATAATATTTAAAATATAGGGCTCCAGTCTGAAACTGTGTGGTTGTGGTCACAGCTCGAGACATCCAATACAGTAGTCAATAAGTTCAGAAACTACCACAATCAAGCTAATAACAAATTCCCTGCGACCTTGTTCCGAGCTCATAATCCCAGATAGAACAGTTTATAGGCAAGCACTGTCATTGCTAAATTACACTTCATTTGTGATGCTATTCCTAAACATGGGTTATAACCAAAATTGTGGCCATCAGAAATGACAGTCGCATAAAGTTTTGTGGCATGAATCAGTGTCTGAAGTGCAGCCTGTACTGACTGCAAGTACAGCTTCCTTCATATCACAGATCATTAAAAAGAACTCAGACAAGCCATTCCTTACCTGCATATACCTGCCAAAAATAAATAAATAAAAACCACAGACTTGTTACTATTCATGCAGACCTACATTCAATGAATTGACTATGCTTAGAAAGGGCATGACTTTCAGTCACAGGATACAAGAAAGTAAAAGAGAAGATTATGCTGGCAGCCTGTCAATCAATTCATCAGGGGTGAGTGGGTCAAGCTCACGTGCAACACGTACATCTCCAGCGCAGCATGGTAACATGGCAGCAGACCAATTTTGTGACTAAAGTCACTAATTTAGAAAAGTTAAAAACCAAGTTAAACAAACCATGGAACAAATGGATGCAATGATAATCTGCAATCTGAATGTCCATTCTTTATCTGACAACGATAAAAATAGGTTGGAACTTTTCATATCTCATGAATACTGCTGCTTTAAGGGGATAGGCAATACTGCCTGGTGAAGGCATCTGCATGGGCATTGCTGAAAACAATATGCAGGCTTAGGTCTGCTCTAATGGGGAACAGGCTGAGGAGTATCTGTTTTGCAGGGGTACTTTTGTTGGACATGCTGCAGGGGAGTGGTTGGAGTGCCAGACTGATTTCCCCTTCAAACACTGTTCCCTGTGGCCACTGTTAAATGGTGTCCCCAAACACATTAATGTGCCCGGGGGGATGAGCTGTGAGAGAACAGGTGGTGGGGGTACTGGTCAGTAGGTGGGAACAGTGGTCCTGAGGGAGGATCCATCTGCAAGAGGGTGGTAATTTAGGGTATGCACGTTTGGAGGTTTGCTCTTCTCTCCCCCACTGCACACGCTGTTGTAGGATTTCACTTTTACTGTAAAACAGGAAGGGGCTGCAGGACCACCACTGGAAGGGTGTGGGGTGCAGATCCATTTGTGGAATTAGGCCACTACCTGGTTATAGGGTTGCAGTGCTCTGCACAGGTAGGGGAGGCACAGGCCATTGGCTGGGGAGGAGGTTTCATAGAAACATAGAAACATAAAATTTGATGGCAGATAAGGACTGCTTGGCACTCCTAGTCTGGCCATTTCCCTACCTGATGGATAAGCTGCAGATTCTAGTTAAACAACAGCTTACTTCCTTCTACCCCCCACTAGAATTGCTTTATGTCTGTCCCATGCATTCTTGAATTCTCCCACTGTTCTTGACTCCACAACCTCCTCAGGAAGGCTGTTCCATGCATCCACAATCCTCTCTGTGAAAAAATACTTTCTTTTTTTTTCCATTAAAAATTTTTATTTGTTTTCTTCAACAAACAAAACAAAACAAAAACAAACAGACAAACATTCACATGAGAAGGGATCCATAAGATCATTGTACGTAACATTCAAATAAGACTAACCTGTACAGGACCCATTCTCCAACCCTCCCTCCTCCCCTCCCACTCCCTCATACCCACCCAGGCACATCCCCTCCCTCCCACCTCCCTGCAACACGGCATAACCAGACTGACGCATGAATCCAATTGCTCTGTAAAAGAAACAATATCACAAATACATACAGTGGACCTCTTAAAGAGAAAACAGTGTGTGCAATGATTCCCATTTCTTTTTGTATTTCTCGGGTTGATTATTAAGACTGGCTATAGTTTTCTCTGTTCTCAAATTGGCAAGCAACTCCCTTAACCATTCAGTATAGGCAATGTCATCACTGTCTTTCCAATGCCTTAAAATTATCTTCTTGGCAGTAATGGAAATAAGAGCCATATGATAACTTCTAACTGAAATACTAACTTTACTATAATCACCTAATAAACAGATATCATGGGTAAATAGCTCCTTCAGACCTAACAATGGATCCGTGGGTTGTTGTATCTTGACCCATAAAGCTGTGGCTTTAGAGCAAGTCCAGAAAATATGGTAAATAGATCCTTCTTCTTTACCACATTGATTACAAGACGGAGTAGAAAGGAGCCCCATTTTGAATAATTTTTGTGGAGTATAATATAAATTATGCAGTATATGAAATTGAGTGAGACGTAATCTATCCTGTGATACATATTTATGACAGTTCTTCCATAAGGACTCCCAATGTAGATCCTGAGTAGGAAAGAAAGAGGTGCAGAAATCTGAGGGGGCGAAACAATTCAGATAGGCCCATTTATAAATCATTTTATAAGCTTGAGAAACCATTTTTTGAGCCCCAATTAAGGTACCCAATTCATTCCTAAAACTTCTTGGACTTAGTTGAGGAGGGAAGGTACCAAACACCTTTACAATAAGATGTCTTAATTGGTAAATTTTAAAAATATATGTACCAGGCAGCTTCAAGACCGATATTATCTCAGAAGACGATAACCACTTATGGTCCTCTGAAATTAACGAGGCAAGGGGTAGGTCCCTAATAGATGCTAACCATGTGGTGGTAAGTGATTTATTATTTATCTTTAAGTTGGGATTACCCTCAATCAGTTGACATACGTCCCGCGTATGGTTGTATTTGAGAAAATTACACAACTGCGAATGCACTCTAACCGAAATTGCTATTGGTGTGGTTTTTAACTGCACTGGTAAAGAGCTAGATCTAATATAGAAGAGAGCTGCCGGAGTTAACCCATGAGCCGCCATAAGAGAAAATTAAATTTTAAGCCAGAGAGGAGAGAATGAAGAAGAGAATTTCTTCCCCGTGTGAGCCATCGAGGTATTTAGAAATATGCGCAGTAATAAAAGATGAAGTGAGGAAGGCGAGACCACCCATATCTTTGGGGCAGCCAACTTATAATATGCCAATCTAGGATGTTTATTCCCCCATATAAACTTAGTAATCATCTCATGAACTCTTCAGAACCAGGAAAGAGGTAACCAAATAGTAAGCAGATTCATAGGATAGAATAGCCTTGGAAAAACATTCATTTTAATTAAATTAGTCCTACCCCATAAGGATATAGGGAGTTTAGACCATCTTCCAAGATCCGAATCAATAACTCAAAGTAGCGAGTCTAAATTAAGCTTCTGCATAAGAGCAGTATTTCTGGAGATAATTAAACCCAAATATTTTAAAGTATCCTGTCCCCAAGAAAGGCCGAAAGCCTCAACGGAACTCCGCTGAGCCTTGTGATTAAGGGGAAATATAACCGTCTTGTCCACATTTAACTTATAATTAGATAAAAGACTATATTCTTTAATGACAGTGAGCATAGCCGGAATCGACCTTTCAGGATCGGACAATTTTAACAGAATATTGTCCGCATATGCTGAGACCTTAATTTGATGATCAAGAAATGTTATGCCCTTAATGTGAGAGCACCCCATTAGACAGTGAACCAAAGGCTCCAAATACAGGTTAAAAAGTAAGGGAGATAGCGGGCACCCTTGCCTGGTACCAGATTCTAATGGGAAAATTGATGACATCTCCCCATTCACCATGATTCTGGCAGAAGGACCCTGATATAAAGCCCTTATCCATTGCTGAAATTCTAAGGGGAAATTATAAGCCTTCAGTGTACCAAGCAAGAAATTCCAGTTCACCCTATCGAAAGCTTTCTCAGCATCCAAGGAGACCAGCACTGCCGGGTGATGGGCATCTTTTGAGACAGATAAAACATGCATTAATGTTCTAAGATGATCCACAGAGGACCGCCCTTTCATGAAACCTACTTGTTCCAGTCTGATAAGAGACGGTAAAACCCCATTGAGGCGGGTGGCTATTAATTTGGTCAAGATTTTGATATCCTGATTTAAGAGTGAAATGGGGCGATAACTAGAGGTTAATTCTGGGTTATGCCCCGTTTTGGGTAATACCACAATTAGGGCTTTGAATAACGTGGACTCTATCTCATTTTCCTTTAAAATTTACTGATAAAGTATACGTAATAAGGGGATAAGCTGCTTTTGGAATTGTTTATAAAAGTTAGATGAGAACCCATCCAGACCTGGGGATTTATCAGAGGGTAAACTGTCAATTGTCCTAAGTATCTCCTCCGACGAGATGGGCATTATTAATGATTGTTGTTGTGAAATGGACAGAACTGGTAAGTTAACTTCTTCTAAATAGCGATTCACTTCCTGAATAGTAGGGGGCTGCGACATCGAGCTATATAAGTTAGAATAATAGGTTTTAAATTCTGAGACTATATTCACCGGGGAGGTTTTCAGAGTACCATCTGTGTTAGATAGAATAGAGGAAATGTACCTGGCCGATTCCTGTTGTTTAAGACGCAGCGCTAAAAGTCTTCCTGTTTTTTCCCATTGATCCGTATACAAAGCCTTAGTCTTCTGCATAGCAAATTCTGCCTTTTCCCTTAAAATTTCCAAGTACCTATCCTTTAATTTGTACAATTTAGTACTCGCTTCCTTGGTTGGGGAAGCTATGACCTGAGCCTCCAAGGCCCTTATTTGTGTGAGCAGGGCAGTTAATTCCTGTTCCCTTTTCTTTTTCCTTTGAGAAGAAAGACTAATCAAAACCCCCTAATATAAGCTTTAAATGCGCACCATAATAAATCTGCTCTAGATGTAGACCCCATATTAAATTCTATAAATTGTTCAGTATGTCTACTAATGGTACTAATCATTGCCTTATCTTTCAAAAGCTGGTTATTAAGCTTCCACCGTGTCGATCTACCCAGCGTGGATACCATGGACATTTGGCAACTCACCAGTGAGTGATCAGAAGGTGGACCTGGTTGAATAGATGCTTCAAACACTCCAGCCAATGAAATTTTGGAAATAAATATATAATCTATTCGTGAAGAGGTCTTATGTACAGGGGAGGTGAAGGTATAACCCCTGTCACCGGGATGGAGTACTCGCCATACATCACATAGCCCCAAGCTATCAATAAATTCCCGGAAGGCCCAATGCGCTTGTGAGAGCCTTCTATGTTGCCCCGATGTACAGTCCATCATAGGATCAAATACTATATTCATATCCCCGCCCAAGATCATGGGTAACGATAAAAATGGAGCTAAGACATTAACCAGTTGCATAAAAAACCCAGGAGAATCATAATTAGGCCCATACATACTCCCCAATAACAATTCCATAGAATATAAACGACAATGAACAAATACACATCTGCCTTGAGGATCATTAAGTACTTGAAAAAGTGTAAAAGGAATCTTTCTAGAAATCAATATGAGAACCCCACAACTTTGGGATGTACCTGCTGAGGAGAAAACGTGTCCAACTTGTTGTCTCCGCATCCATAATGCCTCAGAATCTAGGAGATGAGATTCCTGAACAAACACAATTTCAGTAGATAATAATGCCAAATGTTTCAGGACTTTATATTGTTTTTAGCTGGTGTCTCAGTCCTTTCACATTCCACGAGGCAAACTTTAATAAACTCGTCATAATATCACCTTAGGAATAGTACATAGGGTATATGGGAATAAAATTCCGATCCACCTTCTAATTCTATCTCCTCGCCTTTGTCTAACCGTGTTGCTGTATACCCCCTTCACACCCTTCCTCCTTCTCCCCAATGTATCCCGCAACTCAAAACTAAAACCATGAACACATAGTCCCTCAAGCCTCCGACCCCCACCCCTACTATTATTGCCCAAGCCAGCAGCTAACTATACAGCAACCACCCCGCCCAGCTATCCCGACCACCTAACTGCCACCTCGCCGTAATTAAGGACCCCAACTCACACTTAATATCCTTAACAATCAGGTGTCTAATGTGAGAAATACTACCCTAATATCGCTGTGCATCCCAGTAAGAAAATATTAATTTAAGCCTACTACCTCTAGACACCTAATATGAATAACCCTTGTACAAAACCAGAGCATTTTCCCAAGGATTAAGATAAAAGCCCTGGAACAAAACTAAAACTCTAGTGGCATCATGCAAATGTCACCTAATTCCAAACTCGACTAGATGTATACACTTTCGACTTCCACCTTTTGTCACTTTTAATTAATATTTCTCTGAAACCTTAACCTACCCTACCCTTTCAAGTCCCATGTGCACGAAGTAAAACCATATCTTAGTAAAGTAACAAGTCTCTAGGGCCATCCAAACAATCTAAACTCCGGTGTCTGTAAGAGACTGAGACTCCTTCTAAACCCCTAATATGAACAAACAAACATTCCTTGACCAGTGTATTTTAACCAAGAACTAAAATACTTTTAAGTAAAACAGAACTGGAACTGTAATGGCATCATTCAAATGTCTCAGGATTTTAAATTCAACAGTAGGTATAGTCTTTCGATTTCTTCCTTTGCCCCTTTTAATTAGCATTTCCGTGGAGCCTTAACCAACCCTACTAAATCCCATCTGCTCGAAATATAAACATAACTAAGTGAAAGATCGAGTTTCTGGGGCCATCTATGCACAATGAACTCCAGCGCCTGCAAAAGACTAAATAGTCCAGTCTATGGCTCTCTCATGTGGGCAGTGACGAGAATCGCACCCAATACTCTCCATATTTCTCTCCTCGCAGATCGCGAAACAAGCTCCTTTGTTCCACTTCAGTCAAGGGCATTGGCCACAGGAGCTACAATGTTACCAGACAGGCAGCAAAATCTCCACAAAGGAAGCTCCATACAAACGGCAAAGCGTATAAGACTGCTGTTCTTTAATGTCTTCCAAACAGCCACTTCAATCCAAAAGATAAAATTCAGTCAAACCACCTCCATAATTCCGATTATACTTCGTCTTTTTTATCTATTTTTTAACCGAGCTTCTTGGCACCCTACTCTTCTCGGGCACATCAGCGATCCCGAAATAAATCTGGAAAAGCACTCTTCAATTCTGTAGCTGCTGACTCCGCTTCTTCAAAGGTGGTCCAACTACCATGCATAAACACTTGAAATCTTGCCGGGTACCCCATTCTAAACTTAATACCAGCGGCAAGTAACTTAATTACCACTTGATGAAAAGAAGCTCTTCTTTGCCTTATTGATAATGGCAAGTCTTGGGCTACTCGGACCTTCGATTCAGCCCAACAGATTTCTTGTAATCCTTTAACCTTTACAATAAAATTCTGGTGCTCTTGGTAATTAAGAAATCTAAAAATGAATGTATGAGGAGGGGAACCCTGTGGTGGGGGTGGACGGAGGGCTCTGTGGGCACGTTCAATAATATACTTGTCCCCAAAAGGTGAGGGACCAGCTATAGACTCCACGAACTTTTGAGCAAAACCAACAGCATCTGGATCCTCTTCCTTTTCTGGTAGCCCAATTAACACTGCATTGTTGCGCCTGCTCCTACCCTCCAAATCTTCAACTTTATTCTCCAGGCTTTTAATTCTGTGCCGGGTGGAAGTTAACTCCGTCTCCATTCTGTGCTGCTTTTTTCCAGTGGAGAGCAATCTAGCCTCTTTGTCCGAGGTAGAGGTTGCCATGTCCTCAAGAGCTTGTGCCATAGATTTAATTTCTTCTGAGATCGATCGGAGCTCCGATCAAAAAGGTTTAAACTCCTCCAGGAATCGGGAAAGAGTAAGCAGTTCAGTTTCAGGATCTCCGGGAGTGGGGCTTGCCAAGCTAGCCATTTCAATGGCCCTTGCCTTCTTAGGAGCCTTTTCTGGGGTTGATGGCGGCATATGTTTCAAAGCCGATTTCTTCATTCCTTGGGACTTCTCGTCAACTCTCCTTCGATATTCAGGTAGGAGAAGGTTCCAACGTACAGATTGCTAATTATCTGGGTAATCGGCCAATTTTAAATGTTGTTTTAAGCCGAATTAGGTGGTCCGGTGGCCGGAGCAATCTCAAGAAGCTGCTATCCAGCAAGCTGCATCACGTGGCATCCTGAAAAAATACTTTCTAACATTACCTCTGAGCTGTCCCCCCCTCTATCTTCAAACTGTGCCCCCTTGTTCCTGCACATCTCTTTTTCTGAAAGATGCTGCCCTCTTTGACTTTGTTAATTCTCTTGAGGTACTTGAAAGTTTCTATCATGTCCCCCCCTCCCTCCTTTCCTCAAGGGTATACATATTAAGCTGCTTTAGTCTCTCTTCATATGCCTTCTGGTGCAGACCCTGCACCATTTTGGTTGCCCTCCTCTGAACAGCCTCCTCTCTGTCTATGTCTTAGCGGAGATGGGGTCTTCAGAACCGCATGCAGTACTCCAAATGGGGTCTCACCAACTGTCTGTACAGAGGGATAACAACTTTCTGTTTCTACTGTTGATGCCTCTCCCTGTGCATCCCAGTATCCCCCAGCCTTCCTTACTGCCTTCTCACATTGCTTGCCCATCTTAAGGTCATCTGATATAATTACTCACAGGTCCCTTTTGATTTTTGTTGTTGTTAGCATCTCGCTCCCCATTATGTACTCTTTCCTCTGGGTTTTTGTTTCCCAGGTGCATTGCCTTGCACTTTCTTGCATTGAATCAGAGCTGCCATGCATTTGACCATTCCTCCAACCTTGCCAAGTTCTTCTTCATCCTCTCCACCCTACCTTGTGTATCAACCCTGTTGCAGATCTTTGTGTCGTGTGCAAAGAGACATACTTTTCCTTCCAGGTGCTCTCCAATGTCACTTATAAAGACATTTAAGAGGACCAGTCCCAGTACTGAAACATAGAAATATAGAAACATAGACTTTGATGGCAGATAAGGACCACTTGGCCCACCTAGTCTGCCCATTTCTCTAACTACAGGATATGCCGCAGATCCTAGTTAACCAACAGCCTATTTCTTCCTACCCCCCACAAGAATTGCCTTATGTCTGTCCCATGCATTCTTGAATTCTCCCACAGTTTTATACCCCCCAACCTCCTCAGGAAGGCTGTTCCATGCATCCACTATCCTCTCTGTGAAAAAATACTTCCTCACATTGCCCTGAACCACCCCCATCTTTAAATTGTGTCTCCTTGTTCTTGCACATCTCTTTTTCTGAAAGATGCTACCCTCTTGGACTTTGTTGATTCCACTGAGGTACTTAAAAGTTTCTATCATGTCCCCCCTCTCCCTCCTTTCCTCAAGGGTATACATATTAAGCTCCTTTAGTCTCTCTCCTCATATGGCTTCTCTTGCAGACCCTGCACCATTTTAGTTGCTCTCCTCTGGACTGCCTCTATCCTGTCTATGTCCTTGTGGAGATGGGGTCTCCAGAAGTGGATGCAGTACTCTAGATGGGGTCTTACCAACTGTCTGAACAAAGGGATAACAACTTCCTGTTTTCTGCTGGTGATGCCACTCCCTATGCATCCCAGTATACCCCCAGCCCTCCCTACTGCCTTCTCACATTGCTTGCTAACCTTAAGGTCATCTGATATGATTACCCCCAGGTCCCTTTCCTTTTTTGTTGTTGTTACTACCTCCCCTTCCCCATTGTGTAATCTTCCCCTGGCTTCTTGTTTCCCAGGTGCATTATTTTGCACTTCTTTGCATTGAATCCTAGCTGCCATACTTCTGACCATTCCAACCCTGTGGTACCCTGCTAGTTACCCTCCTTTTTTCACTGTGAACTCTGTTTACTATTACACTTCGAGTACTGTTGTCCAGCCAATTTTTTATCCAGGCTACCACCTTGGGACCCACTCCAAGGCTGGCTAACTTGTGCATTAATCTTTTGTGTGGGAATGTGTCAAATGCCTTGCTAGAATCTAGATAGGCCATATCCACAGCCCCTCCCTGATCTACTACTTTGGTCACCCAGTCAAAGAAATCTATTAGATTCATCTGACATGACCTTCCCACTATGAATACATGCTGCCTTGGGTCCTGTGCCCCACTGGCCTCTAGGTACTCAACAATTCTTTCCTTCAGAAATGATTCCATCATTTTCCCTACCACTGAGGTCAAGCTAACTGGTCTGTAGTTTCCTGCCTCTGCCCTGTTCCCACTCTTGTGAAGTGGAATCACATCTGCCCTCCTCCAGTCCTTAGGTACCACCCCATCCTCCCATGATTTGTTAAAGAGAGTAGTCAGTTGTGTCACTAGTTCGACCCTTAGTTCTTTTAGAATTCTGGGGTGAATCCTTTCATTCCCCATAGCTTTGTCCACCCTCAGTTTCAAGAGTTCTTTCAAAACCCATTCTTCTCTGAATGGACTTGTACTGACCCCCCTATAAAGAGTGTTTCTCTTGTTTGGTTTAGGTACCTCCTCCTCCTCTTTTGTTGTGAACACTGAGCATAAATATTCTTTCAGTATACATGCTTTTTCACTATCATACCTCTGTCCACATTACCTCTCCTTTATTAAGCCTCTGTATCTCTTTCTTGGTCTTTCTTTGCTCCCTAATGTAACTATAAAAGGTTTTATCCCCCTTCATAACAGAAGTGGCTATCTTTTCCTCAGTTTGGGCCTTTGCTATTCTGACTGCCTTCCAGGCCTGACAGGCCAATGCATTGAAAAAGGTAGGGGGTTGGGTTCCCAAGCACCCTAACAAGACATGTCAGTGGAGAGTAGGGTGTGGGGGTGTTCCAGCTGCAGGGAGAGTGGTTGGAAGGGGGTGGCCAGCTGGTCAGTGGGCAGAAAGTATGGGTTCAGCTGCAGGGATGGTGGTCATCTGGGTAGTATGCAGCCTTGAGTATTGTGGAGTGATCCAGGGAAGGTGTGCAGCATTAGGGTGTCCATGCTATTACAACATTTTTACCTTATCTACTCCACCACCCACTGTAGGATTTATTTTTTACTGGGTGGCAAATGGGGTGCAAGGCCCTCCATTTGAAAGGGGGTACCCCTGACAGCTCCCTTCCCTGACAGTGCACCCTCCCTCCACATCCCTGAACATTACTTCCCTCCATCATTGACCCAACACTAAGTCCCCACACCACCTCCTTACTCCATGTCCCCCTCCCCAGATCCCCAAAATCCTCTCTCCTTCTACAGTCCCCTGCCACCACTACTCTCCCTCTCTCTATGACCTCTCAGACACCTCTCTCCCTCCCTCCCTCCCTTCCTGCCCCCTCAGACAACTGTCATCCCTGACCTACCAGACACATCCCTCCCTGGCTCATTGGACATCCATCCCTCACTAGACATGCCTCCTCACCCCAATTGATGCCTCCTGCCCTGGCCTATATTCCTCCCTCCCAAGCCTCCTCGATACTCCTCTCTCCCAAGACACCCATCTCTCCTGTAGCCCTGGACATCTCACTTCCTGACCCCGGTCACCCCCTCCCTCTTGAACCCCCTGACACCCCTTCCCTCCATCCTTGGTCCCCTTTCTGGGCCACTTGGACACCTCCTACCACTTGGGCCCCAGGGCACTAACCATGCCGCACTGTATGCCCCCACTCACTGAGCTCTTGCAGCTCCATCTCCTGAGTTCACCACCCATCAGGGTTAGTGGTGGCTGGGCTCATAAGCCTTCCAATAGAGCTAGGAGTGGATGGTCTTTTGAGCCTGAGACAAGAACTGAGAGTGGGTAAACTTGGGAGCTCACTGCTGGGGTGCTACAGAGCATGCTGCCAAGGATGCTGCTCATCATAAAGCCCTATGTGCATAAGCAACACAACCAGTGTGGCAGGGGATTCACAATACAGAGCAACACAGAAAAATCACACTCAGTCCTCAAAATAAATCACAAACACAATTCATTTAAGAAAACTCTTGGTTTATTTAGAGTCAAACATGCTAGCACTGTACCAAACTAGTCCCAGTGCTTTGGAACTGTAGGAAGGCCATTTGTCAGGGGTGTGACCCTTCATCGGGGGCCCCAAAGGGCCCTGCTACAGACCCAAAGTGCCAGGGCTAGTTTGGTGCTGTGCTATCATATCATGTTTGTGTCACTCCATGGCTGAGGAGGGCATCAGGAATCTGAGTCATTTTAATATAGTAATATGTATGGGAAGTGGGTGTGGGGGTGTCCACCAGCTTACAGGTCTGTGACAGCATGGGCATTAAGGGGCTGCTGATAATTGCATGCAAATGAGCCCATAATGGGTATGCAGATGGTTCCATAAGCACCTTGCATGCCTAATGGACTCATTTGCATGCAATGGCGGAATATGGCCCTTAGGTGCCTTAGCGCTATCTCATTAGAGCTACACTATCGTTCATGGCTCCTATGGGTCATCTCCAGCCCCATGTGGTGACAGCACAGAGCATAGTTACTACACACTGTGCACTGTGCTGCCATGGTTCTACATTCAGAAAACTATCAAGCTCCAGTTGGAGTGTACTAACTCTCCAAATATTGCACAGAGCAGGATGTGAATTATGTGTCATGTAGCACTTTTGTCTGCGCAGCAGTAGTAGTTGGCTCTGAATATGGGGCCCTCCTATTTGCTAACCAAATCTGGCTTGATGTAATCAACAAAAAGCATCATTTGCACACTTACATAATCATTTAAAATCTACAGAAAAATTAGCCTTTATGTGATCATAAATAATCATCACTTGTAAATAAAGCAAGTCATTAAAATTCACAAAAAATTTACTTTATGTGATGATCAGTGATCATCACTTGAAAGTTAACCAAATCATGAAAAATCACCATTAAGAATTTGATATTTTAGTATATTTGATGATCTGATCACCATCCAAGAAGATCATCAAAAATCATAAACTTGCTTGATGATCAGATGATGATAATTGGTGAGTGGAAGTGATTGTTTATGTCAGCCAGCCAAAGATCATGATTCACAATCTACCGATTCAACTGGGATCTCTCTTGATTTTCTCCACTATCCTGCTATTTTTTTACCCTTTTTTCACTTACATATTGTATTCCCATTTGCACTGTGCCATAGTATGGTTCATCATACCATTGATGTATTATTTCTATTGTCTGTTTTGGCACCCATCTTCCCTCAGCTACCCTGGAAGAACCCTCTTAATCCACACCACTTTGACCCATGTCTCAGCCCCATCATCATCTCACAAGGCTTGCCTGTGTACTCCATCAGACCACTGTGACTCCCCCCCCCATGACAAGGCTATCTCCTGGGTTCCCAATGCCCCTCTGAAAACTGTATCCACCAGCTGGCAGGAGAATGCAGATGGGGGGCCTACAGGTTGGTCAGAGTCTATCACATTTCTGAGAAGTGATTTACAACAATTTTCATTGCTCCCATCCCTGAGGTTGCCACCTTCAGACATAGTTGGATTCATGTATGGACAGTGTACATGCATTCACATCAATGTCAGTAGCTTCTTCTCCCCAGCACACATTCCCAACTGTTTCTCCCTCTGTGGTCAGCCAGAGGATGGTGAAAGAGCAGGTCTGAGTACCATCCATCCTCAGAGGAAATGAGTGCATTATGGGATGTGCAGCCTTCCTCCTCCAGCCGGTCCTCCAACACTCCAAGCACTTTCTCAAACTCAGGTTGCTGGGACTATGAATGGCAGCCTTCTGTTGGACTGAATGGCCAGTCCTATTGATCTATGTTTGATTTTACATATCTTTTTTCAGTTTCTCTGTTTGTTGAATTTATACACAAAATACAACCACAAAACACACAGTACATTACAAAGATCATTGTGATACAGATGATAACTACACGCTGTACACAAGTTTCAAATAGCACTTAAAACAGGAGATAATATACTTGGTATTTGTGAGAGATAAGGTGTTGCTTCAGCATACATTATTTTTTCAGGACAATTTGACAGTGTGGGGAAATAAGATAGGGATTCCAAACTTTCTCATAGGAATTGAGCATCCTCATCCTTCAGTGGGACATCCTCTCCAGTTATTTGATTTTACTTTTGATATTTATTGTCCAGTTTTGTTGAACTCACCCCACTACAATTTCTGCTTTCCTGGGTCACTCTTGGAAAACGAACCTTGACTCAATGTGCCTTTATGTAGGGATCTGTGAGTAATGAATATTTTTTCCTGAATACCACAAATAATGCACTATTTGTTATTTGGATCTAAATAATGAATAGTGGCACTATTCATCCCCTATTCAGAAGATACTAAGAAAAAAAAGGCAAAAACAACAGCTTTTGCCTTTCAGTTACTTCATTAATATAGGCTATTCCCCCACACCCCATACCCCTCACCCTACCAGCAGTTGAAAGCAAGTTCAGCTTCATACTTGAGGGAAGAAAGCAACCAACACAGCCTGCCCTCTTCCACAGCTGGCCACCTTCTTTTGAATGAAAGGACTTGCAAACTTGGTTGCATAGTAAAAACAGTTGGTCACATGATCAGGGTGTGGGGAAACAATCTATATTAGTGAAGTTACTGAAATACAAAGGCTGAAAGTCGGCGACCAACTGTGGAGGTGGATGGGTTGTGCTAGTCATCCATCAGAGTTTATTTTACAAAATAAGCGTTATCAAAATGCGAATGCTGGGGTTAGGAGGGTAGGATCGATGTTCCATCTGACGGTGGGGGGGGGAGTGGGCTGGGATAGTTTAAAGGGCTTGAGCTAGGGTGCAGGGTGGGGAGCTTTTTTCCCTTTTAACAAATTGAACCTGAATAACTAATACAAAGGCCAAATACCAAATAATTGGAGGCTCAGAATAGAATAGTCACCCAAATATTCAGAATAAGTTATTTGCACACCCCTACTTTCTTGGTCTCTAAATTGTAAGCAAAAACATAAAATAAAATAAACCTGAACTGGGAAACGCATCAAAATTCCTATTTTATTAGGGTAAATCAAAAAATGCCTTATACAGAGCAAAAATATCTGAACAGTGAATAGTCTATAATGGGGAAAGCCAGATCAAACTTATACAATTCAAAATACTGACCCCTGTGCTATAGAGAAACAGCAGACTATAAAAATAAATGCTAGTCAATCCTTTCATTTAGTACATAGTTGTTAATTTAATAAAGTATGTTTCAAGTATGGCATATCGCTCAGTGAAGTGCTACCCTCACCATTCTATTTTGGAAATTCTAGATCTTGTTCAAGGATATCTCCCTCAATTGAGCCACATCTTGGAACTGTAAGCTGTCAGCAACAGGACCACCCATAAATTTTTGCAGTTTGGGGTTGCCCATATTGATGCACCTATAGCGCTTATATAACATGGCTGTCCCCATCTTGCCTCAGTTCTTTCTTTCACTATCAACTGCTAGTTGGTCTACCACTACTGAAGAATGCTATCTAGCCTTTGTAAGTGTTCACTAACCCTGCTACTTATTTAACTTTATTTAAAACTTTCTTTTATGGCACCATCAAAAGACAAGGGGTGGGATATTCAGAAGGGTTGAGCATGGCACAACACAGTTGCACCATGCACAACCCACTGATGTATCCCGGTGCAATATTCAAAAGGGAAAAGTGCATGGCACAAATCCGGATGCACCGGGGCACATCAGTAATGTATGCGGTGCAAGTAGGGGGGGCATGCCCATGCATACCCCCGCACATAATGATGTTCAGCCCGGGATGTGCAGAGCCCATGTAGGCGCAACCCCAACATGTGCTGCATACTGTTGTTCCAAAAATTAAAGGAGCAACAGCTGGCCACCCACAGGTGAGATGCCATATTGTGGGGCGCAACACGGCCGCTGCCAGCTGTGGGTGGCCACCCGAGCTCTGGCAGCACCCTCCATCGGGTAGTACCCCCCAAGTCCGATCGCGGGCATATGTATTATAATTTAATCATCCTATATCCCTGGTGGTCCAGTGGACTGCTGGCAGCCCGATTGCAGGCATATGTATTATATTTAAATCATCCTATATCCCTGGTGGTCCAGTGGACTGCTCGCAGCCCGGTCGCGGGCAGAAGTCTAAAGGAAGGATAAATCCCATCCCTGGTGGTCCAGCAGTACCCCCCACCCTCCCACTGAGCCCTGCCACCCGCTCCCCCAATCAGTGGCGGTGGCAGCTCCCCACCCATAAACCACCACTCCCACAGACTGACTGCGTACAGTACAGCTGTAAAGCCCATTGATCCCACAGCATGGGCCAATGGGCGTGCAGACTTTGCCGTACTACTGAGTCCAGATATGTGAATGAATCCATTCACATATCTTGTTAGTAGTACATATGTAGTCTTCATGCCCATTGGCCTATGCTGTGGACCAATGGGTGTAGAGCTGTACTATATGCAGTCAGTCTGCGGAGGGCGGGTGTTTCAGGTGAAGCTGCCACCCGCCACTGACTGAGGAAGCGGGAGGAGGGCTCGTGGGAAGGTGTGGAGGGGTACCGCTGGACCACCAGGGATGGATTTATTCTTGTTTTAGACTTCTGCCAGCGATGGGCTGTGAGTGGTCCACTGGGCCACCAGGGATATAGGATGGTTTAAATACAACATATGCCCTGATCAGGCTGCCAGCGGTCCACTGGACCACCAGGGATATAGGATGATTTAAATATTATACATATGCCCGCGATTGGGCTGCCAGTGGTCCACTGGACCAGCAGGGATGTAGGACATTTTAAATTCTGTACATATGCCTGTGATCGGGCAGTGGGGCATTTTGCCACCTGTGCATGGGGCGTCGGACCCCGATGGCTGCAGCCTGGCAGGGCACCAGGCGCAAGTCACCGGGGATGGGCACACCTGCATTCAAATGGGGCCATAATGACATGCAAATGGCCCCATCTGCACCTTGCATGCATTATGGCCCCATTTGCATGTGCACCTTTGAATATCACAGTTGATGCGCCTAGCGCAGCAGCACTTGAGCTGGGCATCCCCCTGCCCCTCTCTGGCCACTTGCACTGGTGCAGTGCCACTGCACCATGCACAATGTGGAGCCTCAGGTGATATTCAATGGTGCTGAGCCATGAGCGCAGCACGGTTGAATATTAGCCTGTCAGCACCTTGGCACATTCCAGTTGCACTGCGCCCAGGCTTGCGACACAGCCTGGCGCAGTCTGAATATCCCACCCAAGGAATATTTATTTATTTATTTAAACATTTGATAGCCGAGAAAGGCACACTGAGCCAAAGCTCATTTCCAGGTGTGACCCAGGGAAGGAGGAAAGGGATATAAAGCAGAAAGTACGTAACAGATACCTGAGATAAATATAGTTACATAAGTTATACAGCAAAGTATTGTTCATTCAGATGGACTACATACAAGTAGTATCATGCAGTTCTGTGCATTAGAATGCTATCCACATAAAACATTTGGCATGAGGCTGGCCCTGTGAGTGGCTAGGAGCAGGTGCAGGTGGGGAGTGGAAGATGTCAGATTTGGTATTTGAAGCAGTTGTGAGAGGGCGAGTTTCTTAGAAGAGGAGGAAGTTGGTTCCGTAAAGAGGGGAATCTGTAGGTGATGGCAGATTTGCCAGTGGACGAGGAAGGTTTGGGGAGGAAGAAAGAATGGGAGTCCATAGAGCACAGTGAGTATGGGGAAATGGCAACTGGTATTAGCCTTTCTGCCAGGTAAAGGGGGAGCAGGTCGAACCAGAATTTGGATATGAAGGAAGTGGAGTGGCTGAAGAAATGATGGGATGGTATCCCAAGGGAAGAAAGGAGAATGCAGTGGTGGGTTCTGAGAGGAGAATTTGTGGCAAAGTGGCAGAAAGCACAGAAGAGGGAGTCAAGCCTGAATAATGAGGAGGAGGGGGCAGTGCCATACACTATGTCAGCATAGTAGAAGATGGGAATGATCATTTTTGTTAATGGAATCTCGGTACCATTATTGCTGTTGTGGCAATTTTAAGATATATAAAGATGATGACCACTTCATGTGTCTCTGTTGCCTTGGTACAAACAATGGCATTAAAACTTGCTCAATTTGCAAGAGCTTTAACCAGGCAACTAGGAGACATAGTAAGAAAGCTCTAGAAGGTTTTCAAAAACTACAAGAAATGGAGAAACAGGTTGCAGTGAAGGTGGTGTCACCAGTGTCAACCACGTCTGTTCCTGCTCAAACCCATTGATCCCCACGGTTGATGGCTGGCACTGCTAAATCATTGAAAAAAAAGGATAAATCCTCAAAACTGGCAAGAAAACACCGCTATTCTGAAAAGGACAAGCACATAAAGAAAAAGGATGCTTCTCCAGATCATTGCCATTCACCTATTAAATGTGGTAAGGCTACAAATAAAGATGGGATCAGGTGCCTGCCACACCCCCGGCTGTCTTTCAGACACCAATGTTGTGGTCCAGTGTCAGGTTGTCCCCTCTACCCAGGGAGTCATAGCCAATATTCTGCTGTAAGGCACTACTTTTGTTGACAGTTCAGCCACCATTGACCACTTTGGGCTCTGTTGATGCACAGACATTGTATTAAACAGTGTTGTGTATGTGTTTGTGGTACCAGATGCCCAGGTCTTTCAGTAGTCAGCAATATAATTTAAGAGGGGATTCTATCTCAAAGATGCTCATAATTCATTGAGTGCAAAGTGGAGAAACATCTCAAACCCAAACATCGTTATCCAAAATATTAAAGATAGTTCTGTTTATCTCTAGCCACCTATTGTATGCCGCCATATTGTAGACTACTATTGGATATGGTAGTCTCAGCTTCCCAAGTGATTTTCAACACAGCATCGGAGATTATACCATAAAACTGAGTAAAAAAGAAATGAAGGTTTGGCCCTTTCATGTTTTAAGAAAGCAAATGTACATATAAGGTAGTTTGGAACTGATTGAATACCATGCAAAAGTAATGTTAAATGATACCACAAGCTCTGAGTAAGTGCAATTGGGGCAACAAAACATCAGTGGCAGCATATAATAGGTAGCTAGAGAAAAATAAAAGTATTTATAATATTTTGGATTATCATGTTTGTGTCTGAGTCTTTTCTCCACTTTGCAAATGATTGTATCAAACTATGTCAGAGCTGTGTCAGTGCTTGCTGCCACTGCCACTTTCAACTCCCGCCCCATTGCCACCTCCAGCTGGCCCGTTGTCGACGTTACATTGATGTTTCAATTTCTGTCCCTGCCACTGTGCTGGGCCCAGAAAGGCCACTTTTGATGGGATTCCCATTGTTGGCCCTTCCTCTGTTGTCTACCTATCTGATCGACCCTCAGCCAATGATGGGTAACGTTGAGAATGAACTGGAATCTAATCCAGAATATATAAAGGAGGAGTACATGAATAAGGAAGAGGTTATAAATGTGGTTGGCTCAAGCTCCACTCTAATCTCTTGCTCAGAGAAGAGTGTGAAAAACACACCTAGTCATCTTCCTCAAAATGCTTCTTTTCAAGCCTTCCTTAAACAGGTTCTGGCTAAACTGGGGTTCCAAGAAAAAGAGGAAGATTCTTCCAAGAAAACTCTTTATGAGTTCTCAGAGGTTTCTGCATCTCCTACCCTGATTGTTCCCCCTTTGCATTCTGCACTTGAGAAGGCTTCTTTGGCATCCTGGCATAGCCTTGTGCAACTACTGTACCTGCAGTTCCCAGAAAGGTGGATGAACAATATCTGGCCCTACATCAAAGCCTTATTATTCTTCACCTCCTGAAATGCTCCTTTCAGGGGAAAGCAATTGTTTGACAATGACAAGAATACTTTTAGGGATTTTCAGTCATCTAGAATGACTCTCAGATTCAGTCATACTTTGAACCCTAAGCCCTGTGAAAGGGTCAGGAATTCTTTTTGCTGGCCCTATGCTGGTCCAGGTTATGGTTACTCTAGAGGCCCCACTCCTGCTACCCAGAAACCTTGCCTTCCACTTTACAAGCTACAAACTTGACCCCAGGTGACCATGCCAGACTTACATAAGGTTAAACCACTACCAGCACCCAAGTCACCCCCATGTCTTCTGATTCCCCTCCTCTTCCTCTTGCTTTACTGTCTCAGGAAGTTCAAGAGGGTGAGGGGCTGCAGCTCCCTCTTTCTTCCAAAGTGAAAGTAGATCACAATATATGCTTAGGAACTGGAGGTGGTTCATCATGGACATGCCCTAGAGTGCCTTACTGTTCCTCCAGTTACCTCTCATTGCCAAAGTGATACCCTCCAAGACATCTTGTCTTTCTGATTAAGGAGGTTCAAACCTTCCTCCACAAGAGGTCTGTGGAATTGGTCCCAGTTTTGGAAATAAATCAAAGCTATTATTCCTGGTACTTTCTGGTTCCAAAATGGATTTGGGATTTAAGGCCTGCACTAGACATCCGGCAAATGAAACTTTTCATAGTATTCAAGAAGTTCAAAATGGTCTCCCTTCAATCCCTCGTGCCCCAACTATTAAAAGGGGATTGAATGGTTGCACTGGACATGAAGGACACATACCTTCATGTCAAGATCTGTAAGTCAAACAGAAAATACATGCATTTCATGCTTCAGGGCTCACACTTCCAATTTTGTGCATTACCCTTTGGTTAGAGTTTTGCACCGCATGTCTTTATCAAAGTATTTGCTGTGGTAGCAGCTGACGTCTGTACTGAGGGTCTGTATTTCTTCCATTACATAGACGATTGGCTGCTAAGGCCTATCTTGGGAAGCCATTATATCAATCAATCAGTCAATCAATCTTTATTTTACCAGGTGAAACACCATTCAGATAAATCTCATTTTCAAGATGGACCAGGGTAGAAGCAAGTGCACAGCATACACATGAAAGTAACAACGTGAAAAAAATGTACATAATGTAAGTGAACAAAGAAGGTGATTCAGAGGTACAATTACATAACTGAATAACATTGGAATACATTTTACAAATTTTGGGTACAGACAGATTGCCTAGTGGTAAAAATAGATAACAGATTATATACAGTAGCAGCATACAGCCAGAGCCATGTGACTCAATATAGGAAGTTACATAGTGGTGGGGAAAAAGAGGAAACAAATTAGATACACTAGCAAATGTGCTGTTAAGACTGGAGATCCAAGCAGGAGATAGAAAAGGGAAAAAAGGCCAGAAAGGATGTCAACCAGGGCAAGTCAGTGGTAGTGGGCAAGCAAAGTGCTAAACAGACCATCAATGGTTACACTTTCTTACCTCTGGGAAGGACTGCGCAAACATAGTTTTAAATGTGGATAATTGTGCAGTCGTTGCCACTTTGAGGGTTTTTGGCAGTTTATTCCACGTGGAGGGAAGAGCAAAGCTTATGGAAGAGCAGCCATAATTAGTTCTAGCTTTGGGGATAATGAGAGAGATATATGAGAAGCTTCTCAGTGAGTAACAACCAGGTGTGCAGACAGGCAGTCAGTGATATATTGAGGACGCTTATGCATAATGGCTTTGAATGTCCAGATCACTGCATTTTTTTGATGTTGTAGCTTTAATGACGTCCAACCTACCAGGAAATAGAGGACACAATGGTATGTGGAGTAAGGTGCGCCAGTGATGAACTGTAGGACACAGTGGTAGAGTATGTCTAGCTTAGAGAATGCGGAGCTGATTCCTTGTCCATACAAGATATCAGCATAGTCTATGAGCAGGAGAAAGGTAGCTTGGACTAATCACGTCATGGCTTCTTAGGTAAGTAAGTGCTTGATTCTGAAGAAAACGCCTAGCCTCTGCTTAAGCTTTTTCACTATGTCCTCAATATGCTCTAAAAAGGTCAGCTTGTGATCAACCCAAATGCCTAGATATTTGAATTTGGTTACATATTCGAGTAGCTCACCTAAGAGGGTGGTAAGTTTAGGAAGAGTGTGAATGGTAGCAGCTCGATCTACTTTGGCAGAAGGTGAAAAAAACATGGCCTTTGTTTTTTTTGGCATTCAGTAATAGTTTAAGGTTTAACAGGTTTAGCTGAAGTCAGTCAAAATCAATTTGGAGGTCCCTGCATGCGATTTTTTGAGAAAGTCTGTCAATGTAGATAACGGTGTCGTCCATGAATAGATGGATGTCTGCTGAGCTTATGCTGTCATTGAGGTTGTTGCTGTAGATGGCAAATAAAAGGGGACCCAGAATAGAGTCCTGAGGGATACATCTCAAGAGTTGGTTGAGACAAGAGACATTGCCTTCAGCTTTGAATTGTTGGTAGCATCCAATAAGATAACTATTAAACCATTTCAGAGCTATAGGGTCAGGACAAAAGTTTTGAAGGATGTCCAGAAGAAGGGTATGATCCACAGTGTCAAAGGCCTTACTTAGGATGAGGAACAAGGCACACACTTGGTTTTTATTGTCTAGAGCTTTCAACCTATCATTTGAAACTCTGGCCAGGACTGAGATGGTACTATGGTGAGGTCTAAAGACTGACTATACTGGAGTGAGTAGGTTAGCTGTCTCGAGGTATTTTCTCAACTGGGAGTTGACTACTTTTTCAAGGAGTTTGGAGAGTGCAGGAAGTAGAGAAATGGGCCTATAGTTATTTAAGTCTCTGGGGCCACCTGATTTAAAAAGAGGTATTACTTGTGTAGTTTTCCAGATATCAAGGAGGGCACGCTGCGCTAGTGACTTCTTGAAAAGGTGAGTTATGGGAACCACCAGTACATGATAACATAGCTTTAAGATATACGGTTCGATAGAATCCTCCTCAGCACTTTTTTTCGTGCCAAGTTGTAGTAAGAGGTCCTCCACTTCTTTCAGGAAACAGAGGAGAAATAGAAGACAGAGTCCAGTCCTGGGGTGGCAAGAAAGGGGTTAGGTTGGGCCTTAATGCATAGTTGGTCTTGCAAGGTCATGGTGGGGGAAGAGTCGGAGGCCAGTCTAGTTGTGGCAAAGTGGTTGCTGAAGATTTTGAGTACAGACTGTTTGTCGGTGGAAGATGTGCTGCCAGATGCAACTTTTGTAGGAAGAGAGTTTGGAGATCTATGACCCTCAATGTCTTTTAGTGTCTGCCAAAATTTGGGTGGACAATTAGTAGCCGAGTCCAGTCTGTTACACAAAAAGTTGGCTTTAGCTTTCCTAATAAGTTTTATACAGAGATTCCTGGCTGTCCTGAATGCAGTCCATTCAGCAAGAAGCTTAGTTCTACGAACAATCTTCCAAAGGGAGTCTCTGCAAAGAAGTGCTGATTTGAATTAGGAGAAAATCAAGGACACTATTTGTTCTAAGTTTGTACTTTGATCAGTGGAGCATGGCGCTTTATAGCATTTAGCACAGTACTATGGAACACCTCATAGGCTGAAGTCACAGTAGGGGCCAGGTAGAAATCTTGCCAATTGGAATGTTGCAGGTCAGCGATAAAGGCAAAGTGATCCAGATTGCAGTGATTTCTTTTGAAAATAAATTTCAAATTTGACACAGATTTAGGGGCGGACCACATGCATGCGACGAAACAGTGATCACTTAGGTCGCTAAAGAGAACACCTGAGTGAGTGAAGAGGTGAGGTTTATTAACCAGGATCAGGTCAAGTAAGGTACTGCACTCTGGATACTTAGTATACCACTGTTTTGGACATGGCAACTGTTCAACAAACTGGGCATACTGTTCAATAAGCTAAAGTTGGTCCTTATCCCTGGCTAAGGCTCCAATATCTAGGATCTAGTTTGTACAGGAATCTGTTTGGACATTTCTGCCCTCCAACCATGCCATGGTGCTGGTGGCACAGGCACAACTGGTTTCCTTTATCAATTATGTGCCAGCCAGATGTCTGCTGAGACTGATTGGCTTGTTGGTAGCTGCCATCCAGACTGTCCTGCTGGGCTGTTGGCATTTGAGGATCCCTCAATAGTTCCACAGAGCGCAATGGACTCAGTGCTCAGATGAGCTGGAGTGTCTAATACAGGTCATTCCTCCTTTCCATCTTTCCCTTCTTTGATGGTTGGACTGCTCCAACCTTGAGATGTAGTCTCCATTCCTAAGGCAGTTCCCTCTGCTGGTGATGATCACAGATGCCTTGGTTTCAGGCTGGGGTGCTCATTTGGGCCTCTTCAGAAAACAGGGCCAATGTAGTCCTCTGGATAAGGGTGCTTTACAGAAACACTCTGGAGATGAGGGCTGTTCTGTGTGGTCTACATGCCTTGGAAGCTCCTTCTAGGGAATTAGTTGTTGATTTGCATAGACAATATGTTGCTCATGTACTACATGTATCGACAAGGCAGGGTTAATTTGTACACTCTCTGTAGAGTGGTGATGAGAGTTTGGCACTGGACAGTGAAATGCAATACAGTGTATTCCTCCCCGGTACCCTGAATGCACTGGTGGATCACCTCAGTTGATCCCATGGATCTGCCATGAATGAGAACTCCCAAGCTCCATCATGGCTGACCTCTTTGAAAAATGGGGTCATCTGGACATAGACCTATTTGCATCTCAGTACAATGAAAAATTGCCACATTTCTGCTCACTTGTTATAGGGTCTGGAGCTGTTTGATGAGATGCATTTATCCCTCTCTTGGAAAGATATGTTTCTGCATGCTTTCCCACATTCCCGCTAATACATAGGATTCTGATCAATCTGCATGCTGAGTCTACCACCCTGACTTTGGTGGCTCCTCACTGGCCCAGACAAATTTATTTTCCACTTCTGCAACAATTGGCAGTGGAACCTCCTGTCCCACTCCCCTATGAGCAGGACTTCTGACTTTGGAGCAGAATGCACCTTCATATATGGCTCCTGAGGACATGGAGAGCCCCCCCACCACACACACACACTTTGGGATTTCCCCTGCATTTGCCAATGTTTTCTTAGTGGCTAAAAACCTGTCTACCCAGTACACCTAGTCACAAAACTGTAAATTTTTTACAGTGTGGTTTTCTGGGCATGCCCTGAATCCCTTTATATTTCTAGTTCCTAAAGTGCTTGACTACCTATTTTCCCTTAAAGAATCAGAACTTGGGTTTTCCTCTATAATGATCTACATGGCTGCTGTGTTGTCTTTTTATTCCCTGACAGAGGGCAAGACTGTGGCCCAGCTGGAGGTTACTTGTAGACTTCTAAGGGGTATTCTCCTTCTACACCCCCCTGGTCTGAGTTCTGTTTCTGGTGTGGGAATTCAATTTGGTCCTGGAGACCCTCAATGTGCCTCCTTTTAAGCCTATGTCTGTACTTCCTCTCTTGGAAGATAATGGTGCTAGTGGCAATGACACCTGCTAGATGCATCTTTGAGTTACAGGTCCTGGTTGCAGATCCTCTCTTTATTATTTTTCACATGGATAGGGTTACCTTACATACCAGTCCTCATTTTCTTGTGAAGATTGTGTTTGAAACAACACTAAATCAGACTATAGACCATCTTGTTTACTTTCTGACTTCCACAGATAGTGATGAATGTCATTTGCATAGACTGGGCATCCATCAGACACTGCATTGGTACTGGGATCATACAAAGGATTGTAGAAAATCCTTTAAGTTGTGTATTGCTTTTGCTCCTAGGACAGGGGGCTCTCCAATTGCTAAACAGGGCCTGTCCAAATAACTGGCCAGTTATATTATAGTTTGATGCCAGAAGCATGGCAAGCAGTTTCCTGTTCCCATGTCCACTCATTCCACCCATGGGGTGGCTACCTCAGTATCTTGTTTTCAAAATGTGTCCATTGCTAACAGTTGTGCTGCTGCCACTTCGATTACTGTGCTTACATACACTAAATGCTACAGTCTGGACATTGCCTCTCATAGATGTGCAGGCTCTGGCCTCAGTGTTCTACAAGGTTTCCTTAGACAGGATCATTAGGTCCTGCTGACATATCACAGTGCTTAGTATAGCTTGGGAATTGTTCCATGATGTGGCTCAATGGAGGGAGATATCCTCAAAGAAGATAGAATACTTATGTACAGTAACAGCAGAACTTCAAGAGAAGCTCCTCAATTGAGCCACAGCTCTCCCTCCCACCTTCTGCCCTTGTTGGGTGATAGGTGACTACACTGCCTGCTCTCACAGGCTGTTTCTACTCTGTTGCCTCCTATGACATCTGTACTCAGGTTTCTGCACACTCTCCTTTATAACTGGTGTTGTCCTGGTCGATTCAGTCAGTGCTGAGCTGATGATCCTCTTAATCTGTCTCCAGCAGTGAACTGAGGCATGCTGGGCATGCCCACATTATGTAGGCACCAACAAGGTGTTTCACTGTCAGCAGACCCAGCCTGCAACCAAATCCAGGTGATCCTGATGCTGATGGTTTACAGTTCCATGATATAGCTAAATGAAGGAGATTATCTGGAAGATCTACTGTTACGGTCAGTTACTACTCATCATAATGTTAGACCAGACTTTTTACTATTAGGCAACATGCAATTTATTAAAGTTTTGCCAAGAATGAAAATAGTAAAAAAGGTCTGATCTTTCAGCCAAATGGCAACTTTCTGTGGAGAAGCTAATTTTATCAAGTATGACAGTGCTCTCTCAAAGCACTCCAGTTGCACCAGGTGTTCTGGAGTTGATACAGGGATACAAGACACACTCACTGATGAGCACCATGAAGAGAGTGCTTTTTACTGTACTGCTGTTCTGAGCCTCCTACATCTTTCAAATTACTTCCTCAATCTTTGAACTCTGTTCAGACCTGCCTAGAAAGCAGCTGAGCTGCAAGTCTGGAAGAAGCCATCACACTAACATTTATTTTTCTGAGGAAGCCCATAGTGCCATTTTGTCCTGTGGGGGAATGGTAGTGATCCAGTGGCACAGACCTGTCTATACACAGGAACCATTTGTGAAAGGGAAGGGTAATACACAGCATTCCCTCAAATGAACATACATGAAAAATACTAACATCCTAACATGCTCGCAGCATGTACGCACTGGCAACCCTCAGTGGATAAGATTATCATCCTCTTACCCACAGCACAAGAAACTGTTCTGCACTGCTGAATTATCTTGTACTATGCATGTCATTTGTGTTTCTGTATTCTTTAAAACTAGCATTGTGTAGCCTGCTGCACTATACTCTAAAATATGCACATTCTTTACCTTTCTTTACCAAGGGTTCACTGTTTAAGCAATATATTTTATCTCATGGGGCAACCCCATAAGTTCTGGGCCCATAAGGTGTTACAACAAGAAACATTATTTACTGAAAGATTATTTTAAACATGTCTTTTTTAAAGTAAGTATTCTGTTACATTTTATTGTATAACAATTCTACAGTCAATAAATTGAACAGGGATTTCTGGTACTGAGGCTAGCATGCAGAAAGCAAAAGAGAATGATGCTGGTGTGGCCACCAGACATGCAAAAAGAGCAAGAAGCCAGATGTGATGAAGTTTTTCAAACAACAGTTGCAGCCAGGTAGGATGAACAAATCTGTCCCAGGTCTAAAGATCATATTGTTTCAACTTTTTTAAATCTAGCAATCTGCATATGTCTGCATATTGATTACATGCCAGTTACGTGTTAGTTGTTAATTGCAATTCAGACTCCATGAACAGGGAGGATATTTTGGGTTATACATTTTAAGAATCTGGCAGGTTATAGGTTATTGTTCTGTTTTAAGAACTGGTTCTGTCTCTCCATAATACACAGTCTTAGTTGGATTTAGTCAGCTCTTTTATTTTTAGACAGTGGCAGTATTTGTAATGCTTATTAACATACAATTAATTTTGCTTTGATTAATGGGGGTCTTCAATCAACCAATTAACTGTGTTCCTGCTGAAACAGAGCTGAAAACTGACTAACTCTGCTGGAAAAGAGCTTACAATTACTGAAGTTAAGGAGCCTAACATAATTAAAAACTACAGCAAACCCATTTTTTTTTCAGATCTTAACTTAAATACTTAGAGACACCACACATAGCTCCTTTCTTTGTGTTTCATTCTACAGCATACAACACTTTTAGGATGAAACAAAATGCTACAATACAAGTTAAAATTAATTTAAAGTTTAATGTAATAGCTGTATTTTACTTTTCAGTAATAAACCAAAATTGCAATGAATATTCCCAAAATATTACTTGCCAATCTGAAACTGCAGAGTTTGGGAGTGGCACTTGCTATGCTGACATTTTGGATTTGCAGCCTGAGCACATACTTTAATGATGACAAGAGGGAGAGGGGCCAGGTGTCCAACAAGATGTTCTTGTCCATTGGGTAGAAGTTTCAGCTGCAGCACCAACCCCTGGTTGTCATTATAGTGCATTGCCAGAGGGGTTAATCTAAGTATTCAGGACTGTGTTGATGGGATAGGATTTGAAACTCAAACTAGGGAGGTGGAGAGGAAGGAACATCAAACAATGCATGTGGTATGTCCCAGTGGATGGCACTTCTGCATCCTCCTAATATCTGCAATGGTGCCACACCTCCTTCCTCACCAGATCCTGAATCTCAGTAGGGATGCCCAGTATGGCCCAGTCCCACTGGGGGTTGGTTGAGCAGCTGTTAAGCCATGTGGAAGCATATATGAGGATGATGATGAAGTGGCCTTGGGGTGATGGAGTAGGTTGCCCTACATTGAAAATGGACACTCAGTCAGTTGCTGGAGGGTCCAGACACTTCATAGTACTACAAAAAACTTAAAATGTTAAAACACTAGAAGGTACCAAGCAGGCCCCACTGCTCTGCACAGAAAAGAAATTCGGTTAAAGTTTCACATGAAAAGAAATTCAGTTAATGTTTCACGTTCACATACAACACACCCGGTAACACTGTTTCCTTAAGGTAACAAACACAGACCCAACTATCCTGCACAGAAATGAAGCTTAATTAAAACTTCACATTCATATTAAAAAAGAAACATACAGCACACACAACCTAAACCTATCAGCAACACAAACTACAGTAACAATGATCCAAAAGCAATTCTTAAATCTGCTTTGCACAGTCTCAGTCATCCTACGGTTGCTACTCCAGACCCACTGCTGCTCTAGACAGACTTTTTTGAAATGCAGGATATGACATGAAATATGCAAGTACACCGTACTCAAATATATCATACATTTCTACTTCATCACCACATTCAAATTTCTTAAAGATGTATTAGCACTTTTATTCACATCATGTGTACTGTGCCTGACTGATAAAAACCTTACAAGCAAGAAATAGTACCCAATGGAATGGGCGGTATTGGGCAACTCTGGACTGCTCAAGGTCATTGAGAGCCCCGAGGTTGCAGATGAAGCCCCTGGAAGTTCCAGTATTGCCCATACCGGCCACCCTGGAGAGTATTACTGGTCAAGTTAGTAAAAAAAAAAAAAACAGACAGACACAGGTTTTTAACTTTGAAATTGAACAGATGATAAATTCCTTAACTTTTCAACAGTGGGAAAAAAAAAATCCCTTTTTGGAGGGGTGAAGAAATTAATTAGAACACTTAAACTATGCAGTTTCACATTGTGAAAGGTTGGGTTAGCCAAAATAACAAACCTGAGGCCACTATTTGTTGTATGTGATGAAGTTCATTGTGTGGTAAATGTACAATTCATTGGATTGAAGTTGTTTGCTGTTTCTATACTGCTGGTTGATACAGGTGGCACACAGGAGCTACATGTTGCAGTGTTTGATTCTGTGTGCTCTTCTTTTTCACTTTTTATCTTCCTGCCTGTCTAAAGATCTTGCTTTACTTATCATGCTTGTCCGCCTACCAGGATTGAACTTTAGGATTGTCAAAAACTTTTGGATGCTACCTAGTAATTGGCTAGACAGGCTTCTGAGTGGTATTCTCTCACTGCCATTACCTCGCAATTTGTTATCCCAGCATTTGAAAGAATTTTTGCATTGGCAGTTCCCAAATGCTGAGGTTGGAGTAGCTGGTGCTTAGTTTGGCTTCAGTGCTCAGTCTGGACATGAAGAAGCCTAAGTAATATTTTTCCCATAGGCTCTACGGTGTACCAGCAGGACTCCTTCTCTAGTAAATGCTGCAGGAGTCTACAAGGATGCAGGTTGAAAAAGATTGCATTACATAGCAGTTTAGATATATACTGTCAAAGGATTTAATGGGACAAACTATATTATTTGGATCTTCATATATTAATCGCCATGTACTTTATTCTGTTCTAGGTGATTCTTGTGATTTTTGCTGTCTTCGTTATATGACAATGTAACACACCTTGTTCTGGACTCTCTGGTTTTAACCACAAATAAATGTTGTTAATTCCCATAGTCCTTCCTGGCTGTGCCTGGCCATATGTAACTGCAGGTCAAACCATACTATTTTGACCAAGCCAGGAACAGTATCAGGAGATAGTGCTGCAGAGCTCCTTAGTTTTTCTAAGTCATTACTAGAGATGGGAAGGTGGTGGGCAGACTTACCTTTTTGGCCTTTCCTTAGTGTTTTCAACATTGATTGCCGGACATCACTTTTATGTTGTAGCCTAGTTTGGGGGGTGTTCACATGCTGGTTGATGATGACATGGCAAGAACAGTATCCCGCTACTGAATACTTCTCTCCAGTTGCGGTTAGGATCTCTGCACAAAATTTCTGGAGATAATTGTTTAATTGTTCAAGGCTGTCTGTTTTCCAATTCACTTGAATGTTGTAGGCCACCCATTGATTAAAAATGACAACTACCCAATTTATATTTTTTTGTGTTTAGTTCCTGATGGTCGCTCACAATCTCAATAAGCTCCATGTGTGTCAGAGATAAATCTTTGACTTATGTGTTTTTAATTTCCATTGTCATTTTCTAGGTGGTACTTCATTGAAAACTTTTTCAGGAAATAGCTTTTCTACGATTTCCTCAGGGTCCAAGATGAATTTGAAGGAAGGTAATCTGGCATTTTTTTTATGTTTTATAGTGGCCTCAAAAAAAAGGCTATTGGTTAGCTTTTTCATTTTTTATTATTTTATGCTTTTGGTAACCTGGTAAGATCCACTAGGCACAAGTGCCTATTTTCAGGGGCAACCCGGGAGCACTAGGTGGTTCGGTGTCTTGCTCAGAGTCACACAGTATGCAAGTAGAGGTTGTGGGAATCAATTCCAGGTCTGCTGGATGTACCAAGCTCATTCACAGCTCATCACTCCAAGCTCTAGGCTATACTGCCAGCTTTGGTCTTCAAGGGGGCACAAGAATATGGTGGTAGGTAATGAGGTTGGACAGGCTGGAACTTTTTATTCCCTGTTCTCTATTGAAAGTTAATGTACCCCTCTGGCATGGGTACCAGCCAGTCAGAGACCAGAACATCTTCAGTCCATTTTCTAAACCACTATTAAACATTCTATTAGTGAAATAAGACACTCAACAGGATAAGTATATGCCATCAATATCCTTTGTGGTGGGAACTCCCAAGACCTAAGGCAGATTAGGTTAAGCCCATCCTTTATAAAACTCTGACAATAGGGGCACTGCTATTTATTGTGTTTCCCATGGGAAGAACACATTATTATGTGATTCTCTCCCCTCTACTTTTTCAAGTACTATACTCCTGAATATCTGCATAAGATTCAAGAGCAAATGTTATAGAGTTTTGTAGTGTACTGCTAGTGTCATCATGTTTTCAGGATACAGGACAGCACTGGATAACACACTAATATGAAAGACGACATTCATTTTTACCACATATTGCATAATTTTAGCTACATTCTGAGCAAAGGGCCCATACAGGAACTATGAAAGAGATTTCTTGAGAAGTAGTAAACAGTTTCTTTACAAACATGCAGTAGTCCTGAGCTCTTGAAACTGTCTGGACTCATGGAAGGTGACAGAATGAATTGTCATGGCTCTAAAAGGGAAGCATTGTAAACACCTTAGCTTAGCTCATATTTGCTTACCTCTGTTCTCTTTGTGTACATGCCTCTCCTTTTTGTTTCCTGTCTCCCTGGTCTTTGAAACTTAATCCATCTGCAGCCCTCCTGTTGCACCATTATATGTACTCCAACCAGTGATATCATCCAGTTGCAATCTGTCGCTGCCTCTGAACAAAAATATTACAGCTCAAGTTATTTGTTTTGCAGGAATTCATTAATGAATTGATTGATTGATTGATTGATTAATCAACCAATTAACTGGTTAACTTTATTTTTTTTTCAACTTTGATAGGCAAGGAGGGCACACTGATTGAACTGCATACAGCTCATTTCCAGGTGCACGCCAGAGGAAGGGGAAATGGGTTCATAATAACAAAGCACAAAAGACTCAGCAAATAAACACAGTTTAATAATACCATCAGTAACAGGTGCAAGTAGCTTAAAGCAAAAACTGCAATGTGTAATAAAGCATATGTACAACGCCTGGCAAGGGAAGTGAAGGAATAAGAGGTGGTGGTACAGAGGAGAGCAGTGGGGGAATTAAGTGCAGAAATCAACATGTGTGATATACAGCATGTAATATCAGTGCATATTGATAAACTTGAGTTTAGTGTTTATTTATGGTTTACATTTCACTTGCCCAGGGTTACCTAGCTTTCCTGCGACATCTCATTTTTTCAGTGGGTCCTGCTTCTCCTTGTATGGTTTCACCTGTGGTTAAAAAGGTGGCTGGCAGATTCCATGCCCATGCCCTACATAAGTCACTCACTCACACACACACACACACCTCTCTTCTACTTAGTGTTTTTCCTATTTGCTCTTACCTCAGTGTTGCCTCCTGATTCTCCACTTCAACTGCTGTTTTGTGTCTCTTTCTTTATGTCTCCTCATTCTTGTCCATTTTCACCTCTGTTGGTGGATGACAGATTGACTCTTGATGCATAGGTTTTATCTGTTGTCCAAAGTGATTTCTACCATTTAAGGAATGTCACCAGGATTAAACCCCTAGTTCCAACCGAGGATCTGCCATCATTGCTTCATGCCTTTGTTACATCTAGGCTTGATTACTGTAATGCTCGGTACTTGGGGGTCAGTGGAGGGACCCTCTGCCAGCTGCAGCTGGTGCAGAACACAGCGGCCAGATTACTGACGGGGCTGCCAAGGTCTAGTCATGTGAACCTAGTCCTGTGAGCTCTGCACTGGCTGCCTGTCAGGTAGAGGATAATCTTCAAAGTGGGCTTGCTCACTTATAAGGCCCTATACTGTCTGGGCCCTGGCAACCTGGCTGATCTCCAGACAACTGCCACCACAGTCCACTCCCTCCACTCCTCTACCTGGAGCCTCCTGGCAGTTCCAAGGGCCAGGTTAAAAATGTTTGGTGACTGAACCTAAAAAGTGGCTGGTCCAGCCCTCTGGATCATGGTTCCCATCTTGGTCAGGGAGACTCCAATGGTGGAGGATTTTAAAAGGGGTCTACAGACTTACCTCTTTTGCTTGGCCTTTTCAGACTAATCAGAGCTGTTGCACCTAGGGATGTTTTAATACTGTGCTTATTGATTTTAACATAAGTCGTTATGTAAATTTCAGGTGTGTTTTGTTCTACTTGTATTTCTCTTTTGTTTTACTTTTATATGAGGCTCCCACAGCCTCGGGGATTGGGTGCCATAGAAATAAATTTGCCTTGCTCCATTTTTGCCTCTGTTGTTTGCTCCTTGTTCTGCTGTTTCTGATCCCCTTTGCTGCTGTTTCTGTTGTAGTTTCTGTGGCCTACTTGTTCCCTTTACTTCTATTCCCCTGTATTTCTGTTTCCTTTGTTTTCTCTCCCATATCTATTTGCTGTGCTTTACTTTTCACTTCTGTGGTGCTGTATTGTTCTCTGTCTCTGTGTCTGGTACTTGTTTCTGCTGCAGCCCTCACCACCACCACCCCATTCTAATGCATTTCTGTTCTGGCTGCCTGTAGTCTGCAGCTTGCTATCACTTGTCTTTCCTTCTTTTCTGTGCTTTTGGAGTCTTGTTGTTTGTATTTCTTTCAGGTCTCCTTTTCCATTCTAGTTTCCAGCTTCCTGCTTTCCTTTGCTGGTCAGCTGTTTCCCTAGGAGATCCAGCCAAGCCACAGCCATTTTTAGGGCTGCAGTGGGCAGAGCCCTGAAGACCTACTGATTTCAAAAAAGGACTACAAATTCCTTGCATTCTTTGCGAACAAACAACATGCCCCACAGTAGCCTCTGCATCCATGGAGCACTCCACTCATACTGCACTATTTTTTACTATAAAAAAAACTTTGGGGGCATCCTGATCACAACACTGGGGACTGGACACCCCCATTGTCACTCTTATGATTGTGGGGGGTGGGCTGTGGGTGCTGAGTAGAGGATCAGGTTGGTGGAAGCTATAATTTAAAAGACAAAATAAATCAGTGGTCATGGCACACTCTGCTATCTCTGAGGTGGCCGTCACAGTCCACTGCACATGCTCAACCACTAGTGCATGTGCAGTGGACTGCAGTGGCCATATTGGTAATGGCACAGTGTGTCGTGACAGCCAATATATTTTTCTTTTAAATTATAGATAACCCCTACCTGACCCTCCCTCCAGTATCCACCACCCCACACCCTCCACAAACATAGAGTGGCACTGGGGTACCCAATCCAAAAGTGTTATGATCGTGTTCCATGCCCCCTTTTTTTTGGTACCCCCCAGAAATATTACAGTGACACTGGGGTGCCCAATCCCCCAGTGTTGGCATCGATACTCCTCTGTGTTTTTTGGTTTAATATTCCTCCACCTGATCCTCCCTCTCAGTGCCCACCACACCAACCCCCATCCAGAAACTTAAGAGTGACACAAGGGGTGCCCAGTCCCCCAGAGCTGCAATCCAGAGCCACTGTTTTTTTTTCAATCCTGTAAAAAGAAGCATCCATTGATGACTTTTGCGACCAATTTTGTCCCCCCACCTGACCCTTCCACTCTGCACCTACCATCCCACAGCTCCCAAAGCCCTTACTTACCCATTGCAGGACCAATGCCATAATCCTCTGTGGACCACAGACACATCTTCACTTTTCAACGCTGGATGGCTAACTGAGGAAATTAAATATTCAGATCAATGTTATTTAATGAGGTTTTGAACTTAGTATCATAACCTGGACATTTTTCAATATTCTTACATTAAATTTTCAGCACACCTTTTTTTGGGAAACCACCTCATGAACAATGCAAGTGACATTAGGTAAATCTGCCCCAAAAGGTGATTTCATGGTCACTGCATAAAATCACCTTTTAGGAAGTGAAATCACCTTTGGGAAGGAGTTGAACATTTTCCCTACCATTGATCATGAGGTGGGGTCATAAGATGGCTATGTTAGAGCTGGCCCACTGGCGCAATGGTAGGGCTACCGCTTGTGGCTCCAGCAACCTGTGTTCAGGAATGGATTCGGGAGGCTGGAGGGCTGGCCTGGGGGAAGTAGGATTGAGTGCCTAGAGGCTTCTATCCTCCTCTGTGAAGGGGTGGGTTGCAGGTCCCACTGCATTACCACCACCTGGGTGACCACAGGTGTAGGTGCAGCGAGACAGCTTGCAGCAGGGTGGGAGGATGTCAGCTGGGAGCTGGAGTGCTGGTATGTCACAACATGTCCCGTCCCTAGGCTTCCCTAGTGTGCTGATATCCTGAGGGCTGGAACCAGAAAAAGCAGAAAAAAAAACACATCAGACATCTGAAGATGGGACCCGGCTGTCTCGAGAAAAATCCAGAACCTGGCTGCATAGAAGGGGTTGATGAGGCCTCCTGACACACACTTACAGACTGGAGGAGACTACTGGGGGTCTCTCTCCTCCCAGCCCGGGGGGTAAACCAAGGCAGTATGGGTGCAGGCTCACCATCACTCGGAGTGAGATACCTGGTGCTGACCTAACGGAGCACACATGGCATTGGGAGTCCCCAAAGATAGGAGCTTGAGGTGGTGAGTTAGGGAGCAAAAAAAAAGAAAGATGGCAATGTTGGAAATTTGGTGTAAAAATATTAAAAAATAACAAAGTTATGATCCTATGTTCAATTTTGCAAACACTGGCTCATAACTTTGGTAAAATGTCAATATTTGTACTCCAAATTGAAAATTGAAAGGCATTTTATAAATAAAACTATTATTATTATTATTTTTATTAAATTAACAATATAGCCATATGTTTATAGTACCTCATGAATGTGACAGCTGTTCTTTTTCAAATCTTGACCTAAATTTTTTTTACATCCCAAAAGGTGATTTCATGGTTTCTACATGAAATCACCTTATGGGAAGGAGTTGAAAATTTTATCTTTCATTATTCATGAGGTGGGGTCATAAGAAGGCTATGTTCTAAATTTGGTGGAAAAATATTAAAAAACAACAAAGTTATAAGCCTATAATAAATTTTGTGAATGCAGGCTCATAACTTTGGTAATTGTTCAATATTTTTAACCGAAATTTACAACACAACCATATCTTTACAGCATCTAATGAATGTGACAGCTGTCATTATTTGAATCCTGGCCAAAATGTTTTTTTTAAATGCCAAAAGGTGATTTTGCAGTCCTTGCACAAAATCACCTTTCAGGCAGGAGTAGAAAATCGTCTCTGTCCTTATTCATGCGGTGGTTTCAGAAGAAGGCAATGTTGAAAATTTGGTGTAAAAATATTAATAAACAATAAAGTTATGAGCCTTCACTGAATTTTGTGAAAGCAGGCTTGTAACTTTGGCAATTTTCAATTTTTTAACCCAAATTTACAACATAGACAAATCTATACAACACCTCATGAATGTGAGAACTGTTATTTTTCAAATCCTGGTAAAAAAAATGTTTTACATCCCAAAAGGTGATTTTGCAATACATATATACATAGATACATAGACAGTGTCGGCAGATAAGGGCCTATGGCCTACCCAGTCTGCCTATTTGAGCTTGTAAGTTCAGTTTATGTTTTCCTAGAAGTCTGCTGCCCCTTAGCCCTGACTTCCAGAATTCCTTTATGTCTATCCCATGCATTCTTAAATCCCGTGATTGTTTCAGCCCCCACCACTTCCTCTGGCAGGGTGTTCCACTTGTCCACCACCTGTTCTGTGTAGAAATTCTTCCTCATGTTTCCTCTGAATCGTCCTCCCTCCAACTTCATCCCATGCCCTCTAGTCCTGGAACAACATTTTCACTTAAAAATAGTGTATTCCTGCACCCTGTTCCTCCCTGTGAGATACTTCTATGTCTCTATCATATCCCCTCTCTCCCTCCTCTCCTCCAGGGAGTACATGTTCAGTTCCTTCAACCTGTCTTCATAGGACTTGTGATGCAATCCATGCACCATCTTTGTTGCCCTCCTCTGAACCTTCTCTACCCTGTCTATGTCCTTACGTAGGTATGGTCTCCAGAACTGTACACTGTACTCAGGTGGGGCCTCACTAGTGTCTTGTATAGCGGAATTATGACCTCCCTTTTCCTGCTGGTGATGCCCCTGCCTATACATCCGACATCCTATTTGCTTTACTTGCTGCCTTGTCACACTGTTTCCCTACCTTGAGGTCATCAGAGATGATAACCCCAAGATCCCTTTCCTGCTTGGTGCATGCTATATCCTCACCCCCAACTGATATATTGTGCCAGGGTTTTGTGCCCCATATGCATTATCTTGCACTTCTTTGCATTGAATTTCAACTGCCAAACCCCTGACCATTCTTCAAGTTTCTGCAGGTCCCTTCTCATTCTGTCTACACCCTCTGGTGTGTCTACTCTGTTACAGAGCTTTGTGTCATCAGCGAACAGTGGAATTCTGCCTTCTAGGTCCTGTGCAATGTCACTGATGTAGATGTTGAATAGGACCAGTCCCAGCACTGATCCCTGTGGTACCCCACTGGTCACTCTTCCCTCTGTGGAGTGACAGCCATTTACCACCACCCTCTGTGTCCTGCCACCCAGCCAGTTACCTACCCACCACACTACTGTCCCGCCCACACCCATATTCCCCAGTTTGTATAATTGTCTTCTATGTGGAACAGTGTCAAAGGCCTTGCTGAAGTCCTGATAGGCCATGTCCACTGCCTCCCCTGATCCACCTCTCTAGTCACCCAGTCAAAAAATTCAACCCGGTTGGTCTGACATGACCTCCCCCTGGTGAAACCATGCTGTCTTGGATCCTGTAGTTCATTGACAACCAGATGTTCCACCAATCTCTCCTTCAGAAGTGCTTCCATGATCTTCCCCACTACCGAGGTGAGGCTGACTGGTCTGTAGTTCCCTGCTTCCTCTTTGTTCCCGCTTTTGTATAAGGGGACTACAACTGCTGTCCTCCAGTCTTTGGGTACCTCCCCTGTTTCCAGTGATTGGCTAAACAGGATAGCCAGAGGTTCAGCCACCACCTCTCTTAGTTCTTTAGCGACCCTGGGGTGCACCCCATCTGGCCCCATCTGCAATCCTTGCAGTACATCATGCTTCAGACAGGAGTTGAAAATTTTCTCTGACCTTATTCAGGAGGTGGGGTCATAAGAAGGCTATGTTTTAATTAGGTGTAAAAATATTTAAAAAAAAACAATGTTAGGAGGCTATGTTGAATTTTGCAAATGTAGGCTCATAACTGTAGTAATCTTCAATATTTTTTCACCACATTTTCAACATAGCCATTTCTTTACTGCATCTTATGAATGTGACAGCTGTCATTTTTCAACTCCTGCCCAACTGTGTTTCTGTGTCCTGAAAGTTGATTTCACAATCCCTGCACAAAATCACCTCTAGGCCAGGAGTTGAACGTTTTCTCTGCCTTTCTTCATGAGGCAGAGTCCTAACAAGGCTATGTTCAAAATTTGGTGTAAAAATATTAAAATATCAATTTTCAATAGTTTACCCCAAATTCCGCAGCTGCAGCCCTATTGGCTCTGGACAGAATTTGTTTTCCTCAATTGCTGCTTTTGGATTTCTGTCTTGCAGCCTATATTTGCATTCCCTGCTGCTCCTGGTTGGTGCCTCTCTTGTGTTCATCATGCTCAAGTGTTCGAATGGTGTTGCTCTTCCTCTGGACCTCCTACAACATGCTCTGATGGATGCCAAATCTGGAGACTTCTCATGTGCTCAGTTCTCTGTTCGTCATGCTCAAGTGTTTCAATGGTGTCGCTCTCCTTTTGGACCTCCTATGACATGCTCTGGTGGGTGCCAGATTCAAAGACTTCTCATGTGCTCGGTAGTTCTTTGTTGACTTTGTTGTTCACTAATTCCTATCACTCCTGGGATAAGTGACATAGCATAGTGCAACGGCCTGTAGGAGCACAGTTGTGCAGCCATGTGCCTTGCCTAGCCTATACTTGGAACCGGGTCCATCCCCAGAACATCCCTCAGGAAACCAAGGATAAACCAGCAGTAGCAGTTACCTCCTCAGGACAGGCTCAACACCCCAAGCTCTACTTAAACTGATCCAATCCTCTCATTATCTTTTCAGGCTCAAATCCTTGACCCTCATGGTCACTCACTCTGTCAATTCAAACCAGGAAGAGATGAATTATGGACAGTCTTCCATTTATTAAATTCTTCACAGGATGCCTCCTTGAAATCTTAGTTCTGCATTAAGGAATGGACTTCTCCCAAGCTGTTCACTGCACACCGAGCATTGAAGGTCCATCATTTCTTCTGCCAGAAAGCAGGAACTGTTTGATTTGTATCTCTTAGCAGTAACAGCAAATTAGCTTCACTTTCACCACCAATACCTACATCTACTACCTATTGAGACTTATATCATATATATCCTGGATATATATCCTGGGCAGCTCTGAATAGTGACTTATATTGCATTTACTGCGATGGTCTGTGTGCCCTACCTGTTCCATATGGGGTAATTTTGTCATTTTATCAGGCTTCTGTTCACTCTTTTCATGAGTATATAAGACCTGTAAGTGTTCAGTAGTTCTTTGTAGGTGTTCAGTAGTTTTTTTGTTATCTGTGTTGCTCAATCTCCTGTCCATCTCCAAAGTTTCAACCATCTTATACTTTAATGTCTGAGCAAGTATTTTCATGCATCAATTAATCTTTTGGATGAACGGACAACAGATTGTATTTCCTTCAGATCAAGCAATTCTGATTCAAATTTTTCTCTCAGGCCTCAGCAAAGGCTTCCATACTGGGTTTTTTTTCATGCCATATACCTTAGTTATTTGTTTGCTTCTACAGATCCAGATGTCTCAAGTCAGACTGTTTGACATTCGGATTTGATTTCTTCCATCTCATCCAAATGATCCTGTGCAAATAAGAAACTCTTTTCCTTACTAGGACACCTCAAGTGTGCGATGAGGAGTATTCCCTGAGCAAAGCTTTATATCTCTACTTGATATAGCACATTTAGTAAATGGCATTGCTCTGTATTTTTACCTTACCATCACTGTTTTCTCTTCTTCAGACCTTATCAAGTAGACACATTTGTGATTAGACTGGAATGGCATATCCATATTTATGAAGATCCAGCTACGGAATTAAACTCTTGGACTTTCCTCAATGCAGCACCTTCTATGGTTTTGAGGCATTTTGTGGCATTTTTGATTTGCTCATCCAAAGCCATCAGAAATCCAAGATTCTTCATTTTCAATCCATGCCTTCCTTTTCTGAGCTCCTTCTCCTTGCAACAGTTGCTAACCTGGGGTCATCTTTTGGAACAATCAGCCTGTCATATTCTATTTTGATAACCAAGCAGCCTTAACCACAAAAAAAATACAGGTCAGTCTTCCCACTCCAAGATGAATGCCCTCTGAGGATCAACATCAACATCATATGCAATTCAGAACTTCCATCCTTTGCCTGCTGAAGCTAGGACTCCTCCTCCATCCTCCTAGGATGTGCATACTGCTCACAAGCAATCAATCTGTTGGCCACATCATACTGCATGCACAAGCAAGTGGTCCTTCAGCCACATCATACTGCTCAGTAGCAATTGACCTATTGTCCATAGCATACTGCTCTTAGCTGTTCAGCCTTTAAGCCTTGCTGTACTTCTCACAAGTATCTGGCCTATCCACCACATCATGCTGCTCACAACTATTCAGCCTGTTGGATTCATCCTACAACTCACAAACATTCAACCTGTTGGCATCATCATACTACTCATAATCATTCAGCCTGCTGGCTGTATCATACTGTTCTGAGCAATTGGCCTGTTGGCCTCATCATATGTCCCTCAAGCAACCAGACTTTCAGGCATATCATTCAGCTGTCAGCTAGATCTATGGCTTTAAGCATGAAGCCTGCTGCCCAATACTGTCAGATGATATACTACATATTGGACATTCAGTTTATCTTAAAATATATCTATCCTAGATAATACTTATCCAGTCCAGCAGTTAAAGCATTCCTTGAAGACCTGATACATTTATTCCTCAAGGACAGCCCTCAGGAAGCTTGTAGCCTAAGTTCTATATTGCAAACTAACAAATCTCTTACAGGATGAATTCTTCAGTACACTGACCACTTAACTCTTACAGTAGACTATGACTTTATCTTTCTTTGGATTCCTAAAACCTAGAGAATATACTCTCTTCTCCTTGGTTGTATTTGATCACACTGTCTACTTCCCTAATGAATTCAGAGATGATTACTCTTACACCAACAGTAAATGACTCATTTTCCAACATTCCTAGAACTGCAAATGATGTAAGATATATCTCAACCTTGCTACTGCTACCATATGGGATTTTCTAGCTGCATCAACAAGCATGCCTTCAGAGTAGTATGGAAGACATTCACTTCACTACCTTATGCACACATCAAAACATAGACCTACAATATTCTGTTCCTCTTGTTCTTGTATATGCATCCTTCTGGTCTCAATATTTAGCTTGACAGCGACAATAATTAAACAATATATCTCAGGCATATCATTTACCTTGCTCAGCATCCAGCCCATTATCACATGTGTCTACTTATCCTAGTAATCAAGGCTTCATTCAGGTTGAGAAAATGTACCCCTCAACATTCCTCAGGGAAGCCTATGGATGACAACCTACATTCTTCACTGATGGGCCTCTTAAAATAAGAAGTTTTGGATATTCCTCAGATCTTAATTTTCAAACAGCTATGATATTTGATTTCCCTGGATTCCTAAGACCTGCAGAATTTACCTCTTCTTTTGTCTTCAGTCCTGCAATTCACTTAACAAAGAACAGTTTCAAGAAAGCATCAGCAAATCGTTTTCTCTTTACTTTACCAAGATCAAAAACTGACAGAAGTAATAAGCAGTCCACATATCCTGTTTTGCAGCAAACTCAGCTTGGTGTCCCATTCAAGTCGTCCACCAACTGCAAGCTATGGACAGTCATCCTGACTGTACTCATCCTCATCAGTCTACTGAAAACTTTTACATCATGACTAATTCTTGGTTCACCCTTTATGTCAGAGTGTTACTATCTTGTCTGGGTATCGAGTCTCTACCTATTTTCCAGACAGTCATTCAGGAGTGCACAGTTATGTCTGCTTCAGGAGAACATATCAGTTCACATTGTGAAGCTCATGGTTCACTCACATCATCCTGCTTGAAACCTAGACATTCAAAATTAAACTCCACCAAGATTATCAACAGCTAGCCTCATAATTTTTGGAAGTCTGTAGGGAAGGTTAACCCAGTAATGTTGGTTCCCCAGACATTTCTCCACAAGGGGGTTTTCCTCTGCTCCATGTTATTGGGTGAGTTCTGTGAGTTGAAGGAGGCAGGTTCTGTTACACTGCACTTTGATCCTTTGGCTCTTTAGCTACTGATTTCCTTTAATCTCAAGACATTTCTCCTGGCACCTTTATGAGAGTGGAAATCAAGAAGAAAGACACAAACCAAAGTAACACTCAGAGTAACATTGCACAAGCACCTACAGAACTGGCAGCCACACATTGAACCAGATTTATAGCTGGATAGACTCAATCACGGGAAAGCCAAGTACCTTGTCCAACCAGTGACTATGGTTGGTTTTCAATCTGGCATCTCCAGCTTCACATTTCGGTGCTCTAACCACTAGGCCATACTCCCTTCCATTTCAATTAAGTTTCCCACACTAGGAAACATTCCTTTTTCTGCCTTCTAAATGAAACCTTTATTGTGATCTGCAAAATAACTCCCAAATCATGCTGTTATGCCTCAATGAGCATATCTTGTATGAATACTGTGACTTTAAGTAAATCACTAAAATAGTAAACAGAGCACACATTTTCAAGTGAGGATTAACAAGGGCTAAATGAAGGGATATCGTTCATACTCTTGAGGCTGTTAGAGGCCTTTTCAACTTACCAGGGCAATGGAGACCCCAACAAACATGAAATAAAGTTATGTGTTTGTTTCTGATGATTTATTTTATTTTAAAATACTAATCTCATTAATTATGAAAGTTCCAGTGAAATCAGTGCACCCAGTTCAACAGAGTGCAAACACTGATTCAGCATATGGGTTCAAGAACAGTTGTGGAAAGAAAGGCCTTTTAACCAAATAAATCATTAAATTCCATGGTTGTAAAAAAAATTACTGCAAGATTTAATTCTCTGATGGGGATTCAAATTCCAGAGCAGATTACAGAAGGCCACTGGAGGTCCATAAGAGGTCACCAGTGCCTACTCTGTTAAAGATTTTAAGTTAAGTATATACTGAAAGTGCAGGAGCAAAATAGCTTTGTAAATTGTCCAAAAACAATACTTATGGATTTTGTTTCAAGAGGTTTCAAGAGCTGTCATGGCTATCTGCCATAATGTGGGTGATTCTGACAAATGGTTTTTTATCAAAAAGAAGTTGACTGTTGACTCCTGTTTTTAGCTAGAAAAATGCAATTTGAGAAAATGTGTTCTCAGACTCTTCATGCTTACTGGACAACAGGGGATCTGCAAGAGGGTTAAACAAACTAGGAAGTGTGCTACAACTACTGATTTCTTATTTACTGGTTCGGTGGGCAATTTATTTAATATATGTGAAGAAGTGGTTATGAACATACATAGACTGCATATGCAATTAAATGTAGGTCCTCTCTCTCTCTCTGTCTGTCTCTCTCTCTCTCTCTCTCTCTCTGTTCCAGGAGTGGACTCTCACCCTTTTAAGGTATGACTGAGTTTTGTTCTGTGACAAAGAACCCCGGTGTGAGAAGGGTTCCACCCAGGAAGTCCTGCTGTGATAAAGTCCCCTTTGATGAAAGGTACCTTAGAGAGCATGGTAATGATCCCCTTTAAGTAGAGAACACACCAGTGGAAGAGAAGGACAAGTTGATGCTGGAGCAAGGAAAGGTGAAAGTGATGGAAGGTGGACCATGCTCTTTAAATAGGGCATGATGGGGGGCAGGGCATGTAGCTCACTGTCTACTGAACCACTAGCATAGCCTAATAATTCACTGGTTCAGTGAGCAATTTAAGTATACTGTATGTAGGATTGGTTTTTAATATAGATTGAAAGCTTATGCTATGCAAACGTTGGCTATTCCCCTGTCTGTCCAAGGAAGGGGCCACCACCTTTTCAAGGTGTCACTGAGTTTGGTCATATAAGAAAGGAACCTATCTTGATGAGGTTTCAATTCTACAGTACCACAGGAACAAAGCCCTGATTGACTAAAGGTATCATAGTAATGATTCCCAAGAAGACAATGTGTAAGGTTTAGCAGAGAACATTCAATGTCGTAATGCTTTTTTCCATACGGAGAGAGCGAACAAAACTAGTATTAGAGACATATTTAACAAATGGAGACATTACCCAGACCCCAATGCATGGTAGCATTTTATTAAATTAGTTATAGAGTAGAGGAAATAATTCCCACAGAAGAAATATCTTGGGATCCAAAGCATTATGTCACCATTCCTTCAGGCTTAACTTGTTAGTACTACCAAAAGTACCCATGGTCACACAAAGATCCAGGCCAAATATGAGAGCTAAAGACCATTTAGCATGGACACTGAAAGAATTTTTTTCCAGAGGCAGATTATGGCAAAAGTATATATGTAAATTACTGTGTACTGAGACAGTGTAATATAGTAGTTTTGAGACTGAAGATTAATTTGACTGTTAACTACTGTATGCAGTGAAACTGTAGGTTAAAGTATTCAAAGTGACAGGAAAGGCAACATGAAATTAAATAGATTATGCTGTATATTTTTGAGAATGCTGAGTCCTTGTGGGATAAGCAACACTCACATGAGGAATTCTTTACATTCATCAATGTTTGAGGGTGGAGAGCTTTTGAAGATTAAAAGAAGCAGGGAATGAAATTTGTGTAGACTGCAATTATGAGGCAGTCAACTAGCTGATGACATACTTTATAATTTAGTGCTGGATAAGGATTTGTTAGATGTAACTGTGTATCTGGAGGATGTGTAACTTGAGTAGAAAGAAGAGCAAACTGAGACTGATGTCGTATGTCCCCAGTTTCCTTTTTGTATGTGAAATAAATGTTTTTTTTTTTCTTTTAGTTTTAGGATCCTGGTTGATAGGATAAACTGTGATGTAAGATACTGAAGTCTATAGTTTGAGGCACTGCTGAAATTATACTTCCAGAGGTACCAGGGCCCTAAAGGTTTTGTATCAGGGACCATCGGCGGCTGTTTCAAATTGGTACTTAATACATGCCAATGGGTCAGATGGAAGGCACACTGCACTAAGCACTACTCCTTAGTTTGTGTAGCCCATGTTTTCTTAGTAAAAATAAACATACCATGTAAAGCCTTGTGTTTACATGGCTTCTAATGCATTTTCTAAAAACTATATATTTGAGCATGGCATAAATGGGAAAGGCACACTGAGCCAGAGCTCATTTCTAGGTGTGATCTGGGAGAGGGAAACAGCAGGGCTCCAAGCCAAAAAAAAAAAAGCTATAATGAACACTTAGTTATTCATTTATATATTTACTTATTTATTTGAGGGTATGGAGGTGGTAGAGAACAGTGCAATCTTTCAAGGTGAAATAAATACAACACAATAACAACTGTAGAAGAAGCAAATGCCAGATGAGGAGAATTACACTACAATAACCTCATATCAGTCAGCACTGAAGGAGTGACTAGGGTGGAGCACACAGGAGGGATAACGAGATAAGGTAAAAAAAAAACATTTTTTCACAAAGACTCTTGTACCCACAGGCTGGTAGTTAGAGTTCACTTACTAGATCAGCACACTTTTGCCTCCTTTCACAGGACATACAGAAATAGCGTCTTTCTCCATAAAGGTGTCCTTCTGACACAACAGTAACAGTTCAGGTTTTCTATCTTCAATGTTGAAAAACCATGACAGTTTTCATGATGACCTTCTAACAGTGCTGTTTTCTCTTTGAGTGCTAATCCCCTAACCATTCAGCTCAAAGAGCCATCATTCTCCTCCCCTCCTCCTAAGAGCTGATTGAAAGAGGACCAAGGTGCATGATGTCTTATTCTAGTATAATAGTACTGAAAATATGTCCTCTTAATTAACTGCACCAGTAACCTTCCTCCTTTAAAATAATGAATGTCCAGTCTGTTCTCAGACAGATGGAGTGTCTGTGTTATCTCTGGTATTGGTGCCAGCTATAGAGAAGTTTGACATAATCCTTTCTTTACAGGATTCACAAACATCTTGTATTTCTATTGCTTAATGATGCATTTAACTGTTTTAGGACCTTAACCCATTAATGTTTTGCTTCCCACTGCAGTAATAGCCTTGCATTGATTCCTTTCTCAAAAGTTGCTCTTTTTATGTCTGAAGGGTAAACCTAAGGGTTCCTAGTGAAAGAAGAGGTACCAGGGCCAAAACCCCTGCCCTAGTGCACAGATTTATCTTTCATAGCTACCAGGGCTCCTTGATTGATTACCATGGCTCCATCTTGGCAAGCCCCAGTTTAATTCCAACAGTGGTTTGAGGCATGGAGCCTAATCAAGAGCAGAGCCCCAATTTTACAAAGATCCTAAAACATGACATATGTATTTAGGTGCAGAACTCACATTTAAAGGGTACAGAGCTCTTAAGGATAAAGGGCATGGAGCACTAAGGTGCAGTTGAGAACTGTAGAACTGTGTGACATGTGCTGCAACAGTGCATTGTTTGTCCTGAAATCACATGGTGCTGTAGCGTGTTGATAGTGCTATGCTTCTTCATCAGATGATGTAAGAACTGTGCCCTAAGCTCTGTGGTCTTCCAGAGACAAACTTCAATGTTAAATGTAATTGCAGCAAAGTCTTGTTCTTTTGTTAATCATGTTGGCTTCCAATATAAAACTAGTAGATGACATTAATGCAATGCAAGCTTTCGGATGCAGCAGTTGTTTAAAGACATACAGAGAATCTGTAAAGATCTTGAGTTGGATCAAAATATAATGTTGATGCTGGAGGATACAATTGGAGAAGATGTAGTCAATAATCATCACATGAACTGTTTGATGAAGCATTTAACCTAAGAAGGCCAACAAGTAGTAATTGTGCAGTATTTGGAGGCATGCTGCTCAGACTGTTTGAGGGTAAACTCTTGGGAAACAGAGCTGGACACTGTTGGAAGCTTTATGGGGCAAAAAGACAATTGGGATTTAAACTTTGATAGTCCTTATACTTGACCATTATTGGAGTGTGAGCCTGACAGTTGTTATGGCATGTGTTCAGTAGTCATTGCACATGTACTTTATAATCATTGGCATTTGTGTTGAATAGTCATTGTGGTATGTACACAATAGTGCCTGTGGCATGTACCCAATAGCCATTGGGGCCTATACCTAATAGCATTTGAGACATGTGCCTTACAATCTTTAGGCATGCACCAGACAGAGTTGCTGTAAAAGTGTGAGACCAATAGTTGTTGGGGTGTGTGATCAATGGTCATCAAGATGCATGCCTGGTTGTCATTAGACATGTTCCTTATAATCTCTGGGCATATGCCTGAGTCATTGGGGCATTTGCCTAGTATTTGTCAGGCATAAGCTAAATGGATTACTTGAAAGGCATGTACATATAGATCAACCAGCTTATTTTCATACAGTCATAGAAACATGTCAGCAGAAAAGGACCCCACGGCCCATCCAGTCTGCCAACCTCCCCCCCAGTAAAGATCTCTGCACTCCATTACCCATCCACCTCCTGTTGGTTAGGCCCATGTATGCATCCCAAGCTCTTTTGAATTTATCCACTGTATCTACCCCCACCATCCATTCTGGCAGTCTGTTCCATGGCCCCACCACCCTCAGCAAAGAATTTCCCCCTGATGTCACCTCTGAATCTACCCCCCTCCAGTTTGAATGCATGTCCCTATTTGATTTGTTCTCAGTCATTCATTCTGCTTTGTTGAATGACAGAAAGGCACTTTCATTATTTTAGGGCATACATTAACCTGATGAAAGGCCACTCTCTTAAGTTTTGAAAGTGATGGAGTAGATAGCTTCCTTGCTTGGAGGTAGGCCACTGACGGCTTAAGTGGATAGACAGTGTTTTTCTGGTAAGAGTAATAAGCAGGAATTATTCTGAAATATTAGATATCACTTGTCATGTATGATATACTAGATCTTGTGAGGTGAACAAGGTTAGCAAACCACATTGGCACAGATGCCAGATATGAATTTATAATGAATTATTAGATGGATGAAGCAGCTAGCTTGTCAGATATCTATCTGTAATGTAAGTAGGGTCAGTAAATTTAGGCTATCAGGAGCAGCTGTAGCTGAGTAGTGAAGACTTAATTGTTTATGTGGCTGAAAATAAACAGAGCATTGAACTAAACCAACATGGCTTATGTAATGTCACTGGCATGTTGCCTCTGTAGTAATCTCAATGTTAAATTCAAGGGTAAGTTTCCTTAGCAGTCCACATTGAATCATCATACAACTTGCATCGGACCAGTAGCAGACTTTGTGAGTGGTCTACAGCAGCTGTATCATTAATTACATGGCACTGGAACTGTGGCAAACTTCTTGAGTGCTCTTGCCGGCCATTCACAAAGATGCTGTATTCTAGGTCACTCCCAAACCCCACTTTGGGTATAAATTAACCTTGACCACTGATGCTCGCATGGGGTGGGGCACACGTTTCTGCCCAATGTGTTTCAAACTGGCCTGGTTATGCACATGTAAAAATGTTCATGTGAAAAATACAGAAAAAAGTATCTGCATATGTGCTGTGTGCAATTTGTAGAACTTAGTTTTTCCATTGGAAAATTTTTCCGTTGCCATAATTTGGCCAATTTTCAACATTTTTACCAACGATCTATGCTTCCCCCAACCACATAAATGATCAATTGTTTATCACCCCAAAATGTGTTTTTGGGAGCAGCCCTGAAAACCCATTTCAGGGGTGATTTTACTCTGACCATTTATATGGTCATGAGGATGGGGCCCGATGTGCCCAAATTTCAAATAACATGCCAGTGCATATTAAAATGGTTAGGTCAGGGTGAAGATTTAACTTTCAAAATGCACTATTGGCATGAATAAATAATGTACTATTTTTGGGATGTTTTCCATGGTCCCCAAAAAGAAACTAAGCCCCTAAAAAGGTGCATTGCATACAATGTGAAATGTGGGCACATAAGGCACTCTCCTCATGACCACGTAAGTAGTTATACTCCATTCCACAAAAAAAAATTATTTTTGGGGAGGACAGTCAAATTTGCTGTTTGTGTGACTGCTATGAGACACCCAAATCATGGATACCATGAAAATGGCATCAGCTTGAAAAATACTTTATAAAATGCTTGTAAAAATCAAACTGCACATTGAATACTGTCAATCATTTTTTTTGGAAAAATCTACATATTTCTTAGTAGTGCTACATAGCAAAGAATCATCCTTGAGCCAAATTGTAATTACGCTGAAAGTTTCAGGTTTCGACTCCTAGCCATTGTTGTGCTATAGGCAAGCAATAAGAGGGTTTTAACAATAGATATTTTTTTCCAAAATTTCAACGACTGAGAACTTTCAAAACACTACACCGATTGTTTTCAAATGCTTAGTAGCAAGAGTTCCTGTGTCCAAGAAAGCACATGCCAAATATGGGTGGGGAGGGACCTGGGAGGAGAGTAGTCTCTATGCCAAGGACAGACTACACTTGAGTGAGGAGGGAAAGAAAGGGTTGAAACAGAGGATGGAGGAATACATAGAGGAAGTTAGGAATTTAAACTAGGAGAGGGGGTGGCAAGTGGGGAAGAGACAAGCAGAGACCACAGGTTGGGAATCCATATGAGCTTACCCCCCCATAACAGTGACAAAGAACAAATGGCAAGTACTATTGGTGATGCTAGTAAAGGAGGGCAGGATGGGAGGGGGGGCAGGGTGGAAGGTGGTTACCCTTACTGCTAGGAGCCTTGGGAAGAAAACTGCAGAGTTACAGGTGCTCATGGCAGAGGGAGAGGTGGACATTGCAGCCATCACAGAAACATGGGCCACCCAATACAATGACTGGGACCTGTCTGTACTAGGGTACAGGTTATTTTGGGTCTATGACATTTCACTCCTGTCATTTCTCTCCCACCATTTTCACTCCCGTCATTTCATTCCTGGTCAATTTCACTCCCACTAATTCACTCCTAGCCATTTCACTCCCACTAACTGGCAATCAGTAGAGTATAATGCTGTTGTAGCTGTACCCAGCATTCATTGCTGATACTTTTTCACTGCTGTGTGTTTTACTTGCTGTCTGCTGTCTCTGGGCTTCATCCACTATGGCCTGCCATTTCATTCAGTCTGTTTGCGATCGAAGAAAACTTGTGGATGAAGGTAACTATAGTTATAAACTGCATAGGAGGGGTCATGAGGGAAAAGCCATATGGCAGTGTGAATGGGCTGTTAGAAAGCCAAAGGGCTGTAATGCCCGTGTGCACACTAAAAGCGAAGAGGACCCCATCATTATTCATTGATTCTCTGAGCATGAAAATGCCCCAGACTCAAGTGCAGTTGAAAAGGCAGAGGCATTAAATGAGGCAAAACACAAAGCATCCTGATCTCAGGACACAACAGCTCAAATATTGATTCATGCAAAAGACCAAGTGTCATTAGCCACACAGGGGAAACTAATCGATAGAAATATTAAGCGAGCAATACAATATGTTAGGGTACATGGTGCCTCTCCAAATCCAAAGGATCTTAATGAGCTAGTGATCCCTGACTCATTTAAAATGTTCAGTGTTGATGGAGGAGAAAAAGAAATGGATTTTCTTCTGTTTGTCAGTGGACTTGGCCCGGATCGTATTTTAATCGTTGACACACAAAAGAACTTAACTTTTCTTGAACGTGCAAAGAATTGGTGTGCTGATGGTACATTTAGCGTATCCCCCCACCTTGCTTGAACAGATGTATGTGATACATGGTGAATGATTTGAAAATGTACAGCCAGCAGTTTATGCATTGCTGCCTGGGAAAAGTAGAGCCATATATGAAAGAATGTTAACAGCACTAAAAACTTTAAATCCCAATGTGTCACCAGAGGTTATTATGACAGATTTTGAACAGGCCACTATCAATGCCTTGAAAAATGTTTTTCCACAAGCCAGGCAAGCAGGCTGCTTCTTTCATTTTAGTCAATGCATGTACCATAAAATTCAGAGTGAGGGATTAGCGGTAAAATATTCCCAAGACCCAGAGTTTGCCCTCAAGTGCAGATATCTTCTGGCTCTTGCCTTTTGTCCTCCAGAGGAGGTCATTACCAGATTTGAAGAAATGACTGATGAGGCACTTGGAATCTTCCCATCTGAACTGGAGCCACTGATTGACTACTTGGAAGATGCATGGATTGGGAGAAGAAATAGGAGAGGAACTGAGCATAGAGCACCACATTACGCTATTACATTGTGGAATCATTATGAGACAGTACTAAGTCACAGAGCAAAAAAGTAATAATGCGGTAGAAGCCTTCAACCATGGAATGCAAAGTGTGCTCTGCATGGTGCATCCCACCATATGGACATTTATTGATGGACTTAAAGAGGTGCAGAGAAAATGAGATGCTTGCATTGAGCAGTTAGTCGCAGGCAATGCTCCAACTGGCTCAAAGAAAATATACTGTGATAACATGGAACGTCTGGCATATATTATGGAGAAAAGTTCAGAGCAAACAACTGAAGAGTTTCTCCGTGGTGTAGCCTACACTTTTGACTACTGAAGATGGTATCAGAATGCTTTTAATCAGTACAATAAAGTTTAATGGTTTTATTGCTTTTAACAAACAACCCCTATCTCTGAAAATCACAAGCACCAAGCACTGAATCATCTAACCACATAAACACACATCAACCTTCACGTTTGCTGGAAGCTGAAACAGGAATGCTGTTTGCTGTTTTTGTTACTTTAATAAAGTTGTACACAAATCACAAAATCACCTAAGCACTTATGAACCACTCTGCAAAAAAGCTTCCTGAGGACAGAATAATTAAAGATGTATATATATATGTGTATATATATATATATGTATATAACACCTATGCACACATGAAACACTCTGCCCAAAAGCTTCCTGAGGCACAAAAAATCAAACAGCATTTAATGCAGTGACAGAATATCAAAAGAACAGAAGCACAAAAGCAAAAAAGAACTTACATGTGTGCAGAAACAAAAACGTCCGTGCTGGTGGTGGTGAAGCTGCAAGGAGCAAGAGTCGCTGCTGAAACATAATAAAGTGGGAGGAGGGATTTATATCTTGATGCAGAGAAATGAAGGAGCATACTGGGATGACCGAGTGTCAACGTGAACAGCTGAGGGAGCATAATTATAGTGGGCTGCACTAAAGGGAGCATAATTTCATTGATTTTGTACGTACTGGGCTGCACAGTAGTTAACATCAGCATGGACTAAGTTTTTTGTTAGGGTATTGATCGGAGCGTACTGGGCTGCACTAATACTGCATAATGCTGAGTGAGGGAGCGTAATTACAAAATGAATAAGGCTGTGTCAAGGTAAGCGAGAGTACTGGGCTACTTTGGGAGCTGCTTCTTGTGTCTGATGGGACTGCTGCTTCTTTCATGCTTTCATGCTTCTTGTGCTTATACTATGATTGGGAGCTGCATAATTTCATTGATTTTGCATGTACTGAGTGTACATGTCAGATGGGACTGCTGCTTCCTTCATGCTTCTTGTGCTTCGGGAGCATAATGATGGGGAGCGATTCTGTCAGGGAGCGAATTTGTATGGGAGCGAACTGTCGGTAGTGAGAGTGGTGAGAGCAAAATGACGGGAGTGTAATATCAAAGCTCCCAGTTATTTCGTAGGGACAGGGTGATTGGAAAAGGAGGGGGTTGGCACTATATGTGAAGCAAGGACTGAAGTGTGTGAGGGAGGAAGGGGAGGAAGGTAGTACTGAGTCACTTTGGATGCAAATCCAGGATTCCAAGAATAGGATTCTCAGAATGGGAGTTGTGTACAGGCTGCCATCTCAGATAGAAGACTTAGACAGGGAACTAGTGGGACAGATCAGGAGGACCTGCAAGATGGGTAGTGTGGTGATTGTGGAGGACTTCAACATGCCAGAAGTGGACAGGAGTACCCCAACAACCAGGCATAGAAGGGAGCAGGTACTGCTGGATGCCTTCCAGGACAGCTTCCTGCTGCAAATGGTCAGTGAACCAACCAGGTTAGGGAATACCCTTGACCTTGTGCTGGCAAATGGGGACTTGTGAGAGAACTTACGGTGGAAGAACTGCTGTCAGGGAGTGACCACCAGTCAGTATGGCTCACATTGGATATGGGCAAGGAAGGAGTGGAATCTGGCACAAAAGTGCTGGACTTCAGAAGGGCCAAATTTGGGAGGATGGGGGAAGAGGTAAAAGGGTACCTGGCCAGATTTCAACCTAGTATGGACACTAACCAGAGGTGGGAGCTCATAAAGCTTGGGATAGTGGAGGCAACCAAAACCTGCTGCAAGGCCCAGAGCAAGAAGGCTATGGCTAAGACACTGAGCTGGTTGAGAAAGGAGGTCATGGAAAAGGTAAGGAGGAAAAGAGTTGCCTTTAGGAGGTACAAGAAAACAGCGAGGGGGGGAGGACAGGGAGAAGTACCTGATGGAATCGAAGTAGGTGACATGGACAGTAAGGGGAACCAAGGCATCAATGGAGCTCAGGCTGGCACAAGGCATTAAGAAGGGGGAGAAGGACTTCTTTAGGTACATCAGGGAGAAAAGGAGCTGTAGGGACCACATAGTAAGGATTAGGAAGGAGGGGGGTTGGGTGGAAGCAGGGTGCGATCAAGGCAGAAGCGCTAAATGATTACTTCTGCCTGTATTTACTAAGGAGAAGAGGGGTGATATCCAAGGGGAGGAATGGCAGAAACAGGGAAGGGGTGACAGATGGGAAATCATGGAGGGCAGAGTTTGAGAGGTTTGAAGGCACTGAGGGTGGACAAGCGCCAGACCCAGATGGCATCCACTCCAGGGTACTGAAGGAGCTGGCAGAGGTCCTTGCAGGACCTTTGGCAAACCTATTTAATGCCTCACTACACTCAGGGTGTGTACCTCAGGACTGGAGGATGGCTCATGTGGTGCCCCTCCACAAGAGTGGCCTCAAGGATGAACCGGGAAACTACAGACCGGTGAGCCTCACATCCATCGTAGGTAAGCTGATGGAGACTATGCTGAAGGAAAGGCTGGTGGCCCTACTAGAGGTCAAAGGACTATGGACAGCAGACAGAATAGCTTCATATGTGGCAGATCCTGCCAAACCAAGCTGATGAAGTTCTATTACTGGGTGACTAGGCAACTGGACAGGTGCCATGCAGTGGATGTCCTGTATCTGGACTTCAGTTAGGCATTCGACTCGGTGCCACATGGGAGGCTGGGAAGTAAGTTAGAAGGCACAGGGGTGGGTGAAAAGCTGGTGAGATGGGTAGGGAACTGGCTTCAGGGAAGGCAACTGGATTCGGTGTGGGTACCAGTGTTATTTGGGATATTCATTGCAGACATATCATTGGACATGAAGAGCAAGGTCAGTCTGTTTGCTGATGTTACCAAGATGGGAGCAGTGGTGGATGACCTAGGGGAATGGCAGGGGTTGCAGGATGATCTGGCAAAGCTTGAAACCTGGTCAGACACCTGGCATCTGAGGTTTAATGCCAAAAAGTGCAAGGTGCTGCATTTTGGGGTGAAGAACCCAAGGAGGAGTTACCAGCTGGGGGGAATGCAGCTAGCCCAGACAGAAAAGGAGAAGGATCTGGGGGTGCTCATTACAGGGTCAATAAGCAACTCAGCACAATGTAGGAAGGCAGCTGCAAAGACTAACAAAATTCTGGGTAACATTGCAAGGGGTATATCCTCGAGGAGGGAGGAGGTGATTCTCCAACTGTATAGGTCATTGTTTAGACTGCATCTGGAGTACTGCATGAAGTACTGGTGCCTGTATCTGAAGAGGGACATTAAGTTACTGGAGGGGGTACATCGTAGGGTGACAAAGATGAGCAAGGGGCTGGGGGACTTATCATATGAGAGGAGGCTGAGGGAGTTGTACATGCACTCGCAGGAGGAGAGGAGGGATGGGGGGGACATGACTGAAACATTCAAGTACATGAAAGGAATAAACAAGACAGGTACAGAGGGGCTGTTCAAAGTAAGGGAGGGGAGGGACACCAGGGGCCATGATATGAGACAGGAGGGAGGAAGGTTCAGGATGGAGTTGAGGAGATACTTTTTTTACAGAGAGGGTGGTAGCTGAATGGAATGTTAACTGCAGAAGTGGTATCCAGTAGTTGAGTGGACTGCTTCAAAAGGGGATGGGACAGGACAAGGGGAGGGTCAATGGAGGGGAAGTGTGGAAGGGAGGGGCAGCTGTAGAATAAGGGGTGATAGCTGCACATTCGAGCAGACTTGATAGACCTCTAGGCCTTTATCTGCTGGCAAATTTTGTATGTTTGTAAATATCCAGTTACTGTGTCTATGGACAGTTGCAGTATTAAGGTGGAAAAACTGTGGTTCAACATAGAACAGGATTTGCAACCATAACTATAATGGTGCTACCATGCCACTATATAAGGAATACTGTATGGACAACCATACACAACAGTCCTGTATTTCTATTGAAGGGTTGAAATAACAGTTTATGGACCTTTAGAGCAAAGCTCAAGAGGTCCATGCTGTTATCAACCCCGAGACAGAAACACAGGGTGAGTATGAAAGGCTGCCCATAATTTATTTATTATAGTATATGTTTTTTACCTAGATTGCAGCGGTCTTTAGTGTAGAGCTGTAAAGTTATTATGGGGCTGGCTAACCTCTAGCAGTCACTGATGCTGCTTGCTGTGTCATCAAACTAAAAATATTTATTTTGTGTGTGTGTTTTAAACAATCAGTGACTCACCATCACCACCCCTACCAGATAATTTCCTCCTGGGTAGGTAGTCTGCTTGACCCAAGTGAGCAGACATTCTTGCTGCTGTCTCCTCTCAGACTGTCTGTTCTCGCTGCCACAGCGTCTGGAAAACTCGAATGTGCACATGAGCAGACCGGTGGTGAGAGAATGAAAGTAGGAATCTGTGTGAGGGATGAACACAACTGAAGCCACTGATTGTAGAGCAGGAAAAGCAACATTTTTGGAACATGTACAACAACTTTTGGACTGTGCACAACATATAAAATAGTAGATGGGAGATCATCCACAACAAGGCTGTGTTTCTATCGAGGGAGCTGATGACATCATAGAGACCTCTGAAGGAAAGCATAAAAGGTCTCTATGATTTCATCAGCTTCCAAGATGGAAACACAGCTTTCATTGTGGACAGTCACCCATCCACTGTTTTATATAACATATGGGAGGCCTCTATTGTTTCTTGAGCCCTTAACTGTTTTTTGGTTTTTTATTTGGAAGTTACCTTCACTATTATGTGATGCCACTCCCGCTACCTCTGGCTTCTCCATATGACTCAGACTGTGTCGATCTGGAGAACTGCTGTGTGGTGGTTACAACCGTCTGTGGTTGCAGTGTTTATTTTTTAAATGAAACAAAAAAGTACTTCAATTTTTGGACAGGGAGCTGTGTACGCTTTTCATGTCTGAACTAGCTGAGTCCACTTCTCGGCACCTGCTAAATCATGCCACCATGTTTGCACTACTTTTCCCTTTAGAGCTACATCACATGAGTCAATCAGTTGGCAAGTCAAGGCTGAAAGGCTGTTGTACTATTGATGTGATGTCAGAATGATAGTGCAACTTTTTTGACCTTTGAATTATCCTACAACAAGATTTCAGAAGCTACTGAAATCCATGTACAGTTGAGGGCTTCTATATACTATAAGGTACCTGAACTGAATTAATTACAGACACAATAAGCGCTTACCATATACTAGTGGAGTGCTCAATATTAAAGCCATTTTTTGCACCCTAATAACTTTGGCAGCGTTCAACAGAGTAGGCCAAAATTTGGTGCGTGTAGTCTGGCTGACAGAGTCTCAGGACATGAGAAGTTTTGTGCCAGGATCATGTGCTGTTTCAGAGTTACAGAACATAAATTTTTAGGAAAATGCTGTTTTTTTCCTATACTTAACACACTTTTATTGCTCTCATGCAGAGTCTAGACAGTACAGAATTGTTTCACAAAACCTTCAGGGTAGAATCAGCCTGTACTGAGGTAGTACCTTGCAAGGGTTTTGTGAAAAAAAAACTATTAATTTTGTGAAGTTTCACAGATGCCATTTTCACATAGTATGCCATTGCTGCCCATGCTTCAGATGTTGAAGCTGCAATTCTTTTCGTAAAAAAAAAATCTGTTATGGTCATTTTTATTTATGTTTTATCAGCACTGTGTCCTCCAGTGTGAGCCACACCACCAGAATGATGTCATACAAGGGAACTGTTAATGTTTCACATACAGCACCAAGGAATACAAAGTAAATTATAATGTTGATGTAAATGTTAGTTACTCAGAAATGCAGTCCCTTATTCTGGTGGTGGTGACGGCACCTACTATGTAGATGTACATAGCAAGGCATTGTGGGTACAATAAGAAGTTGTTTTCCAATTCCATTACTGTGAGGTGTAGTCTCATATTTCTGTAGTGACTTGAACAATATACGCTCTCATATGTTTATTTTCAAAACAAGGCATAGTGCATATAGTATCAAGCTGTCAAGACTTCTTTACTGAGAGATGTAGTCTCCTATGTCAGTTGTGTAGATGTCTACAGTACCAAGACTGACCAAGGGGCTGAGTGGTCTAGTGGATGGTGTAACTAAGTTTGGAGCAGACAGCCAGAGCAGTCAGCGGTTTAAAACCTGAGTAGGGGCACACACAGTTTAAGAGCTCTGTGGCACAATGGATAGTGCATTGAACTTCTAGTACAGTAAAGAAAAGTAATTCAAAGGTTGCGGGTTCGACTCCCACCAGAGACATTTAGTTTGTAATATCACGAAGATTTTTTAAATATGGCAGCTTAGATTCAATGCAAAGAAGTGCAAAGTAATGCACCTGGAAAACAAAAACCCTGGGGAAGATTACACAATGGGAGGGGAAGAGTACACAATGGGGGATGGATGGGTACTAACAAAAATAGAAAAGGACCTGAGGGTAGTCATATCAGATGACCTGAAAGTAGGCAAGCAATGTGAGAAGGCAGTAAGGAGGGCTGGGGGGATACTGGGATGCACAGGGAGAGGCATCACCAGCAGAAAACAGGAAGTTGTTATCACTCTGTAAAGACAGTTGATGAGACCCCATCTGGAGTACTGCATGCAGTTCTGGAGACCCCATCTCTGCAAGGACATAGACAGGATGGAGGTTGTCCAGAGGAGGGCAACTAAAATGGTGCAGGGTCTGCACCAGATGCCATATGAAGATAGACTAAAGGAGATTAATATGTATACCATTTAGGAAGGGAGGGAGAGGGGGACATGATAGAAACTTTCAAGTACCTCAAAAGAATCAACAAAGTCCAAGAGGGGGATATCTTTCAGAAAAAGAGATGCACAAGAACAGGATGGCACACTTTGAAGATGGGGGGGATGGCTCAGGGGCAACATGAAGAAGTATTTTTTCACAGACAGGATGGTGGAAACATGGAACGACCTTCCTAAGGAGGTCATGGGGTCAGAAACAATGAGGGAATTCAAGAATGCATGGGACAGACATAAGGCAATTCTAGTGGAGGGTAGGAGGAAGTAGGCTGTTGGTTAACTTGGATCTGCAGCTTATCTAATAGGTAGGGAAATGAACAGACTGGGTGGGCCAAGCTGTCCTTATCTGTTGTCAAAGTCTCTATTTCTATGATCAACAGAGGTCTCTGTTTCAAAACAGTGCTTAAAAACTTTGTTTCCCTAGCATAAATTCACACTTGGGTTTGCAGCACTGAGAAAAAAAAGTGGTGGGTTGTGCAAATGAAGCAGAGCACAGAAATTAACTCATGTATTTCATGGAAGCAGCACTTTTTGGCAGTTTGAATGTTGAGAAATTGAATCACAACTCCTACAGTTACTGCAGTTTACTACTCTCAATTTCTATAGCAAACCTCACAAAATCACTTTAAACAGTGCCAGAGTTATAAGGATTTTTAAGCTTTTTTAGCTTTTCTGAGCATTCCCAGTAGGTTTTTTTATGGATAGCTCTCTGAAATGAACCAACACTTTTTAGCTTGTGAGAACATTTTTGGTTTACATCACTTAGGTATTGGGAACTGAAAAAGGATTTCATGAACCAAATTATTTTTTTTTCAGTTTGTGACAGCTGTTATCTTGTTTTTCTCTTTTAACTGAAAACATGTGAAAATGGATATAAATAATGATTTGTAAAAAAAAAAAAAAAAAGAACCTAGGTAAATGGGTCCCATTTAGTAAGATTATGGTGTGTTTTTATTTACAAAAACATCAAGAAACACCTTACCTGGACACCCCAAAATCTGGTATGCCCAGCTTAGTGAGAGGAACAGATTTAGACATGCTGCCAAACTGTGTGCCAGCTGTGAGCCAGTGACTGATCCTGATCTCGTTCTGTCTCTTTTTTCTCGGTCTATCTGTCTATCTATCTATCTATCTATCTATCTATCTATCTATCTATCTATCTATCTATCTATCTATCTATCTGTCTGTCTGTCTGTCTGTCTATCTTTCAATCTATCCACTTCTCCATCCATCTATCCATCTTATTTTAATTTTTCATTCTCTCTCCTTCCCAGCTCAGCCAGCACTCCCTTGTGTTTTGCTGATACTGTGTATTTTATTACAGAACAACATACCGGGATGTCCACCTCCGGTACTGCTTGCCAAGCCCCTCCTTTCCAGGTCTCCTCCCAATTAAGAGGTGGTGACACCAGGGTACCCAGCCCAGTGTATCACAGAGTTAAGCTCACACTGTGATGCCTAATCCCCAGTGTAGGATTCGATACTGATTTAAACCTGCAAAAAGGAGAACAGTCCCTCAGTGTCTTTATATCTTTAAATTAACTTCTAAAAAAGGAAACAGTCTGTCATCAATCTGACCCTCAATACACCCCACCCACCCCACCCTCCATTTAGCATTCAACACTCCATCTCCCATACACCTTAACTCACCTAAGCATGTTCCATGACATAGATTCACTCTCTGATTGAAGAAACATCTTGTTGCTAGAACTGACAACTGTGCTATGAGAAAATAAGGTAAGTTCAGTTTAATGTATTTCAAAGGATTTTGAACTTTTACTCATAACGTTGTCATTTTTTTATATTTTTACATCAAGTTATCAACTTGGTCTTTTTGGGACCCAACCTTATGAACAAAGAAAGGCAGAATTTTTCAAATTGTCAATTACAAGGGTGTGGTGTGCACATTTATGGAACCAAAACAAACAGAAGAGAGAAAGACATAAGTGCCTTAGCTGGGATTTGAACACACAGTAAGTCACCCAGAATACAATTCAGGTTGTGCTACCAGCTACACCACCACGGCAACTGGAAACTGGGACACAACTTGCTGCCGCACAGATAATTAAATTTTCAGTCACAAGGGTGCGGTGTGCATGTTTATGGATCCCAAACAAACAGAAGAGAGAAAGAAATAAGTGCCTTAGCTAGGACTTGAACCCAGGACAACCGAAATACCATTCCAGTTGGGCTACCAGCTACACCACCAAGCAACTGAAAACTGGGACATCCCTAGGCACCTTATTCTTTCTCTAATGTACACCCTAGTGTAGCACAGATAATTAAATTTTCAATTACAATGGAGTGGTGTGAATATTTATGGAATCAAAACAAACAGGTGAAAGAATTAAATAAATGCTTTAGCTGGGACTTGAATCCAGTATTTATGGAACCTAAACAAACAGAAGAGAGAAATAAATATTTCAAATCTATCCCAAATGGTGATTTTGTGGTTGCTGTGCAAAATCACCTGTTGGGCATGATTGGAAATATTTCACTGACCAGGTTCATGAGATTGCATAAAAAGGCTATGTGGAAAAATTGGTGTAAAAATATATTAAAATGACCAAGTCATGAGTGAATGTTGAAATATTTCAACATTCATGGATTTTTTATTTATTTACTATTTATTAGCTTTTGTTGCCCAGGTAATTGCATTAGGCAATAACCCTGCCTATTTTCAAGCACAGCCCGGGAGAGTACAAGGCACAGTCATACAAACAAACACAGGTAGAATACAAACAGACATTGAATGCTTGCAAACAGCTACCCCCACAGGGATAGTCAGGGAATTAAACATACAAGTAGTAGCCATCCTCGCAGGGATGATAAGGATGGGTGACAAACCAGGTAATACACTTGAAGTTTGAAAAAAACAAGTAATGCTAGGCAGAAAGAAGCAGGAACAGAGGGCCAAGGGAGGTTAGATACTGTCACAGGAATCAAGTACATAAAGATAGGAGAAAAGTGCAGTCTTGAAGGAGGAGAGAGATAAGGAGCACTTAAAAGTGGCAGGTAGGGAGTTCCAGAATTTGTGGGCGAAATAGGAGAATGCTTGCTCCCCCATTTTAGTTGAGCAGTGTGGTACTGAAAGCAGTGGAGAGTTTGAAGACCTTGAGAGTGCAGGAGTGAAGCACAAGGGTAAACACAGCCCCAAGACAGTCAGAGCTGGGGGTTCTTGTCATGGAGTCAATGAAACAACCCAGAGAGTAGGAGCACAAGGATTTGGGGGACAGACAGTGTAAGGTGGAATACAGGAGGCAATGGTGACTAAGGTGAGGGGCCGATAGGGCAAATCTACAGATGTTGTTGTATGTGCTGTCCCATTTATAAAGATTACCGTCATTAATGTGGGAGATGATAGGGAGGGCATACTGTAGCCTAGGGAGCAGAACACCTCTAGCCACAAAGAGCCTGGCAGCAGAGGTTAGGGATTGATGCATGCAGTAGGTGGCACCTATCTTTTTTTTTTTCACCTTCCTTGCCCCTAGCCTGCCACCCCTTCTGGCTGCACATGACCCCCCCAACCTCCTCACCCCGACCCCCTTCCTACTCACCTCAGATCGCAGCTGACCCAGGGGTGGCCCGGCGTAACCCTTCGCCAGATGGGTCCCTCTCCTCGGAGGGGGAAGGCGCTAGGAGGGGGATACCAGCACACTCTACAATCATTCCCTGTGTGCTGCTGAGGTGGATTCCGGGTGTCGGGGCATCTGAAGTGGTGGGGAGTCAGCAGCCATCATCCGGCAGACCAGGCAGCTCTTTTCCATTTTCTGTGGGGAGTGACGTCCTGACATCAAGGCATACGCCAACGTCTGCCACTCCCCCTTGTACACTGAGCCCTGGCAGTACTGCTGCACTACCAGCCTCTGCCAGGAGTCAGCCTACGCGTGTGCATCCCTACCTCCCCGAGAAGGAGAGCTGTCCCCGGATGCTCCATCCTTCTCCCCATCTTCGCGACCCGCGAGTCCATTCCCAAACTCGGTCGCTGTGTCGTAGACAGAAATCCAACCTCTGCACTGATGGGCCAGCGAAGGTGGCACCTATCTTAATGTTAACAGATATGCATACCTCATTTGTGTGAGAGGAGAAATCAAGTACGGGATCCAGCATCACTCCAAGGTATTTGAAGAAGTCAGTGGACATGACTGCTGTCCCATCACAGAAAAGCAGAGAAAGCTTAGAGGACTCAGCATGAATATTTCTGGAGGACCCAAAGAGCATAACCTGAGTCTTAGGTAGATTGAGGATTAGGGAGTTAGAGGAGAGCCAGGACTGAATCAGTTGGAATGCAGATGACAGGCGAACATTAAGGTCAGCAATGGAATGAGAGGAAGCGTAGAGCACAAGGTCATCAGCATACATACTAGAGCAACAGTGGGGAAAGGAAGTGGGACTATCATTAACAAAGATGGAGAAGAGCAAAGGTCTAAGAATGGACCCTTGCTGGAGCCACAGGAGACAGGAGCCGGAGATGAAAGGACCTTACAGAAGGAGATGGATTGGGATCAGTTAGTAAGGTAGCTAATGCACAAGGATAAGGTGGATCCAGAGGCACCAAGTGAATACAGTTTGTACAAGAGCAGTGGGTGATTAATCAAGCCAAAAGCTTTGATGAGGTCAGTGAACACAGCACCAAAAAGTAGGCCTTTGTCCATATTGGACTTCCTTGCTGGTGAATAGGGTGAGAGCAAAAGTGGTGCTGTGGCCAGCCCTGAAACCATGTTGAACAAGGAACTGAAGATTTAAATGTAGTAAATGAGCAGAGATTTTGCCGTGAATAAGTTTCTCCAGTATCTTGCCGAGGGTAGGCAGTAAAGCTATGGGATGATAATTAGACAGGATTTTAAGGTCACCTTTCTTAAACACTGGAATAACCCTGGCAAATTTCCAGGCACCATGGAGGAGCAGATGGACAGATTAAAAAGCTGAGTAATGGGTATAGCTAGGAGAGGGGCACCAAATCTAAGGATCCTGTGTTCAACACCATCTGGTCTGGTGCTGCTGTGAGCAGGAATAGACTGCAGTAACCTGAGAACCTCCAGACACATGGTAGTGGAGTGCGCATGGGCAGGAGGAGCATCAGGAGGAGCTGGAAGAGTGAGCTGGGGCCACAAGATGCAGAAAGGGAGATATGTGAGTGGGAGTGGAGAGTATGGCCGCCATGCTGGGTGTGCTGAATTAGCTCTGAAGGATTTTTATTGCTGAACCGAATACCTGTGCTTGCTCTGCTTTGTTTCCCTTGTTTTAGTTCTGTCCTTTGTTACAACCTAATATTTTTTTATTGTTGTGTTTAAACTCCGTTTTTCCCTGCTTATGCACGTTGCTGAAATTGCTCAATTTGTCCCCGAGTGTGTACTGGGCTCTTCAATTAGGCCTATCATTGCCCAAAGTCGAGAGGAAAGTGTGTGAGTCAGCGGAGAAGGGGCTTTGACTGTGCAGGTATTTTAATTTTAGCCCCTTGATCCCGAGTCTGCTGCAGAGTGCTGCGATTGTGCTGAAATGTGTAACATTCAGGATGCTTGGCTGGGAGTGAGGAATGAATATGGGTGGAGTTTCATTAGCCTGTGGAGATGAGTTTTCAGAACTGTCTCTCGGTGAAAATTGTTTCATGACTTGGAGTTTGTTACGAGGTGAGGCATTCATGCTGTGGCATACAGCAGAGAGTGTAGCTGACTAAGAATTGGATTAGAGCTTTGAAAATGGTGTCATACTGCTTGCAGGCTTATCTGGATTTATTGTAAAGGAGTTGGCTTCCACTAATGACTTGTGGCTGCTGTGGAACTTTGTTAGACCAAAATAGCATAACCTGCTGCCGTGGGAGGTTAGCCACTGGAGGTTGTTTCTGCCTGAGAGGACCAAACCGAGGTTGACCGGGAAGCCGGTCAATGGGCTTGTGTCTTGTCCAAGGCCGCTTTCTGGCCTGCCGGTGGGCTGGTGCAGGCGGGGTGCCGAGGTGGTAGGACAGCTATTTCTGGCAGGCTGCCCCTAAAGGTAGGATTTTAGGGTTTGGTCTGGTTTCCAAGTGTACTCAGTTTGTCTCCCAGTGTTCTTTGTGCCAAAGAAGATTGGGATTGCATCGGGAGGTTTTCTGCCAGAAGGATACTATCTACTGGAATCTGAGGTGCCAATCCCTCAGTTACGTGGTCAGAACTCACATTATTTTCTTTTTCCTTCTAAATTTGTTTGGATAGTAAGAGTGTCCAGTTTATTTCATTCCCTGGTTGTGAGAGTGCCTGGGGTTGAAAATATATTACATTTTCATTTGATTTTACTGCTTACTTAATTTGTATCCCTTGGTGAGAGCAGGGGTACTTTTGTTTTATTTTGTTTAATCTATTTTTGGTTTAAGTTCCATTTTTTCAATATCATCATGTTTGGAGTTTTCTGAAGTGTATTCCTTTTGGTTTTGCATCATCTTTCTCTTTGGACTTACATCATCTAACAGGACTTTGGAGCCTGAACTGATGCTCCACAATTTTTAATTTATTATTGTTTTAATTTGGGATTTAAGTGTTTATATAGTTTGGGGTGGGGGGTATTTTATTGTTTTTTTAGTTGATTGGGTATTGTTTTAACTCTACTGTTGTAATTTCGGGGGGTCTTTTAGGTTGGGTGCCTGATTACTGTGCATTTGATATTGTTTTGATAGCGAAATGTGAAAGTTTCCCCCCCAGTCATGCACTATTCGTCCTCCACTCTCCATGCCCTCCACCCCTTTTTTCCCCCTCCGCTGTTGTGGTTAACTTACCAGTGCTGTCGCATGTTAGGTATTGTTCATAAGAGGGGATGTGGGGGTGGGAGGTGTGGACAGTGGAGGACAAATGAGCGCACCTCTCACATTCGAGTGGTTAGGACTAGAAGATGCCCTGGGGCAAAATGGAGTCTGGAATGGGGTGCTCCCTGTCTAGTCCCCATACCCAAGGGCATTGCCTTTTGTGGCAAGCAAGTAGCCGGGACAGCTCTTGAAACCCATCCAACTCAAGCAGTGTTATGCAATGTCAGATCTGTTAAAAATAAGACTGCAATTATTGCAGATCTTATTGGAACAACTGATCTGGCTTGCATCACCAAGACCTGGCTTTATGAAAATGCTGGCCCCATTTTGGATGCTGCAATTACAGCTGGGTACTCAGTGATACACCGCTCGAAATTGGATCACGGGGGGGGGGGCAGTGGTCTGTTTCAAGACCGAGTTGGGCCTCATGAGTGTACCAGTTGAGGAGACAGAATCATTTGAGTGTACAGTGGTGGCTAGTGTATGTTGCAGGATAGCCCTCCTCTACCATCCACCCAGGGACAAGCGCGATTTCTGCAGGAAGCATCAGATTTTGTCGCTGACATGACATTGGAGTCGCCCGGATTGATGGTACTGGGCGACTTCAGTACCTGGGTTGATGATGAACTCTCACAGTTTGGACAACACTTCCTCCAGCTTATGACATCTCTGGGCCTCACACAGGTTGTTACTGCCACCACCCATAAACATGGCCATTCTCTTGATTTGGTCTTTCTCCTGGGGATCAAGGCCTCTGATTTGGAGGTGGAACCAGTCAGTTGGTCTGATCATTACACTGTGAGGTTCAATTTCTGCACCCCCCCTCCAAAGGTCTGCCCCTGTGGAGAGGGTCAGTTACCGCCCTTTATAGGAAGTGAGCCCCGGAGGCCTAGCAGCAGTGATTGATCTCTCAGAGTTTCCTGTGGCCAGCTCAAGTCCAGAGACTCTAGTGGTGGCCTATAATCAGGCCATTTCTGTAGCCCTGGACTTGATTGCTCCCATCTGTGTTCATCCTCTTCCCCCTTCACCCTCAGGCCCTGTGGTTTGATAGGTCCCTGAGGGAGTTGTGGTGAGTAGGACATAGGTTAGAGAGGTATAGGCAGAAATCTGCCCTGGAAGCTGACCACCTTAGATTGGTTGAGCACTGTCAGATCTACCAATCAGCGATCTCCCATAAGAAGGTGGAATTCCTGTCCAGGGAGATCACTGCTGCTCAGAACTGACTAGCTCAGCTCTTCTGAACTGTGGACAGGCTGTGCAACCCAGCCTGTCTGTAGCTCCAAAGACCTTTTTCTCAAGTAGAGTGCAATGAACTTGCTCGGTTCTTTGCGGATCAGTTGGCTGACATCAGGTCGGAAATTCTTTCAACCCACACTATGGGGGTTGCTGATGATCAGTGCTTGGTCGCCTCTCCTCCAACTTCCTGGAGTTCCTTTGCCTTTCCTGAACTTGTGGATGTCATGCAGATTGCCCAGGGTATGCACCCTATGTGCTGTAGTTTGGATCCAAGCCCAACTTCCTTGACTTTGAGTTGTTGGGATTTGATCGGCCCAGTCCTGGAGCAGATAGTCCAGTGCTCCTTGGAATCTGGTGAGTTTCCAAGCTCCCTAAAGGAGGCAGTGGTAAGTCCCCCTCCTAAAGAAAGCTTCTTTGGACCCGGATATTTCTGCCAACTACTGACCAATCTCAAACCTTCCCTTTATAGGAAAGGTTATTGTGAAAGTAGTTGTAGTATAGCTGGATGACCACCTGACCATTCATAACATCTATGAACCTCTCCAGTCCAGTTTTCAAAACAGGCATAGCACTGAGACAACACTGGTTTGGGTGCTCACTGAACTCCTGATGGTGAGAGATCAGAGAATCCATTCTATCTTGGTGCTCCTTGATCTCTCCTCAGCCTTTGACACTGTAGACCATGGGGTGCTGCTTGGACATCTGGGGTCTATCTATGGACTGACAGATACAGTTTTCAGGTAGTTTACAGCTTTCCTCACTGGCAGGAGTCAGAGAGTGGTGTCTGGGATTTTTTCCTCTGACCCATTCTCCCTGCCATATGGGGTTCCTCAGGGTTCAGTGCTGTTCTCCATGTTGTTTGCAGTGTATATGCTGCCCCTTGGAGACATTGTAAGATGGTATGGGCTGAGGTTTCACTGTTATGCTGATGATACCAAGCTCTACCTGTCTTTTGTCTCTGACCAGGATAGAGCTGTCTCTGTATTTAATTCCTGCCTTGCTGAAATCCAGGACTGGATGAATTTGAGCTGGTCAAAGCTGAACTCCAGAAAGACGGGGTGATGGTAGTGGACTCGGGTTGCCGGATAGAGGGGTTGTGGGCTGATCATCCCTCTGGACTTTTTCTTGGGGGCTTTCAGGTCCTGTCCTCTGAACGGGTGTGAAACCTGTGGGTAGTGCTTGATGATGGGCTGACTTTACAAGCTCAGGTGTCAGCCATCATCAAGACTTCCTTTTATCATCTTAGGAATATCTCCAGGATTAAGCACCTGGGTCCGTCCGAAGACTTGCCTACTTTGGTCCATGCTTTTGTGACCTTGCACCTTGATTATTGCAATTCCCTGTACTTAGGACTGTCTGGGGTTGATATCTGCCACCTGCAGCTTGTGCAGAATGCTACTGCACGATTGTTGACAGGAGTTTCCCAGTCCTCTTATATTACACAAGTGTTGCGTGATCTGCACTGGCTGCCGATTAGGCAGCAGATCACCTTTAAAGTTGGTTTACTGACTTATAAAGCCCTACATGGACTGGGCCCTGACTACTTGAAACAGCTCCTTGTACCTTACCACCGGGTGGGACAGTTACGTTCAGCTGATGAAGGGTTGCTTGAGAATCTGAGGGTGTCCTTGAAATTCTCAGAGGCATGTGCATTTATGCATGTGGCCCCATCCCTCTGGAATTCTCTACCCCGTCAGCTTTGGGAGTGCACGACTGCGGGGGGGTTTAAACAGGCACTGAAAACCTATTTATGGTGCCATGCCTTTTGTGACACTGTTTAAACTTTGAATCTTCTGACTATTTTACTGTTCTGAGTTTTATCATGATCTTTTTGTAAAGCGCCTTGATGGTTGAAAGGAGCTTGTGAGAAACACAATTTGTTATTATTATTATATTAGGAACCCTGGTAAAAAGGGAGTTAAAGGCATTGGCAATAGTGTGGAGATTATTGCAAAGAGTATCATTCATTAGCATGTCTTCTGAAGTCTGCGACTTGGTATTCCCCAAGATCTCATTAATTTGGTTCCAGTACCTCTCTGGGTCAGAGGCCGAGGAATGGCTAATTTTTAATATTTTTTCAACAAACTTTCAGCACAGTGTTTTTGGAGCCCCACCTCATGAACAAGGTATCTATAATATTTCAAATCTGTCCTAAAATGTGATTTCACATATACTCCACAAAATCACGTTTCATGAGGGATTTGAAAACTTTCACCTACAAGCTTCATAAGGTGGGGTAATAAGAAGACTATGTTGAAAAGTTGGTGCAAACTATGGTAAAATGAGGGAACATTGAAATATTTCAATCGTCACCCATAACTTCACTAATTTTTGATATTTGAACTCTGAACTGTCAACATAGCCATTTTTTCATGCCACCTCATAAATGTGATTTGTATAGCTTTTCATATCCAGGATGAGACTTTTTTTCGCACTTGTGGAGCAAAATGACATTTTGGCCAGTATTTATTAAATGCCATATGTCATGTTTTTAAGAGGGATTCATAAAATGACTATATTGAAAATTTTGGGTTAAAAATTAAAAAAGGAAAAAAAATTATTAAAAAAGACAAACATTTTGTGTAGTACCAGCCTTTACTCCAGTAGGTAGTGGTTCGTGATTCTGGACTGGTGAGATTAGTTTCCTGAACAAACTTAATGTCCCAGCTGGATGGGCTAAGGCTGGGGGGGATGGTGCTGTCATGTGATACCACCCCCTAGCCTGGGATGGGTATGTCCAAGATTGTCAGCATGGAACCAAGTACCATTTAGTGAAGAGAACTCTTCTCTTGGCAAAGTGCCTTGCACCTCTACACCTTTGGGTACCAAAGGGCCATGTGCTTTGGATGAGAAATGCATTCTTTGCATAGTGCATCTGTGTCTGCAGCCACATGAAAGCACAGTATGTGTGCTTCCATGGTCCAGCAGACAGAACCATGAATTCATGACAACCTTTGCTGTATGGGGGTGCAGGGCCTAGAGGGCCCTGCAGTCCCATAGGTGAAGAGAGTCTTCCTTTGTCACAGGGCCCTAAGGGTCTTGCACATCTGCATTTGTTTACACAGGTCCCAAAGCATGTATGAGGATACAATTCTACTATCTCAAAAAGATAGGGAATTCTTTGTAAACAAAAAGAATATCTGTGGTAATTAACTAGTTAGGGTTCAACTTGACATCTCAAAAGTAAGTAAATATGGCATTATGGTTTCCAACCCTAACTCCCCATGCCCGCTCCCGAAGGTACAAAAGGACAAGACCACACAAGCAACCACAGACAGTTGTCATCAAGTAAAACAAACAACATACAGCTGTTTCCAGATTATACAAATACAGTAGCATTAATGTGCTACTTTTGTGGATTTGTATCTGCAGCTGCAGAAGCAGAGGCCCTACAGAGATTTGTTCCTATGTAGCCACACCTCTGTGTATATGTTGAACAATGTGCATAAGTACACATGGCTGCAGAATCACAGGTCCCACGGGGGCTTATCCTTAGGCATACAGAAGACCCCATGTGGCCTGCACCTCTGCAGCCAGATGTATTGATGCACACTGTACAAAATAATTCACTAGATAACATGATCCACTACTGCATGGTTTTCTATATGCAACTGTATAACTGACAACCTACTACCCCCTTGAAAAATCTATAGAACTGCTGCTGAAGTCATGATACCCACATTGCAGCAGTACTTCCATCTACATAACTGCAGGTCCCACAGGTGTCTGCCCTTCTGGAGCCAGGTATAGATGTGTATGTCTTACATCTGTGGCTGAAGAGGCAGAGTCCACTCAAGGACCTACTCTTCTGCACACAGATGTACTGTGCAATTTTGGTATTAAGGGTTTTTTACACCTGCACTTCTACAACCAGAGTGTGTGTGTGTTGTGTGTGTGTGTGTGTGTGTGTGTGTGTGTGTGTGTGTGTGTGTGTGTGTATCTTACAACTGCAGCTTCAGAAGCAGAGGCCCATAAATTTTGCATATGTCTTTCAGTGTCCATGAATACCTGAGGCAACAGAAGTGCAAGCCCCTTGTAATTTGGATATTGTGGATTTGTATCTGGCTGCAGTGGCCTGTGCTTATGAACACAGAAGCAGTGTTGTGATTTGAGAGTCATGGATTTCTATCTGCAGTGACAAATGAGTGTGTATGTCCTGCAGTGTGCATGCCTCAGATACAAATCCATGAAGGTAGTACATCAGTCCTACTTCATTTTGTGTCATTTTTAAACAGTTATACGTTGTTTATCTTCCCTGACAATGGCTGTTTGTGGTTGCTTGTGTGGGCTTGTCCTTTTGCTGTGCTGCTTGTGGGGTGGGTGTGGGAAGTTAGGATTGAAAACCTAATGCCACATTCCCTACTTTTGTGGTGTTAAGCTGAACCCTAACTGGTGAATTTAATTGTATTTTGCAATATATATACTCTTTGCAAAAACTTTGTTAATGCATCAGTTAGGGTTGTTTCCACACTGACAAAAGTGTGGAAATTCAACATTAGGGTTATTACCCCTACCACCCCACTCCCACCCCACCCCCACCAACAGGCATCAGGGTGTGCATTGCGGTCTTCAGCCTAACTTTCACCCCATTCCATGTGTAAAGAAGCTGAGGTGGTGCAGTATAGGACAATGGGGTGAGAGTTAGGCACGATGACCCCAACGCACACCCCAATGCCTGTTGGTGGTGGTGGGGGTGAGGTGGTAGGGGTGGTAACCCTAACGTTGAATTTCCACACTTTTGTCAGTGTGGAAACAACCCTAACTGATGCATTAATGAAGTTTTTGCAAAGAATTTCCTTTCTTTTTTTTAAAAATGTAATGTCAGTAATAATAGAAAGGGATAGCTTGGTGGGAGGGCGGGGCCCTTCTGGCCTCTGGCTCTCACCAAGCCACCTCTTTGTGCATAATGAATGTGTGGGTGGTAGTGAAAGCCCTTCAGGTCCTGTGCTCCCACTTATATATAAGCATGGAGCCATACAGCAACCCTATAAGGCAAGGAGGCTTAGCAATAGTAATTTGCCTATATCTCAGAATCATAGGAGATAGAAAAAAAATTCAAGAGTAGTTCTAATCGTGACAGTGTGCAGTTCTCACAACTGCTAATGACTGAACCCATATCTCACATCGTTTCTGAGATACATGCATTTAAATGCAATGTGAGTGTTAAATCTGAGGGCATAATAGTGGCCCACACACATGAAAATCGCCAATTAGAACAGTAATTTGCAAATATCTCAGGACCTGTACACGCTAGAAAAAAAAATCAAATTTCAGCGGTTTCAAGGCTTTCTAACCTAATTCTGTGCATAGCCTCCTAAGAGATTTTCTAGCGAAAAGTCCATATCTCAAACTGTTTTCGAGATACGAGCCTCAAAAGGCATCACCGGCGCTGCAATGTTATCCTATAGGGAAAATTTGTAACTTTGGAATGACATAGCTCTGGCCCTGCTGATTGTTTTCACAGCAAACCACTAAAAGACACACCTGTGAGACGAGGGCTTTTCACCCTGAAAAGTTCAGGGTAATACCACAATGCACGTGGCAGCAACAAGGCAACAAAGAGAAACCAATGCAGCAATGTTATCCTATGGGGAACTTTCCAAACTTCACAATTCTGTAAGTATGGCCATGTTCAATTGTTCAGTACCAAACCACCAAAAGGCATACCTGTTGTGGTAGGACTTTGCACCCTGAAAATTTCAGGTCAGTATCACAATGCACGTAGCCACTATGACGTGACAAATAAAATGACTCCAGCAATGTTATCCTATGGGAAAATTTGTAAATTTGGAGTGCTATAACTAGGGATGTGGTGAACATTTTGGAACCAAACCACTGAAAGGTACATCTGTGACTCTAGGGCATGTCACCCTGAAAATATCAGGCTAATATCGTCATCCAGCTTGCCACAATCAAGTGACAAAGAAAACAGCATTTCAGAAAATATGGTTGTGCAATATTACTGTGGTCATTTAAAATATGATTGCGACACTCCTGTCTTTATAATGGAAATACAACCGTGAACGTAAAAAAACAGTGTCATGGTTGTATTTTTTATGGTCATGCATATTGCTGTTGCACTTTGAGATTGTGTCATGATCAAAAAATTGCAAAATGGTGAAAAAAATCTGAAAAACTACATTTCCAGACTAGGTGATGAAAAACTAATGCCAAATTCCTGTTCCTCAGGTCCCGAAATTGTAAACCCAATGGTTGGTGTGTTGAAAAGTGCAGTATTTTTTGAGTCTTATTGTTTTTTCTCTCTCACTAACTGAAAACAAGATGACGGCAGCACAACACTATTTTTGGCAAGCTCGACACTAAAAAATACTATCGCTACTATTTTCGAGCTGCACATATATATTTTCCCTTAGGATGCAATGGGGAACTAAAAACACTATAACTTTTGAATGGAACAAGATTTTTACACAAAATCTTCAAAAGGCACATCTGTGACCCAGGCTCATGTAGACCACCCCCCCAATCTGAGGCATAAGGCAATTCTAGTGGTGGGTAGAAGGAAGTAGGCTGTTGGTTAACTAGGATCTGCAGCTTATCCGTTAGGTAGGGAAATGGCAGACTAGGTGGACCAATCGGTCCTTCTCTGCCATCAAATTCTATGTTTCTATGTTTCTATGGAATGGGCATTAAGCGCTTACAGGGAAACAACAAGCTCACAAAATGTTAGACAGGTGCACAGTACATTAGATAATATTGCATAAGAGTTTTGTGGGAGAAATAGTAATGGCAATAGGAGTAGTGAGGCATGATAAACATAACACAAGCCCAGGCAGGGGGCTAGTGATTATAGCTGCAGAGACCAAGTTCCAGAAGTTACACTTTGAGGCCTGACTTAAACCATTGGAGAGTGGGCTTGCAACCAGACTTGCTGGGAGGGTGTTCCATAAGTGAGGAAAGACTGCTTGCCTTGGTTAGTGCAAACCTGTGGGATGTTGAGGGGATGGCCTGCCAAGGATCTCATGTCATGGCACTTTACTTTGGGAGTGAACAGCCAACTCAGATGGGGAGGAGGGCCATAAGTGGTGAATTTTTAGGTCAAACAAATAGAGAAGTAGGCCAACTTGTGCCATATGGTGGGCCAGTGGAGGTCCACAAGGACCTCATAGTGGTGTCTCCTGGTGAGGAGTTAGTAGCAAAGCATGCCACTCTATGGTAGAGCATGGAAAGTTTGCTTAGTTCCCTCTCCCAGAGGAACTGTAGCAGGGGGACCCATATAGGATGGAGGGGAGAAGGGTGCAATTAGCTACGGCTCACCAAGCCTTGCCAGAAAGACAGTTACCCAGCCGGTAGAGGAGTCCAAGCCTCTGGTGGCTGAAACTAGTTAAGGAGTTGATGTGGGTTTGTAGGACAGCACCTGGTCAAGGAGGACCACAAGGTACTTAATCCTGTCGATGACCTCAACTCTCTTCCATTGGGCTGTGTTGAGCTGGAGCAATTCACACCAGTCAGTACCCAAGCATCTGGTCCCAAACAGAACAGCCTTAGTTTTATCTTCATTGAGCACAAATGAGCTGGTGGAGAACCAGGCTTCAAGTGCAGAGAGACTGGCCTGTAGTTTGGCAGAGATGACGCTAAGTAGCAGGTCACTACAATAGACAATGGTGTCATCCACATAGAGGATGAGGTTGCTCAGCCCACAGACCCCCCTCAATGTCATTCACAAAGAGGGTGAATAGCATGGGACCCAGAATCAAGCCCTGGTGTACCCCAAATACCACAGGTCTGGTGCTGGATTGTGTTCCTCTATATAGAACATGTTGGGTTCAATTGAGCAGGTAGCTTTTGAACCAGGAAAGTGAGCGCACATCCAGGCCTAGTGGGTGCAATTTGGAAAGAAGAAGTTTGTGGCTGACAAAGTCAAATGCCTTGGACAGGTCAATGAATAGAGCCCCAGTTGGGAAGCCCCGGTCCATGGCAATGCGGATGTCGGACGTGAGTCGGATGAGGGCTGTGTCGGTGCCATGACCTTTCCTAAAGCTATTTTGTACATCAGCTAGGAGTAGGTGCTACTTGAGGTAATCCTGCAGTTGATTGTATACCAATCTCTCCTGCACCTTCCCAAGAGGGCAGAGTATGGAGATTGGCCTATAGTTCCCCACTTTGTTCCTGGGTCCTTTTTTATGGACAGGGACTATGGTCGCTACCTTCAATTTACTGGGGACAGTTCCTTCAAGGAGGGACCTGTTGATGAGCATAGTGACAGGGTAGGCAATTGCAGGGGCAGCAGCCCTCAGCAGCCTCAGTTCAAGCAGGTCATGTCCCAGGGAGGAGTCAGGGTTTATTTTGAGTAGAAGGGGAAGTACATCTTTAGGTTTGACCAGTTTCAGGTGGAACTGAGGCTGAGCATGCTCCCAATCAGCACTGCTGTTGCAGGAAACACCAGAGAGGACAGGGGGTGAGAGTCTGCCTGGATTGGAGAAGGAAGCAATGAATACCTCTGCCATGGCAGAGGGGTAATTGATCAGGGTATTCCCAACCAGGAGTGTACCTTCTTGGGCATTAGGGGCACCTTTGGGAAGCATGTTAATATGGCCCCAGAATTTCTTAGGATCTCGTAAGTGACTAATCTGGAGATCACAAAGGTACTTGGACTTTGCATGTTTGGAAGCTTTCTTGCATTGATTTCTCAGCTCCCTGTATGTCTCCCAGTTAGATCTGCTGCCTGAGGATTTATAAAGTCCCCAGGCCCTGTCTTGGAGCAGCATACTTCACTTGAGACCAGGGCTAAGCCATTTATGGCACTTAACCTGTACCCTTAGTTTCTTTCACGGGGCATGTAAATTGGCCACGGACAGAAATGAGTTGGTAAAGTAGTCAAGCACCTCATCCAGTGTGGGGATGGAGACTACAGGATCCCAGTCCATGGCTTGCAATTCAGAGCAGAAGTCAGCTGGTATGAGTCTGCTAAGGTTCCTGGCTTCTATTACCCTAGCAGCAAGTTTAGGGGGCTTATTAGACCAGGTACAGAAGATTGGTGAGTGATCACTCAGTGAGTCTGCCATGATCCTGGCTGTCAATATATGGTCTGGGCAGGAGACTAGTGCCCAGTCAAGTAAAGAATGATTGCTAGACTTAGCATCATGCCTAGTAGGCAGGTCAATGACTTGGGTCAGGTTGGAATCCAGCATAGGGTTCTTGCTAAAGGAAGTCCTCAGGGCAATCCAGTTCAGACTGAAATCACCAAGGAGAGTCATCTCCTCCAGGGGGTGCTCCATTAAGGCATGGGTTACAGATTCAAGGGAAAAGGCAGCCGATTGGGGAGGGAGGTAGGCACACCCTATTTACAAAGTTTTGGTGTCTCCAAGGATCACTTTAGTAAATATAATCTCACTTACTGAGTCACAAAGGGGAGGGTGATCAAGCTGTGTAGTATTTAAGTTTGTGCTGATGTAGATGAGAACCCCACAACTTTTTTTCCCTACTCTATACTTTCTGAAAGCATGATAGCCAACCAGGTCAGCTTCATGAGGGAGGATCTGTGACTTGAGCCAGGTCTCAAGTCACTGTTAGTACATTGGGTTTGTACAGTGCAGTTCATGCTTCAGGGTCTTGGACTTTGTGCCTTAGGCTGGCGATGTTGATGTGCACCAGCTTGAGATCCCTGGCATTGGCCCAGAGAGGGTTGGTAAGGTCACTGAGAGTAAGATTAGGGGAGTGGGGACCAGGGTTTGATTCAATGTCCCCCCCCAGTGCAAGATTAAGCCTGGCAAGGTACCCAATAATTTTGGAGGGGGTGATGAGGAGCCTCCGTTGGTCATGCATGCTGAGGTAGTCGAATAGGTTATAACAGTTTCCATTTTAGGTTACTCCATACATGAATAGGTGTAGCATGTTAAATCCCTCCTCATGAGGTTTGAGGGGTCTGGGAAGGAGGTGACCAGTGTTCCTGCCCAGGTCTGGGGGATGGCAGCCCCAGGAGTAGAGCTGGTTAGCCCCCAGCACCAGAGCTATATATGCAAGATCTGCCATGAGTCCCTGGCACCGCACTCTTGCAGATCAGGGAGAGGACACCTGGCTTAGCGTAAGACCGGGTCAGATAGGTAGTCCTCAGCAGGAGTTCAGTTCTAAGGAGAGTGGTGTAGGCTAAGTCCCCTCCTACATACAGGCTAGAGGAAGGAGGAGTACAATGGGTCCTGTCTTATGTAGTAGGAGATTATCCCACTCAAGTCTCCGAGAGGCAAGCTGGGACAAGAAACTACAGCAGATAAGATACAGCAGGTAACTGGTATAGCTCAATTACAATAGTAAAAGTAGTAGGGTTATAGGTTAATTTAGCACAATATCTAAGTAAAGCTAGTTGGCTGTTATAAAAACCCCTGAAATGGTAAAGTCTGCTGTATGGCAAGAGGACAGAAGCAGCAGATCAGTCCCTTTAGGACTAAAATGCTATAGTGATTAGAGTTGGGATATATAGTTGCAATTATTCAAGAGAGTGAACATCATTATAGCAAGTCAGATTAAGACCAGTCAACAATGACAAGAGGATATCAGCAGTACCTCTAGCACCAGAGGGATAAGTAATTCTTTTAGATGGCAAGTTAGATTACTCTATAGCAAATATTCCAGGCTATGATCATCATGCTAGCAAGTCAGCTGATTATAAAGACCCTAGAAATTAGCCAGGCCAGTTATATGATAGGTGGATATTAGGCAACAGTTTTAGCGCATCTTGTAGCTGGTAGCTTTAAGAGTTGAGAGATTGGATGAGGAGTTACGATTATTTAAGGCTGACCATGTCAGACCCAGAGGCTATGTCAAACAGGATAGCTCCTCTCGAGTTAGTAGGAAGGGTTTAGTTCCATTTAACTGGAGGAGGGAATGGGGCGGGAGGGTGTGAATTTTTCCTGGTAGTTGCAGGCCTCGGGGAGGCCCACCCATGCCAGCACCTCTACCCCAAGGAGGAAATCTTAAAGAAATTGTCCCGTAGCAAGGTCCATGGAAGGGGGAAGGGACCCTCAGCAGTGGGCCACCCTTACAAACCCCATAGATGAATTTAATTGATTTCTTTGACTGGGTGAACAAAGTAGTAGACCAGGGATGGGCTGTGGACATGGCCTACCTAGACTTTAGCAAGGCATTTGACACAGTCCCACACAAAAGATTAGTAGTTAAACTAACCAGCCTTGAAGTGGGTCCCAGGATGGTAGCATGGGTAAAACATTGGCTGAACAATAGGACACAGAAGGTAATAGTAAATGGAATCCACTCTGAAGAAAGAGGGGTTACTAGTGGGGTACCGCAGGGTTCAATACTGGGTCCAGTCCTTTTTAATGTCTTTATAAGTGACATTGCAGAGGGACTGGAAGGAAAAGAATGTCTCTTTGCAAATGACACAAAGATCTGCAACAGGGTTGATTCACAAGGAGGCATGGAAGGGATGAGAAGAGACTTGGCAAGGTTGGAGGAATGGTCAGAAGTATGGCAGCTTGGATTCAATGCAAAGAAGTGCAAAGTAATGCACCTGGGAAACAAAAACCCAGGGGAAGATTACACAATGGGGTGGGAGGTAGTAACAACAACAAAAATGGAAAGGGACCTGGGGGTAATCATATCAGATGACCTTAAGGTTGGCAAGCAATGTGAGAAGGCAGTAGGGAGGGCTGGGAGATACTGGGATGCATAGGGAGAGGCATCTCCAGCAGAAAACAGGAAGTTGTTGTCCCCCTGTACAGACAGTTGGTGACACCCCATCTCGAGTACTGCGTCCAGTTCTGGAGACCCGATCTCCACAAGGACATAGACAGGATGGAGGCAGTTCAGAGGAGGGAAACTAAAATGCTGCAGGGTCTGCAAGAGAAGCCATACAAGGAGAGGCTAAAGGAGCTTAATATGTATACTCTTGAGGAAAGGAGGGAGATGAAGGACATGATAGAAACATTTATGTATCTCAGTGGAATCAACAAAGTCCAAGAGGGTAACATCTTTCAGAAAAAGAGATATGCAAGAACAAGGGGACACAATTTGAAGATAGAGGAGGGACGGCTCAGGGGCAATGTGAGGAAGTATTTTTTCACAGAGAGGGTGGTGGATGCATGGAACAGCCTTCCTGAGGAGGTCATGGGGTCTAAAACTGTGGGAGAATTCAAGAATGCATGGGATAGATATAAGGCAATTTTTGTGGGGGGTAGGAAGAAATAGGCTGTTGGTTAAATAGGATCAGCAGCTTATCCTCTAGATAGGAAAATGGGCAGACTAGGTGGGCCAAGCGGTCCTTATCTGCCGTCAAAGTCTATGATTCTATGTTTCATAGCTTCTAAGGCCAGTGGGGCTAGGAATGGGCTTTTTATTCCAGCGGTCTGGAGCATCACAGGTTGCAGGGCCAATGGGCTCTGACTGTCTTTTTTAAATTTTGCTCCTAGAGGTAGGCGAGGAGTACTCCGGTTGTTGAGAATGACTCTGGTGGGCTCCGGTAGTTGGGACCAAAACAGTCAAGATGCAGATGCCCAGAAATAAGACCCTCCAACTGGTAAGTGGCTCTGGTAATCTAGATCAGTCTTGAATTGGCTCTGAAAGCCTTTAGTTTACAAGTAGCAGATGCAGGCTTTTTCCTTGTAGTTGCAGGCTTCGGGGGAGGTCTTCCAGTGCCAGTGCCTCTACCACGAGGAGGAAATCTTAAAGAAATTGTCCTGTAGCAAGGTCCATGGCAGGAGAAGGGGACCCTCAGCAATTGGCCAACCTAGCAAACCCCATAGCTTCTAAACATTTCAATGGGGTTTTCAACGTTGATGCATAACTTGGCCATTTTTGCATATTTTGACACCAAATTTTCAACATGGCCTTTGAGGGACCCCACCTTATATGCAATACCAGTGGAATTTTGCACATGTGGACAAAAGGTGATTTTGTGGTCGCTTGGTGGAATCACCTTTCACATGAGATTTGAAAATGTTCACTGCCCTTTCTTGTGAGGTGGGGTAATAAGAAGGGTATGTTGTAAAGCTGTGTTCAAAATATGTAAACATTCACAGTTATGCACATACATTGAAATTTGCTATGCTCGCTTGCAACTCTGTTAATTGTAAATATTTTGGCACCAATTTTCCAACATAGCCATATGTTTGCAACACCTCATGAAAGTGACAGCTGTCACTTTTCAAATCCTGGCCAAACTGTCTTTTCACATCTGTTGCATGGAATGACATTGTGGTGGTGCAGAATCACATTTCAGCAAGGATTTGGAAATTTCCAGTACCGGGTTCATGATGTGGGATAATAAGAAGGCTATGGTGACAATTTAGTTGTGGTTTTGCTAACCTGTGCTTCTAAAGCAGCATACATATACACATATGCTATCTCAAAAATAAGGACATTCTTTGCAGCAAACTCAATTAATGCATCAGTTAAGTAGGGAAATGTGGTGATAGGTTTCCCATCCTTAACACCCCACAACAACCTGCAGGCAGCAAAACCAGGTGTGAGATGTGCCTTAGGGTTCTCAAGCCTAATGCTCACCCCCTTCTCATACACTATACACATCTCAGCTTCTTTTCTGATGGAATAAGGTGAGCGTTAGCCTAGAGATCCCCAAGGCACACCACATGCCTGGTTTGCTGCCTGCAAGGTGATGGTAGGGTGTTAGGATTGGGAACCCTAACACCATATTTCCCTACTTTTGCCACTTTAACCATAATTAATGCATTAACAGAGTTTTTACTGCATGTGTGTCATCTGGCTGGCTGTGGTTGCTTGTGTGGTCTGTTCTTTTGCTCCTTTGGGGTTGGGGAGTTAGGGCTGGATAACCTAATGTCATATTTTCCCATTTATTTGGTGTTAAAATAAACTGTAACTGGTGCATTAATGCAGGTTTTTGTAAAGAATATATATATATATATATATATATATGTACTGTATATATATATTCATTCCAAAAAACTCTGTTAATGCATCAGTTAGGGTTGATAGTACTGCAACCAAAGTCTAGAAATTCAGTTACTGACCCTACACCCCACACCCACACCCACACCCTCTACACAACAACAGGAGTCAGGGTGTGCCTTAGGGTCATCAGGCCTAACTCTCACCCCTGCAACATCTCATTTCCAAACTTTTGTTGCTGTGCTATCAACCCTAATTGATGCATTAATGAAGTTTTTTCCAATGAATTTCCCTTTTTTTGAGAAAGTGTAATCTAACTAGTAACTGGTATGTGCTAGTGGGAGTGTGGGTCCTCTTGACCCTGCACTCCCCTCATGTTTCCCATCTTTGCATAATGTTATGCATTTGTGGGAGTGCAGGCCCTTTGGGCCTTGCACCCCCACTTACACATAAGTACGGAGCCATACAGCAGCCCCATAGTACTGAAAAGGAACTCTTGTAACACTAATTTGGCAATATCTCAGTAACCATAGCAACTATGAAATAAATTCCACTGCAGTGGTATTCATGACTCTGAAACCTTCATGTGTGTTTAGTTCACTTAAAGGTAGTCTAACCTGCGGCAAATGAAAAATCCATATCTCGCACCAATTCTGAGATAGGGGTGTTGAAAGTTGCCACAATCGCCACAATGTTAGCCTATAGGAAATTTCTCAATTTTGGAGTGCTGTAACTATGGGCCCTTTAAATGCTTTGAGACCAAACCACCAAAAGGCTCATCTGTGGGACCAGGTCTTGCCACTCAGCAAATTTCAGCCCAAAAGCCCCAACGGTTTGATGCTGTGGGGTGGCAAAGAATTGCTGTTTTGGGGTGATGTTCTGTCACAAATTGTGACAGTTTCACAAAAGTTTGTGACACTTTCATGATTTACAAAAGTGCTGCATCCATTCTGTCACAATTTGTGACACTACCAGGGGTCCGATCACCAAAAAGGCATTTCTGCAAGGTTTTATCCCCCCCAAAAGATAGTGCTGTGATCCTCAGGATAGAGTAGGTAAACACAACAGTGTTTACCTAGAGGGTCCCAAATTTAAATGCCAGTTTTTTTTTCTCTCTTGTTAACTGAAAACAAGATGGCCACTGCACAACAGTAAAAGGGCCATTTGCGACAGTAAACTAGTGGCGGCAGCTTTCGAGAAACACATATATTTTTACCCTTTGACTATAATGGGACACTTGTTTTTTGAATAACTTTTGAACAGTTTAATATTTTTTCACCAAATCTTCAAAAGGTGTACCACTGATACAGATGGCATCATCCCTGAAGATTTCTGACCAAACAGACAAATCATGCAGGCTGTAGCCACGAGCAAAGAAACATGCAAACTCCCCATTTTTGCACTTTTTTCTTCACTCTGCAGCTCCGCAACCACTCATCTGACTGTAATGCAAATTTCCAGTTCCAGAGATTTATGGTACCAGACCAAGCATGCAACATTTTAGGCAAATCTATCATACAGTGGCAAAGTTATTAAAGGGCAAAATTTGGGTTTTAACATAGAAGTGTTCAGGCAACACTAACTATACTGGCACCACTGTGCCAGTATAATATATATATGTATATATATATATATATACACACACACACACACACACACACACACATATATATATATATATAAAACAGGCAAAAGAACTCCATTTAATGCATCAGTTAGGGTTGTTCCACAGCAAAAAAAAGCTAGGAAATTAGGTTAGGGTTGATGCCCCTTGGACCCTCAGCTCACCCCAACCTGCATCGGGGGTGCATTGGGGTCGTCAGCTGGGCGGGTCCAAGGGGGGGCTTTCAACCCTAACCCCAAATTTCCTAGCTATTTTTGCTGTGGAACAACCTTAACTGATGCATTAAACAGAGTTTTTTGCCTCTAATTTCCCTTCTTTTTGTGAATGAGGATGATAAATAATGAAAGGAATGCAGTGGCGGCAGAGCAGGGCCCAAAGGGCCCTGAGCTCCCGGCACGTGATGTCTTGTTACACAGTAACAGGAACTGCAAAGCAAACGCAAGCAGCAACAGTAACGCACATGGCAAAGCAAATGTAAATGGCAAAGCAAACGTTAATAGAAACACAAGCATAAAGTGGTGCCGAACCAAACAGTTACATAAACGGAGACATCAAACAGAAGTGCATACAGAATGCAACTGGTAACACACACATTCACAGTACCACAATTGTAAATGCAAATGGTAACAGTAACACCAACAATAACACCCAAGTAAACAGAAACGCAAGCACGTACTAAAATGCAAACCGTAATGCACACACTTATGGAACCACAGTTGTAAATGCAAATGGTTATGGTAACAGCAACAATAAAGCCAATAAAAACAGAAATGCAAGCGCATACGAAAACGTAAACTGTTACACTTAAGGTCATGGTACCGCAATAGTAAGTATAAATGGTAACAATAACAGCAACAGTAAAGACAACAGAAACAGAAATGCAAACGCATATGAAAACGCAAACCATTATGCACACGGTGGCGTAGACAGGAATGGTGATTCGAATGGTAACAGAAGCGCAACTGGAAATGCTAGCTGTCACAGTAACAAAAGGGCACAACCTTCTTTTCCCCAAAAACTACATTGAAAAAACTAATTGAAAACAAAGAATGTATACGTTATAATTGACTTCAGAGCAGAAAAGTACTACTTGGAATACTAAATTGCTTATATCTCAGGAACCATATGACGTAAGAAAAAAATTTAAATGTTGTTTGAATTATTACTTTCCTGGCTAGTTTTTTTGCTTAGCCCCAAATTTGGGGGGCTAAGTATTTTGTTGACAAAAAGTCCATATCTCACACCGTTTCTGAGATACGGGCCCTGAAAGACGCGACGGACGCCATAATGTTATCCTATGGGACAAATTGTCAACTTCGCAGTGCTGTCACTTTGCCACCCTGTAATATTTTTTCTCCAAACCACCAAAAGGCACATTTGTAGGATGTTGGCTTTCTTCCCTCCAAATTTCAGCCCAAAAGACTAAACCGTTATTTTCCAGCAGAGTGGCAAAGAATTCCTGTAATATGGTGGACGCCATAATGTTATCCTATGGGAAAAAGCACCAACTTTGTAGTGCTGTAATTTTGCCGCCCTGTAATATTTTTTGACCAATCCACTAAAAGGCATATCTGTGGGATGTTTCCTTTATTCTCTCCTAATTTCAAGTAAAAAGACCAAACCATTTCTGAGATATTCAATGTCAAAGATTGGCAACATTTCCCTATCTATTCCATTATAAGAAATCTGGCCATCTTGTCCCTATTTTGCGATCAAAGATCACTATCAAAGACTCTCAGGATCAAAGAATTTGCAGGCTCACAAACAAAGAATAAAAAATGTAATAATTTAAAAAATAGAAGCAATTGTAGTAAACCACCTCCATGGTTCAACAGAACTAAGCCCCCTGAGTAAAACCCATCCTCATTTGACTTCCTAGGACACCCTGGGGCTAAGAAAATAGAATTTTAAATTGGACCATCTTGTCCCTCGCTTGCGATGCAAGATCATGGTCAAAGAATCTCACGATCAAAGAATTTGCAGCCTCACTATCAAAGAATTTGCAAGCTCACGAACAAAGAATAAAAAATGTAATAAATCAAGAAATTGGAGGAATTGCAGTAAACCACCACCATGGTTTGACAGAACGAAGCCCCCTGAGTAAAACCCACCCTCATTTGACTTCCTAGGGCACCCATGGGCTGAGAATTTTTTTTTTTAATTTGGCCATCTCGTCTCACTCACGATGCAAGATCATGATCAAAGAATCTCACGATCAAAGAATTTGCAGTCTCATGATCAAAGAATTTGCAGGCTCACGATCAAAGAATAAAAAAAGGGTGAAATGCAATTTATTCACCGATTTGAACCAAACCAATGGCATGGTTCAACAGAACGGACCCTCCTGAGCAAAACAAGCCCTCGTTTGTGTCCCTAGCCCACCCCTGAGCTGAGATATTAGTGTTTTAGGTCACGATGCAAGATCGTGATCAAAGAATCTCACGATCAAAGAATTTGCAGGCTCGCGATCAAAGATCATTAGCGAGCCGCGAATTAAGATTTTAAAAGCTTATAACTCCATTTTTTGACTGATTTGGATGGAACCAAAGGCATGGCTTGATAGATCAGGATCCCCTGAGTAAAACCCATTGAAGTTTTACTTCAGAAGTGACCCCTGAGCCGAGATATTTGTGTTTGTGTGATTGGAAAGCTGAAAACAAGATGGCAGACCTCACCGTCAAAGAATTTTGAAAATTCCTTGGGAACAAATATTCTTGAACCGCGAGGCTGCAAATTCTTTGATCGCCAGGCGAGATCAGATGGCCAGAACCCCCATTCTTTGTTCGCAAGATACAGTATACATATAAATCTTCTCATTGACTTATAATGGGAACTTAAAAGTGCCATAACTTTTGAATGCCTTAATATTTTTTCACCAAGTAAAAAGTGGCATGTTCAGTCACCAAAGCTCTTTCAAACAAGCCATCTTGCAGAACAGCACACCACATGACAGCCGTGCAGGACCACATTAAGAATGTCAAAAGGTGCCTTCAAAAATGGACAATTTTGCATTTTTCAGCGCTTTTGTACATGAATACCAGCAGTCCGACACAAATGCAATTTGGCAAATCAAGAGATGTAGTGCACCCTAATGCATGTACCAAATTTCAGGCAAATCCATTGAACGGGTCCAAAGTTATTAATGTCCAAACTTTTGACTTTAGTATGTAAGTGGCCGCTCAACCCTAGCACCACTATAATATCAATATATATATATATTTATAAAATGGGTAGGGAAATTATTGTTCTTTTATTGGATGATGAGCATCACATGACCGTGTGTATATCAGAGCGCGACCACACACCTGCACTTTTATCCTCCTCCAAAACAATTTTGACATTTCATAAGATAGATAAACCACTCTGAGGTGTGCGGTCGAGCTCTGATATATGCACGCCTTGGGTGGTTGACACACTCGGTCTACGGCCTCGTGTGTACAATGCACATCAAGGTGTGCGTATATTAGAGCGTGACCGCACACCTCAGAGTGGTATATCTATTACATATATATGTGTATATATTTATATTAGATAATCTACTCTATGATGTGCAGTCACGCTCTAACATACGCACACCTTGGTGCCAAGGCATGCATATATCAGAGTGTGACCACACATCCTACAGTCAGTTATCTATCTTATAAAGTGGAAAAATTGTTTTGGAGGTGTGCAGGTGTGTTCTGATATATGCACGGTCATGTGATGTATTTCAGCCAACCAGCAGAGATAATTTTTCCTACCGATGATATATATATATTTATAAAATTGGGTGGTAAAATCATAGAAATTCCACTAACATGATTGGACAGAATGCATCACATGACCGTGCATTATTTCCCAACGACCGCACACCTCCCAGCGCGACCGCACGCCTGAACTAATTTTTATCCTCCAAACCTTCTCACCAGTACTCACATCATTCCACATCTACCACAGATAGTCACCCACAAACCAAAGTTCAAACTAACACTGACAAAAAAAAAGAGCTTTGTATTCCTATTTCTTTTCAGTTACTATTCTTACAATAAAGCCCGTCCTCTTTACAGAGAGAAAGGAAACGAGTGGAGACCACTTTCACTTTATTAGTTACATGTAGCGTGACCGAGCATGGTCAATAACACTATCTAATAACCACCCAGACACTGAAAGAGTGTCCTCAGTGTGAATAAGCAGTAACTGTATTTTACCTTACTTAAGTAAGTAGCCAGATCAAGAAATAGAAGACAGATTTCTCGTTTTTATGACTGAGTGGCATAGCAGCAGAAAGTGAAAGCACGTGCAGCCAAACAGTGGTACTGTGCACAGAAAGCAAAGAGTCTCGCATTATATTTAATTACCAGCATATGCGCGCGCAGCATCGAGCAGCGCAAAACCCAGAGTGCTGGCAGCCGCCGCAGACGTTATTGACATTAGTGTTTCTCAGCAACAGCTGCTAGAGCAACACCGGCTCTGCCCTGCATTACGCCGCAACACTCTCGGTTTGCGCTACTTCTCTGAATGCTTCCCATGGCAGCTTTTTTACATGCTTTTAAATTTAAATAAGCTCAAATGCAGAGTTTCTTTGCTTTTCTAGTACACAGTGTTACTTTCACTGTTTGGCTGCACATTAACTTTCATTTTCACCACGCTCGGTCACGCTACACCTCAGTCATAAAACTGAAAGTCCTGTTTGCAGTTCGCCGACTGCTTCCCACGGCAGCTTTTTTACATTGTTTTAAATTTAAATAAGCTCAAATGCAGAGTTTATTTCTTTTCTAGTACAGAGTGTCACTTACTTTCACTGTTTGCCTGCACATTACGTTTCACTTTCACCACGCTCGTCACTCTATATGTCAGTGATAAAACTGAAAGTTCTGTCTGTCACTAGCCTCACCTCGCTCCTTCTTTTACACAAATCTAAATAAAATAAGGCAAAATGCAGTTCTTTTACACAAATCCAAATAAAAAAAGCAAAATGCAACAAACCTTTTTTTTTTTCAATTCTTATGCTACACAGGGACTACTTTTTTGTTCTCCCACAAAAACATTTATTTCCATTTTATAAGATAGATATACCACTCTAGGGTGTGCGGTCGGGCTCTGATATACGCACACCTTGGGTGGTTGAACGTGACTCGCCTGTGCCGCTGCATGAGACATCAGAGCACATCAAGCATTAACCTTAGAGTGGTATATATCTATTATATATATATATATATATATATATATATATATATATATACACATATATATATATATATATATACACACATATATATATATATATATACACTTTAGGCAATAGGCATGGACACAGAAGCCACTGTATAAATCTTGTTATCTGAAGTATACTCATCAAGATTAAATATAGTATACTCTTCATAGATTGGCCACATCTACTTTCACCTGCCTGCCCATCAGTACTAATTATTCTTTAGCCCACCACACCAGTTATAAACCTACAGAATCTACACATTCAGCAAAGTGCTAAACAACAAAATCTCTCTATCTTGACAAACATTTCCCTCAGCTCAGCACAGTCACAATGACTGATTTAAAAGATTCCTCCAACTCACAACATTCACGTTGCCTAACTATTAACATTTCTCCTAGCTCACAACCATCACAGTTCCTTCATATTCTTCCTCATCTCCTTCAGGGCTGTACTTGTAGCCCCAAACTGCCAGGACTACCATCTTATGCAACAACATACTTTCCTTTTTTAAATTGTTTCCCAGACTGCCATGCTGAAAAACTAAATAACCACAATTTATTTTGTATGTGGAAATTGAAAGTTCCTCATTGCTCTCTCCTTGCAACAGCTGTCACTTCCCAGCACTCAGACTCTCTCCACCACTGTTCTCCCTCTCCCTTCCAAACTGAAATTGTGCATGCTTTTTCATACCCACCCACACACTGTCCATGCCACTGACTGAACTGCCTCTGGACAAACATTCCTTAGTTTGTTTGTTTTTTTAAACACAAAGCAGTGCAGTTTTTTCCCCCTCATTGTAAACCCCTCCCGAACCACAAAGCTCTTACTCCATGCTGTAATCCTGCAGTAGCCAGATGGTAGTTACACTTATTTGGATCCTGATTGCCTGTCCACTTCCTCACACCAGTCAGTCAGTTGGGATATTCTGTCCTTGTTAAAGCTTCAGAAAAACTTTTCAACAATTAAAAAATAACAACTGTTACTAATGGTAGGTAGCACACATTTTTGGTGGCATCACCTTTTGCTAAGAGGTGCCACCATGTTTTAGCCTTAATTATACTGTACATAAATGCTGACTATGACCAATCCCAGCACATGTCAGAGGTGTCAGGAGTGTAGACATGCTAATGCTTTCCTAGTGAACACCTAGAAATCTCACAAAAAAGTGGAGGTATACTAGTTAGATCTCAGAAAGTCCTTGATAAGAGATACATATTTATATATCTATCTATATACATTTATCTATATCTGTATCTATATCTATATATATATATATATATATATATATATATATAAACATTTTAATAGAAACCCCAGGTCACTGTTTAGAACAGTATTGCATAAATGAAACATACAGGAGGGAACCTGTGGAACTGTATGCCATCAGCACAGCAAAACCATTAAGGCGACTGCAATGTGGGTGCTGCAACCCGTCCAACAGTCATTCCGATGATCAGGATTTCACAGCACCCACCATTGTTGCTGCCTCAAGGGTGTTGCACTCTTTCCCCCTACATCTCCAACCTGGAGGTGATTACATTATTTTACATTCACCCCCCACAAAAAAAACAGGATGTGTCCCTGTGCTTTGGGTGCGATGGCGGTTGGGTGGCACAATTGCCAGGTGACATGGTTGTCATCAGCATTTTGCTTTTGCTGTACTGTCAGTTGACCATATAGGTGTCAAACTGTTGTAGTGGAACCCTGTGGAATGCGTGATTTATCTATATTCATGCTGTTCGACCTTGCATGCTCCATTCATGGCTCATGCCACTCGTGAAGTTATTTGGGGTCACACAGCACTTGTATAGATGAATCAGGCATCACACAGCTCCTCCTGCATATCCTTTATATATACTGTAGCTGGAATGAGCATTCTTTCTGTGAGCATATCTATTTTAATTTTCTTCAGATGTCTCTGCCTCTTTCCATGCTTTTGTCACCTTTCAGCCTTCTTACCCTGCTCTTTTTTTTTTTTAATTTTCTATTTTTTTCTCCCCTACCACCAGCTCAGCCCAGTCATGGACCATGACTTCCACCTCCACAATGGCCGTAATCCTCCAATACCCCCAGTTGTGGCACTAGACTCTTCCAGTGTTGCAGACAACGGGATAAGTCAGAGGGCCAGGCTGGAGGCTAATTGAAGCCATTGCAGGCTTCATCTAGGGCAGCTGGCAGATCCTCTTTTTCCTGGTTTTCTTGGAGTGTGTGGACATGCAATGATGTCCTGTGTCCACCCCACCCCCTGGACGTTCTTGGCACCAGCCACTTGCACAAGCCCCAGCCTCCACCAAGGGTTCCATCAAGAGCCGGTCACACTCCCCACCCTCTCCCTGGAGAAGGAAAGCAGTCCTCGGAACACTCCATCCTTCTCCACCAGCCATCCCTCCAGCGTCCCAGGTCCGTTCCATAACCTGGATCACTGACATCACAAGCGGAAATCCTACCACTGCTCTGACAGTCCGGCTTACCCTGCCCTCTTAATTAATTCCCACTTGAGGACTTGTTAGCTCATTTACTCCTACTATGCCTCTTAATACCCATCATCACCTCTTTTTTTTCCAGATTCTGTTCTTACATTACTTATTATCCTCCACCTGTTTTCTTTTCTCACATATATCCCTGATATTCCCTCATCTCTCCACTGACTTTGCTTTTTTCTCTCTTAGATACTGTACTTCCTGAAGTAGATCTATGGTCAACATATTGATTATAACTCTATTTTCTATTTCAGTGTGGATTTAATAGTACCTCTTTTTGTTTTATATTTTTAAATAGTGTAGTGGCCACAATATATTGATGTTTAGTATGTCTGCAAGAATTGCTACCGTAACATGTAACATCTCAGGGCATGATTACACTAGGGGAAACTACAAACTCATCAAGAAAAAACTAGAATCCATTGACTGAGCTAAAGTAATTAGAGATATACCAGTTGAAAATTGCTGGATACGGTTAAAAGCTAAACTAAGAGAAATGGAGGGATTGTCTATCCCTCTAAAAAATTGTATACTAAGGGTAAAATTCCAATGTGGCTTACTAATAAAATACAGAGACAAATATGAGATAAACAATGATGATATCAGAAATTCAAGCATTTTACACAGTTAACAAAAGCAAAATACAAAGCTGAACAGAATGAAACAAAAAGGGTAATACAAAAAGGAAGAAGCAAATTAGAGTTTAAAATTGCACACATTGTTTCTATGTTAATAGTAATAGGAGTGGAGACAGATCAAATGGCCCAATGACCGATAATGAAAAATTATACTGGACCCTGTTTGAATCATGGATGAACTAACAATCTCTTTCTGTTCTTTTTGGTAATAACAACCATAGTACAATACCAGTCTTGCCCTCCCCAAATGGGTTTTCAGGTTTGGGATATCCTTTCAGCACTCTTTACAATTTAATCTTCACCTGACCCCAATGGTATTCACCCTAGATTTATTAAAGAACTTGAAACATCACCGTTCACATTACTGTTCGATAAATTATATGAACAGTGTTGTTCAATCAGACTGGAAATGATCTCTTGTAATGCTAATACACAAAAAAGGTAGCAAGTCCCAAATGGAAAATTACAGGCCCATAAGCTTTACCTTGCTTCCTTGCAAATTAATGGAAAAATTATTAAAATCAAAACTTGATAATGAATCTTGTGAGAAGAGCATATACAACATCACTCAGCATGGTTTTACTACTGCAAGGTCTTGTACCTTGAGTCTCATCACATTTTATGAAAAAGTCAGAAACAGCATTGACAGGGGTGTTCCAGTGGATGTAATCTTTTTAGATTTGAGGAAGGCATTTGACACCATACCACACTAGGAACTTATATATAACTTGCAAAAAGGGGGTCTCAACCCTTACCTTGTTAAGTGGGTGGAAGCATGGCTAACTGAAAGAACCCAGCAAGTCAGAGTAAGAGGCTTTTTATCTAAGGAGGGAATGGTGGGCAGTGGAGTTCAACAGTGTTTGGTATTGGGTTCATCTCTTTTCTGAATAGTGATAGGGGACTTGCACAACAACTTGGATAATAATTTACTTAAATTCGCTGATGATACCAAGGTTATTGCTGAAGTGGACACATATGATAAACATCAATTGGTAATAAAAGGTTTCATATGTCCCTTTTCTCACTCTGTGCAAAAAAAGTTTCACTGAGACATTGGCTTGACCAAAATATCTCCCATCACTGAATGGTTTTGGGAAATATTGTTCACTTTACAAACCAAATGGATCATTGCCAATCTTTCCCATAAAACTTCCACTTATCAGAAGATCTAAGGACCCCTATATACATTACTAACTTTGTAAGCCTCCTACCTCCTTTTTGCTTTCCTTTGGCAATGGTTCCCCTTGGTTGGCCTTGTCCCTGGCTACTTGAGTGCCCTCTGAAAATTTTCACCTATGCACACAGATAATGCAATTTCCACCCTGTCCCTTAGATTGTGTTCATGTTTAAAGTAGAGTGGGTTCCCCAGGTGGTGGGGGGAGGGTGGGATTGGAGGCTGGGAATGCAGGGAGGTTCCCATTTGCAGGGCTCTGTTATTTGTTCCTACCATATTGTCCTGCTCCATGCCATTACTATATTTTCTGGATATTATTAGTATATTTATTATGTTACTCTGTACCTTGACTATGGATGCAATACTGTTGGTGGGTATTGGTGATGGGGGTGTTTATGTTGAATTGATTTTCTTCTTTTTCTTTTCTACCTTGTTGTAATTGTTGCTATAGTTGCTGTGTTTTTGTTCATGTTATTCTTAAAATTCAATAAAGCATATTAAATTTGAAAGAAAAAATACATCTGATTCCAAGGGTAAACAATAATAAGCATGACAACTATTTTACAATAAGGGCTGCTCAAATGTGGAATAACTTACCACATAATCTAGTAAATGTAGAACATTTTAACAAATGCAAGATCAGGCTGGATAAACATCTAGATATTACCAAGGGATATAACACCCATTAGGAGTACAAGAAAAACTTGATGGGCACAAAGTCTTCTTCTCTCTAGACAACTGATATATATATATATATATATATATATATATACATATACCAAAATACCATGTGTAGTGTGTGTTATGTGTTGGTGGCAGTATGTGGCTCAAGATGTCCAGCTGTCTGTAGTGATATGTGTTTAGTAACACAGGTATATACCTCCTGCTGGATGTGTGTGATTGGTTATGTTGCCTTGGTCCTTCCCCTACTTGCATGTATATGTGTGTGTGTGTGTGTGTGTGTGTGTGTGTGGTGGTCGTTGTGGGGGGGGGTGTGCAGTTAGGGTTTTCAACCCTAACACTGAATTTCTTAGCTTTTTTCACTGTGGAACAACACTAACTGATGATTAAATGGATTTTTTTGCCACGAATTTCCCTTCTTTTTGAGAATGTGCACTATAAATAGTGAATGGAATGTGGGGGTAGGAGCGCGGGGCCCATCGTGTGATTTTTTTGTCATTTCGCTGTGCAAAAACTGTATGACCAAGTGAAATGAAAATTGGGTATGCAAACAGAAATGCAAATGGTAATGGCAATGCAGAAGGAAACAGTAATGCAATCGACAACGGAAATGCTACTGAAAATGCAAACGATAAGGCTAAGAGAAACACAAATAGTAACGAACACGCAAACAGTAACGGTAATGCAATTGGAAACAGAAACAGTTACAGTAACAGCAGCGATGACGCCAAAGGGAGCAGTAACAGAAATGGAAGCGCAAAAGCAAGCACGTACACAAAAGAAAATCATAATGCGCAGTCACAGTAATGCAATTGGAAATGCAAATGCTTATGGTAACACCAGCGATGATGCCAAAGGAAACAAAAATGGAAACACAAACAGAAGCACATACGCAAACGCAAATGGTAATGCACACAGTGATGCAAAAGGAAACACAAATAAAAACAGTAATGGAAATGCAAATGGTAACAGTAACACAAATGCAAGTGCAAACACAAAGGGTAACGCACATGGTGACGTAAACGGTAACGCTAATGCAAACAGTAATGGAAACTCAAGTGGAAACACTGGCTGTAACAGTAAGTGAAACACACACCCTGTTTTTCCCCAAAAGGTGCATTCAAAAGCACAGTGAATACAAGAATGTATTCATAATAATGGGCCTAGGAGCTGAAAATGAACACTGGGAATACAAAACTGATTATATCTCAGGAAGTGTAAGATGTAGAAAAAAAAGTAAAATGTCATAGAATTTATGACTTTCCTGGCTAGTACTTATCCCCCTAGTGAAATGTTGAGCATTTTTCTGTTGAAAAGTCCATATCTCGAAGTGATTTTGAGATATGGGCTCGAAATGCGCCGAGGATGACGTAATGCTTGCCTATGGGAAAAATTGTCAGAGTGACGTAACTTTACAGCCCTCTAATATTTTGTCACCAAATCTCCAAAAGGCACACCTGTGGGATCTTGTCTTTCTTCCCTCCAAATTTCAGCCCGAAAGACTAAACCATTCTTTTGCAGCAGGGTGGCAAAGATTTCCTATTCTTTTGGGCATAGTGTCGCAAAGTAGTGTCGTGATTTGCGACATCTTTGCAAAAAGAATCGCAAAAGTCTTGAATGTGTGACAGTACTTTGCGACACTACTGTACACAAAAATTTCAAAAACATATTTCTGGGGTGTTTAACCCCCCAAAAAACACAAGGCCAGCATCCTCAGGACTCAACTAGGTGAATACAGCAAGAATTGTGTCCCTAGAGGGTCTCAAATTTAAATGCCAAGCATTTCTGTGACCACCAACTGAAAACAAGATGTTGGATTTGTGACACTACAGGGGTCATTTGTGACACTAAAAACTGCATTTGCAACACTGTCAAACTTTTTGTCAACTTTTCCCATTCACTGTAATGGGAAACTTGTTTTTAGAATAACTTTTGAACCGTGTAATATTTTTTCAAGAAATCTTTGAAAGACACATTGGGGACCCTGTCTGCATGTTCCCTGAAGGTTTTGGACCAGTCACACAGACTGTGCCACCTGAAGGCACTAGCAAAGAATGCACACAATTGTGTAATTACCACATTCTCCAGCACTGTGTAGCTCCACAACCATACATCCAACCATTATGAAACTTGTCAGATCCACAAATCTATGGTACCACTCCCTGCATGCTAAATGTCATGCAAATCCATTATATGGTGGCAAAGTTATTAAGCTCCCAAATTTCAGAGTTTAACCTTAAATGGGGTACTCAACCATAACTATAGTGGCACTACCATGCTCACTATTATATATATATATATATATATGTATATATATATATATATATATATATATATATATATATATATATATATATATATATATATATATATAAAATACATTACATGAATGTGACCCAAATCCTATTATTAGCAATGTGGCTCACACCCTCCTCACTCATTTTCTTGCCTAATCACATGTTCTGCTACACTCCTGTACACCACTACGACTGTATGTGCTTCTCATCAAATGTAATCTCGAGCTCGAGATACAGCAAAACATGTCAGGTGCTTGGTGATGTAGTGGGAACAGTATCCAGGAAGTGAGTGTGAACAGCTATGTATTGACACACAAACACTGGCTTTCAAGTGTTTTTACTTCATTTTGAATAAAAGGATTATTTGTTGGAAAACTAACCACAGTCCTTGGGTGAGTTCATTTATCACCTTATTGCAAGCTGCCTCAAAACGAAGACTTTGGAGCATTTATTACAGCCCATTTAGCCTTGCTGGTGCTGGGTCTCCTAGCTGGTTTAGCTATTGTCTACAATTTTTGTTTCTTGACCTAAGGCACAGCCTTTGTCCTAGGTGCATTAATACCCTTCTTTCCATTGCCTTGGAAACAGCCCTAGCTGCATGTGAGTGAACTGGAATTGCTGAGACCATGTACAGAAAAATGTCACTTTTAATTGACCTTTTAGTTAACCCCTTTTGTTTTGTGTCTCAGAAGAACCAAACTATCCATTTGCTTCAAATGTAAGCTAACAGTGTATGACACAACATATTAACACTATACTTTTGTAGCTGTTTCTATGTCAGTATTAATTCAGGCAAAACTAAAGGAAGGTTAATGTGTGCAACCTGCATGTACACTGTACATATGTCTCTGTCACTACATGTCAAACATCCTTATGTATTATATAAAGCAAATGCTAGGAAAAAGAGAATAATGAATAGGTGTCAGTGCATTACCGGTGAGTAATACCATCGAGAGGTTCTGGACATGTAGGAACCTTAAGAACAAAGCTCGAGAGGTTCCCGTGTCCAGAACCTCAAGATGGTACTTGCCGGTAATGCACCGGCACCTATTCATTATTTTTTTTAATATATAGATCTTGGATTTTGTTTTGTTTTTTCTTTGTGGCTGGCAGTCGGCAGTTTCAGAGACGGATGCTGTATGATAGCCAACTGCCGCCTTGCCTTGTTGCTGCTCTCGTCGCAGCTCGCTATGCTACACCTCTCCTGCCTTTGTTCATTGTATAAAAAGAAGTGGTAAGTAGTCCTACCTTTTTTCTTGTTTCAGCTGTACTTTTTCATTTTTCTGAGGCACCACGGTCTTGCTAAGCGAGAAAGTGAGCCGCCATGTTTTTTAAAATGTTCTGCCCACCCACACATGAAATGGAGCCAATCAGGAGGCACACTTAGGGCGACGTGGGGGTCAGAAGGCATCTTTGTGGGCACTTGCACTGTGTGGTGACTGTGGTAATACTATCATTGAGGAGTGCAACGATAGTATTATCACACTGAAACGATACTATTAAAAGTGATTGACAGTAGCATTATCACTAAATCTTTGAGGGTATTACCAAAGTTTTTTTGTATGCTTTACAGATGTATTAAATACAAGATCCATATATTAAAATATAGTATATGAGGGTATAATGCTATCTTGGGGGCGAAATAGCTCAATAAATCTACTTGCCCTTCAGGTATATTGTATAGTTAGCAGTGACTATTTGTTTGTTAATCCAGTGATTATGTAATTATGTGTGTGTCTGTATTTTCTAGAACACAGGACATTGTTGCAAATGGGGGTTACACCCTAATCAATTTGTATCCTGTATAAAAATAAATTTTAAACAAACAAACTAACAAAGTGCCATCCTTGCACATTAATTTGTTTTTTCCCAGTTAGACTGTTGTAACTCTCTTCTGGCCCATTCTCCATCTAAAAAAATCCAGTCACCACAATTAGTTTAAAATGCCTCTTCATATCTGTTGACTGGAACTAGAAAGTCAGAACAAATTACCTTTTCTCTGGTCGCCTTGTATTGGGTACCTGCTCAGCAACAAATTGACTTCAGCATTCATGAAATGGTTTTCAAAAGTCTGAATGATCTGATCTCTGTTCTTTGCTACACAGCTACATTCCCAGACAGAGGCTGTGCTTCTCAATCCTTCCCTTATTGACATTCCATATATTTATACTGGTTATAATGGTTGAGTCTGTACAACGTATGCCCCCTGGCTCTGGAATCAGCTAAGATCTGAACTTTGACTCTGCACTATTACTGATATTTTTAAATGCAAGTTAAAAACATTTTACAGTATAAAGTTCAACTTATAATGTGTCTTGATTTTATACTATTGCTATGTCTTTGTTGGAAAGGGATTTGAAATTGTTTAAGATTTTCTAGAAATAAAATCATTATTTTCATTATTATTACTATTCTTATTATTAACAAAGCACTGCATTTTGGAGAAAGAATATCTTCAAACTACCACAAAATGTAATATTGTGAAAAACATATGATGGAGGAGACACCATTACATAGGTGATGTGGTGGTGGTACTGTAGTTCCTCTCAGAACCTGCATGTCAGATCATCATAGGTGCTTGCTTTCTGAACATGACCCAGAGTCCTCCCATTAATAAGAATTTTACTTCAGTTGGTTTTGTGGCAAGTCTTTTTCAATGGAGGTGGACAATGTAACTAGAATGTATACTTAGTTATTGGAGGTATTGTAAGCTGTCAAAAATCACAGTTACTAAATGTATTGCAGGCCTCAAAGACACTAGCCTATTAAGAATGGTACAAGATATTGTGATATCAGCATGGATTTTATCGGACCATATTCCACAGAAGAGTTGCAATACATTTTTCAGAAACATTATCTCCATGTAAATGTCACTGATATAAAAAAACCCTTGTAACAATGCTTGTGTAAACATTAGGAACTTTGTGGTTGTAAAGAGATTATTTTTTATTTCTCTCCAGTAAACATGTTTCTGTAGATTTTCTTACTCTTCTTTTACATATCGAACTGCTTCACTATGGACAGCCACCTTGTTCAACCCACGGCTTATTTCCAGTTTTAGTCATGGTAATTCCAGAAGATTTTAATATGATAACATGGAGAGATTCCCCCTACATGAATCACATATTAATCTTTTAAATAAAGTGCACTTTAAGCATAAGAATGCAAGTGGCCACTAGTAACTATCTCCTCTCTCTTCATACAGAGGAAGAATACTCTCTAATAGGCCTGCCCACATGTATATGCACATCAGGAAAATATGAATGGTGGATGTTGTTATGTATCCATCAGCTAAAACAGGAACTTCTTCTGGGGTACATCTATATAGTAAGCACATATACAAACTCATTTACCTGTAGGACTCCTCTTTGGTTTAACATACTTCACAGTGATATATCAACCCTGCCTTACCTAGGCACATTTAAACTCATGCTCCACCAACAACACACCTCTAATAGCTCTTGTGACTCTTACACTTGAAACCCCTCTACCTAAAAGCAATTGTCCAACCTAGGGGGCCTCCCGTTTTCACCTCACTACCCAGCTACTCCACCTCCTCTTTACTTTGACATGACCCTTTAGCTGCCTCTCCCCCTACACCTCCTGCCTGCTCCCCTGTCCTCTCCATGACATGACCATCCTACTTTTAGCTTGACAAGGCCCCTAGCTGCCTCCTCCAACTTTCTTGTTTCCATTGCTTACCCTCCTCTCTCTGCTAAACCTTGCTTAACCCTTTAGTCAAGTCTGTTCTGTTTTTACAACTGTTTACTTGCTCTGATTGACTGTTTTTGGAATCTTTGTATTATGGAAACAATGTAATGAATTCTTGCCTCCCCTGTATGGTTGTCTCCCCTCCCAATGACATAGAACCTTTTAAAAGAGCTGTTTGTGCTCAAAGGTATTGTAATCCAAGATTGTATACATAAATATAAATATAGATATAAACAAACATACTCAAGTCTAATGCCTCTATTTTTTCTGTTTTTGCTTTCTTTTCTTTTTGTTTCTTCAGTTTTTTCATTTTCCTTTGTTCTGTAGACTGCCTCACTTTTTATTGTTTTCCTCTCAGTTTTCTTGCAGCTACTTGGTTGCCATTGTTCAGTTTTCTGCTCTACTGCTTCTGTTTCTAAATACTACAGACACTGAAAAGCCTACATTCTCTGACATGATGGCAGCATTGTGAAACAATATTGCTTTCTTCAGAGATATTATACTAGGTAATTGCTCAACCCTGATGACATTTTGAGAATGCAGCAGAATTTGGTATTTGGAGTTCTTGGGACCTAATTTGATGGCAGGACATGTTGTCCCATACAAATAAATTAGGAAAAGGACATAGATTGAATTTGGGTATTCTGGTCTTAAGAAATGCTCCAATAGGAGCTCAGAGGTGCCATCATTCTTGAAAATAAGGACTGGTCAGATAAAAAAAAGAGTAATTTCCTTGTACAATGGTTGCCAGTGATAAGTCCAAATATATCTAGATATTTCTATGTCTTTACCAGGAAATCCCCTTTCAATCCAATGGGGTTTTCTGTAATATTCTCTGGCTACCACTATATCTCAATTTGCCAAAGAGTTTGGGCCAATGGGCGTCTTTGTTCAGGAATACAAAGTCTTAGATCTGGGGCAGTATTTCTTGCTTTTACTTAACCTGTAGACAGGGCATCACTCTAGAATTGTGGTAGAATTTATTAAGCATAAATTCAGTGCAACATGATATTCAGAGTAGATATTGCATACTCAAAATTACAGTATTAATCTGCAGCATTCTTTTTTTATTACACTTCAAATGTGAGTTCAGACTGGCATTGGAATTACTGCATGTGTATGTGTGTGTGTGATATTAGTATTTTAGATCAAGTTTATAGTTCTCTTTAACTCATTCAATTCTACATTACTCCTGTAAAAAGCATACATGGAGTTAAAGAGACACTCTCAACCTTTTCAGCATCATATTATTTCTAGTTAAAACCCCATATGTTATGATTGTTTACTGTCTCTAAAAGTCATTGATGTTGCTGATTGTTTTATCTGCCTCCTTGCTTAGTAAAACTGAAATGCATGTTTATGTATAACTACATACAACCTTGTTTTGCTTCAAATCCTTGATCTACTCTTATTCCATACTTCTTGAACATTAGAAACACCCCAAACAGTGCAGCCACTCATAATGCAATAGTCTCTTCTATTCTCACTGCATAATTAGTGACTGGACTGTGTTAGGGTGTTCTTAACTCCAGGAAAATACAGTGGAAGTTGATCAAGGAACTTGAACAAACATGTCTGGGTGTGGTAACACCGGATTGGTGGGCAGTCTGTTTTTTTTTATTAAAATAAAAAAGAATCAGAATTGAACTTTCTGCTACATCAGCAGTCTCTCCAGAATGCAAGCAACCATATTATGTTTTTTTTTAAACTAGGGAAACTTTGAGACCTAAGGGGGTTGACAGTGTCCCTTTAATGGGCTGAGTGAGTGAAAGTGTTAGAGTGTATTGGAAAGACACTGACGTATTGCATATTGTATGGTATATAGTACCTACACTGTACTGAAAGCAAAGGTATAATACATTAGTAACAGCAGAATAACAATCATAAACACCAGCTACTAAAAATATCATCTTGTGTTTTATATTAATTTAAGGCAGTGTGTTCTAGTGGTTAAAGCCCACACAATGGAAACATCATATACTGTAATAGGTTCAACCCATATTAATGCCAAATAATCAATGTGTGGCCATGAACAAGTCATATAGCCTCCCATTGCTTGAGTCCACCAAGCTGAGGAAATGGCTAGAAGCATGATCCCACTTGAAACAAGATGTTACTTCACAGTTGGGCAATCCAGGAAAAATAAATTGTAAATGCATTGTGTTGCATCTTCTTTCACCAGCTTGCTTGAAACAGTACTTAAAAATCCAATTAAAAACAAAGTCCAGTTCCTTACTACCAGAAGAATAAGAAAGAAAATAATGTGGCACTCTACTTTAGCTGTTCTTTCTGTTGATCATTTATTAGTGTGGTGCTAGATTTTAATTACGCTGGCATAATTTCAAACATTTTCAGGTTTTGCTTCCATGCATTGTTTGCAAAATTATACAAAATAATGCAGATTTCCTGATAGTACATTTTGTCAAAACTGTGCATTTTTTAATCAAATTTGTAAAACAGTAAATGTGTAATCTGGAACTTTTATTTATAAACTGTGCAAAAGTGTAAATGTGTGACCATGCCGAACATTTCCTAAAACTTGTTTTTAAAAATGTGCAGTTTGGAATAGTTATGTGCAAAATAAGTGAAATTGTTCATTTTTGTCCAAATTATTTTTTATTTCAAATTTTTGACCAGGAAAAGAACACTAAAATATAATAGCTTTGTTCAGGTGCATCCTGGGGAGTGAGGTACAAGCACCTGCTTTATTGATAGGGGCAATGTTGGCCTTGACACTGGAGAAACTCTACTACTCTTTTTCCAAAAGTGCTTTCACTTCTACCTAGGTAGTGACAAGAGGTTGGCAGAAGAGATCTTGACTTAATATCTAGATCGTAATATCTAAATCTAGTATTGCCCACAAGGATCTGGTGGCAAGTCTATTCCTTATGCAAGTAGTTAAAGACTGCACCATCACCAGCTACAAAACTACAACCAGAACTCTTACTGACTGGATACTTGCCACCCATCTGGAAAGGCTAACTGAGGTCTTTGTCCTACCAGACTCCATCAGTGACCACTCCCCAGTACAATGTGCTTGGACAGCTAAACTCCCTAAGCCCTCTCCCAAAACTATCAACAGCAGGGTCCTTCATAAAGGCTTAATTAGTGATTTCAAGGCACACTTGGCCCAGATGGATTGGCGCTATCTTGATTCCATCCCTGATATTGGCATGGCCTTAGACTTCTTCATAAGTCAGTTTAATGCCACCTGCAACAAACTTGCCCCTCATAAAAACACAAGGTTAGAGGCACTGCAGCAGGGTGGGTCACCCTGCACTTCTAGCTCAAATGCTGACATGGACAATCTGTGGCAACAAGCAAGCGAATCTGGATTGCCTGGTAACCTGCAAAGGTAAAACGAAGTCCAAAATAAGTGCACAAAGGGAATAAGACAGGCAAAAGTGACACACTATAAAGAACAACAAGTAAACAATTGGAGTATCAGGAAAAAGTTCTGAGACAACGTAATAGAACTCTTGGGTAAAAATGAAAAAAAAAAACACAACCCAAGGTGGAGCTGTCACTCTTGCCCAAGATGAGATAGCCCATATATTCAACAATGCCTTCACTGTCTTGAGCTCTATCCTCCCCCCCATATGGTGCTAGGGCCCACTGACAAACACTGTAATGATCAAACTAGTAGCTCTGTTTGAAACTTTAGTTACCCAAAATTCTACTTTGAACCCATCACTATAGTGGACACCCTCAGATATGTAAAATGAGTCCAGTGTAAAACGAGGGTTGGGGGTGATATGATAGACATGAAGTTGGTGGCCTTGTCCTTAGAGGAACTTGCTCTTCCCCGTCTAAATTATTTAACTTCTTCTTGCAATACTCCCAGTTCTCAGGAATCTGGAAAAGCACACTAATCACACTGGTGCACAAAAGTGGTGACCACTCCAACATTGTCAACTGCAGACCTACATCAATCCTTACTCCACTGTCTAAGGCTCTTGAAAGAATAATGTCGGACCAACTTGTCACCTACCTATGCAAGTATAATATTCAGTGTAAACAGCAACATGGATGCAGTAAGTTCCATCGCACCAGTACTGTCCATATTGAGTACACCAACTTCTTACAAGAGGCCCTAGATGGAGGTCACCTGGTGGGTGCAATTTACATTGATTTGACAGAAGCATTTGACCTGGTAAATCATTCACTATTGCTCAATAAGCTTCACACATTGGGCCTCTCCCCAGACATGGTAACCTGGTACTGTAGCTACCTCTTGGATGGCTCACAAAAGGTAGAGTCGTGGCACTTTATTGGATGTTAAAAGCATTTCAATAGGGGTGCAAAAGGCTCAGTACTTGGCCCACTCCTTTTTTGGCCTATTCATAAATAGTCACCCAGATGCTTGCCCTTCTTCAAAGGTACTTCTCTATGCTGATGATGCCATCATCTTTACCAGTAGTACATACTGGGAGATACTATCCAGTGACAGACAAAATAGCTTTGAATCATTGGAGTAATGGCTCAAGGTATATAAACTAGACCTAAACTACAAGAATACCAAGACTATGCTATTCTCTGGTACACAAGTGGAAAACAGTTCCCTTCCCTTGCCATCCATAATGCTAATGGTACTCTATTGGGTCAGGCTGATTCTTTTAAATAGTGGTGGGTGAAGTGGCTCAATCCATTCGAAGTGATTAGGTGGAGCAAGGCGGTTCGCGGTGCTCCACAATGCGAAATGATCTTCAGCGTTATAATGAGGAACACAAAGTGCATTGAAAACAGCTACTTCAGGATTACTCCGCTCTCCACTGGTCACTTCTCTTTCAATTTTTAAAGTGAAGTACATTGGTGGCAGTTCATTTCCCCTCACTTTGCCTTGTTTTTGAGCTCCGAAGGAGGATTTTGCAGTGATTCATGGGCGTTCAGGTCACATGGGCTCTATATTGATCTGCACAGCCTCAGTTCAAGGTAGTATGAGTAGGAAGGAGTAGGAGACAGTGTGCTCTGATAGCTGTCCGTAGGAATCTTTTAAAAGCTGTTCAAAAAGCATTTTTGCTTTTTTTGGGTGGATCCAATTGTAGTTCATCGATTGTAGGAAACCATCCTGTGCTCACATCATCAAGCGCTTTTGTTTGTGTGTGGATTTTGAATGTAAATTTACAACACTGAGTGTGTGTGGTGAAAGACAGTGAACTGTGCTGTATGGGGAGGGGCGTATCTGTGTGTAGGTAGATTTTAGTTGGAGAACTAGTGATTTCTTTGTGTTTTGGCAATATTTTTGTTACATAACTGACTGTGTTACTGTACACATGGTAAAATTGTCAGTGATAGCACACATTTTCTTGCTGCTTGTTGTGTGAATGTGGTGCAGCATTTCATAAGGTCAGGTTGTTTAAATTACAAATTTACATTACATGGCACTGAGTATACTGAACTTTTGCATTTGCATCGCATTCCTCATTCAGCATTGTACAAAAAGTGTTCTGTGTTGTGTGTGCAGTGTTGCGTGCAACAGATATAATACATCTTTTAAAATTTGTGACACAGATCAGTGTAAGTGCAACTAAGCGCAGCAGTGTGAACCTGCTATCCACTGCAGCTGCCTGGTTTTGTACTGCGATCGTGCTCTCTGTTCTTAGTATTGCTGCTTGTAGTGCTGTAAAAATCAGCACTGTCTATATTCAGTGCCCCCTCATGTTGAAAATATATTTTTTACCAGACTGGATTGTTTTTGTGACCCCATCAGCACCACTGGTTACTGAAGTTGTTTTAATTCCGTGACAGTGTCACAACACAGTAGTCCCCTTATCTGTTGCTGAAGCCACAGTTGTTTATTTTGCTTCACATCCAGCTAGCGATAGTAGCGAGTAGCGACCCTCCAGTCAGAAAGTGAATGTATCAAAATATGAATTTGGTAATAATATTGTGGTTGATCCCCAAAATGCCTGCAAAGAGATGTGCAAGTAAAGCTGTTTCTGGCCATGGCAATGTTGGCAGTAAGAGGATCTGTGGGCGTGGTAGTAGTACGTAGATGGAGAAGTGCATTGGTGATGTGAGGAAAGGTATTTCTCCTGCCATGTTTTTTACAGCCCAATCAGTAGCTTCACTGATAGTTGGAGGAGATGATGTTTTCCCAGCCAGTGGTGTTAGTGTTACTGGTGTTAGTGGTGATGGAGGTAGTATTAGCATTGTTGCGTCAAGTTCTAATTCCGACCAGTGTACCGTGTCCAAACATATTGAGTGTGAAGCAGTGCAAGTGAGTGACAGTGTAGATGATGTCATACTTCCCAGTAACATCCCATTAACTGAACCTGATTCTGATGATCATGTCAGCGATAGCATACAATGTGATATTCCATCCACCGTGGCACTTAACATCACTCATTTTCCATGCACAGTGATTCACAGTGTGGTGAAAAAATATTACGTGATGGTGGTGTAGATGCTGATGATGAATGTGATGATGCTGATGATGATGATGTTGCTGTTGTTGCAACATGCAGTCCACATGTTAGCACCCAAGCAGAAGATGTGAATGTGTGTGACAGTGACGTTGATGAATATGATGCTGATTTAATTGACCCTAGCTGGGAACCGGAGAAAAAGAAATTAAAAGTGGCCGTGTCAGAAATTTCTGAATCTGTCTGCAGGAATCTCCCCCCCATAAAAACTTGTGATTTACCAGTTTTAGTTGATGATGATAATGATGACGACCCAGCACTCAATATGATAGGTAGTCGTGGTGGTCAGTTGCAGTCCAGGTGTGCAGTGCCAGAAACATCACATGCCCCCCCCACTTCAGTGCTTAAAATAACAGACTTAAATAAGCCACATCATCATGGACATGTTAAAAGCAGAGCATCACAGTCCCTTGTTTGGGATTTTTTTGTTCAAGATGCAAATGATGATTCAGTTGCAATCTGCCAGGTTTGCCATGTGCGTGTGAGTCGAGGTAAAAAGCAGAGCCATCTTGGGATAGGAGGACAGCATACGCATCTTAAGAATAGGCACTTGGCTCTGTGGACCCAGCACAAACTGGCCGCTAATACCAGACTTGGGCATTCACCCATATCACCGGCAGCAACCATAGCCAGCATGTTATCCCCTTCCATGACTGTTAAGCCCAGTAGGAAATTAAATGTGTGCAGTAGTGCGGCAATAAGAGCAGAGAATTACTACAGGCATGATGATGATGAGGTGGAGGACCATAATGACTTTGAAATGTTGTCCAGTGCTGGTAAGAGTAGCAGTTTTTGTGGTGGTGGTGGTGGTGGTGAATGCAGTATGTCTAGTGCAAGTGGTACATCAACCCCGGTTGGCAAATCCAGAAAAATAGCATAATTTCTGGGTTTGTCATCATCACCTGTGCAACCGTCTTCATCAAAGGTCCACACTCCACCCCTTGCCAATGCCATTCATCACAGAGCACAACCATTTGTGACCAACACATACCCTGTAAAACGTTTAAGTCAGCCCATGTTACAGAGTGTTTTTGAGCATAAGCTGAAGTAACCCCAATCATACAGTGTCATGTGAACTTAATGCTGCTGTAGCGGAAATGCTGGCAATCGATCTTTTGCCCTTCTCCTTTGTGGAGAATTCTGGGTTCCGGCAGTTTGCTGCCCATGCCTGTCCAAAATGGAAAGTCCCATCCAGGACATACTTTTCTACCCGTGCTGTTCCTGAGTAGTTCTGCACTGTCTCAGACTCAGTAAGACATGCCCTTCAACATTCCTCCTCTCCATTCATCCATTTAAGTATGGATATGTGGACAAGTGGAAAAACAGTGGGGAGTTCATATCTGTGTATAACTGCACACTGGGCAGCGTGCCGGGGGTTGTTTGTGATGCTGGTAGTGCGAATAATCAGTGCAGGAAGGTGGATTGTCACGGTAGCAATCTTCCTGGAATTTGCCAGCATGCAACAATTGCTATGCGCAGTGTGACCTGTTCACACACTGGTGAGAACATGTTGGACATGGTACTGACTGAAATTGACAGATGGCTAAACCCTCTGTCCCTGAGAGCTGGGTTCATAGCAAGTGACACTGGTCAAATGTGATGAAATGCATCACGACATGGTGTTTTTTTTTGTTCCATGCATGGCCCACTGTTTAAATCTTGTGGTTCAGGAGTTTCTGCAGCACTCTGACATAAAGGAAATGCTGACCATTGCAAGACGTATCTGCTCTCACTTTTCAAGATCTGGAAAGGCCCGTGACCAACTGCGGCAGTTGCAAATACAAAACAGCCTGCCTCAGCACCACTTGAAGCTGGAAGTTGTCGCCTGATGGAACTGCATGTTATACATGGTAGAGAGGTTGTATGAACAATACAAGGCCATCACAGAATATCTTGTTATGCACACTAGCCGTGACAGTCCTGGGGCCTCCATTTATTTATTTATTTAGCTTTTGTTGACCGGGTAGGTACACTAGACAAGTAATATGCCTAGTTTCAGGAATGACCCTGGAGATTACAACAATGGGGTACAGAGAAGTACAGAAAAAACACAGTATATCATAACAGTACAACAACATGTGAAAGTACAATGGGTAGCATCATCAAAGAGAAACAGGTCATATACAAGTAAAACAGATTACATTTTAGCACAACCAGAATAGATGGTTGTGGACTATAATAAAAAATAAGAGACAACATTGATTTTAGACATTATGAATACCTACAGAAGAAGGTTATCAGATTTGATTTGCATGCTGCCTTCTTGTCACAGTATTGGAGGGAATGTAAGATTCCACAAGGTATGAGGATTCAGAAACCCCCCTCATTTGGTATGGAAGATTTGGATTACTTACATGATTGGGAAAGGATTCTTAACAAGTGCAGTTATGATTTGATGTTACTTACTATTAAGAAAGCACACAAGGAATCTGAATTAGGCCACAAGAGTTCAATACTTTTTGGAAAAGTTAAAGAAAAATTCTCTCCTATAGATTTTGATTCTCTCTCTGGAAAAGTAAGTCTATCTGTGGCTAAATTTCAAACTGAGCTGATTCAATATAAACAGAAGAAGTATATTCGGGATGATAATGACTATAAGATGGGAAATGTCTACATGTGGCAGGGGAATAAAAAGAAAGTCTTTCCAATCAACCAATATGTAGTACCATCTAATGAAGATGAAATGAATATCTCATCGGGACCTGACAGTGATTTGGAGGATCACCATAGACCTAATGAAAACAGACGTTTTTTTAGGCAACAGTCAAGATTTAGATATGCTGGAACATATAGAACAAGAAGAGGGAAGGGGAGGAGGAAGAGGGAAAGGCATGAGAGGCAACAGAGGGAGACATAATTACAGAGGGAGACAGAATTGGGGGGGGTGAGGAGATCTCCGAGGCCAAGGAATCTGAATTGGAGGTCATAAATCTATCTAATATACAGCTAACCCCCACCCAAACACAGGTGCTAGCCAAAGGCTTGAGCTTTGTCCCCACCACTAAGGTCAATTCTTTTCAAATTGAGCTGGACCTATTTAGATTTTTTAGAAAAATATATCTTAAAGATTTTTTCAGCACAACAGAGGTCCTGCCTTCACTTTTGGATGTAACAAGAGAAGAGACTTTTAAAAAGCCTTCTTCCTATAATCCCCCTCATTCGAACCATACCATTAACACGTTCTGTAAAATGGTCTCTAATGATGTACACAAATTGATTATAAATGATAAGAATAAATATTGTGCACAGAATGTTACTTTAGCTGAGAGACAAGCTATACAGGAATTAAAGAAATTGGATTTAGTAGTGATCAAAATGGCAGATAAGGGAGGTGCAGTGGTAGTGTGAGGAAGCGATGACTACAATGAAGAAGCCATGAGACAACTAAGTAATCAAGAATTTTATAAGAAGATTAATAGAGATCCGGGTGAGCTCATCAAAAATAAGGCTGATGCATTAATTGAGTTTGGTTTTGCATCAGGTGAAATCACAAAAAAAGAAGCTGATTTCCTCAAAATATCTAGCCCCAAGATGCCTGTTCTTTACTTTCTGGCAAAAGTACATAAAGGTGTGCTACCTGTGACAGGTAGACCTATTGTCTCAGCAAATGAGTCTGTTACTGAAAATATGTCTAAGTATGTGGATTTTTTTGCACAAAAATTCGTTCCAAACCTTCAGTCATATGTAAAAGATACAAAGGATGCTTTATTGATGCTTCGTAATGTCACTGTCTCTGAGTCTGATATATTGGTTACAATAGATGTGGAAAGCCTATATTCCAATATACCCCATGAGGGTGGTCTACAGTCTCTATCTAGACACCTAAGTTTGAGGCAGAAAAAGAAACCAAGTTCTGGGTTTGTGTTGGAGCTTGCAAGATTTGTACTGGAACAGAACTATTTCTGGTATAATGGCTCCTTTTACATCCAAATAAAGGGACTGCAATGGGCACTACTTTTTCTCCAGTCTAGTGAATTTATATATGGGGAGGAGGAGACCAATATCTATAATCCTCTAATAACATCTTTTGAAATATATCAAGTTGTGAAGCGATATATAGATGATTGCTTAATGGTCTGACTGGTTCATGCTGAGCTGGGACATTTTATTGAATATATAAATCATACCAGCACGCATCTGAAATTTACACATGCTAAAGTGACAAAAGCATCCCCTTCTAGATGTCTTGATAGAGAAGAAGGATGAGAGACTTTCACCAAATTGTATAGAAAACCTATGTCCAGAAATACCCTCATACGTTCTGGTAGCTGCCATCCTCGTTCTGTGATTAATAATATTCCCAAAGGACAGTATATCAGAGCCAAACGTATTTGCTCAGATAACAGATCCTATGTAGAAGCTAAAAAGGAAATCACAGGTAGATTCATAACAAGAGGTTATGAACCAGGGGTTTTGTTGAACAGCATACATCTTGTTAACAATATTGAGAAAGAGGAATTGTTGAATCCCAATGTACAGAATAAAAGTGAAGTGTACAGATTAATTTTTATCACTGAATTTAACCATTTGGCACCTAAAATAGGTAATGTTATCCACAAACACTGGAACATTATCAATTCTGATTTGAGATTGAAACAAATAGGCCAGAATCGTCCATTGATCTCATATACCAAGGGACAGAATTTAAAGGACTCGCTGGTCCATTCTTATATTCCATGCAAAAAAGAAAATGTACAACGAGATTGGCTGCCTTCCCTTCCCAAAGGAAATTATCGTTGTGGAAGATGTGTACATTGTTCCAACACGTCTGATGTAAAAAATTTCCACCATCCGAGATCTGGTAAAAGCTATGAGATTAAAACATTCATTAATTGTAATACTCAGGGAGTCATCTATGTGTTAATTTGTCCTTGTGGATTGTGTTATGTGAGACAAACTAAAAGAAATTTAAAACTGAGAATTGGCGAGCACAAAGGAGCCATTAGAAATGCTAATATGGATTATGCTATGGCACGACATTATCATGAGGCTAAACATGGGTCTCCGGCCACATTGAGATTTATTGGTTTGGAGAAGGTGGAAGTTGGATTTCGAGGTGGAGATTTGAATTCAAAAATTCTGCAAAGAGAAGCCTTTTGGATTTTCCAATTAAATGCTATGGTCCCTTTTGGTTTAAATGATGAATTCTCTATATATAGTTATTTATAGTTTTTCACAGGTAACAGTAGTATTTGTGGACATGACCTGTGTGGTGATCTGTCCACAAGTGGGAGGTATGACTTTTCAGCTCTAACTCCCTTTGGGTGTTTTTCTTATCTTTATGTTTATCATTTCAGTAGTTTATTAAATTTTTGTTATTTCACTATATTGTTATGGGTATATGGTGGCACTTATGTAGTTTTCATGGCTATGACTTTTCGTGCTCTAGCCATGATCAGTGAGGATTATGACTTTTCAGCGCTTTTCCTCTTGTGTAAGATTGTGCAGTTCTTTGTATTTTGGTAATCTGATTCTATGTTATTTTGTTTTATTAGCTGTAGGTTTATGGAGGTATATGGTGCAGTTTTTGGATCTGTCCCTTTAAGAGTCTCTCTGTATTTAAGGGGTCATTGTGCACCCAATCCATGCTCTGATGAAGACTGTTTAGTCGATATGTAAGCGTGACATCGGTTTCGATGCTTTGTTGTCTCTTCCAGGTATCGGCTTCGGCGTAGTCCGTGGCGAGCAGTACAAGGCGTATTTGGCTTCTATTTCTACAGAACAAGTTTATGATCAACCAGTTCTACAGCCCCTTGAGTAGGGTGGTATGTTTGTTCCGTTTGCATATTCTGTGAAGCATTTTTTTGTGGTATGCATTTTGCATGAGACGCTTTGCTTTTTTGCCACTGCCTGTAGGCGTTTTATGCTTTACTAACTTTGCATTTTTGAACGGTCAATGACACACTTGGTACTTGCCATTTTTCCTTTTTTGCTCCTTGCTTTTGACCGGTGTGGTAATGTGCCATATGCGATTTATGTGATACCTGTGCATATACATTTTTTTTGTGGTGTGAACAACTCCATGCTGCTATACGAGAGAATTCTCTATGAAAAACTTTTTGGTAATAAAGCTTGAATGAGTTTATAGCATTTTATTTGCTGACCCCTTCATTTGTTTTTCAAAAAATAAAACTCAGTCAAGTGCACAGAGTATGCAATATAGTCTGGGGGACAAGCAAGGTTTGGCAGGCGGTTCCTGCGAGAGCAGCTAGGGTCCAGTAGACAGAAGCCATTGCACTAGGGGGGCCTGGGGCAATCACACGCTGAGGTAAGTTTCAGGAAGTCCCACAGGGATTTGCAGAAGCACTGATGTGAGGAGGCTGAGCGGACATACTCAGGAAAGGAGTTCCAGAGTCTGGGAGCGCACACACAGCGAAGTCCCTGTCTCCCATGAGGGTCCAAGTGGGGGCAACTGTTAGCATCCCCGGTGCCTGGGATCTGAGTCGATAGGGGGAGAGGTCGGCTGGGGATAGAAGCAGGGCCAGCCCCGGAGGGGTTCCAGTTCTCAGCACTTTGCCCGCGAGGCACCCTACCCTGAAGTCCAGGTGCTTGGCTGGGGAGAGCCAGAGGAGCTTTTCGTCTAACTCGCAGTAGTGAGTGAGACGAGGGGCAGCCAGGACAAAGCGACAGATGTTGTTATACATTGTGTACCACCTCGTGAGGTGGGTTTTGGGGGATCAGGCAAATAGGTGCATTCCATAACTAAGGGAGGTAAGGAGAACACCTCTCGCAAGGGCCAGTCCGGCCGCAGGGGTGAGGTTGTATTTGGCCCTGTAGGCCAGGCCCAGTTTGCAGTTCACTGCTCTGCAGACATTGAGAATGTGACTCCCCAGGTCAAATTGTGGGTAAAGTGTCACCCCAAGGTACTTGACTGAGTGCACAGTTGGGAGGGAACTTCCGTCTGGACTGGTAATATCCAGCGGGTTTGGTAGGGCTTTGATTTTGGCAGCTGAGCCAAAAAGCATAGCCTGTGTTTTTTTCAAGTTCAAGACCAGTTTGTGTTTGGTTACCCAGGCTAGGACATTGTTGAAGTCCTCAGACAAGCACTTGTTGAGTGTAGCAATGTCAAAGGAGTGAGATATAATAACTATGTCATCTGCATATTGGGTAGCATTGCAGTTAGTTACAGCCACTGGGAGTTGATTGATAAAGAGAGAGAAGAGGAGGGGGCCCAGGGCTGAGCTCTGGGGGACACCAGAGGTAACCAGTAAGGGCTCGGATAGGACTTTGTTGAAACAGGTCCTCTGGATTCTGCCATGCAGGTAGTCCAATAGCCATGTCATAGCAGGGGGGGAGAGGTCAAGCATCCTCAACTGTGTACAAGAGCAACGTGTGATTGACAAGGTCGAATGCTTTTGACAGGTCAATAAATATGGCTCCAGAGAGTTTTCCCTGGTCCATGGCAGCCCTGATGCTTGCAGAGACACAGACCAGGGCTGTGGTGGTACTATGTCCCTTACAGAAACCATGCTGGGCCGGGGACAGGAGTTCAAGCATCTGTATGTACTCCGAAAGCTGCTCAGCAACTACCTTTTCAAGGAGCTTACTGAGGGATGATAGGATCGCAATCGGATGATAGTTATCTGGTATTTTGGGATTTCCCTGCTTCAGGACAGGGACTATCCTAGCCTTCTTCCAAATTTCTGGAATGACGCCCTTTGCAAGTGATAGGTTAAAGATATGGGCTACTGGGGGAGCAATATGGGAGGCACCTAGTTTTAGTAGCTTTGGTTTCAGGTTGTCAAGGTCAGGGCTGGAGTACTGGAAGAGACCAGAGAGAAGCCTCTTCATGTCCTTGACTGACACAGCTCTGAGATAGAACTTTTGTCGAGGGGGGTGATCCGCCTGCCAAGTGGGGGGAGGGGTGGAGGAAGTTCCCCTGTCAGACGGGAAGAGTGCGGAGAAAGTTGATAGGTCTGAAAAATGTGAGTTTAGGGAGTTGGCGATGGTGTGAGGATTGTTACAAGAGACCCCTCCGATTATCATGTCAGATACCCCCGGATGAGAGGTCCCATAGACAAGAGATTTTATGTTACTCCAGAACTGCCTGGGGTCACTGGCTGAGCTGAGTAGGGCAGACTTGCAGAAATCACTTTTTGCAATTCTGATGGCCTTTTTGCACTTGTTTCTAAGGTGCCTGTATTGCTGGAATAATGTGTGATCAAGGGAACCTTTGAAGTGGGACCAGCACTTGTCTCTTGCCCACATTAGGGCTAGGAGACTCCCGTGCAACCAGGGGGTGGCAGACCCCCTCACCCTCCGGGTGACCTTCAGGCGTGCTTGTCTTGCAGGGCACCGAAGGTGGCAATAAGGTGGGTAGCTGCCACTGATGGGTCCGAGGCTCCAAACACCCTGGCCCAGTCGATAAGGCTTAGGTCCGCAAGAAACACCACAGGATCGAACCTGGAGAAGTTTCTGATCTGTAGAATTTTATGAGGAATTTTGGGGGAGGGAATTTTCCAAACACAGAAGACCAGGGAATGGTCGGAGATAGAATCTGATAGTATTCCAGCTGAGGAGATCCTGTCAGGACAATGTGAGAGGATCCAGTCCAGCAGGGAGTTGGTGGATCCATTTTTTGACCATCTAGTTGGCTCCTGAACAAGTTGAGTCAGGGCAAGATTGGTAAGTAGAGGCTCAAACTGCTTCACATTTCCACCGGTCCAGTTAAGGTTAACATCCCCCAGGATAATGAGTTCATTGTCCCCAGTGCAGGGGCCTACGGAGTCCAAGAGGTGAGTCAGTCCTGGGAGCCCCATCCTTTGGGGGATTGTATGTGCATGCTACATGCAATTTCTTGGCATTCCCGAGTAAGAGCAGTACATGCAGTAGCTTGCAGGGGGAAGAGTGGGATGGCTGATGAGTTACTGGGGAGACCTTTAGATGGTCTCTGAAATAGATCATGATGCCACCCCCCCTCTTATTCCCTGGTCTGTCCTGGTGTATGAACTCATAACCTGGGAGTCCATGTCTATGATGACTGAAAAGTGGCGCCTCATGGACTCTGTAATAACAATTTTGTGGCCTTTTAAACATGCCACACAGGCAGTAAGTGGCGAGTCTGCCTCCATTAGCCAATCAATTCCACTACTGCGAGTGCTGCGGCAGATATTGGTGAATGTACAGCATAGCCTTGATGTTGCCAGAGACGGTGGTAGCAGTATGTTGCTGCAACACATGCTGACAGTATTCGACCAGAATCGTCACATTGTGAGCATTCAGTGTAGTGACAACTTTGCCATGGCAACAATGCTGGACCCAAGATACAAACGTGGAATTGCATCAGTACTGGAGGGAGGGTCTGAACAGGTAAAATATATCAGTGGTCAACTGGTTCGCATGGTTCATGGGGCACAGAAGTCATGTGCCAAGGTTTGCAAACCTCAGCAGCATAATCCAGCTTAAGTTGTAGTTGGAGGACCAGCAAGCATATCATGCAAGGGTAAGAGGACTGTTGTTCCTGGTGGTCTGTCATCCAAAGTGTTTGGCATCAACCCACTTTGGGAGGCTTTGTCCCAAGTGGGTGTTTGTGACATCAATGATTCCAGGGAACAGGCCGATGTATCAACAATCAGACAGTGCGGCACAGAGAATGGTTGAGTCATATTTGTATGAAAACAGGCACCTGACAATAAGTGAAGATCCTCTTTTGTACTGGAGTGGAAAGGTCAGTGAATGGCCAGAGCTGACTGCAGTGGCACTGAAGTACCTCACATGCCCACCCTCCAGTGTAAATGTTGAAAGGGTACTCTGCTCAACAGGTGCAATAGTCAGGGATCGTCGGACAAACCTGTCTCCTGCAAATGTTAGTTTGCTAACATTCATTAAAATGAATGAGGCACATACCAGCACAGACTGCAACCTCTGTATTTGTACCCCGGCCTAGTCATGGTGGTCTTGCTAATGTGGAAATGGAGCATCCTGGTGGCACTGGCAGTGGCTGCCTGAAAAGGCCCACCACTGATGTAGATGATGACACAATGGAGAAAGAATTTCCCAGTGGTCAGACTTCAGACATCGATGACTGTGAGGGCAGTTTTCTTTATGAGGATGAGGATGTGGTTAATGTTGGCAGGTTTTAACTGCAGTATTTAAAAGGCGGTGTGCCCCCACCACCCCAGACCACCACCACCACCTGGACTGATACTATCCAAGTCTTCTGCCACCATGAGTCTGTCTGCCCACCCCGGACCACCACCACCAGGACTGATGTTATCCAAGTCTGCTGCCACCATGAGTCTGTCTGCCCCCCATGGACCACCACCACCACCAGGACTTATGTTATCCAAGTCTGCTGCCACCATGAGTCTGTCTGCCCACCCCGGACCACCACCACTGGGACTGATGTTATCCAAGTCTGCTGCCACCACTAGTCTGTCTGCCCACCCTGGACCACCACCACCGGGACTGATCCAAAAAAGTTTGTCAACATGATCAGACACATCCCTCCCCGACCCGAGCTTGGGCACACATGCAACATGCAGAAGTCGTTTCATTCCATGACCATGACCATCATTAAGAACCGAACTCCAGAAGAATGCTGATGAAATCTGTGAAGAAATAAAAAAATAACAAACCATTACAGACAAAACTGAAAATATGATTCCCCCCCACCAAAAAAAAAAAGAAATACTTACCTTAATGTGCTTGAGAGTTATCCAGTTCCATTTAAGTGCAAAAAATTCTCATTGAGCACTGGACGGTGCACAGCAACAGTTCAGAGACGGAGTCACCTGTGTGTGATGCAGAACAATAGCATGAATACATGTCCATGTCGAGTTCAACCCCCCTCATCATCACCTACAAAATACACAATCATATATCTATATATATATCTACTCACTAAGGCTACTATTACTGTACATCCAAAGGGCTCCTTTCAATCCAGTTGAGATGATCATATTTCACTTCTCTGCACACAAGGAGGATGCATTCTGGGCCTGCATAAAAAATCTGGGGACTCTGTGCCACTGTTGTGTGCATGACTGAGTGTGCCATAAATTCTGGGGGACTTTGTATCTGCTGAAACACTCTCATTTCACTGTATTACCACTTGTCAATTTTCTGGACACATGGAGGATGCATTCTGGGCCTGCAGAAATAATCTGGGGACACTATTGTGTGCATGACTGAGTGCACATAAATTCTAGGGGCACTTTGTATGTGCTGAAACAGTCTCATTTCACTGTGTTACTACTTGTCACTTTTCTGGACACAAGACAGATGCCTTTTGCGGATGTAGAAAAATGAGGCACCAAAACAGTGCACATACACAAAACACACAGACACTTAACAGAAGGAAGGGGCCCCAGAATACAAAGTGTAACGCATACTGAAGACAACATAAAAAAGGGCATAATTACATACAAGGGTCAGGGATGGTGGAGGAATACATTTTATGGCACAGCAAGGAAGGTGGGGGGGGGAACACGGCATGAGGAAACAAAACTAATGTGGGATCCTATGGTGATCCAGCAGCAGTTCCAACATGGACATAATTTGAAGCTGGTGTCCCTCTATGTCATCCAGCCGCTGCTCCACAGCACTCTTCCTCTCACTGTTCTCCTCAACAGCACTCCAGAGAACTGCCAAGTCAGACAGTGTTTCACGCACTTCTCTGGCGTCCACTCCTTTGACAGGCTGACCTGCTGGTGGTGGTGGTGGGGATAGGGATGCTGGTGGAGCAACAGGTGCTGATGTTGCCCTCCTCTTTTTAGGGATGCCGCGCCCACTATGCACAGTGGCACCCTCTGCCATGGAATGGCCAGCAGGTGCAGACATGGTCTGTTCTGTGGCAGCCTGCCACTCCAACTGGTGGTGATTAAGCATATGGGTGTGCTGGCCCCCAGTCCCCAGGTGACTCCCCTGGGGGCCATGGTGCACCTCCACCGCACATAGGTGACACTTAACTACACTGCTGTCTCCCCCGACACAGTCAAAAAACTGCCAAACAATGGAGGTGAGAGGAGGACCAGGCACAGGCAGGGGAGTGCCAGATGAACTGGCAGTAGGCTGCTCACACTGCTCAACAGTTCTGATGGTGGGATCCACACCTGGGCCTGGGGAAACAGGCACATTCTGATCCAAAGGACCTTGTGCTGGACTTGGTGGTGGTGGTGGTGGTGGTGCTGGTTGAACTGCCTCAGAGTCAGGAGGCGGTGCTGGTCCTGCTTCTGGGGGTTGGACACTCAGAAGTTTAGAGCGGTCCAACACAAATGGGCAACCATGCCCCTCACACATGTGCACGGTATGATGACATGTACTACCAGGCTCTCCCAGAGCTGCCCCCGCCCCAGACATTCCCTCACCCTGCTCCATCTCATGACACAAGCACAACACAGACACAGTCACACACACACACACACACACAAACAACTAAGTAGGTAAGAAAAATAAAATTTACAGAAAGAACAAATTAAGTAAAAACAGTACAGAAAAGACAAAAAAATGTAGCTTTTAAAAAAGCTGTTGGTTTAAGTATTAAATGTTAACTCTCTCTGCAATCAAAAAAAACACTCCTCTCTCTAGTACACACACATACTCCTGTCTCTCAGTTTGCACAGGAGAAAGTGAAACTGTCTGTGTGACTCACTTCCTTCCTGCCTGGCTAGAGAGCATGTGACTTACAGTACTGTAAGCCATGTGATGTCTGTGGGGGCTGCAAGTCTGAAACACCAAGTGGATCACTTAGAATCATAATGAGGAACGTGAAGTCCATTAAAAACAATGACTTTGCCTTACTTCACGTTCTCATTATGCCAACGTGAAGTGGTAATGACAAGGCGAAGTGAGCACTTTGCATTGCCCACTCCACGTAGCGGAGTGGCAATGCAAAGTGCCCACTTCACGTGCCCTTCACCAGCGAATTTTAAATTCGCTGCATCTCTACTTTTAAATATCTAAGAGTCACCCTGGATGATACTCTTTCTTTTGCACCCCATGTGGACAACATTGTTAGTCTTGCCAATATGAAGCTAGGCACACTGTTCAGGAAACATTTGAACCAGAAGCCAGGTGATTTGTAGTATCCAGTACAGTCCTCCCGCTTTTAGATTATGGCCTCCCAGTCTATGGTGTGGTTACCAACTCTGTTCTTGACAGAATCAGGCTGGTACTTAATAAGGCATATTGCTTTGCCCTTTGGGTGGACATGCTCACCCATAGCTGCTCCCTATATTTCCTGACTGGCTTCTCCTACAGGACAGACTAAGGTACCAGGCCTGGATGTGCCCCGGTGCTGTGGCTGCAATGGCTGTCAGGTGGCACAATTGCTGAGTGACATGTTCACCATCGCCATTTTGATGTCACCATAATGACAGTTGCCCATCTACATTTTGCACCAACGTAGGTAAACCTTCTCAGAGTACTGTTTACAGGCACATACAGTAGATGAGTCATGAAAATTGCTGAAAAAGCTGACAGTGCCCCTATAAATGGTTCCTCAGTTATAGAGAAATTGTACTTCACCTCCTCTAAACAGTAACACTTTTAACATTTTCTGTAGGATCTTTTTGCAACTTGTGCTAACCATTGCTGTCATTAAAGAGATGCAGTGCAATGTTTCCATGCATCTTCCTGTCTAAAACTACTTGTCAGCAATTTTAATTATCAAACATTACTCCTGACCAAAAAAAAAAAATCTAAAATAAGTTGTACTAATGGGATAACATTCCATTGGTGGTGATACACAGAAACATAGAATATAAAATTGGACAGTGGATAAGGACCTCTTGGCACATCCAGTCTGTCGATTTTTCCACACCTACAGTACATCATAACAGCAGACCGCACTTGAGCTACAGCTCTTTCTTCCTCCCCCTTTTCTTTCCACTGTGATTCCCTTGTGCCTGCCCCATTCATTTTTGAACCCCACCACTGTTTTTGCTCCCACTACCTCCACTGGAAGGCTGCTTCAGGAATCCATCACTCCTACTGTGAAGAAATACTTCCTCACATCTCTCCTGAATCTTTCCCTTTCAACTTCATAACATGACCCCTTTTTCTTGAGCACCATTTCGTCTGAAAATACTCCCCTCCTATATATTAGTTACCCCTGTGAGGTGTTTAAAGGGCTCTGTCATATTCCCCCTCTACCTCATCTCTTCCAGGGTGTACATTTTGAGTTCCTTTAGTCTGTCTTCTAAGGCCTTTGATGCAGACCCTACTCCATTTTAGTTGCACTCCTCTGGGCTGCCTTCACTCTGTCCATGTCCTTCTGGAGGTGTGGTCTCCAGAACAGGACATAGTATTCTAGGTGGGGTATTTCCAGCAATCAATACAGATGCAGCACCACCTCCCTCTTTTCTGCTGGCGATACCCCTTCCTATGTATCCGAACATCCCACTAGCCCTCCCAACTGTCTTGTTGCACTGCCTGGCCACCTTTAGGTCATCTAACATAATTAGCCCCAGATCTCTTTCCTGCTTGGTGGACATGAATACCGTTCCAGTCATTTTGTACTCTGCCCCTGGGTTTCCGTGCTCTAAATGCATTATTTTGCAATGTTTCGTATTGAAACCCAGCTACCATACCCTCAGCCACTCTAGTTTTCTCAGGTCTCTGCTCATCCTTTCAATCCCACTGGAGTGTCTACCCTATTGCAGATTTTAGTGTCATCAACAAAGAGGCAGACCTTCCATTCCAGATCCTCTGCAGTGTCACTTATAAAGACATTAAGGAGGACTGGTCTTAACACTTATCCCTGAAGCACCCCGCTGGTCACCTTCCCTTCCTCTGAGTGATCATTTTTTACCACCACCCTCTGTTACTTACTTGTCTCCTATGTGCAACGGTGTTGAAAGCCTTACTTAAATCTAGATAGGCCATGTCCACCACTCCACCCTAATCTAAATCTTTTGTCACCCAGTCAAAGAAATCTATCAGGTTCATTTGACATGACCTCCCCACTGTGAGTCCATGCAGCACTGGGTCTTGTAACCAAACAGATTAAAGACAGTCCACAATATATTCCAACAGCAATGATTCTATTAATTTCCCATCACTGATTCAAGCTGACTAGCCTATAATTGTCAGTCTCCTCCCTGCTACCACTTTTTTGTAGTGGGACTACATCCACTCTCCTCCAGTCCTCTGGAACCACTCCTGTTTCCACTGAGCTGTTAAATAGGACTGTCAGAGGTGCAGCCAGCATCTCCCTGAGCTCCCTCAATACCCTTGGATGCATCCCATCTTACCCCATTGCTTTGTCCCCCTTCAGATTATGGTGTCCCTTCAGGACTTTTGCCTCCAAAAAAGGAATAGCATCCACCTCCCTCCCTCCCTCCCTCCTGGCAAACTTCAAGTAATTTTTGTGGCTTCTCCCCTTCTCCTTCCTCTGTGAACACTAAGTAACAGTTGTTATTCAGGATGTCTTTCTTTTCCTGGTCCCCCTCTGCACAGTATCCCTCTTCCTTTTTTAACCTTACAGTTGACCCCAGGACTTCCTCTTTTCACTTATATACCTAATAAATGTCTTGTCCTGTTTTATTACCTCCTGGGCTATTCTCTTTCCAGTTTGTGCCTTTGTGCTTCTTACTGCTTTCCCTGCTTCCTTCTGTTTCCCCTGATATACCTCCCTATTCTACTCCCTCTGTGTCACTTTCTACCTTCTGAATGCTACCCTTTTAGCCTTTGCCTTTTCAGCCACCTCTTTTGAGATCCATAGCAGTCTCCTCTTCCTCTTGCTTTTGCTCACTTGTTTGACACAGAGGTTTTTTGCCTTTACTATGCTTCCTTTCAAATTCACCCACTGTTCCTTCACCCCACTTAGGTACTCCCCTCCAGTCAGGTCATCTAAGACACTTGGATAAACTAATTTATTTTCTGTTTTCTAATAACCTTTTCATAAGCAGATATAGCTGAATTGACAGTTGTAGGGCAGGACATGGAAATGGCCTAAAGATCCTTTTTCTGATAAAATCACTATTATTGGCCCCTGCAACAAAGATTGTCAAAGTAGAGACATTCTCCTCCTATAGATCAACAACATTGCACAATTCATGTATAACATTGACTGCCTAACTCTAAACCATTCCATTCCTCATTTCACCCCTATATGTGTATTGATTTGAAGCATATTTTACCAGGTGGGTAAACAGAGTCTTAATGAGCTTGTTTCCAGTTGCAACCTCAGGAAAGGGGAATAGGGTGCATCAGAAATAATGTAGAACAAACAAGGCAGGGTATGAAGTTAATCAGAGCCAAAGTATACAGTATATAGAGTCAAAGTGTACAGCAAGATAACAGCACTGTGTGTAATGAGGAGTACATAGGAGTTATTTTCATGGTTCCAATTAAGTGGCAAACTATCTCCAAACAGAAATAGACTGATACAATACATATAGATATAGGACAGAGGCTGGTAACAGGGTGGGATAACCAACATTTTGTATGGGCCAGTCTGGAAATTGAACATAGGCATAAAATGTTTATGAAACCCTGGGTATAAGACTAGATAACACCTTGGGGCAGTTAGGACATAGCAAGGGAGTCTTGACATATCCCTTGATTAGCTTTCTGGTGACATGAAAGCTGGGGAGGTAGTATGTATGGGAGGAAGTCTATTCTATATGTAAGTAAATTGTACCTGAGTGAAGCTTGCCCCACATTCAGCCTCTGCTTTGGAATATAAAATCTAGTGTAACTCTCTGAGTGCAAGGAATAGGCAGGATTGATGGAGGGGATGAATCATGTTATTGAAGTAGCCTGGTACGTTACCCACCCAATATTTGGCCCTGAGCAGGCCAATGTGGAGGGAGTGCCATGTAGAGGGGGCACCAGCCTGCTCTTTTTACATAGCACAATGATGAATTCAAGGAAGATATGTCAAAACAAATCTAAAAAGACATACAACAGGTGGTGAATTTGAATAAGGCAGTATTTAAGGCACCAAAGAAAACTACATCACTGTAGTCTAACAGGGAAAGATCACTACACATATCCTTGTGCTTAGTGGGAGGCAATAGTTCACCCTATATAGAGCCCTAAGGTTGTGAGAACACATTGCTGCAATATAGTTTTTTGTATACAGCAGAAAAGATGTTGATCAAAGAGCAAGCTGAGGTATTTGTAGAAGTCTTGGAGTCAATGAGGTCTCCTGATTTAGAGTGAATTTTCAAAGCAGGTGGGGAAGGCCTCAGCCAATGGCAGGAGCCAAATAGCAGATCAATGGTTGCATTATGATTCATAGTTAGCTGGTTGGTGAGGAACCAATGTTTGACACTGAGGAAGTTGGGTTTGAGGGCCAGCTCAAGGGAAGAGAGCAAGGATCCTAAGGAGAAGATGATAGTACAATCAGCATTCATATGTGTTTTACAGAAGGTTGAAGAATGAGGGAGATCATTTATGAAGGCTGAAAACAGAAGGGGGCCCAGGACCAACCCTTGGGAGATCCAAAATGTTAGAGGGAGGTGAGTCAAAATGGAAGAACCTAACTTGACTAGGTGTTACCTGCCAGAAAGATAAGACTTGAACAGGAATAGAGAGGAGGTGGAGACACCTGAAGATGCTAATTTAGTTAGGAGCAGGGTGCGATTTACTTTATTGAACACCATAGCTAAATAAATGAGAACTGCCTACAGGTCCCCTGACACACATTCATACATGAGTGGCTCTGATTAGTAATTCTGAGAAGGTATGTGGAGGGATAATGAGCAGGGCAGAAGCCCGAATTAATTGGTGTGAGAAAGCCTGATTTTATCATACAAGTTGGAGAGTTACCTACTGATCAATCTCTCAAGTAATTTATATAAGGAGGGAAACAGGGATATGGGGTGGTAGTTTGTCAGAGCATCCATGGGGCTGCCATTGTAAAGTAGGACTATGAAGAAAATTTTCAAAATAGAGGGGAAGGAACCAAAAGCCAATGAATAATTTAAACAAAATGAGAGTAGCCAGGGCAGGAGCCCTAGAACTAGAAATCTAAGGGGCAGGCTATCTGATCCTTCACAAAAGAAAACATAGAGGAGAGTTCCTTTAGAACACCCATCTCAGTAATACAGAGAGGTGAAAGTCCTGATGCACTGGAAGAGATGAAGTCAAACTAAAAGCTAAAGAGGGAGAGAAAAAAGAGTCCTGTGACCTTTAGTGAAGAAGCAATTTAATACATCAGTACATAGAAGGGGACAAATATCAGACTGAAAGCATGAGGGAAAGATTTGAGAAGACAGTGCTTGGCTTTCCGGACTTTTGAAGGATCACAGCCTCAGCATAAGAATTTATTTTGGAACTAGTCAGCATTGGCTTCATACCAGGTTAAAACAAAGCTTCCTATATAGTGCTGTGTAAACTGTGCTGTAATAATCATGTATGCCTGAATAGCAACAGGGGTAGGATAGTGAATGCTAAATACCACTACCCCTGTAGCTATCCAGGCAATGTTGGAAGTGGAAGTAAATAAGGGTAGGAAAAATGCTGAAGCTGGCAAAGCTGCTGCCATGGTGGACAGGGCTAAATGAGAAGCAACTCGGACAGCACAGAATGGGAGACCAGAGTTCTGTTCCTGGTCTCCAGAGTCATGCCTTTTTTATCTTCTCCCCACTTGAAGTGTGTGTTTTTTTATGCCTGTAAAACAAATGACCCCCCCAAGTTTCTACATTTCCCTTGGAGTTGGTTATAAAAGTAATGGGTGGTGCGTGGGGCAGATCCTGCTGCATTGGGGTGTGTGGAGTGTGGAGCCCCTGCAAAAATATAATGTCCAGTGTGTTATTTACCAGTGGTAGCAATTGTTGGTGTGGTTTCTGACCACTATCATTGGTGCTGTTTTTTATTATGGCATTCAGTAGTGGCACTGTATTTGACAGCGCTGTTTATACTGTGCTGTTCTTGACAGTGCTGTTATTGATGTCACTGTTCTGATCTAGTGCCAATTGGCTTGATGGATAACTTTGGTGCAGTAATTGTGGATCCTTGTAAAGGCTTGCCTATCAGATGATAATCATGTTAATATTTTATACCAGGCTGCATCTTTCCAATGAAAAAATGTCATTACGGTCAAATGTGACCCAAGAAAGATGGGACCCCAGGACTCTGGATTGCTTGAGCAGAGCATGATGATTGTAGACTGAGTTAAAGCTAAACAGGAAGTGAGATAGTGCTTCATTAAGATTATAGGAAGAGAGGGTAGGATGTCAGTCAGGTAAATAAATATCTTGCTGAAAAAGTTCTGTGGGGAACCTGAATGATTATAGCCAGGATAGTAGTAGGAAAGGCTTCCGTAGATTTTATTTTTATCACACAATAGGTTATGCAGTGGTCACTAAGGATAACTGGTAAAGTATCTACAACCACAGTTCTCTGGGGATGGGATGCTAGAACCCAATAAATTGTGCTGTGGTTGGAAAACCTGTTGCTGAATCAAGTTGGAGACATAATCAGATTGGAGAGGTTGAGAACTTTAATTATAGAATGCAGAGTACAAGATGGGGATGCCTTGTTATCAAAAGACCAGTTAATGTTGAAGTCCAGTAGAAGAATATACTGACCTGAGGGAGTGGAGTCCAGAATGTTTTGAAGAATATCCTAAATAAAGTCAGTGGACTTTCCAGGAACAAATCAAATACCTGTTATGAGTAAGGGAATGAAATGAAAGAAGGAGATATCACCTGTCAACAGTTCATGAGGCTTAGGAATAAACTCCTGGAGAGTGATAGAGAACTACAGATTAGTGGTAGTATAAAAGAGGATACCTCCACCTCATTTAGGACAGTCTTCTCTATGTGTTAGATATCAATGGATTGTAATAGGAAATGAGTCAGTTGCACAGAGAACTATTTTTTCTGGGGAACAAGGGTGCCAGGATTATTTTGTAAGACACATTTTTATCTGGTCTGTTTATGGCGTATGCTTTTACTATTAGAATAAACTATTTTAAGGCATTTTAGTAGAAATGGTAGGCTGCCAGCAGAGGAATAGGGGTGGGGGGATTGGGTTGACCTGCACATCACTGTCAAGAAGTAAAAGAACCAAGAGCATGTAGCTGGCTCTGGAGGGGGTGGAGCACTTTTGTATGAGGGACAAGGGAGTGAGAACTAGGGTACACAAGGACATAGTGTTTCAGGAGGAAGGCAATAATGGGAAAGGAGTCCTGGATGTATATCCGAGGCATAGTATCCACAGTCATCATGTTGTAGACAAGAAGGAATGTATGTTTTTAGAAGGGACAGTAAGGTAGATAGCAGCAGTATAAGCATCTTGAGTGGGGGTTTTGGGAATCAGAGCAAAAATTGAAAACAGTAGTACCAGGGATCAAAAGAAGGTGAAATAGTACAAGGTTTAAAATGAATAGGGCAGTAGTGTTTTGTACCTAAGAAAAAAAAACAGGCCTTAAAGCCAGCCAAAATTTAATGTTGGGCAAAATAGAAACTATACAGATCTAGCAGCATGCAATTAATATGAGCAAAACAAGACACACTGCTAACCATGTAGTAAGTTCTGCTAAATTCAGAACAGGCTTAGTAAGAGGATTAGTTCACTAACAACACAGGCGCAGCTGCTGACTTGATGTAGACAATGTGCCAGGAAAATACAGTATATCTCAGACAGTGAGCTAAGTAACTTGAGTAGCACAAGGCACTCTGCTAACCCTGGCATTAATTGAGCTAATTACTTTTCAGTCTTAGCAAAATAAATAGCTCACAAGCCAAACTGACCTCACCACAGGTTCTAAGGTTATACTGTGCTATAAATACAGTACAGATTACACAGTATGGACAGCTAACAATGTCTTTCAAGTTAAATGTGCTATCACAGTGCATACCTTAGAAACATAGAATTTGACGGCAGATAAGGACTGCTTGGCCCACCCAGTCTGCCCATTTCCCTACCTGATGGATAAGCCACAGATTCTACTTAATCAACAGCTTACTTCCTCCTGCCCCCTACTAGAATTGCCTTATGCCTGTCCCATGCATTCTTGAATTCTCCCACTGTACCTGACTCCACAACCTCCTCAGGAAGGCTGTTCCATGCACCCACAACTCTCTCTGTGAAAAAATACTTTCTAACATTACCTCTGAGCTGTCCCCCCATTATCTTCAAATTGTGCCCCCTTGTTCTTGCACATCTCTTCTTCTGAAAGATACTACTCTGTTGTACCTTGTTAATTCCCTTGAGATACTTGAAAGTTTCTATCATGTCCCCCCCTCCCTCCTTTCCTCAAGGGTATATATATATTAAGCTGCTTTAGTCTCTCCTCGTATGTCTTCTGGTGCAGACCTTGCACCATTTTGGTTGCCCTCCTCTGAACAGCCTCCACTCTGTCTATGTCTTTGTGGAGATGAGGTCTCCAGTATTGCACGCAGTACTCCAGATGGGGTCTCACTAACTGTCTGTAGAGAGGGATAACAACTTCCTGTTTTCTACTGTTGATGCCTCTCCCTATGCATCCCAATATCTCCCCAGCCCTCCAAACTGCCTTCTCACATTGCTTGCCCACCTTTAGGTCATCTGATATAATTACTCCTAGGTCTCTTTCAATTTTTGTTGTTATTAACTCACCCCCCATTGTGTACTTTTCCCAGGGTTTTTGTTTCCCAGATGCATTACCTTGCACCTCTTTGCTTTGAATCTGAGCTGCCACGTATTTGACCATTCCTCCAACCTTGCCAAGTCCCTTTTCATTCTTTCCACCCCACCTTGTGTATCAACCCTGTTGCAGATCTTTCTGTCATCTGCAAAGAGGCATACCTTTCCTTCCAGGTGCTCTCCAATGTCACTTATAAAGATATTAAAGAGGACCAGTCCCAGTACCAAACCTTGAGGTACCCTGCAAGTTACCCTCCTTTCTTCACTGTGGACTCCGTTTATTATTACATTTTGCATCCTGTTGTCCAGCCAGTTTTTTATCCACACTACCACCTTGAGACCCACTCCAAGGCTGGCTAACTTGTATATTAATCTTTTGTGTGAGACTGTGTCAAATGCCTTGCTAAAATCTAGGTAGGCCATATCCACAGCCCCTCCCTGGTCTACTACTTTGGTCACCCAGTCAAAGAAATCTATTAGGTTCATCTGACATGACCTTCCTGCTGTGAAACCATTCTGCCTTGGGTCCTGTGCCCCACTGGCCTCTAGGTACTCAACAATTATTTCCTTCAGAAGTGATTCCATCATTTTCCTTACCACTGAAGTCAAACTAACTGGTCTGTAGTTTTCTGCCTCTGCCCTGCTCCCACTTTTGTGAAGTGGAATCACATTTGCCCTCCTCCAGTCCTCAGGTACCACTCCATCCTCCCATGATTTGTTAAAGAGAGTAGTCAGTGGTGTTACTAGTTCTACACTTAGTTCTTTTAGTATTCTTGGGTGAATCCCATCAGGCCCCATTGCATTGTCCACCTCAGTTTCAAGAGTTCTTTCAAAACGCTTTCTTCTATGAATGGACTGGTATCAACCCCCCTATTCAGAGTTTCTCCCTTGTTTGGTTTAGGCACCTCCCCCTCCTCATCTGTTGTGAATGCTGAGCAGAAATATTCATTCAGTATCCCTGCTTTTTCACTGTCACCCTCTGCCCACATTGCCCCCCCATTAAGTCTCTGTATCCCTTCCTTGGTCTTTCTTTGCTCCCTAATGCACCTATAAAAGGTTTTATCACCCTTCTTAACAGAGTTGGCTATCTTTTCCTCAGTTTGTGTCTGTGCTATTCTGACTGCCTTCCCTGCCTCCTTCTGCTTTAACTGATAAAGTTCTCTGTCCTGCTCCTTCTGTGTTTCCTTATATTTCCTGAATGCTATCCTTTTCTCCTTAACCGACCCTGCCACCTCTTTTGAGAACCATAGTGTTTTTTTCCTTCATTTTGTTTTATTGATTTGCTTCACACAAAGGCTTGTTGCCTCTGCGATGGCTGTTTTGATTATTCCCCATTGTTCCTCCACCCCTCCTTCTTGTCCACTTGCTAGTGCTTTTCTAAGGCACTCTCTCATTTTCCCAAAGTCAGCCTTCCTAAAGTCCAATACTCTTGTTTTGTATGGCTTGACTCTATGGCTGTGTTTATTATGAACCACACTGTTTGGTAGTCACTTGTTCCCAGATGGCTACCCACTTCTAAATCTGAGATCCTTTCCTTCCCATTTGAGAGTACCAGGTCTAAGATTGCTCCTCCCGAGTGGGTTCCAACACTAGCTGTCTGAGGCATGCCCCTGTAGAGAATCAAGAATGACCCTGCTCTTGGATATGCCTGCAGCAAAGGTACTCTAGTTAACATCTGGCATATTCAGGTCCCCCATCAACAATATCTCCCATTTTTCTGCCATTTTAAGGATGCCTTCTATCATTTTCTTGTCCATTTCCTCCTCCTGAGATGGAGGTCTGTACACAACCCCCATGCAGATTGTGGTGCCATTTCCTGTCTCCAGGGTGACCCATAGTGACTCATCAACTTCCTGTTTACTCTTTAGTTCTGTTACCTTCATCCCTTCCCTTATATAGAGAGCTACTCCTCCTCCTCTTTTACCCACCCTGTCCCTCCTGTAGACTGTGTATCCTGGTATGTTGACTTCCCACTCATGGTTCTCTGTGTACCATGTTTCAGTGGCTGCCACAATATCCAGGCATCCCTCTTCCATTAAGGCCACTAGTTCAGGGAGCTTGTTGCACAGACTACGGGCATTGGTACTCATCACCTTCCATTTATTTTTCATGGCCTTACCCCTTTTAGCCCCATCCCTGTCCTTCACACCTTTTTCTGCATTTATCCCTGTCCTTCTCCCTACTGACTTCTCTGCCTTGGTGTTTACCTCTCTAACTACTGTGCTTTGTGGGAGGAGGTTGGGATTTCCCTGCTCCTTTTCAGTGCCTCCCCCCTTGGCTAGTTTAAATGCTTGCCAATGAAGCATTTAAACCTGTCACCTAGGATCCTGGACCCCCCCCCGGACAGATACAGACAGACATAACTGACAGTCGCCATCTCGCGAAACAGTACAGACTTAGTAGCTAACCTTATTAGCTGAGTAGTTAGGTGCAGATCTGGCAGAGCAAACATGACTTAATAGAAGAAGTCTTTCCTAAGAGTCCTCCAAGATTAAACTGTGTCTTAGAAAATGTGGTATTTTGGCCTGAAGGGCCCTCCATGGATTCAGATTCAATTTTATCTCACCCTGGAGATAATTGATGTCTGAAACCTCTTGATTTAAACCAGGATTCCGTCCCCCCACCCCATGTTAATGGACTGAATACACTGACTCCCAGGTTGTCTGTTCTGAAAGAAGTTCTTTAAATTTAATTTCCTGATAAACTTAAATAAGTTTATCTGCACTTGAATGAGATTGATACTAAGGGTAGGTACAAAAGGGACTCTTCCTGACAGGATTCTCACCTGTTCTGTTAACAGTCCTAAACTGGAGAGGTTTATAACTTTTTGGTCTGCTTTTTCTCTCTGGAGTATCTGCTGAGTTGAACCTGATTGCCTCTTCCCTCATTCTTCCTCCATGTTTTTCTTCTGTGTTTTGTCCTTGTTTGCCCAGACTGTTTTTTTCTGGTCTGAAAAAGCAATCATTCTCCTGTTGCTGGTGTTTGGACAGGAAGGGGAGGATCTTCTGTCTTCGGAACCCAATCAAGTCACTGTGTTATGGCATTGGCTTGACTTCTTTCAGGGCTTTATTTTCCAGTTTTCCACTTCTGCTATTTATGGACTTTCTCCAGCTCCTCAGTCGGATTTGTTTTCAAGAGAAAAAAAGCCTTTCTTGGATAAACGTAGTCATCATTGTCCTGTACCAGCTTGTTTTGCTATCATATTAATTGATTTTTGATTTCTGTCATTATCAAATTTGGCAGACTTCATTGTTCTTAAAGGAAAGTAGTTATTTTTTAATAGCACCTGACACGCTGGTTGTTCTGTCATGTTTACTAATGTCCTTTGTTGTCAAGATGTTAACAGATTTCAGATTTGAACTCATAGCCATGTTTCTACTGTTGGTGAGCAAAAAAAAAATCTAAATAAAGATATTTCATGTTTTCAATAGTCTATAAATCTTAAATTACTGAACTGATCATTACCAACATTTCAAGATGTAGAGAATCTGGCATTGAGAATGTGTGAAACAAATTTTAGGTTACTCTACATTGGGATAGCCATGGCTTTAATGAGCAAAAAACAGGGGGTTAACACATAACACCATTTGCAATGCTGATAACAGGGGTGCTACCATATCTCTATATCGATCTTCTGTCTGTCTGTCTATCTATCTACCTTTATGTATTTTTAGTAACATACCTCTCTTATACCTAAATACTGCACCAATATTAATTTGCAAGATGTACTGATATATTGATTGGTAGTGCTGCTACATTTTGCTACAAATGTTTTTGTAAGGTCCCCTGAGCCTGTGGAATTGGGCACTGAAGGAATATAAATACTACTACTACCAATCCTCTATGTATGTATGTATCTGTCTGTCTGTCTGTCTGTCTGTCTGTCAATCTATATCTATCTATTTATCTATCTATCTATCTATCTATCTATCTATCTATCCATCTATCTATTAGCATGGGGTCATAATGTCACGGACTAAACTGCGCATGTCAAGACCATGCACGAACAACAGCATGCAGCAACACAGCGGCGGCACATAACACCGACTGCCACACAATTGCTGCACTCCTGAAAGGTCTTTTATTGTTTTACGGGGGGCTTCACCCCTGCACCCCCCCTTGTGTGGGGTTTTGCTCTCCCCAGAACTATTATAATCAACTCTGAGAGAGTGTGGACACGGGGACAAGAAGAAAATCCCTATCTGCACCTATCCACAGTGCACAAAAAATAATATCATAAAAATATTCTCTAGCACGGAATCAAACCCTGATCCTCCCAACCCAACCACTGCAAGGTCAGGTGCTCTAGCCACTCCACCATGAGAGCAGCACAACTGAGCACCTGACCAGCAGTGGTTACATCCACTTCCTCTTCCATGGAGAGCATCAGGGAGTACTGACACTTTCATATTGTTGCTATTCCCCTGTCTCTCTAAACCTGTATGCACTACTGTCATCATGGTTCTTCATGCATGGTTTAGTCCATGACATTATGACCCGGTACCCTATCTACCTATCTATCTATCTATCTATCTATCTATCTATCTATCTATCTATCTATGCTACCACCTGGAAAAAAGAGGGTTTCTGCCTAGAGAGATTGCTGCTGGGAAGAATTGGCCACCTCAGCTTTTTCAGACAGTGGACAGACTTCTTTATCTGGCTTTTCTGAAGCCTCTGAATACATTTCCCCTTATTAAATGTGAGTACATGGCTTGATTTGTCTTGGACAGGGTGTCCTCCATTTGGGCTGGTATCTCACCAAGTGGGCCATCACAGCCCGGCAGGATTGAACCTTCATGTCTCAGATACATTAGGTGCCTATTGGGAGAGTTTGAACAAGTGATGATGGAAGAGGTTAGTGTAGTGATCACAAAGCTGAAGCCATTGTTCTGTGAAGAAGAGTCAGGTCAGATGCAACTACCAGTGAATTGTTTCCGGCAGCTGGGACAATGTTTGTGGAAGTTGTCTGGTGTTCCCTATTAGAGGGAGTCTTCTCAGTGGCATTGAAAGATGCACTGGTGAAGCCCCTTCTGAAAAAAACATCTGTGGAATAGATGTCTTGGTGAAAGTAAAAGGTACAGACAAAAACAGGGTACAAGATGGTAGCATTTTTCAAAGAAAAAGATGCCAAGGACAAGGGGTCACACTATAAAAGTGAAAAGGGGAAGACTCCAAGGAAATGTAAGAAAGTACTTCTTCACAGAGCCAGTGGGGGATGCATGGAACAGCCTCCCGGTATGGGGTGGTGGAGGCTAAAATGGCTACAGGATTCAAGACTGCATGGGAAAGATACAAGGGGATCTTGGAAGTAAGGGGAAGGGAGTCCAAAGACTGAGTTGGGTCTGCGGTGCAGCTTTAGGTAGGGAAAAATATGGCAGACTAGATGGGTTATAAGGTCCCTATCTACTGGCATCTTCTGTTTCTGTGTTTCTTATCAGCCAGTCTGTAACCTGTCCTTTTTGGGTAAGGTTATTGAGAAGGTGGTTGTGCAGCAGCTTGAGGCCTGCTTCACTGCCTTTGACATCTATGAGCCTCTCCAGTCTGGTTTTAGGACAAGGCATAGCATACAGACTGCACTGATTAGGATGCAGAATGATATACTCAGATTGAGGAATTGAGAAGAGCAGTCAGTTCTCTTTCTTTAGATCTCCCTTCAGCCCTTGACATCAAGGACCATGGGCTGTTATTGGACCAGCTTAGGGAGTATGTAGGACTCACCAGCAATGTCAACTACTAGATCAAGTCCTGTCTCAGTGTCAGAACTCAGAAAGTTCTGTTGAGAAGGTTCTCCTCGTCCCTGATTGCTCTACACATTAGCATACCCAGTGCATGGTCTTTTTGCCCATGTTCCTTGGGTTTACATGCTGCCTCTGGGAAATATCATTAGATAGCATGGGCTGGGGTTTCAATGTAATGCTGAGGATACCTAACTCTATCTGTCATTGGCACCCAGGATGCAGGTTGTAGTCAAGGTGCTAAATAGGTATCCGCAGTGCTCTGCACTCCTGTAGACAGATGGAAACAGAGGCCCTATGCATCTCTTTCTCTGTTCACCCAAGTCTTGAATGGGGCTGTATGAATGAGGATACATTTCCACAATCTCAAAAAGAAAGGAAATTTATCGTAAAAAAAACTTTATCAATGCATGAGTTAGGTTTCAACTTAATGCCACAAAAGTAGGGAAATGTGGTGTTAGGGTTTCAAACACTAACTCCTAACCCAAGCACAAAAGGATAAGACAACAAAAGGAACCACAGACAGCCAGCATCAGGTAAGACAAATGACATACAACTGTTTCCAGATGACACAAGGAGAGCTAGCGGGGATGTTGTTAGGACTGTGAGGACTAGGAGACACCCTGGGGTGAAATGGGCATTAAGGCAAGACCAGAAGTGTTTGACTCCCATGCCCACGGAGCCCACTAGATTGAGAGGTAGGTGGCTAAGGGTCTGCCTGACACTGAGCATCCTCTTCAAGCAGTTCTATGCAATGCCAGAGTGATGAGGAATATGACCACTATTACAGTGGATTTTATATCTCATTCCTCAGTCAATCTGTCTTGCTTCATATATACTTGGCTTGGCTATGTTGCTGGTCTGATAATGAAGACAGCAGTCCTAGCTGAGCTCTCTATGGTGCACTGCCTGAGGAAGGATTGCAGGGGTGTGTGGCCATCTCCTTTAGATCTGAGCTGAACCTGGATGTGCAGCCAGTGGAGGATTCATTCCCATTTGAATGCATGACTGTGCATGGGGGTCCAGGTGCAGGTTGCAAGATCCTGCTTGTTTTCCAGCCTCTGAAATGGAGGGGGGGTTGCAGAAAATCATTGACTTCATCACCAACAGGGGTTGAAGTCACCTAGATGGTTAATTTTCAGTGATTTCAATGCCTGGAGTGATGACAAACTCTCACATTTTTGCCAAATGTTACTCTGGGGTAATGGAATCCCTGGACTTTGCACAAGCAGTAGCTTCCATGAGCCATCAACATAGCCAGGTCTTGGACATTGTATTCTCTCTGGTGCTTGAGTTAGAAGACCTCAGGACTGACCCGAACAGATGGTTGTATCATTGCACCATTTGGTTCACTTTCAGAGCCCGTCTCTGTAGACCACCCTCTATGGAGGTAGTCCAGTGTCAGCCTTTGTGAAGGCTTCAGCTGGAGGGTCTTTTAGCAGTGGTAGATACCTCAGATATGCTGGTAGCATGTACCACAGTTCAGGAGGAAGTAGTACTGGCTTATAATAGGGCTGTTGGTGTGGCCTATGACCTTGTGGTGCCAGTTTATGTACACCCTCTGGTTTCATGCCTTGGCTTACTGTGGTATGATGGTGAGCTGAGGGAGATGAAATAAAAGGGGCAGGGGCTGGAGCATTGTTGGAGGAGGTCAAGAGCCCAGAAGGCAGAATGGCTTTGGCTACTCACTATAGTGAGTGTCAAAGGACAATTATCTGTAAGAAGGCAAGATTCCTGTCCAGAGAGTTTACTGCTGGAAGGAATCGACCAGCTCAGCTGTTCTACACTGTAGACAAGCTTCTTCATCCAGTCTGTCTGCAGCCTGTGAGAGCTGTTTCATCCACTAACTGCAAAGAGTTTGCTTGGTTCTTTTCAGACAGTGTGTTAACTATTCAGGCTGAGATCTTGCAGAGTGGATTGTCACAGCCCGACAGTATTGAGCCAACATGACTCAATGGAATTCAGTAGTCATGGGGAGAGTTTAGGCAGGTGATGATGGATGAGTGAGTGAGGTGATTTTGATGCCTTAGCCAAGATTTTGTAACTGGATAATGGCCTGATTTGGCTACTAGTGAGTTGTGTTGGGCAGTTGGGTCTGGTATTCACCAAGATTGTTCAGTGCTCTTTATCAGAGGGGCTTTTCCCAGTTGCATTGAAAAATGCACTGGTGAAACCCATGCTGAAAAAGTCATCTTTGGACCCGAACATCCTGGCGAATGACTGATCTTTCTCTAACCTCCCTCTTTTTGAGAAGCTTATTGTGAAGGTGATTGCTCTGCAGCATGAGGCATACCTCACTTCCTTTGACACCTAGAAGCCTCTCCAGTCTGGTTTTAGATCTAGTCATCCTGAATGGATTCTACCATCTCAGGAATCTCTCCTGGATTAAATCTCTTATCCCCCCATGACCTGGCACATTCACACGTGCTTTTATAGAAACATAGAAGTTGATAGCAGATAAAGTCTCTTGGACCACTTAGTCTGCCCTATATACCCTGCCCACAGTGCCATCCCAGACCCTGCTCCACTGTGGATTTCCTCCATGCTTATGACCTCAGAGCTTGACTGCTGTAATGCTCTATACCTTGGGATCAGTGGAGGTATGGTGTAATGCCAGAAGCTAGTGCAGAGCTCAGCTGCTAGCCTGCTGATTGGCCTTTTGAGATCCAGTCATGTCTCCCATGCATTGTATGAACTGCATTGGCTGCTAGTTAAGTGGTGTATCTCCATTAAACATGGGTTACTAATTTGTAAGGCACTACATGTGCTGAGTCAGGGTTACCTGTCTGATGTCCCTCATCCTTATATGTTTATAACCCCTCTCTGCTCCACTGAGGAGGAATTTTTGCCATTCCCAGAGTCAGTCTTAAAACATCAGGGAACTGGGCCTTGGAAGTGGTGAGTCCAATCCTATGGAACTAGCTTCTGAGGGCCCTAAGGGAGAACCCCTTGGTGGAGCCATTTAAAAGCAGTCTTAAGACCTACTGTATCTTCTTGCACAGGCCTAAGAGGAGTGAGAATCTCCTTGGTAATCTGTCCCCAGTACTGACTTTGGTTATAGTATATATTTATTTAGTAAGTTATTATTAAAAAGTTAAATGTATTTATATTGAGTATATATTCTGGTTTTAAAATGGTTTGTCTTTTGCTGCTACCTATGTAATTTGTAATGGCCCCCTGAGCCTCAGGGGAAGGGCACCACAAAGACATAATATCTACCACTACTAAAAATGTAGTAGCACTGATATGCTACTTTCATGGATTTGTATCTGTGGCTGCAGAAGTGCAGGGTCCACAGGGATCTGTAATTCTGCAGCCACAGCTATGTGTGTATGTTTTACAGCATTCATGAATACTTGTGGCTGCATAAGTGCTAGCCACACAGGGGCATGCACTTCAGTAGACACAAGTACTGTTGCAAGTTGTGTATCCTATGCAGCTGCAGACATGCAGGCCACTCATGGGCCTCTGCATCTCTAGCTACAAGTTGCTGTGCATGCCTTATACCTGCAGCTGCAGAAGTGCAACCCCTTAGGGGCCTATGTTTCTGTAGACAGAAGTACTGTTGCAATTTGGGTATCATGAATTTTTATATGAAGCTGCAGAAGTGAAGACCACACAGGGGCCTGCTCTTCTGCAGCCAGAAGTTTCTGTGCATGTCTTACACCTGTGGATGCAGAGGCCCAGACCCCTTAGGGGCCAGAACTTCTGCAGACAGCAGTACTGATGCAATTTAGGTATCATGGATTTTTGAGGACTGCACTTCTGCAGACAGAGGTCAGTGTATATGTCTTATACCCGCAACTCCAGAGACACAGTCCTCTTAGGGGCCTGTACTTCTGCAGATAGAAGTACTGTTTCAATTTGGTTATCACTGATTTTGTGGAGCATGCACTTCTGCAGTAACACATTGATGGGTACAGTTGCAGCCAAATACATATTGCATGAAATTTCTGTGATAACTCTAGAGAAATTCCTGCCTGCCTGCAGTATTATACTAAAGGGCCACCAGGTAGAATTTCTTTGGAAAAAACTGGAAATATCTAACCAGTTATTTGGCTGCAACTGTATGTCTTACACCTACAGCTGTAGAAGCACAAACCCTTTAAGGGCCTGCTCTTCTGCAGGCAAAACTGTGTGTATGTCTTACAGTGTGCATGAGTACTGGTGGCTACTGAAGTGCTGGCCCCAAAGGGGCCTTACCTTCAGGAGACAAAGGAACTCTTGTACTTCAGGTATCATGGATTTGTATCTGTGGCTGCAGGGGCCTGTGCTTCCACACACAGAAGTAGTGATGTGATTTAATTATGGTGGACTTATATCTGCAGCCAGAAGTAAGTGTGTATGTCAGGTGGTGTGCAGGTACAAATTCATGAAGGCAGCACATCAGTGCTATCACATTTGTGTCATCTGGAGATAGTTGTATGTTTGTCTAATCTGATGATGGCTAACTGTGGTTGCTTGGGAGGTCTGGTCCTTTTGCTGCTTGGCCAGGTGGGGAGTTAGGGCTAAAATACATAATCCCACATTTCTCTACTTTAGTTGCATTAATTTGAACCCTAGCTGGTGTACAACACCATTTTTTGCAAAGATATATATACTGTAATCATAGCGTCTATACAGTACTGTAGAACCATATCATAAAGGTAAAGTGCCCATTAAGAAAACAAAAACCAAAAACATTGATGATCCAGAAACACTGCATTAAAGTCCAAATGTATAAAAAAGGAGTATAGTACAGCAGTGGTTGTAACAAAATGTGATCACATTCCAGGAGACAATCCCAATAAAAATTAGTCTGCCAGTCCCCCTTTCTACAGTATGTGTGCAGACCCCCACTATTGCAGAAAGGATGTGGGGGAAAAGGAGTGAGATGCACTTTAAAAAGGTATATCGTTAGGAGGGTGCAGGAAAGAGGGTGTCATAATGTTGTGGAAAAAATTGTGTGTCGTGTGACTATGAGGGAGTTGGAGCCATGGTGTTCTAAGGGCTTGATGATTAGGTGTTTGTTACAGGTGTGTACTTGGTTCACATCATTTAGACTGCTCCTCCAATTGTCTCCTTGTCACATTTTGTGTCTCATTCTCCCTTTGCCTTCTCCTTTCACATAACGGGTGGGTGGAGGTGATTATATATATTTTGGGGAAGGTGTTGGGCGCTGAGCCACTCACATGAAAGTTCAATGACAGTATGGGGTGGGCTGTGATCATAGCCCCCATGTATCAATGGTATGTGTGATGTTTGGTGTGTTTGCTAGGAAGGGTTTGTCTCATGGCTACATATGGATTGTGTGTTTGGCAGTGGTTGGGCAGGCAGTTGTTTTAACTGCGGCATTTTGGTTGCACTGCAGTTTTCTATGGTCCTTTTGTTTTTGCCCTAAAATCATGAACCCCTTCAAAAAAGATATAGGACTGGATTAACCTTTTAGTTTAACCCCATTATTCTATATATGGCCTTTCCTCTTTCTGTATGAGAGGGGAAGGGTATCAATGAAACTTAGCTGCTGGGTAACACAAAACACTCCTGACATCCTCTGCCTCATGGAAACTTGGATCTCCATCAAAACCCCTGACTCCACGCTATCTATCCCAGATTATGCCCTCTTCCACCAGGACTGTGGCAAAAGGGGGGAGGAGTAGCAATATATGTCAAGCAGCCACTCCAGTGCTCAACTATTAAGAAAGAATCCTGCCCTTGCTCACATAAATTGTTACTCTCCCAACTCAACCTCCCTTCTTCCCTTCCTATCTAGAATGGAGTGAGCTATACTTCCTTGCACCTAACCCAGGATGCCCTTATCTCCTGTATGTGTCTTCCCTTCCTCTCCTTGCAGTATCTGGTGAAGTACTCCTTCTAGAGGTTTACAACCTGGATTGACATTCCCCTTCCGCAAAAGCAGCCACATCCTAATCTGAGTTTCTCAACCTTAAACAATTAATTACAGAGCCCACTCACTTCAGCCAATGCTCATCTAATCATTTTCTAATAGACTGGATACTTGCCTCCCATCCACACAGAATATTCCCTGCTGGTGCAATGGATGCTGCCCTAAGTCATCACTGCATTACCCACTGTACCAGAAAAGTTCAGGTGCTAAAATCTGACCCAAAATACATTAATACCCACCCACTAAACTCATTGAACACCAGCTCCCTCCTTCATGACCTACAATTTGCAGACTTGAACCCTGTCTATACTGCACCTGGTATTGATTCAGCCCTGTCCAGTTTTCTGCCAATGTTTAAACAGGTCTGGAATTCCCATGCAATCAGTCAATCAACCAATAAATCAAGTTTCTTTTATTCTGAAAAGAGTGTGAGCAAACATGGCCATTTTCACAGTCATCCAGGTTACACAGTATCACAACATATACAGCAAAAGAAAAATTCAAGAGCAGAAATAACCATATTTACAAGAAATTTAAATAAAAATTAAGACAGTCATAAATATTGGTGAGGATGAGGGAGGTAGACGGTGGGAGGGGGAGGTAAAGATGAGACAGTAAACATAGGAGCTAGGGGTGTGTGGATGGAGAAAAAGGAGGCGATGTAAGGGATGCTCTTAAGGGAGAGGAGCGGAACCTCACAACTGCTATATGAAACTTACCACCCCCCTGGTTAAAGTCAGGGTCACAAAGTGACATCACCCATGGATCTCTAGCACCCTAATTGCCCCCTGCAAAGCCAATGATAGGGTCTGGTCCATCTACAAATCCACACTGACCTCCCAGACCAGACAGGCTTAGAACACGGCAAAAAATGCCTGCACCAAAGTGATAAGATAAGCCGAGGCAGATTACTTTAAGTCACGCCTAAATACTGCCTGATTTTCTTCCTTCTGGAAGGTGGTCCACTCCCTTATAGACCCCAACTCTCAGACCTCCACCCCTATTCTCAAACTAAATGATCAAAACATCTCTGACTGTATCAAAGTAGCAGAAACCCTAAACAACTTTTTCACCACATGTGCCCTTCCTGACCAGCCCTCTCCCACACCTCCAGATCACTGTTCGCTCCCCCCAATGCCCTGCCCAAAACACTTTCATCCTTACTCCCACATCACCCAAATAAGTACTAAATGCCATCTACTCTTTAAGCATCACAAAATCCAGCCCAGATGGCATCCACCCAAAGCTTCTACGCATTTCAGCACCAGCTATAGCAGTTCCTCTCACATACCTACTGAATTTGTCCTTCGAGTCTGGTAAGGTCCCCCTAGCATGGAAATCAGCCTGTAGCATCTCTTTCCACAAGGGTGGCAACCCCTCAGTCCCCAGAAATTACCGTCCCATCTCCCACCTTCCCTCTCTTGCCAAGCTTCAACAGTCTCTTGTCCAGACCAGACTAACTGACTTTCTCAGGTCCACAAATGACCTCTCTCCATACCAATCTGGGTTCAGGAAGCATCGCTCGCTCAACAATATCTTCCCTCCTCCATGTCACTGGACATATCTAACCTGCCTCTGAGCAAAGCCAACTAACTGCTGCTATTTTTGTCGATTTGGTTAAGACCTTCAACTCTGTCTCCCAACTTCTGCTTCTTGAAAAACTCATGGGAGCTGGGCTCCACCCCCCCCACCGCAGTACAGTTTTTCAACTCCTACCACAAAAATAGGCAACAGTCAGTCAGCATTGCAAACTCCACATTCCCTCTTCCCATACTAGCTGGTATTCCCCAAGGGTCAATTCTAGGCCAAATTTTATTCTCCCTTTTCATAAATGATCTCCCCACAGTCTGCACAAGGTCCCGTATAGATATGTATGCAGACAACACTATACTTTTCACATCCGGCCCTGTTCTAAATTAAGTCCACGCTCTACTATAACATGACTACAACAACATGCAGGCTTTATTTTGTGCAAACAACCTCAAAATAAATACCTCCAAAACTGTTTCCATGACCTTCGGGTCAGTCCAAAACCTGACAAGAATACCCAGCCCCCCTGTAATCACCACCCTGGATGGAAACACACTAAACACTATCTCGTCTTATAAATACCTAGAAGTATGGCTAGATCCCCTGCTAAACTACTCAACCCACATTGATGCCATCACTTTGAAGCTCCACTTGAAGCTTGGTCTTCTTTACAGAAACCAACTCCCTCCCACTACTTGTTAGAAGCACGCTGCTAACAAAAATCATCACTCCCATCTTTGATTATGCAGACATTGTACACATCACTGCCACCTCTACCTCGCTATTGAGGCTGGACTCCATATTCCATGCATTTTGCTGTTTTGCAACAAATTCCTCTTTCAGAACACACCACTGCATGCTCCTTTCCTCCCTCGGGTTAGCCCCCCATCCCACCAGCATTTTTACCACTCTGTTTCTTTTATTTCCAAATTTCGGTTCAACCTACTGCCCCCTACCTGGCTGAAAAATTAACCCCTGTGGCCTTTTCTCCTTACTCGCTGCACTCTAGGGGCTCCCGCTCCTTCTTCTCCCAACCCATCCTCATCAGCTGGCAAATCTGCCTTCTCCTGCCATCTCCCGTACCTATGGAACCAGCTTCGCCAGATGCTCAGAAACTCACCCTCACACAGCTTTATTAAATCTCAACTTCATCAACTCCCCTTCCCCACCTGTAACTACAAAAAAATCTGCCTTTAGCCAAATGAACAAGGTTTAAACTTCAAAACCTCCATACTGTACATTATTGTATTTATGAAACTGATTGTGAGTAACTGTATATATATGCAACTGAATGTAAATAACTCCTTTGTACAAAATTATGTGATTGTATTTAATATTCTCATGTATGTATTCTATGTGTGTATACTGTGGTAACTCCCCACCCCCACCCCCCGGGTTGCACCTGGAAATGAGGCTCCGCTCAGTGTGCTTTTCACAGTTATCAAATGTTTAAATAAATAAATAAATACATAAATAAATAAAATGAAATGGTAGTAAAAATTCAAATCTCATAAGTGGTATCCATATTAAAATAATACCTAAACACCTTGAACTTGGAGAAGTTCAAAACTCTCCAGAACAAGTAATTAGCAAGTAAGTGCAACCATAAATATAAGACTTCATTAAGAAAGCTCAGCTATGTCCAAATGGAGCAGAAACTAGCCAAAACTAAACAGGCCAACAATGTGGCAAGATTGGCTGCTATGAATGTATTATCCTTGTAGTCAAACATGTAAGTGTGCAGAGATTTAGTGATGAGTTCTAAAAGCTAAAGTATGTGTTCTCATCCTGCAGGTTCCTCATCTGACACATTTCTCATTAGAGCTTGTTTGTGATAGACTGCTCTGCCTCAGAAGCAGTGTAAACTGTAAGGCATTGATTTCACTGTTCACTACATGCAGTCTAGCAGAGAAAATGAACTGTGCTTGAATTCTATTGTAAGAGGGTCTTTTTCACTTCTTACAGAAACTATTTATTTTCCTATGCTCGTGCCAAGATATCTAGATAACTGGATAAGCATTGTCTTTCCATGCTAGCTTACCTTTCAAATACTCTGTTTGAAGGAGTTGAATACAGGCTTCAGGTCCATGGATACAGCAGTCATGATCTGTGGCCAAGGGTATCAGCAGTTAAGGAATGGACTCTCAGAGGGATAATTAATTCTCTGAGCACATATTTGGTTGAGTACTGAGATACTCAAGGAATAATCACAAAGACTAAACAGCTTATCACAGATACCATGTAGCTGGACCAGGTAATGTAATGCTGCACCAAACCCTCCACCCAAATGTTACTCAGTTGGTTGTCATTTTATGACATAAAGAGAATCATACTGGTAGTGGGTTTGCCACAATATGTATAATGATGAATTCAAATTAAATGCAATATAGATTCTTTAGTTATTTAATACACTTTACCAGTGTGTGTGTATGTAACGGCTAAATCCTGCTTTCTCATTTTGTTGTTGTAACTTATTAGGTGGTGACCAATTATTGCTGATGAGGTTGTGTCTGTTTGTGATCTTCTTCTCCACTTCTCAGTTTCATCAGCATTTTCTTCTGCTTTTCTGAGCACTGCCATGATTTGCTAAACTGGCAGATCTCAAACACCACAGCCATGTGCACCAGGCCCTTACTGGTTTGATGTGCCTGCTGTCAGTTGGGAGGCAAAGTAAGCCTACATGCTGTACAATGTGAGACTTGCTCATCTGATTTTAATCACATTTTTGCAGAAGCGGTTTTGCCACTGAACCATTTCTGTATATTTAAAGAACACCTAACGTCACAAAGGACTGTGTAAAAACATATTTCTGGACACATTTCAGCTTACAATTTACATATTTTCAGCATTTACTGTACTGATCTTTCATAGCAACTATGACCTTTAACATGAAAACAGGATCACTGTCCCCCAGACTCTATCTGGCCTGGCTGCTTGCCTACTCATGACAAAACAGTCCTCCATTTGTGACATCTTAATTGTTTCTACAGTAACAGAAAGTAATGTCAGATGCAAATAAGCATACATAGCAGATGAAGCCTATGGAAACATGATCCTGTTTTCATGTCATTGTCCATAGTAATTAGAGATGTGCAAATCTGCCAAATTTGCAATGCGCAAAATACCGACTTGTAAAGTTTTCAGCAGATGAAGAGTCCCTTGTTTAAGCAAAGTCATGCAAATTTGCCCATTAGGTTGCAACTTAGATCATAACTTCACCTGATTTCATTTGAAAAAGTGTCAGTTCCTCAAGAAAACTCATTGCAAAGTCAACAATTTGCAATATTTTTCGTGAAAGTGAATGTCATAACTTCACCAGCAAAATAAAATGTTTCAACATCTCTAATAGCTACACAAACAAACTCTGGCCAGAGCCAATAGGGCTGCAGCTGAGGAATTTGGTGTAAAACTATAGTAAATTACCAAAGTTACAAGCATGCACTTGCAAAATGTGACACAGACTCATAAAGGTGTTTTTCTGTAATATTTTTACACCAAATTTTCAACATAGCCTTGTTATGACCCTGCCTCATGAAGACAGGAGACAAAATATTCAACTCCTGGCTTAAAGGTGATTTTGTGCAGTGACTGCAAAATCAACTTTTGGGACACAAAATCACATTTTGGGCAGAAGCTGGAAAATGACAGCTATCACATTCATGAGGTACTATAAAGAAAAGGCTATGCTGAAAATTTGGGGTAAAAATGTTGAATATTACTGAACTTATGAGCCTGCATTAGCATAAATCAATGTAGGCTCATAATTTTGTTTTTTAATATTGTTACACCAAATTTCCAACACAGCTTTCTTATGACACCACCTCATGAACAAGGGTAGAGAGCATTTTCAACTCCTGGCTGAAAGGTGATTTCGTGCAGGGACCACAAAATCACCTTTCCAGATGTCAAAAAACATATTGACCAGGATTTGAAAAATGACAGCTATCACATTCATGAGGCACTGTAAAGATATGGCTATGTTGTAGATTTGGGGTAAAAATATTGAAAAGTACCAAAGTTATGGGCTTGCATTTGCAAAATTCTATGTAGGCTCATAACTTGGTTGTCTTTTAATATTTGTACATCAAATCTTCAACATAGCCCTCCTATGACCCCACCTCATGAACAAGGGCAGAAAAACATTTCAACTACTGGCTAAAAGGTGATTTCATGCAGGGACTGAAAAATCACATTCTGAGATAGATCTGCCAAATAACAGTGACATTGTTCATGAGTGGGGTCCCAAAGAAGGTATGTTGAAAATTTGGGAGTGCAATATGTAAAAATGCTCACATTATGGCAGTAAGTTCAAAACCCCATTGAAATACATTAAATCACATACCAGTGTCCTCAGCTCACAGTCCAGCATTGAAGAGTAAAGATGTATCTGCAGTCCTGAGAGGATTATGGTGTTTTACCCCAGACAGGGCTTGGGTGGGGGTGGGGTGGTAGGCGCTGAGTGGGACCTTTAAAAAAAAAAAAAAGACATAGGAACCCAATCATGACACTGTGGGACTGAGCACCAGCAGTGTCACAGTTATGTTTCTGGGGGTGGTGGGGTGGTGGTTGCTGACTGAGAGGGAGGGTCAGGTGGGGGGAGAAAAATAATTCGAGGAGAACATGAGCATGACACTGGGGGATTGGCCACCCCAGTGTCATTTCTATGTTTCTGGGAGGTATGGGACAGTGGGTGCTGAGAGGGAGGGTCAGGTGGGGGGGAATTTTATAATATTAAAAAACTATAACTAAATAAAATAGGTGGTCATGGCAGAACATGGCCAACTCCACCATGACCAAGATGGCTGCTGCATGCTACTGTGCATGCGCAACTGCTAGGGCAGTAGAGTGTGCTGGCCATCTTATACATGACAGAGTGTGTTGTGTTCTGCCGTGACCACCGGCTTTGTGCATTGGTGCAAATGGGTTTCCACAGTTCCGTGTGAGACAACAGGGGTTTTTTAAATGCATCTATCATGTCAGTAAAATATACATTTAAATGGAAAAGTAGGATGAGCTGTAGGAACTGATATGATTTGAGGCTGCTCTACTGGCAGCTCCACAGCTCCACCAAACATCATTTTCAACTGGGAGATAATTTTTTTTAGCAATTTAATTCGGATAACCCAGCTAAGGGTCATCATCTAATTTTTAGTGGGCCTTTTTTTCTGCTTAGTAATACTGGAGCACTAGACGTTAAATGATATGTTCAAGGTCACACAGTGAGTTTGTGGCTTTAGTGGATTTTGAACCCATGATCTCCTGGTTTCCAAGCTAGTGATCTAGCCATAAGACCCACTACCTTTTAACATTGCTATATTTGCTCCTACACATAGGTTAAGAGCCAAAGTTTGGCCATAACAGAATTGCCTATGTGTCTATGCATGAAAAAGGACTACCAAAGTGTGACATTAGTGTCAATATTTAAAATCTGTAACATAGTGATTATTATGAGCATGTTTTTAATGCTGCGACTCACCTTATAAAAATGTAGTATGGTATAGGATAACTCCAGTTTCAGGGCCTGAGAAGAAGCCTCCACAAAGTTGTGCATGTAACTGGGGACATACAAGCAGGGCTGAATGTGTAACTTGGGACATAAAATTAGGGCTGCATGTGTAACAGGGGACAGTAAAGTACCAATGGCATGCCACTACCATTCTGCAGACAACATGGAGGCAAGCAACCACCCATCTGCAGACAACATGGAGGCGCACAACTAAATACCTGGTGGAATCTTTAAACGAAGTTCATCATTAAAGCCACTATACTCTGAGCAAACAAGTCAACATTTTGCCCTTGGACAGTGGCTTTACCCACATACCTTAGCTTAATTACCACTTCCCAAATCTTTTTCCAATAATGGGAAACGCAAAGTGTTGTGTACTTCTCCCAGCTTGTAAAGGCTAGGAACATAGAAGTTGGGAAAACCTTGTGAAAACATATAATATAGATTGGAGTTACGGGCATTGATATTTACAGAAATTACATTAGCAATGCACTGGCAAGGAAAAGAACCATACTTTTGCCAACTTATTTATATAAGTCACTCAAGGGATATTTATAGGTCATCTATTGTCCAGACTTTTTAGTTCTCTACGGGAACATTGTAACCTGGAGGATTAGTGTAGGTATTCAACTGAAATGGCAACAGTATTGAATAAATTACTTCCTGATGAATAGTAGAAATAGCTTTCAACTAATATGCATCACTTTTTCAAATTAAGGAGTCTGGAGGGAATGTTCATGGAAAGTTGCAACTAGATTTTATAAAACCCTAGTAACTGTATATTGTGAAAAAAAAATGTATGATCTGTTCGGAAGATGGTGTACAGGTTGTGACACAGAAAAAGATGACCACACACACACACACACACATATATATATCTACGTATAGATATATATATTGTAGGCATGAGAAAGCTGCAAAAAAATTAAGAATAGCAGATTACAGAGGATACGGGAGATTTTAGGAATGGCTTTGAATGGCTCTGAATAATATAGCCAGGTATCTTCTGATGGGAGCTTTCAAAGGACAAATATTTTTTTTTGTCCTGGACATTGCAGCAAAGAAATAACTAGACAATGATTAAACTATTCTATACAACCAATCAAAATGGTATAGAATATTGACTCCACTCTATCAGATGGAAATGTTAATGTGCATTATAAGTCTACAGAAGTATAGCTTTGATTAATATATAATGGGTGGTATTTATGTGCCTCATGAGTGATTTATGTTGTTCCTTAAAGACAAAAACTGGAGTACAAAGGACTTAAAATATTGCATATTAGTAAAAATTAGGCATAATGAGCAAGGAGTGCAGATGTTTCACTTTCTACTGAAAACAGCATGTAATAAATTTAAACTGATCTAGGATTAATTTCAATATTGTTTGCATTTCTGTTTGTATATTATTTGAAGACATCCTGTAACTGAGACTTTTTTGAAGCTAGTCTTTTTCTTGAAACGTTTGCAATATACACAAAACATTGGATTGTGAAATGCCAAGCACAGCTAGTCATATTCACAGTCACTTTACAATGAGTTAGACATATTTTTAGCAGGTCAGTGCTATACTTATCCTGAAGCAAGTATCATGTCATTCCTGTCTTACAGTTCTTCCATTTACAGTACATATCTACACCTGAAGACATTCAGCTACCAATATTTTGGTCTGAGAGTGTACCTTTTTCTGTACATCAGCTGCATAAATCTGTTTTGACTCCTTTACCTTACTTTCATTTAGGGAGGTTTCAGCAGGTCTTTAATGGAGCATGAAGCCCCTGAGGCAGCAACCTGTCCAATATATTTCAGATATGAGGCCCATATCTTTCTGTACACCTGTTCTCTACTTTGGACTTTGCATGATAGCTTAATATTCAATGCTAGTGATTCCAGGGTCTTGCCCAATATTGCAAGCTAGGGATATCCATAGACCTCCATATTCTCAGAATGAGCCTTTTGGCTTCCACCAAAGCCGCTAGAAGCCACTTCAAGTTCTGTGAGGCTGACACGCAGCTCACTGTTTCTGAAGCCTTGTAGGAAAGTATGAGGGCCCACATTTAAGTCTGCTCTCATGATAGTGGAGCAAGATGCTGAGACCTGTTTCCAAAAGGCTTAAATTAATGGGCACTCCCACATTATATGGAGCAAGTCAGCCCCTGCTGCATCACACCTCCAACAACTATCATCTGGTATGAGGCCTAATGCTTTAAGCCATACAGGGGTGCGATACCAGTGGTGTTGCAGTTTATTTTGTATCATTTGGCTTCTTTGGTCTAAGCAGGCCAGATGAGTTAACCACCATCACCTCTGCCAATCCTCTTCTAATATGAGCATCTGAAGGGAGGATTGCCATTTCTCCCTGGCCATCCCAGTGGTATCTGGTTCTGCATCCCTCATGCATTGGTATATTCTCCCTGCCCTCCCCATTTTGGTGACTACCCACCCTTTTATCGGCTTTGTGGAGGTTGTTTCCCCAATCATGGAGCTATGGGGGGGGATGGTATTTACATGTGATCCACTGGGCATATAGATCCCTCATTTGAAGGTACTTCCAGAATTCTATTTTTGAATGATTAGATGAGCATTGGCCAGCAGGTTCTGAATTTATTTTATTTTATTATATTTGAATCTAGGATTACAAGGAGTCAAAAACGTCCTGACCAGGAGTTAGGAGGTCTCTTATTCTGTGTATGCATCTCTTTTTCCATGCTGGCTATCTTATAGGCCTCCCTCAACACAATGTGTCGGATTATTCTGTAAATATATGTAGTCTCCTGTCCTATGGCAACTTTTGGTCAAATGGACCACCTACTTTCAGGAAACATACACTGCCTTAATGGTCAGCAACTGTTCCCACCTATCTGGCAAGGCGCTGCCCAGTATGGCCGATGGGTGGACCCCATCAGTTACTGCCATTTCAATACCTATCCACTGTGGAGTTTGCGTATCTAGATCCTGGAACCCTTGAACAGTTGTAGCCACTGTAAAGGCCTGCATGTAGTTTTTGAAATTAGGCATGGCTCCATCCTCTCTGCTTCCAGTGGGCACATAGCTTTGCTCTACTAAGTCTAGGAGGGGTGGTCCCCCACAGTTAGTGGCCTATTAAAGAGTCCACTTTTGGAACCACTTGTCTGGGATTGTGATGGGTAGGTGTGCTAAAAGATAAAATACTTTTGGGGCTAACATCATTTTGATGGAATTAATTTTCCCTGGCAAAGAGAGATTTGAGTGATTCCATTTATTCAGCTGTCTGGAAGTTTGCTATCAAGGGTTAAAGTTTATGGGTATGAGTCTGTGCAGCTGGAATGTTAAAAGAATTCCCAGATGCGTACAGCAATTACTATGTTCACCCAGATCAGCCCTGAGTGGGTTCTCATATTGGGGGTGGCCCGACTATTTAGGGGAAGGATTTCAGACTTGCCCTTATTGATCTTTATTCCAGAGAGTTGCTCAAAGTGCTCCAGCATTGTCTACATGGAAGGAAGTCCTTGTTGAATATTGCTGGTCAGGATGAGGCAGTCATCTGCATATAACTTAGCTTTGTAATTGTCCTGCCCTATTTTTATCCATGGGATTTGGTTGAGTAATCTGATGGCAGTGGTTAATGGCTTAGTTGGTAGCACAAAAAGCAGTGGAGATAGGGGGCACCCTTGTCTAGTGCCTCTCTGAAGGATGAAAGGCTCACAGTGGAGGCCATTAGTAAGTAATGGCCTACGGGTTGTTTTACAAGGTAGTAATCCAGTGACAAAATTCTTGCCCACATTTATGTGCCTTAGTACAGCCAACAAGTACGCCCACTCTTCTGAGTCAAAGGCCTTTTCAAAGTCTATGGCTATAGCTGCTGCAGGGGAAGGGAACACTGCTGCCTTCTGAAATATTGTGATCGGGGCCCTGAGGTGATCTGACCTGGATCTTCCTTTAATGAAGCCAGCTTGTGAAGGGTGAACTAGGGTGGGCAAGACCATTTCCAGTCTGCTGGCCAGGGTCTTCGCATCAGCATTGATTAAAGAGATTGGCTTATAGCTAGCTGGGAGAGTAGGACTTTTAACTTCTTTATTTAGCACTGTGATTACAGCCTCTTTGAGTGAGTTTGGGAGGGACCCACTGTTCTGGGCCTCTCTCAACATGCACAGCATTGGATTGACTACCCGAGTCTTTATTACCTGATAAAAGTCAGCTGGGAGCCCATCACTCTCTCGTGATTTATTTGCTGCCATACCTGTTATGGCCCTGAGGAGTACCTCTTACCCACTGGGGGAATCCAACTCCTGCTTTTGGGCATCTGAAAGGGAAGACAAATCAGTTAGAGCCATACATTTGTGAAAGCTTTGCGAATTAAACTTTGTATGGGATTTGTAGAGCTTCTGATAGAACTCTGTCATTGTGAGATTAATATCTTTGGGTTTGCTAGCTATTATGCCTGCACTATCATTTAACTTACTTTTCAATATGTCTCTCTGCCTGTTGCTTTCTCAGTCTGTATGACAGGGGCTTCCCTGCATTTTCCCTCTGGTCCCAGTATTTGTGTCTTAGTCTGGTAATTTGTAATTCCACCTCGCTGGTGTTTCTGGTGGCCAATGTGTTCAATTGTATTCTGAGGACCATGATGTCATGTCTCAGTGTGGGGTTTTTTAGCTGTTGGGGGTCTTTTTTGTATAAAGCCCCTTTAAGTTTAAGTTGTTTTTCCAATTGTTTCACCTCTTCCTGTTCTCTTTGCTTCCTATGGAATGCTGCATAGCCCATGATGTGGCAATCTATCATAGCCTTAAATGCTTCCCATATCATATTGGGGGTGGTGCACCCCTCTGGGTTGCCCGCAAAGTAATTTGCTGTCCAGCAGTCCCTCAGGAGTAGGGGGTCTAACCTCCATGTCATGGACTTAGCTTTATCTGAGTTCAAAACACACCTTGATCTGAATCAGGGCTTGGTCAAACAGATACAGTAGGGCAATGCTGACATCTGCTACGACTGAATTGAGCTTAGCTAAGGCAAACCAGTAGTCCAGCTTCCTGGCCATTGCACAGGCCTCCGAGTAAAAAGTGCAATCTTTGGTTGAGGGGTTAAAAGTCCTCCAAGTGTCGGATAGCTGGTGCAATGTCAGCAGGGCATGAACTGCTCAAAGCACCCTAACATGGGGTTCCGGCCTCGTGTTGGATCTGTCTAACATGTACTCCATAGAAAGGTTAAGGTTTCCTCCCAAAATGATATCTGGGTTGTCAGAGGTCATCTCTAAGATCTTTTGTGATAGTAGGTTAAAGAATTCTGGTTGATCCTCATTTGGGGCATAAATGTTCCCTAGTAGGAGTGGACCCCTGACAGTTTCTACCTTCACCAGCACCCATCTCCCTTCTTTGTCACATTTTTAATCCACCAGGTACCACTTCAGTTGTCTGTGGCATAGAATTGATACCCCTCCTTCTGCTTTCCCTGATGTACTATATACTTCCCACCCTACCCAATCAATAGCCAGCTTTTGAGCTTCTAGGTTACTCACATTAGTTTCTTGGAAAAAGGCAATTTGTAACTTGAGTGTCTTCAGCTGGGACAACATTTTTTTTCCTTTTGACTGGGTCATTCAACCTCCTCACATTTCAGGAGATGAATGTTACTGGGGTCATAGAATCCTTCTTAAGGGGTTATAGTACACAATCTATTCAACCGTTCATTTCTCACTGGTACTGTCCCAGACAAATGGAAGGTGGCTGTAGTCATTCCTGTACACAAGGGTGAACCCAACACCATTGTTGTAAACTTTCTACCCATTTCCCTTCTCTGTCCCTTGGCAAAAAATACAAGAGCATATTTTATACAATCACCTCCAGGACTACCTGGAACTCCACGCCATGATATCCCCTTATTAGCATGGGTTCAGGAGGAACCGCAGTACCCTTACGGCATTGATAAAGGTGACCTTTGACATCTTCCAGGTGATAGACCAATGGTCTATCACCGGAGCCATCTTTGTTGACCTGACAAAAGCATTCGACCTGGTGAACCATGGTCTTCTGCTCCAGCAGCTTCATGTCCTCGGCCTCTACTATACAGCCATATCCTGGATCAATAGTTACCTGTCCTGCCATTCCCAAAGAATTAAATGGGCCGGCTCTGTCTCTAATCCAAAACCCATAATTCATGGTGTTCCTCAAGGCTCCATTTTGGGCCCTTTGCTATTCTCGTTATTCATTAATGACCTACCTAACTACTGTGGAGGGGCAATGGTACATTTATATGCAGATGATTCAATCATCTATTGCTCCTCTCCTGATGCTGACTGGGTTAACCGTGTGCTGGCTTCTGACTTCTCTGTCCTTGAGGAATGGTTCCGGGGTAAACATCGTCTCCTGAATATGAAAAAGACAAAATGTAGGATTTTTTTCCCACCTACCCTCCTCCCAGTGCACTCTCTTGCTCCTTACTATTACCTCCCTCTCTGGTGAGTTTTAACTTGTTCTATTTATGGTTTTAATTAATTGTTTTTATTTATTGATTTATATTAATTATTATGTACAAATGCCTTGGTTTTGGAAAGGTGCTTTTTATAAATAAAGTTTGATTTGATTTGATATTCTTGAGAATATTATCTCTTTAAATATCTGGATATTACTCTGGACTCATCTCTATCTCTTAAATTGCATGCCTCCAATGTCTCAAAATCTCTGAATCAGTGCCTAGGCCTGTTCTACAGGATATGCCCTTTCCTATCCTCTGGTTCCTGCCTCAAGATTGCCACATCTTCCCTTATACCTCTCCTAACCTATGGTGCACCCTTGCTGTTCTCTTTGACTTCCTTGACCCTTTCTATACTCTCCAAGGCCTATCTTAGGGTGGGTAGGTTCGCTCTGGGGGTTAGCTCCCATCATCACCACTGTACCGTCCTCTCCACACTAGGATGGCTACTCTATGTGTCAAAGTTAAGGTACCATTCCCTTAGTCTCCTTTTTAACCTGGTGCACAAATTGAACCCCCCACCTCAGTGAGTTAATACGTTTGAGACAAGCTCCTCGTTCCCTCAGATCTGCCTCACCCACCCACTAACTTAGCCTAACGTGCATCTTGCCACTGCACGCAAGTCTTTCTCTTTTGCTGTGATATCCAATTGGAACTCCGTTCCATCCTCTGTTCTGTCCTGCTCCTCTCTCCCTGCATTCCAATACACTTTGTATGCCTCACTCGCAGCCTCGGTAACCTGTTCCTGTCTTAACTAATGTCTCTTTCCCTACACCTGCCTCCATTTCATTAGGTTGCAGCTTCAAATGTTAGACTGTCCTGTATGGATACTATGCCTGCTATGCATAATGGGTATATATGTTATTACCAGCCCATGTTTTGTATAAAATGTTTAGAGATTCATAAAGCATGACTTTCCTGTTAGCTAGCCTCAGCACGTTGATACTTTCACTCTGTACCATACAGCCTGTAAGGTTTTGTATCTGTTGTACATAATGTGTATACTTGATATTGCCTTCCTTTTGCTTTGTATAATATGTTCTGTACCTTATTGTGTGTATTTAACAGCTACCTTGCCTCTGTACTTTACATAATTTATTTCCATTTTTGTAATGTTTGTTTTCTGTCCCTCTCGGGTCGACCCTGAAAAAGGGACTGCAGTTGTCTCAGTAGACTTACCCAGACACCAAAACTCAAAATAAATAAATAAATCTATATCTTGGGTGAGCTTGAGCTGATCCCATTACTTGTCCAAGGCTGGAAGTGTAAGGTAGCTGCAATTCTCACTCCTTTACTCTTTTTCCAATTGTTTTATCCATTTTTAATGGTTGTGCATAAAACCATGTAACACTTGGCTTGCATTCTTTTGTATACTTCTATGATTTCATTCTTTTCCCTTTCACCCAAATATCATGGGTTCTTACACATTACGATTGCTTGGGATTGCCAGCTGGGATTCCCCTTCCATATTTTAAACTGTAACTTGAGGAGAGTGTCCTCCAACTGAATTAATCTATGATTCGGAGGATCTTTTTCCCCACATGAAACCTATTTTTAGAGTTTGATCCCCCTCAAGACCAAGAGGGGATAACTTTCCTTCCCTCCAATGACCAGGGTGCATCCCTCTGGGGGGATTCTCATATTCCATCCAACACCCCTGCATTATCCTTGTGTTAGACAGACCTCTCTATACTGAGGTTCTCAATCTACTCTGTCAGGGGTCAGGGGTCCTTGGGTGGCCCCACTGCAGAGGAATTGTAGTATGTACAGCCGCTCAGGGTGGGTAGAGCTGTTGGATGTTTAGAACCATGTTTACTGCGTGTTTCATTGTTACCAGTGTGCTCAACCCTGCAGGCGGAGGGGGGAGGAGAAGAGAGAGAGACACTCTGCCTCCTGGCAATCAATTCACTACTGTGGTGCATGTCCCCCACTTGCATGGACCCATGGTTGCGAAAAGGTTGTCAGTGGGGTAGGCCTTTTCAACAAAAATTGGCTCCTAATTCCCTCTCTCCATCAGAATAGGCATTCCCCTATTCAATCTCCATTTACTGGGGGCCATATACACTTCTGGTGCCTGCTTTTACTTGGTTTATCCCCTGCTGCTGTCTCCTCATCTTCTGTCTGCCGGGGGTTGGGGATGGTATTTTTCCCTCTCTTAGCATACACCCCCGTCTCCTCCCATCCTTTCCTTCACTGTCGGCAACCTATGTCCCATATCATATTGTGCATTTATCCGCTGCAATTCACTGTGACTCACAGCTCAGATACCAGAGCTAAACTTGTACAACTGAAAATGTCCTAATGTGGGCGTAAACCTTTTAAAACACAGAAAACATTTATATGTGCAGGATCAAGCAGCATAATATTTCAAACAGTCAAACTCAGATCTTGCTCCTGACTGCTAAAGCACAGAGCTGTCCATGCTACAGGAGTCTCTTATTTAAGCCTAGGCCGCAGCTGGATTGCAGCGGAGCACCATAGGGAGGGACAAAGCCCACTTCTGTTAATGCAGCATCAGGGGCTAGCAGGTAAGACTAAAAACCAATATAATGCTAAGGACTCCAATTAAGCCACCCTTTAGCCACTGGCTTCATGCTTGCAGATCTCCAAATTGGCTGCGGCTCTCCTTCCCCATCCTCCCTCCAGCTCACATTGTCTTCATATGCCACCTACCCCAGCTATTTCAAATTACAACAGTGCTCCACATAGCAAAAAACATTTATTTATTTATTAAATTTTGGTGACTGGGTAGGCCCACTGAGCCCCGAAGGTCCCTTTTTCAGGGGCGACCCAGGATAACAATACATGTTTTGATACAGTGGAAACAACATTTGGTTACAAGATTATACAGGTTACATGGAGGTTTCAGACATGGTTATCATCATGACACAATTTTAACTAGTTACTACTTGACGTAGTTTATACATGACAATCAATTTGCAGTTTGCAGGAGGAGAGCGACCTCCACTGCAAAAGTTATTTATAGGAATAATAGGCCAAGGTATCCTAGTTCTTGAGAGGGGTACCTGGGTAGGCTCACTTTTGGGAGGGTTGATGTGGAAGAGAGGGGCAAGTTATGAGCCATGGCAGTGGCATGTGCTAATATCAATCATATCAGCCTTAAGTCTGGTGCGGAAGTTCCTAAGTGATGGGGCCTCCTGCACCAGAGGAGGGGGCTTGTTCCACAGGTTGGGGGCTAGGTAGGAGAAAGATCTGCCACCAGCATTAGTCCTTACTCTGGGGACTTCCAGTAGAGTTCGTTCTGACATCCGTAGACTCCAGGGGTTATGTTTAATTGCTATGGTTCCTAGTATGCTAGGTGGAGTGGGGAGCTTGAGTAGCTTGAAGGCCTGGACAAGCAAGGGGTAGTGTAGGCGAGCGGTCATTGAGGGCCACCATAGCTGGGCCAGGGTATCACAATGGTGCCGTCGAGGGTTGTCCTGTGTAGCAAACCAGACTACCTTGTTATACAAGATTTGCATCCTGGAGACCTCTTGTTTAGCCATGCCCTGTACAATTGGTGCTGCATAGGTCAGGGTAGGGAGCAGGACACTTGTGGCAATGGAAAGCCTGGCCTCGGGGATGAGTTGGTCCTTGAGTCAGTTCAAGATTCCAAGTTTATGGTGTAGAGTCTTGGTGACCTGGTCCACGTTGTTCTTGAAGGTGAGAGATTGGTCGAGAGTCAGACCAAAGTATTTTAGGGAGGGCTCTACTCTGATGTTTTTTCCACAGAGTGTGGTAAGTTGCAGGGAAGTAGTTCTGTCATGGTCGTTCATAGTGTGTTGGTTCACCTATGTTAGGAGCCGAAGTTGGGGGGATGGACTGGCCAGCCTTGTAGGCCTCAAGGTCTGTGAATTGGTTGTTAAGGGCGGTCGCTATTTGAGAGCAGTCACTAACAAGCTGATTGTTGACCTCAATGGGGCAAGGTTCTGTCTTTTTGTTGCCCTTGATCAGGTCATTGACATGATTCCAGAATTGCTTAGGGTTGCCTAAGTTGGTTTTCTGGAGGTGTGTGACGTACTCCCTTTTAGCAAGTTTAATGGCACTCTTGGTTTTGTTTCTTTGGGCTTTGTATGCCACAAGGTCTTCCGGAAGGGAGGAGAGCTTGTACTTCTTCCAGGCCTTGTCCCAACTAATCATAAAGGTTTTAAGGGATGGAGAGATCCACTTATAGCAGCTGCCTTTAGTTCCCAGTCTTTTCAGAGGAGCGAAGAGGTTGGCAGCTGTACTTAGTAAGTCCTGTAAGTATTCCAAGGCCTCTGTCAGAGTAGGGAGGAGTGTGATTGGGCTCCAGTTCCAGCTGCTTAGGTAGTCATTGAATTGCCCTTCCAAGAAGCTGGTGTAGTCCTGGACAGTGAGGATTCTGGGTTGGACCATGGGTGCTCTGTTCTTCCAGATGCAGAATATCGGGGAATGGTCACTCAAGGAGTCTGCCATTGTTCCGGCAATCTGAATGTTGGCAGGGTTGGACACCAGAGCCCAGTTGAGGGTGGTGTGATTCCCCATTTTGTAGTTTAGTCTGGTCAGAGTAGAGATAACCTGCACCAGACCTGCCTTTTGGGTCAGTGACATCAAGGCATGGCAAGGGTCCTGGGCCAGTTGAGGTTGAAGTCTCCCAAAATGAGGAGCTCCGAAGAGACTTCTTGGGCCAAGGCATTTGTAATAGCCTTGAGGGATTGGAGGGACGACTTTGGAGGATGGTAGACACATCCAATAGTAAGTTGCTTGGTATGTCCAAGGGTAATATGGATGAATACAGCTTCTCCATCGGAGGGGGGCTTTGCTGCAAGATAACCTTATGGCCAGCAGAACCCAGTGGCTGGTTGACTTGTAAGCCTGAGTTTAATTTAAACTGGCTTTTCACCACAATTAAACTTCCTGAGCAGAAGCATCTAAGACCACTGAAATGTGTTTGATGCTATACTCCACATCACCCCTGGCCTCTTGGAGACAGTCAGCCCAGTTGTCTGCCAAGGGGGACCATTCAGGCTGTTCAGGTTGGGGCAGTTCAGCGATGTGGGCACTGTTAATCAAGCCACATAGGAACTCCAAGGCTGTAGGCAAAAGCTCTCATAAGGGCTTGCATTGATTAATGTTTTTTACTGGTGTCAAGAAAGGGGAGCAGCTACTTGCATCAGATGTCACAGCTCTTTTTTGTTTGCTCCTGGATCACTCTCTTCTCTGAAAGGACTTATTCACTGAGTCAGATTTTTGCTTCTTTCTCTGTTTGCCTCTTTCCACCTGCTGCCATGGAGGGTCAAGCCATTTTTCTGGGAAGTCTGGATGATTTTCCTGTACTGTTGTTCCACATGCCACCTCCATTTTGGAACTTGAGTCACCTCGTGGCTGGGTTGGCAGGAATTCAGCCATCCTGTTTTTTGCTCTGTATTCCAATAAGTATTGCTCGGCTCCAGAGGGGTGTTCAAATATAATGTACTCCCCATCCATGTGTATCCTCAGCAAGGCAGGGTATCTCAGGGAGGTAGCAATATTTATTCTGTAGAGCTATTGTTTTACCCCAGCATAGGCATGTCATCGGTTAGTGAGATCTTGGAAGAAGTCCTGATACATTTGCAGTTTGTGCTCATTCCACTGAAAGGAGCCCATTTCCATCACTTTTCTAAGGTAGTACTCTTTTTCTGGGTACTGTAGATATTTGCACAGGATGGGCAATGGCTTTTCACCACTAGCACCCTATATGAGTGCATATTATTGAGCGCATCAATTTGAGTGACTCAATAATACTGCTCACACTGCTAGCGAGTGGTGAAAAACATTGCTATATCCTGTGAAGTGAGTATAGCAGGGAGCTACACTCGCTACTACGGGGTATGGGATGTTGTGGGTCTGACTCCTGCTGAGCTGATCATTTAGTGTAGTGGTGTAAGACACAACTTGCAATGCCAGCAGACCTGGGCTTGGGTCTGGTTTCCATTGACAGAATTGTAGTTTTTTGGGGTAAAAAAAAAATTTATCCAGGTCTGCACACCCTGTGGAGCTGATTATTTCAGTTTGGGAGGTACGGGGGGCATAACCCCCCACATAAAAATACTTATTCTCTTGTCTGTGTAAAGTTAATGTAGCAACCATTACTATTTGGGATGGTCATTATGATTTCAGTTGCCCTTTTGACAAAGAGCTGTTTTTTACTTGCTTTGTATGATCAGAGGTCTTTCAGACTCACCCTTATCACATAAAACCCTTTCCACCCAGTTGGGGTTGGGGGGGCAGCAATCTATGTGCCCTTTCTATATCAGGCAGGGCTCCATTGTTCTGCTTTGTTAAGCCTGGCAGCATTGTCCTCAAAAATGCATGGATGTCTCATCCCTCGGTCCCCTCCAGCACCCTAACAATCCTAATATTTTTTCTATGGGCCCTATTCTCCATGTCATAAACTTTGTTAAGTAAGCTGTATTTTCATTTTGTGGTCCTAGAGAACTGCTTGTTGCTTTTGTATCACCACTTCATGCCCCTGCACAGCCTGTTCAGTTTTTACCACCTCTGTGGCCAGGTTGGCTAAATCTGGATTTGTTTTTTGGGCTGCAGTTTTTAAAACTGATGAGTCGATAAGGATTTTGTCTAGTTTATGCAGGATGGTATTTAAATTCAATGAGTGTTGTTGTGGGATCAGTTGTGCCTCATGCCCTCCTCTTGAAACTGATGCCATCATGAGGAAGCCTGCTTCCCATTTTGTACTGTGAAGCAGATGTAGTCTACCCATCTGTAATTGCCAACCTGTCTCATGGTGATGCTCAAACTGCCAATGGATCCCATGACTTTGTGTCAAATGCTAGCCAGCTGTTTTTTGGGATCAGTTTGTAGTGCAAGCATTTTGGTTTCTTTGTATGTCCTTTATTCCTCTCTGGTGCTGGAAATAAAAACGAATGTTTTTAAAATTCATCCTCTGTGGTGGACCCGATGAGAATTACACTGCCATCTTGAAAGCTGGCAAGCTCTGCCACCCTGTAAACAAGACTTGATTCTCATTGGACCTATCCTGACAAAGTTGCTTGTGTCACAAGTGTAATCGGAAATAAATTATTACATAATCAATATACTTTTTAGGAGATATGGTGCATTTGAAGAGACATGCGTATAGAAAAGTAGTTAAAATAAGGCATAATGAACTGGGTGAGCAGATTTTTTTTCTCCTTAAATCAGCATGTAAGAAATGTAAAACAATTCAAAACTCATGTATGTGGTATGTATATAAATAATACATGGAATTATGCAATAAAGCAAATACATATATATATATATATATATATATATATATACACATATCTATATTCATTGCAAAAAAGTTTGTTAATGCATCAGTTAGGGTTAAACTGACAAAAGAGGGGAAATGAGGCATTAGGGTAGAGCCCCTAACCCTCCACCACCCCACCACCCATCCTCCACAGACTGACAGATGCCAGGGTGTGCCATGGGGTCATGAGGCCCAACTCTCATACCATTCCACGTGTAAACAGATTGACATGCTACAGTAAAGGAGAATGGGGTGGGAGTTGGGCCTCATGACTCGATGACACACCACGGCATCTGTCAGTCTGTGGAGGATGCGGGTGGGGTGGTATGGGGGTTAGGGTCTCTACTCTAATGTCTCATTTGCCCACTTCTGTTGGTTTAACCCTAATTGATGCATTTATGAATTTTTTTGCAATGAATTTCCTTACATTTTGAAAAAGTGTAATATAACTAGTATATAGCATGTGTTGAAGGGAGTGTGGGACCACCAACCTGCCCATTTCTGCATAACAATATGTGTCTGTGGGAACATTGGCCCCCCCGGGCTCTGCATTCCCACACACATAACTATGGAGTCATACAGCATCCCTATAGGGCAAGGAACCCTTGTAACACTAATTTGCCAATATCTCAGCAACCATAGCAGCTATGAAAAAAATTCAAGTGCTGTTGCAATCATGACTGTGAGATACATTAACAAAATCTGTATCTCACATCATTTACAAGATATGGGCACCAAAAAGTGCTGAAAAGGCACCCTTGGAGCCCTTGTGACACTAACTTGTCAATATATCCGTAACCATAGTAAGTAGGAAAAAAATTCCACTGCAGGTGCAATCTGTGACTACCAATCTTGTTTTGATAGCTTACATCACCTTCATAATGCCAACACAGGGATTGGGGATCCCGATGTCGGCACACATAAAGGTGAGAATGGGCTGGGGGGGCATCTCAGACTGGGGGTTGGTGCATCCTGGTGTCAGAAAAAACAGTAAAAGTTTAAGTATTCTGCGACATATTTGGGGTGGGCTCCCCAGTGTCCCACACTACTGGGGGATGTAAATACCAACACAGGGATTGGGCACCCTGATGTTGGCAAACAATAATTACAATGGGCTTGGAGGGCATCCAACACCAGGGCTGGGCATCCTGGTGTCAGAAATAAACAGTAAATAAAATAAGTATTTTGGGACAGTGGGGTAGGGCTCCCCAGTGTCCCACACTACTGGGGGGGAGTAAATACAAACACAGGGATTTGGCACCCTGATGTTGGCAAAGTATTTCTTATGATTAAAACATTTTTTATTATAAAAACATGCCTTGGCCCCCTTGGAGGCTGTAAAAGGAGAAAACCTCCTTTTATTAGGTAAACACCAAGAGGTGCTTACGTAAACAGGGGCCGAGAACACGATTTTATAGTTTTTTGGCCCAAAAAGTGGCCAGGAAAGATTTTTGTTGTTTTACAGTGGCTGGTGGTTATTTTACATTGAAGTAGTGCTGCAAGTTTGCAGCAGTTTTTGTGAAAAGTACCACAAATTTGCGGCAGTTTTTGTCCAACTGTGGCATTAGTTGCATGAAAAGTGCTGCAATTTGTGGCAGTTTTTCAAAAGTAATGCCACAAATTTACAGCACTACCAATAGCTGAATGCAAAAAACACAATTCTAGACACTATTTTAAAAGAAATAATGCCAGAATCGTATTCTTCGGGCCCCAGTTAGGTAAACATAAATGCTGGTGTTTGCCAAGGGGTAGTATTTTTTGAATTATAGTGTTTCCCCCATCTCTAACTGAAAACAAGATGGCTGCAGCATGGCATTAACTTTTCCATTTGCAAAAGCAAAAAGTAATTTCATGAAAGCAAGAAACTGCTTTCATACCAGACATCTAATTTTTCCCATAGGCTATAATGGGAACAATTAAACTTTAATAACTTTTGAACAGATAATTATTTTTTCACCAAACCTTCAAAAGGCACATCTGCAACCCAGACCTCATATACCCTAACAATTTCAGATCAGACTGCAAGCCCTTTTGGAGATACAGCTGAGCAAAGAATTTGCACCTAAATGGTCATTTTCACATATTTTGACACTCTGCAGCTCCACAACCGCACATCCGACTGTAACAAAACTTACCATGTCAAGAGATCTGTCACACCAGACAGTGTATGAAAAAGTTTGTGCACATCAGTTATACAGTTGCAAAGTTATTTTGGATTTAATATAGAAGTGACTATTGAACCCTAACTATACTGGCACTACCATGTGATATATACTGTATATATATATATATATATATATATATATATATATATATATATATATATATATATATATATATCATGGCAAAAAATGCATTTAATGAATCAGTTAGGGTTAAAGCAACAAAAGTGAGGAAATGAGACATTAGGGTTGAGCTCCTAAGCCCCCCCAACACCCCCATCTCCACAGACTGACAGGCGCCGTGGTGTGTCATGGGGTCGTGTGGCCCAACTCTCATCCCATTCCATGTGTAAACAGGTTGACATGCTACAGTAAAGGAGAATGGGGTGAAAGTTAGGCCTCATGACCCCATGGCACACTCCAGTACCTGTCAGTCTGTAGAGGAGGGGGGTGGGGTGTTGTGGGGTTAGGGGCTCAACCCTAATGTCTCATTTCCTCACTTTTTTTGCTTTAACCTTAACTGATGCATTGAATGCAGTTTTTTGCCATAAAGTTCCTTACTTTTTGAAAAAGTGTAATATAACTAGTAAATAATGTGTTGGTGGGAGCATGAGACTCAAAGCTGCCCATTTGTGCATAACAATATGCATGTGTGGGAGCATGGGCCCTCCAGGCCCTGCACGCCCATGTACACATACAGTAGGTATGGAACCATACCAGCAGCCCTATAGGACAAGGAACTCTTGTAACACTTATTTGCTGATGTCTCAGGAACCATGGCAGCTAGAAAAAAATGTAAGTGTTGTTGCAATCATGACAATGAGCACTGCTCACAACATAAATCAAATGAATCTGCATCTCACATCATTTATGAGATACGGGCACCACAATGCACAATGGATGCCGTAATGTTACCCTATGGGGAAAATCTCAAATTCGTGAGGGCACATCTATGGAGCCACTTAATTCCCCAACACCTAAGCAGCATAATTCATGCCTGTATGGCAACCCTTCAACACCCTGAAAATTGCAAGTAAAAAGACCAAACCATTCATTAGCAATGCAAAGGTAAAAGGTTTTAAATCCTAGTCCACAAGGTAGCAAAATCCTTGACCGTGAGGTCACAGACTAGGATTTTGACAGCTCATGGACTAGGATCATTAGCAAGTAACAGTAAAAGAATTTTCAAGTTTTGAAAAGCTATTTTTTGACCAAAATGAGCCAAACCAAAGGCACGGTTTTGTAGAGGGTGTAACCCTGAATAAAACCCATGCCTCATTTGGCCCAAAAGTCACTCGTGCAGAAAGCTACAGCATTTTTTGGGGGGTAAAAACTGAAAAACAAGATGGTGACTTGCTGGCAAGGAATCTTATGGCATACCAGGATCCTAGTCTGAGAGCTACAAAATCCTTGACCGTGAGCCCAATCTTTGTCTGAAAAATATACATATAAATCTTGGCATGAACTGAGCATGCTCAGTACCTGAAAATTAAAACATTAATAACGTTGGGACATATTAATAATTTTTACCACACCAATGCTAGATTGTTCCTTGACCCAAATTCTTTCTACATGCCAAATTTCAGACCAAAGGACTACATGGTGTGGTTGCCCCACCATAGGCAAAAAACATGTCAAAAGTGGTGAAAAATGTGTTTTTAGCATTTTGCTGTGCAGAAATCGTAAGTCTGACTGAAATGTAACTTGGTAAACCAAGAGATCTTCCATGCCAGACTGCACATTCCAAATTTCATGCAAATCCATTTAACGGTTGTAAAGTTATTAATGAGCAAACATTAAGGTCTAACATTAAAGTGCCTACTCAACCCTAACTATAGGGGCGCAAATGTGCCCATATATATATATATATTGCAAAAAACTTTGTTAATGCATCAGTTGGGGTTAAAGCAACAAAAGTAGGCAAATGCGGCATTGGGGTTTCCAACCCTAACACCCCACCCCCAACCTGCTCAGATGAAAAGGGATCAGGGAGTTGGCATTGGCATCTCCAACGCTAACACTCACCATATTCCATCACAAAATAAGCTGGGTGGCCACAGCATAGGAAAATAGGGTGAGCGTTAAGGCTGGAGATGCAAATGCCAACCCCTGATCCCTCTTCGTATGTGTGGGGTGGGGCTGCTGTGTTAAGGTTGGAAACCCTAACACCACATTTTCCTCCTTTTTTTTTGCTTTAACCCTAACTGATGCATTAACAAAGTTTTCTGCAATTTAGTTCCTTACTTTTTTAGATAGTATAATAGTATTTTTATTTCACTGTGGAACAGCAGGGTCCTTTGGACCCTGTGCTCTCATTCCTCCAGAGATGTGCATATCTAGCTAGCTGTGGAAACATAAAGGCCTCTGGCCCCTGTGCTTCCATGTATCAACCTACAGGCAGGCATAGTGAAATTGCAACAAATAGTCATAACTATGCCATCTTAAATACTTTTCACCCCAAATGTTTAACATAACCTTCTTACGAACATACAAATGTGCCAGCAGAAACAGACCACCCAGTCTATCTAAGTCTGCTTCAGTGTGCAGCTATTGTAGCACCCCTAGTTTGCAGCTGCCCCACCCCCTCCCCTTTGTCATCCCACTGCGAACCCCTACCTCCCCCACCTTCACTCTCCTCTGTTTCCTGTCCCATACCCTTTTGAAGCTGTTCACAGATTTACATGATACCACCCACTTCTGGTAGTGCGTTCCATTTTGCTACCACCCTCGCTGTGAAATAGTGCCTCCTCTTTTCCTTCCTAAATCTTTCCCCCTCTATTCTTTGCTCATGCCCACTGGTGACCCTCCCCCCTCCTTAATTGAAAGACCCCATCTGCCCCATCCTTATTGATTCCCCTCAGATACTTAAATGTCTCTAACATGTCCCCCCTCTCACATCTATCCTCCAGGCAGGGCTTCAGTGAACTCCATTTTGGGAGTATGTGACTTCGAAAAATAAGGCAAAAGCTTCCAAAATAAAGGGGGAGGAAGTCATTGACTTCCAAATATATATAAAAAAAACATAACTGGATGACTTCCAAAACTGAAGGCAAAGAAGCTGAAAAAATATGGATTTTTCTAAAACAAATTGTATTTTACTATTAATATTTGTATTAATATCCATAAGTTGATCCTCCTTAGAAAATTGGCTTTCACATTGTTGGATCTGGGAAGTATTTTGACTTCCAGAAAATTGAAATGACGTCCAGATTTTGACTCATGTAAGTATTAGACTTCCACAAAAAATAAATGAACTAAACTCCTGCCTCCAGGGTGTACATATTCAGGTCTACTAGCCTGCTTTCATAGTCTTTCCCCTCCATTCCACATATCATATTTGTTGCCCTCCTCTGCACCCCCTCCAGTAGCCTGATATAATGCTTTAGTCACGGCCTCCAAAACTGCAAACAATACTCTAAGTGCGGCCTTACCAGTGACCTGTACAGGGGCAAGATCACCACTCTTCACCTGGACAATACCCCCCTCGCTATGCATGCCAACATTTTGTTCACTTTTGCAGCCACCCTCCTGCACTGGGCAGTGTTGTTCATGGTCTGTGTTATCATTACCCCTAGGTCCTTCTCCTCCTCAGTGATCCCCAGCTTAATCCCCCCATCCGGTATTCTCTCCTTGGTTCTTCACCACAATGTGCATAACCTTACACTTCTTTGCATTGAACCCCAGCTGCCACCTCTCAGACCACTCCTCTAGCTTGCTTAGGTCCCCCTGTAACTGCTTCCATCCCTCCCCTTCCCTCCATCCACCACTGCTCTGATTTTGGTGTCGTCAGTGAACAGACTTACCTTGCTCACCACCCAATGTGCAATGTCAGATATGAAGAGCCCAAATAATATTGGCATCAACATTGAGCCCTGTGGCACCCCACTCATCACCAGCCTTGGAGTTGAGAGCTCCCCTCTCACTACCACCCATTGCAGCCTCCCACTCAGCCTGCTTGAAATCCAGTTCATCATTTTTGCCCCTACCTCTACACCATTTAGTGAATGCCCAAACCACCCATGAGGCACAGAATCAAAGGCCTTGCTGAAGTCTAAGTAAAGAACATCCACTGCATGACCTTTATCCAGCTCACCTGTCACCCAGTCATAATATTGTATCAGGTTGGTTTGACAAGACTTCCCTGAAATGAACCCATACTGCCTTACATCCTGGAGGCCATTGTCCTCCAGATACACCAGTCTTTCCTTTAGTATCATCTCCATGAGTTTGACACTATGGAGGTGAGACTTACTTGATGATAATTACCCAGTTTATCCCTTGGTCTGCTCTTGTGTAATGGCACTACATGTGCCATCCTCCAGTCCAGTGGGACAAATCCTGACTCCAGTGAGGTGCTATACAGATCTGCCCATGGCTCTGCCAACACCTCTGCCATCTCCCTCAGCACCCTGGGGTGGATACCATCCAGCCCTGGTGCCTTGTCTACCTCCGGTGCCCTCAGTCCCTCTAGGAGTAGACTTGCCTCAATTCTTCCATCTGTCACCTCCTCTCCCCCTGTCCCCACCCTTCCAGCCCATGGTGGTAGGGTCTTCCCTTTTCTTCCATGAACACTGAACAAAAGTATTCATTTAGTGCTTCTGCCTGCTCCTCCTCCTTTTCTGTTCACTCCCCAACCCTTTTTATCCTCACCATTGTCTCCTTGCACTTCCTTTTCTCCTTGATGTATCTGAAAAAGTCTTCCCTCATTAATTCCCTGTGCTAATATCAGCTCCCTTTGGGTCTTGGTTTCTCTTACTTTTCTGGTCACCTCCCTGGACCATGTTGTATACTCCTCCCTGTCCACTTCCTTCCCTGTTCTCCTATACATCTGGTGTGCCTCTCATTTTGCTCTCACCACCCCCACTACCTCACTGTTCAACTAGCATGGTTTTTGTGCTCAGCTGCTCTTACTCTGTGTCTTGGTGTAGGCTTCTGTTGCCTCTGTAATCCCCATTTAATAATATCCCATTTCTGCTCTTCTTCCATCTCCTGCCTTATGCCCTCCAGTTTCCCTTTCAGTACTTCCTGCATCCTCAAAGAGTCTGCCCCCCTGAAGTTTATCACCTGAGTAACTGATTTCTCTGGCTCCCCATTCATCGTGATATTAAACCACACCGTTTGGTGATTGCTGTCGGCTAGTGGGTCCTCTTCCTTTATTTCCCTTACTGCCTCCCCATTTGACAATACCAGATCTAAAGTGTTCTTTAGCCTAGTAGGTACACTAACCAACTGTGCCAGGAGACCCTCCTTGATCACATCCAGGAGCACTTGCTCCCTAGCACTGGAGGTGATCAGAATGCTCCAGTCAGCCCCCAGCAAGTTGAAATCCCCCACGATGACCACCTTCCCTTTTCTACATACCTTTCTGATTTGTCATGCTAATTCCCTATCAAGCTCCTCAGACTGGGATGGTGGCCTGTATACCACCACAAACCTCAGTTTCCTACCCCTTGAGTCTAGGAGCTGCAGCCAGATTGCCTCTGTTCTCCTTTCTTCCCCCTTGTCCCTTTTGCATTTTATCCCATCCCTCACATAGACTGCCACCCCACTGCCCCTTCTTATCTTATCACCTTCTTCTTAACACCTCACCGCATGTATCCAGTACCAAAAACTTTCAAATCCCCATCGAAATGTAACTCTACGCAACTGTAATGCCATTCTGCACCACAGGTTCAGAAAAACATTTTTGGCTGGATTTGAAAAGTTACAGCTATACTATTCATGAGGTGGTGTGAGAAAATGGCAATGTTGAAAATTTGGAGGGAAAACATGAAAAATTGGTGAAGTTACAAGCGTGTGTAGAAACTGAGCAACACATGCTTGTAACATGGTCATTTTTTTAATGTTGTTCACCAAATTTTCAACATGGGTTTTTTGGGACCTCCCCTCATGAACACTGGCACTGTGATATCATTAATCCATACAGAAAGTTGATTTTGCACGACTACGCTACCATACCCTACAGGTGCGAAAACACATTTTGGGCAGGATGTGAAAAATGACAGCTGAATTCTTCATGAGGAGGTGTTACAAAAAAGATAATATTGAAAACCTGGAGTGAAAATATAAAAAATTGGCGAAGTTATGAGTGTGCATAGAAACTAAGCAATGCATGCTCGTAATGCAGCAATTTGTTGGAATTTTTTTCACCAGATTTGCAACATGGGCATTTTGGGACCCCATCTCATGACACTGTCACTGTCATTTTGTTAATCAGTCCCAAAAGGCTATTTCATGCAGCAACCACAAAATCACCTTTTGGGACAGAGTAATGAAATGACAGTGACAGTGTTCATGAGGTGGGGTCCCAACAACTCCATGTTGAAAATGAGGTGAAAAAAATCTCATAAAATGGGCAAGATAGCAACATAAGTTCAAAATACCATAGTCTGCCATTATTCGGTGTTTACCTTGATTCCTCAGTTCATGGTTCAGTTTTGAAGAGTATAGATGTGTCCTGGTCCAGAGAAGATCGCAGACTTCAACCTCGGGAGGGAAGTATGGGTGGGGGGGTGCAGGGAGGTGGGTGTGCAGAGGGAGTATTGGGATGAGGAAGGAGGGTACAGGGAGACAATGAGGGACTGTTTTCTTTTTTATAGGTTTAAAAAAAATAGACATTGGGGATTGTTTTCTTTATTCCAGTGACTATTGGACTATACATTGATTTGGTACACTGGGAATGGGCTCCCCAATGAACCACAGTTTTGGGGGGTGACAAATAACTAAGGACATTGGGAGTAGACTCCCCAGTGTCCAAAACTGGCAGTGCTGGGTGGGTGCTAGTGACAACATGGGGATTCGGCTTCCCATGTTGGAAAATTAAAAAAATATATATTAGTGGACACTGGGAGTGAGCTCCCCAGTGTCCCACAATGGCAGCGAGGGGATTCTACAGCTGACATGGGGATTGGGCACCCTGATAGCTATATTTTTTTGTGGGGAAAAATGAGGAAAGTGACCAGAGGGTGGCAAAAAGGATTCCTTTTTCACCACTCGCTAACGGAATTGAACATTTAAACTGTTAATTAAACACCCTAGGAGGTTGCATTGCATGCAGCCACTTAGAAATCCATCTAAGGGAGTCAGGATGAACAAGATACATACAGTATCTTGGTGTATCTTGATAGCTTAATTTATGTGGGTTTTCAAATAAAAAAAACAGAAAACAAGATGGTGGCACAGGTCAAAAGATTTTTTTCTCATGAAGAGGGATTCCAAACCTCATGAAGAAGAACTGATCTTGTGAGACTCAATCCTTCTTCACGAGATGAAATCCCCCTTCATGAGAAATACCTCTATAAGAGAAATGGAAAGTTCAGCAAAGTTCCATAGGATATAATGGGAACTAAAAAACTTAATAACTTTGCAACCGATCAATGGATTTGTACAACATTTTCACTGTCTGTTCTTCTGCCAATGTTCGTAATACCCTGTAAAAATCAGGCAGACATGCCACACTGTATGGCTGCAAGGTGATGAGGAAAAAACAGCAAAACAGGGTGTTTGTTTTACTTTTTTTCACTATCTGGTTCTTAGAATCTGCACATCCAACCAGAACACAGCTTGCCACATCAGGAGATCTACCCAAAGGACAGCAGATTCCAAATTGCGTGCAAATCTGTTGAACGGTTGCAAAGTTATTAAAGTGCACAATTTCAGGTTTAACATAGAAAATGCTGCTCAGCTCTAACTAAACAGGTATGACCACACCTGTATAATATCTATCTATCTATCTATCTATCTATCTATCTATCTATCTATCTATCTATCTGACATGCCATGAGGCAGCTGAAAATATCACTGATATTTTTGACCACCCTGTGGCATGTGTGATTCATGCAATGTCACTCTGGTGTTTGTTGGCTTTTTTGTGGTGGTTTTGGTGTGGTTTTGCAGCATTTGTGGTATAATTTGGTGTCTTTGTGACTGTGGTTTTCAATCTTGTTGTGCCATTTTATATGGGGGTATGGGCTGCTGTTTTTCCCATAGGATTGCATTGGTGGTTTGTGATTAGCTATTGTACAATGGGAACCTTTTTCCTATTGGTTAGTATTGTGGTGACCCAAGTGGGGCATGTGTGTTCATTGGAGGGTGTGGTGCTAGTTGTGATTGGTTGAGCGTGGCTGTCCATCTTGTAGTGGGTGTTTGTGATTGGCTGTATTATTATTGGGTGGTCTATTTAAGTTCACATTTTGCATATTCTTTAGTCACCGGCTGGAGGGCCTCGTGGAGTGTGCTTGTACATGGATGTTCCATTGTGGATGATGCCATCAGAGACTGGGCCAGTAATGCATATTGTGGAGCATTGGATCATGGTGTATTAGAGGCTGATTGGTGTTCACTGTCTGTGGTGTCCATGGAATGGACTGTACTGGGAGGAGCATTGACCTGGAAGGATGCTGGACAGTGAGATGGTCCATAGTGGTTTACTAGAGTGGTGGTGAGCATCTGTGGATGCTGTTGGTGGTGTTGGATGATGGGCATGTTATTCCTTGGCTTCTTTGAGGATATTTCTTTTTTTATCTACCTGTGGAGTCAGTTTGGATTACTTTTGTCAGCCAGCTTGTTTTTAATTTTCGTATCTTTTCCTTTTTTTTTTTATGCCATTGGGTATATTTGGATGACTTTTTTTCGGACAGCTTTTTTTAAATTTTTCTTCTACTTTTTTTGTTGTGTGTGGTTTCTTTTTGTGGTTTTCTGTGCTATTGGACATATTTGGATTCATTTTTTTGGTCTATTTTTTAAGCTTTTTGGGGGTGCATTATTTTGAAAGACAAAGACTACTGTGGATTTATCATTCAAAAACTTTATTGTGGATTACAGCAAGAAATTTGTTGACATTTTATTGTTTTTGGGGAGGGCATGTAAGTTAGATAATCTGTGTACAATACGTCAGTGTTTTTTAATTTTTTCATTTACAGGTACAGAAATGATGTCAACAAGTATTCTGCAATCATTCTTTTTCCGGGTTTCAACAGTTTGGAAACTTTCATTTTCTGAGACAAAAAAATGTTTTTTGCAGATTTCTTTATGCAGGGTCAATGTGGTTGAACTGTTGGCTGTGAAAACTATTGAATCAACTTTTTAATTTTATCTCTAAGCTCCAGTTCTTATGTAGAAATGATGTAAATAAATGTCCAACTCTATTTTTTTCTTCAGTTTCAATGTCCAAGGCCTTTGAATAGTGGTTGTTTTTTTGGCTTAGTCATTATCAGTGGTTTTGAGATGTGGTAGTTCTTTTCCCCTCAGTGGTTGACGTCTGACTGGAAGCTATTCAAATGTTGCTGGTTTTTCAAGAAGGCAGGGCACGTGCTGTGGTTTTGTTGCTAATGGAAACAGTGTGAGCCCCTACAGTTAAGGGTTATTTTGTGTTCATGCTGGACCTACTGTGTGAATACATTTGGCCATGGGATACCTACAGTGAGGATAAACATGATATTCTCACTGTAGGTCTCATCTACCCTGAGAATATGGGAAACATATGCCATTTTTTATCCTCAAAGGCACTGCATATATATATATATATATATATATATATATATATATATATATATAGATAGATATAGATAGATATATATATATATATATATATATATATATATATATATGTATATGTATATGTATATGACACTGGTGGCATATGGACATACAGACACCTTTCAATTTGCCGCAGTCACAATGGTGTGGTCATTTAGTCGAAAAGACTTGCCATCGCCAGGAGAGAGTTCACGGGCAAAAAGGAGATACAGCATCTATTTACTGGTGATAGCACGATGGTTGTCTTCATGACATTTTGCACCATTACAGATGGATGAGCTAAATTAGTGAAAGCATTTTGCCTGGGACACCATGAAGTACCCTTGTTTAAAATTCATGTAATTTTACAGCTGAAACAGTTGGGGGCAAGATAAGCCCTGCAAATGCAATGACATTTTGAAATAGCTGCCATTAATGTCCTATGTCACATGGTGCCAACTGCTGAACTGTCTGACTGCACGTTCCACCTCAGACAGGCCATGTGGCACCGTGTACAGCAGGAGGGGTTACAGCAGCAGTGTGTGCAGGATGAAGAGTTTGCTTACAAGGTACGCTGCATCCTGGGTTTGGCATTTGTGCCACCACACAGTGTGGAATGTTATTTTGAAATCCTCCAAGATGATGAGCAGTTTGCTGAATTAGAATGCCTACTGGACTACTTTAAGGACAATTATATCAGTCGATTGTCTAGAAATCGAAAAACTAGGCAACAACCACATTTCAAAATCAGTTTTGGAACCAAGTTGACAGAGTACTGCAAGATCTACCAAGAAGCAATAATGCTATCGAGGCATGGCATAGAGTTTTTACCAAAATTGTGTGTATCAGCCACCCAACCTGTGCTAAACTGGCCAGCAAATTTAAACAAGAACAGCATGCAGTAGCCATTCAGAGGCAACAGATGGAGTTTGGTCAACAACCACCAAGACAAAACAGCAAATAATCCAGAGTTATTAAAGTGTTTCAGTCAGAATGTGCAGATTTTGAACACAGGCAGCTAAAGCAGTATTTACATGATATACTGTAGCAGCTCTTATTGAAATAAATGTAGACAAGGCCTATGGGCAGACTAGATGGACCATATGGTCTTCTTCTGCCCTCACTGTCTATGTTTCTATGTTGCCTGAAAGATTTTATGAGTTTGCTTTTACATGTACCTTTTATGCAAATCAATATGCCCATAAACCACACATGCACAATGTTGTCTTACTTGGCACAGTATTCATTTACATTTCAATTTAGAACTCTATGCACTTTACCTTAGCATTGTACAAGCATAATATGTTATTTTTGTTGATTATTGGTATTGGTTTAATGGTTTTATGCTGCTGTTCTTTCTTTTGTGTGTGTGTTTTTATGTGTGATTTTAAATAATTTAAATCATTTTAAGGCAGAAATAAGCTGTGCTACATTACGCCCTTCTTCTGCTATTTTCCTATCTGTTTTATTTAAAAACTGCATGGCATGGCAAGAGAGTGTTTTTTTTGGGGGTGTGTGGGGGGAATATGGGGATGAGAAAGAATCCTGGTAAATTTATTAAAACATATTCCGTCTACACTGACAGATGTCTGGGGCCAATTTACCTGCACTGCATGATGAGATATCAGGGGAGTGGTGTCTAATTGACTGTTCCATTCTGTGTTTTGCTCCTTTTTGTCTGGTGACCAGTAATAACAGTGTCCATTCCGGTAACTGTCTTTTGTCCCTGTGACATAATGTCCACTACTAATTAACCACAACATTATGTCCGGGAACCAAACATCTGTACACGGACATTGGCTAGCACAGTTGTCACTGCCATCTGGGAGACAAGACTTCACATGCTGTCTTGAGTTTTCCCAGTCTTATAACAAGAGATGCTATGACGTTTGCAGAGAAGAGGCACATGGATTTTAGATGGGAGGATGCACTCCCCTGCATTCTTGTAACCCCTATTTGGAGTATCAGTGGGAAATTGACTATAGGAAGTCTGAATTTTTGTCACAGTCAACTGCCATGGCAAGGAACTGCCCTGTTATGCTGTTCGGCATGGTCTACAGTTGGCTAAATCCCTCCTGTCTTCAGTCCGGGACAGCTATTTCTGCAGAAAAGTTTGGGTGATTCTTTGCCAACAAAGTGGGCTCCATCAGGGTGTGTGTTTCCTCTTTCAGCCCAGTCGGCTCCCTGGGATACAACCTCTGCAGTGTTGGTCTGAGTTTCAGCTGGTTTTGACAGAAGAGGTTCTATGAGTTCTCACTAGTGTGCGTCCCACTACCTGTGCCTTGGATCCAGGCCCAATGTTGCTTTTTATCAGCTGCGTGGACTGGCTGAATCCTGTATTTGTGGAGAGTGTCAGGCGATCACCTAGGGAGAGAATTTTTTACACTCTCTAAAAGAGGCTGTGGTGAGACTTCGCCTTAAGAAACATTCTCTTGACCCTGATGTTCTCACAAACTATAGGCCTGTCTCTCATCTTCCCTTTCTAGAAAAGATTTTTGAGAAGGTAGTGGTTGACCAACTTGTGGAGCACCTGGAATCACTCCCCATCTATGACCTCTTCAGTCTGGATTTTGGCCTCGACACAGCACTGAGACAGTTTTGGTCTGGTTAGCACATGATCTCTTCATGCTGAGGGACCATGGACATTATACTATTCTTGTGCTCCTGGACCTTTCATCTCCATTTGACATGGTTGATCATGAGTTACTGCTGGAACATCTGTGGGAGTATGTTGGCACTACTGGTACTGTTTTTTGCACTGGTTCCACTCCTTCCTCACTGGTAGATCACAGCATGTGTTCCTTGGGAATATTTCCTTGGGATCTTTCAGACTGCCATATGGGGTTCCTCAGGAGTCCATTTAAGAGCCTCTGCTGTTCTCCATGTGCATGCTTCTGCTTAGAGAGATCTTGAGACGGTACAGTCTGGGTTTTCACTGCTATGCAGATGACACTCAGCTGTATCTGTCTTGTGCCCCCGATGTCCTTTCTGCCTCAACTACACTGAATGACATCTGGAAAAAGTGTCAGAGTGATGAGAAACATTGACACTTATGTCCGTCTGTGTGAGGGGGTGCACTTGCTCCATGTTGTGTGTCTATTTTTGTTATTAAAATAAACAACTTTTTTATTGGGACCTAGCGTGATGGTCTGTCTGTTCCACTGGTGAGATGAGGTTCCTCCTTTACTTTTTGCTGTGTTGCACGTTTGTACCTTGGCTTCCAGGTGAGTGCTGGAGCCACCGACTTTTGTTTTGGACACTGAATCATTGATTAGCTGAGGTCAATGACTGGATGTCTACAAACTTGCTGTGTCTCAACCCTGGCAAGACTGAGGTTATGGTGATCGAGCCAGGACATGGGGGTATTTTCATTGATGGGAGGCTCCCTCACCTTATGGTTGATGGTTGTCCTCTCTCAGTGACTGGGATGGTGAAGGATCTGGGCATTATTCTTGACGACTGGTTGGATCTTCAAAATCAGGTTGCCTCAGTCATCAGGTCTGGTTTTGATCATTTCCGAAATATCTCCAGGATCCCCCCATTCCTGACCCCACTGATCTGACTACAGTCATTCATGCCTTTGTCACCAGTTGAGTCAATTACAGCAATGCCCTATACCTAGGGTTATCTGGAGGCTTGATTTGTTGCCTACAGCTAGTGCAGAATGCAGCAGCCATGTTGTTGACTGGTACCTCTAAGAGGGAGTATGTTACTCCTGTTCTGCAATTTCTGCATTGGCTGTCTGTGAGTGTGCATATCACCTTCAAGATTGGCTTGTTGACTTACAAGGGCCTATGCTGTTTGGGACCTGACTACCTCAAAGAGCTCCTGAATCCTGTACTCTCTGGTCCACCCTCTATGCTCTGGTACAGCTGACTTACTAGTTGTTCTGCCCTCACGCTTGAGAAGATCTGGAGACAGGGCCTTTGGGGTAGCTACTCTACTCCTATGGAATTCTCGTCCTTCTTATATTAAGGCAGCCAGCTTGGTGGAGGCATTTAAAGCCTCTTTTAAGACTTAATTATTTGAAAAAGCATTTGATCTTATTTCAATTTTTATACTGAGTTGTGCTTATTTATTTTATCTTTTTTATTGTGTTATATAAAGCACTCTGAGCATTTGGATAGGGCTCTATAAAAATAAAAGTTCCCTTGCCTTGCAATGCCCTGCTCGCTGAACACGGACTGGAAATGGCATCAGATATCAAGGAATTTTTACCCAGAGGAGTAGATGTGGCTATTGCAGTTCTGAATACCAAGAATGGGGCAGGTGAATAAAAACAGAAAAAGGAGGGATCCAGCTGCATAAAAATGCAGGGCTCTGGTAGATATGATACATGCTACTTTATCTGCTTTTTGATGTTTTTTAATTATTTTAATAATCTTCTAATGTTGCATAACATTTTCTACAGGGATGCTTCAGTATAAATATTGGAATAATATGAGTAAGTGTTAGGTGAAGCTCCTTGCACAAACAAATGCTTACAATGGAAATTAATTTTAGTGCATCAAAGGCACACCTCTAGAGGTGATATGACTAAATCCCATTGGGCTGGATTTTCATCTTGTCCTTTTGGAGATCAATTATCTCCTAAAATGGGTCTGACTTGTAATCTGAAAAGATAACTAAAGTTCCGTGCCATTTGCAGCTCTTTTAAAAGTTGGAAATTACATGTCAATTCACTTTTTAAAACAGGTCTTTTTTTGATGTGAAAATTGGCTGACTACGGACTCCTGCAAGGAAACATCTCACAGCTGCCATTCTTACATGAAAACCATGCCTGTGTTTTGATCATTAATTTGAGCTTCTGCTGTAGATTAATTAAGTCGTTTCTTTGCATCTCTTATCTATTTGATCTGATCTATAGGTGCACTCTCTTTTAACAAGTACAAAGCCAGCAGGAAGCACTGAGAACAGTAATGCACCTTAAACATACACAGTAGAAGCAACACCAGCCTCTTAAAGTTTATCATATCTCTGCTAGTTTCCAGTTTATTTGGTCACTGTGTTTGATAATGGCAGGAAGCACATTGAGAGCAGTGCTTAATGAAAGCCAGGCAGGAACAATGACTAGCCCATGTTAGATCATCCTGAGATATAGACAGTGGCTAACAGGGATGTGTACATCAAAGCAAAGTAGAATCAACACTTAAACTTACATACAAGGTTTGTCAAACAAATAGTGTAGCTGCCAAATTGTGTTCACACACAATGTGTGTTTGTGTCAAACTACACATCAATATATAGTAAATGGAGATGAACAACCAAATATGTGAGAATCTAGTCCATTATCATCAGGCAGCAGTACTGCATTCCTTTGTTTTCCATATAGAGACTACAGGATGGGCAACTATGCACAGCAGCATGTTCTGCCACAGAGGGAATCTGATTCCCTCTGACCTCCAGAGCAAAGCTCAAGAGGTCTATGGGAATCAAAGCCCTGAGGCAGCAGAACACACTGATTGTGCATAAAGTTGATCATCAGAATTTTTTTATAGTGTATAGTATTATGAAGTGTGTGCAGTAGTTCTTTCACTTTCAGAATAAAACTGACTTATGCAGTCTTTAGAGGTTTCAGAAAGCCGTTGTACCACAGAAGGTCACAATCACACTCCATAACCTTTGAAGTGTGGTACAACAGCGTATTGAAAGGGATGGAATTCTGAACAGAGCAGTGCTATACTATACACTATAATACATTATACCTAAGCCACATTAGTGTAGTTGACTGGTGTCTGTCATGTACTTCGGGGTCCTCCACCATTTTATGAGGCTAACTAGGATACTTTGATGTCTCTGGGGTGACTACTGGGTAATCAAAATTAAGGGGTACTTTAAACTGTTCAAGAACAGCAATACAAAAGTAAGTTCTCCACAAAAATGTCTTTAGTTAAACAGTAGAGGTTTATTTTGTGCAAGCTGGACTCCCTTGCTATTCCCACAGCTAGGACTAGACACAAATGAGCCACCTTAGTTACTTGGTCATACAAGATCCCAGACAGGGGATCTCAGTTATTTCAAAATAAGTCCATTTGGTGTTTCATTTCATAAGTATAATAGTTATAAAAAAGATGGTCATCTAGAGTAACGTGCTAGCTGACTTATCATGAGTATCATCAACAGCAAGTTACAGGACTGCCAAGGCACAAAAATTACCACTCAGGAGGGACCCACCGTCTGGGGATTAACACAGAGGGCACACTGGCATTTTTCCTCTGTCCACCCAGCATGCTGCCTATAAGCATTTTATTTAGCATAGTATTTCTGGGACCACTGAGTGGAAGCCATAGTTTTAGCTGTACTTTATTGTACTGGGAGCATCTTAGAATTGTCCAAGACAGCCTTCAATGCATTATGTTGTCTCCTCCTTTGACAAGAAACTGAACTAGCATACATCCAGTAAGGTGACCCACTTTCTAGTCCCTAAAGGAGCTCCTGGTTATGGACTCTGCTACTTCCAACCCAGAGCAGTTTTGTCTCAGCCTCTGACTGAGGAAAATGAGCAGCCCCTAAATCACTATGGGCGTACTGGGCAGATACAGAGTGTGCACTATCAGTTCCTCCCTTTGGAGTTGATTGGCACTTAAATCACTAGAAAACAGCACCACCCCTTTCACAGGTATTCCCATCAGGCCAGAGAGGAAGCAGACCATAATAACTAACTCACATTTGTTATGGGGTTACATTAATATTTTCATGTAATTTTAGAATTTTTTTTATGCCATTACCATGGTTTTCTCTGCGTTTTCCTCCTTTTGCCAGCTTGCAAGCCTCTCACTAGACTTACAGGTTTCTGTGGTCATACCTCAAGTCCAAATCACCTGAAAGACCCATGTCCACTGCAGTAAGAAAACACTTTCACAGTAGGCCTGGGCACGTAAGTGGTTGGACGTATACTATCCTTGGGGTGTCGTGTCAGAAGTGAGTCAATGGAGGAAATAACAAGACATGAGTGTAGTGAGAGCAGTAATATAATTTTGTAACAAGGTGTATTCTTCCCAAATTTGTCCATTCCTCTTCCCACTCTAACATCCTACCTGACATGTCACCTGACCTGGAGGTGTTGTTGTATGGTCACATGAGAAGACCAAGGCAGCACACAGTCCAATAGAGGTAAGCATTCAAACTGAGATAGAGCACCCACCCTCCCCCATATTCTGAGTGCCTCCTATGTTTTGTTTCACAGAAACCACTGGCCCAGAAAGTGGGGTCAGACTCACATATTGAACCAAAGCTGCCAACCTGGAAAGGCAATGTGCTCAACTGGGGCCAAAATGGGAAAAGTGGTGCATAAAGTGGAATCATCTGTCAGAGGAGCTGGTCAATGTCAATGTTTATTTGGGGACCAGTTTCAAGAGGGGAGTAGGATAGACACATTGTACTGGTGGGAATGAGTGGGGAAGTGGTTGGAGCTACTGGGAGAGGAGGGATTAGTCCAATCAGATCTGCAGGATATTGACCTGCTAGAGGCCTAGCCAGAGCTATGCTTACAGAAATATAAGTGTGCTGCGTACATTCAGAATGCATGTCACAAGCTTAATTGTGCAATGTTTGCATGTGGTTCACATACACAAAGTAAACCTATGTGAACCAGGTCTAAAAAGCACATCAGGTTCACATGCTGCAAGCTTGACATGTGTGCAGCATGTAAGCTGGTATGAACATTTTCTAAAAATCACATCAGGTTCACATGTTGCATGCTTGCCATGTGTGTAGCAACTAAGCTATGCTGGCCCCCTTCCTAATTCCCTCCTCTTCCCACTCCCTGCCTTGAATGACATGTTAAACTAATGTGTATTTATTTGCTGTTCTCTTATTCTGTATTTTGTAATACAAATTGCTTAATTGCTTGTGAAACCAGCCTGTTTTCCATTATGGATCTGTACCCCCCCATTGACGTGGAACCTTTGTAAATGAGCTGCTTGGTGCTCAAAGGTACTTGTAATCCTAGATTGAATAAATAAATAAAAGCTGGTGTAAATGTCATCTAAAAAAACGCATCACCCTTACAGAAAAAATTATGTGAAATGTTTTCTTGCTGCAGACATAAAACTAGCCAAGTGATATGCGTGCTGCAAGTATGATTTAAATGTTAAATTGGAACCGACTGCATGCATATGGCATGCATGCAGCAAGCAAGTGTGGAAACCATGATTTTTATGTTAAATTGGAGAAGACTGCATGCATGTGGCATGTATGTAAAAAGCAAGTGGTCACTTATAACTGCACACGTAAAGTTAAAAGTTAAGTGACTTGCTCAAACCATGCACAAGTGGGCGATGATGAGATTCAAACCCAGGTCTCCATGCCTCCAAGTCTTCTGGTTTGCAGTTCATAGAAACATAGAAACATAGAAGTTGATGGCAGATAAGGACCACAAGGCCCATCCAGCCTGCCCATTTCTTTTTCTAAAAGCAGCCACACCCAACATGGGGCCCGAACCCACGACCCTGAGATTAAGATTCTCATGCTCTACCAACTGAGCTAGCCAGTGCCTTTAACCACTAAGCCACACTGTCTGCACACATATGGCTCACATGTATTTCAATAGATACTGTATCTGAATACATCTGCATGCATGCAGAATGCTTGTAGCCACTGTTATGCTTTTCAGTTTTCTTCTCTCCCTTATCTCATTTTCACAGTTGAACTGTATCACACATGCCAGTGGAAACACATGTGGTTTTACCCACCCCAATACACAAACTTACCCACACAAACCACCTAATTACTTCTGTCTGGTCTGTACTCCTACTATTTTCTCTCCATAGTTTTGAATGCTTCCATGCAAACAGACTTTAAGGTGCAAACACAACAGTAGCAATAACACCACACACACACACACACACACACACACACACACACACACACACACACAGCCAGTCCTCCCTCATGCACACACACTGTAGTGGGTATAGCCATGCTGCTATAGACAACCCACCAAGTATAGATATAAGTAAAAGGCTCTTGCTTGAGTACTACGAAGCCAGAGGCAGGAGTCTTTAAGAGATGATGTCCTTGGGTCAGACTGTTGAGATGTACCCCCTTGAAATGAATGGAGTTGTTTTCTATTACTATTTTATACATTCTAATGCTGAGTTGGAGAATAATGAAGGTCACTGTTCTACTAACAAGGCCCTTGTTAGTCGAGCAGTGGCCTTCATTAATCTCCAACTCTCAATCAATAATGTATAAAATAGTAATAAAAAATACCCCCATTCATTTCAATAGTGCATACCCCTGCAGCCTCGTTTGCCCTTTGTCATAATGTGCCTGAGCATGGGGATGTGGAGGTCAGCTTCACTGGGGGAGAAGGGGGCATAAGCCTGACTATAGTGGTGCTCCAATAGACTGTGCATATCATAATGCTCAACTGGCCATGAATGCAAGGGATAGCTCTAGAATGTCTGTAACATCTCTAAAAGGAGCAACTTATTTGTCTTGACTGAAAAGTGATATGTAAATCAGGAAAAATTCAAATGTATAAGATTCATCTGTATATACCCCAGAGCAGTGATTCAGATTTGGGCTTAAACCCACCCAGTTACTAACCTATTTTTTTTCTGGCTGAAGTTCTGCCCCCCCCCAAAAAAAAAAAAGAACGTTGCCCAGATTTTTGTCCCTGACTCCATTCCATTCAATACCCATCCCCTATGGATCATGAAGCTGCCCAAAGGTGAAAAAACATGAAAAATGCATCATTTCAGTCCTTCCTCCTTCCCCAATCCCTCTGTAAAAAAAATAATTGCTTTTACTTATCCAGCTATATGGCCAGAACCTGTGCCTGGCATAGTGTGTCACCAGCTCAGTCCACTCCCCCTCTCTTATTCCTCCAGAAGCTGGATGCTAGAACCAACCATTACAGGCCCACAACATGGTCCATGACCAAGTCACCTCACTAACCAAACCAACCCAACCTGGGCTGCTTGATTCTTGCTTGGCTGCTGCTGTGGCTGCTGCCACATGGCACTAATCAAGGCCTATGAAGGCCACCCACACTGCTGACACCACTACTGCTAAGCATAGCTTGCTGCTGTAGGGGTCTGTGCTGTTTGTTTTTGCCAGGGGAGCCTAGGGGAGTAAATAGGAAGCCTAGTCATGAGTTAGGTTCTAGCTCACCTTCTGCCCCTTCAGCCACCAGGGGAGACGGAGACTCACTAACAGTAGAACAACAAAAATATGCTGCCACAACACTGCTATTGAGAGGTCAGTGCTCACTGACTCCTCCAAGCTGTAGTGTGCAGTCTGTCTACTCTGTGGCAGGAAAAGCAGTGTTGCACTTGCAAGTCTCATGCACTCTTTCTTGGCTGGAGTTCATCCACATCATAGGTGACTGTGCTGCCACTAATAGGTGGAGAGAGTGGGTAACACAATATAGACACAATCAAGTCTAGAGAGTACCTGCAGTGTGAGCACACACATGCCAGGTGGGCACTTATTGTGCAAAAGATTAAATCCAAATTTAAAGCCATTATTGCCACACCATAAGAGCGACCTGCAGTAGGCACAAATACGGGGGTTGGGGGTAACTGCCCACCTTTGCCCCACCTAAATGGCACCCCTCCTTACTGGTAGAAATTCATTTTCAGGTGCTAATGCAATGGTTTACACTGTGTTCTGAGGTACTGTATCTCCAAGTTTCATGATGTGTACTGATCATCATGTGGTCAGAAGAGTGGCAACTGGGGTTTAATGCAAAGAAGTGCAAGCTCATGAACATAGGGAAGAGAAACCCTGAAGCCACCTATAGGCTGGGAGTGTAGTTGCTGGCAGTCACAAGCGAAGAAAGAGACTTTGGCATCATCATCACTGATGACCTGAAATCATCCAAGCAGACCACTAAAGCAGTAGGTAAGGCTGGGGAATGTTGGGGTGTATCAGTAGGGGTATCATAAGTCATAAGATGGAGGCAATAATCCCTCTTTACAAGACACTGAATAGGCCCCATCTGGGGTACTGCATGCAGTACTGGAGGCCACACCTTCACAAGGACAGTAACCAAATTGAGGCAGTCCAGAGAAGGGCAACCAAAATGGTGCAGGGACTGCATCAGAAAACATATGAGGACAGATTAACAGAGCTCAATATGTATACACTAGAGCAAAGGAGGGAGAGAGATGATATGATCCAAGCATTCAAACACCTTAAGGGCATTAACAAGGTGAAAGAATCTAACATTTTTCAATATAAGAAACATAGCAGAACAAGAGGACACAGCATGAGATTAGAGGGAGGCTGATTAAGGGGTAACGTGAGGAAGTTCTTTTTCACAGAAAGGGCGGTGGATGCATGAAACAGCCTACCTTAGGAAATGGTGGCTGTGAATACAGTGCAGGGCTCAAACAGGCATGGGATAGGTGTAAGGGTGCAATGCAGATGAGTATGAATAGATAGGCCATTAACAAAGCAAAGGCTGATGGCACATCTATAAGGTAGAAAAAGAAATGAGCAGACTGGATGGGCCTTGTGGTCCTTGTCTGCTGTCAACTTCTATGCTTCTATTTTTCTACGTTAGTGTCCCTCATTGTCCCTCATTTTGAGTGTCATTGTCCCTCATTTCAGTGACAACATGTGAGGTATGGTGCATGCTTCCAAGACCCTACTCAGCACAAAGAGTGCTGAGCATGGCCATAGTGTATTTGCTCAATACAGAATGACAAAGGGAAAGTTAGTGAGATGAAACAGTCATGGAGAAACACATTTGTAGCACTAAATAAGGGATTTGCATGGTCCAAAACCAAAAGGATAGGCTTCCCAACACAGAGGCCACTTTTGGTACATTTGGAATGGGGGATGTTGACTGGCTATATCCTAGGCATTTAATGCAGTAAGCAAACAATACTTTACAAATTAACGTTGATTTAATGACAAAAATCAAAACCCATTAAACAACTTTAAAAAAGATCAGAATTAATGAGTTTACCTAATCTTTATGAAAATTCTAATAAAAATGTATTTTAATGTTTCTAATTGCTAGCAGTATAAGAAATAGAAGCTGATGTATTTTTTAGATGAGATTTTCACCAGCTTAGCTGCTGCACATATGGCAAGCATGCAGCATGTGAATGTGATGTGATGTTTAAATGATGTTCACACCAGCTTAACTGCTGCACTCATTTTACAACACTCAAACCTGATGTAGTTTTTAGATGTTCACACCAGCTTACCTGATACACACATGTCAAGCTTGCAGCATGTGAACCTGATTTGCTTTTTAGACCTGGTTTGCTTAGGTTCACTTTGTGTACGTGAACCGCGTGCAAACATTGCACAATGAAGCATGTGGCATGCATTCTGCATGTACACAGCACACATATATTTCTGTAAGGGCAGTTTAAATTTTTCATGCTACTGCTAGCACATAGAGCCATTAAAATGCATTTTTCATTGATTTCCCATTAAAATTAGGCAAACTCATTAATTCTGATCCTTTTGCAAGTTGTTTAATGGCTTTTGAGTTTTGTCTTTAAATCGCCATTAATTTGTAAAGTATTGTTTGCCTACTGCATTATGTTATGTTAAATGTTGGATTCAATTGCAAAAAAAAAAGATACTTCTATCTCAATTTGATGTCCAATAAAGTTTGAAAGTTTGAAATGCCTAGGATATAGTCAGCCAACATCCCCCATTCCAGATGTGTGAAGAGGGGCCTCTGTGTTGTGAAGCTTGACCTCTTTGTTTCAGGCCAAGCAAATCCCCTTAATTTCTACCACAAAGATCTGCAACAGGGTTGATATACAAGGTGGGTGGAAAGGATGAGCAAGGACTTGGCAAGATTGGAGACATGGTCAAAGGTATGGCAGCTTAGATTCAATAAAGTAAACTGCAGAAAATAAAAGCACTGACCACTGAGGTACATAAACTGAAAATCTATTGAGACAAGTTGTAAAATTCCTTTTTTACATACAGACGCTTCGGAAAAGTGAAAACACTACCCCTGTGGCCTCAACTGGTTTCGCTCCTGTGTGCTTCCTCAGGGAGGCCGGCCATGGGATGAATCAAAATATTTAATGGCACCCACACCTGAGTGCAATTATGTGAAGTAAGTGGATACTAAAGTAAAAACAAATACAAAACCCCCACATCAACAAGTGGTATTGCTTGTTACAGCATAAAAATACTATTCTTTAGGAGCAGAGGCACATTTGCACATTAGACAATGCATGTTAGGTCAAAACATATAATTTTAAGGTGCCCAATGATATTGCTATCAAAATAAAATTAAAGCAGTTTTAACAAGGTTTAACCACACCTTACTGTAGTACAGTGCTGTAATTATAGCAAAAAAAAAAACTTCCTTATGGTACAATTGAGAAACTGGAGAAAAGGAATCATCATTTCCATTCATAAGGACCTCCTTCTTATATCTACATAGTGGGAGGTCACCAGGGTCAAGGTATGCTCATGGAGTGATTTCATATCACGAGTCCTTAATTGAAATATTTGTACTCAGAACCAATGCTTAGGATGTTAAGTATCATGCTACAGTTAAACAATAAGTGTTTTTTTTGGGAGGAGGTAGAAAGGCATAATTTTCATAGAAGTAGCGTAGAATTACATTTTAAAATGTAACCTTAATTCTGTGAGTAAATAATTCTGTTAGATCCCCAGTTTTACTTAAAATGCAAAGAAGTGCAAAGTAGTTCACCTGGGAAACATAAACCCAGGAGAAGAGTACACAATGGGGGGGGGTACTAACAACAACAAAAATGGAAAGGGACCTGGGGGTAGTCATATCAGATGACCTAAAAGTAGGCAAGCAATGTGAGAAGGCAATAAGGAGGGCTGGGGCATACTGGGATGTATAGGGAGAGGCATCACCAGTAGAAAACATAAGGTTGTTATCCCTCTGTACAGACAGTTGGTGAGACCCCATCTGGAGTTCTGCGTGCAATTCTGGAGATCCCATCTCTGCAAGGACATAGACAGGATGGAAGCAGTCCAGAGGAGGGCAATTAAAATGGTGCAGGATCTGCACCAGTAGCCATACAAAGAGAGAATAAAGGAGTTTAATGTGTATACCCTCAAGGAAAGGAGGGAGAAGGGGGACATGGCAGAAACTTTCAAGTACCTCAAGTGAATCAACAAAGTCCAAGAGGGTAGCATATTTCAGAAAAAGAGATGTGCAAGAAGAAGGGGGCACAATCTGAAGAAAGAGGGAGGACAGCTCAGGGGCAACATGAGGAAGTATTTTTTCATGGAGAGGGTGATGGATGCATGGAACAGCCTTCGTGAGAAGGTCATGGGGTCAAAAACAGTGGGGGAATTCAATAATGCATGGGACAGACATAAGGCAATTCTGGTGGGGGTAGGAGGAAGTAGGCTGTTGGTTAACTAGGATCTGCAGCTGATCCAATAGGTAGAGAAATGGGCAGACTGGGCAGGACAAGTGGTCCTTATCTGCCATCAAATCTATGTTTCTATGTTTCATGAATATTTAGTGCTACAAATGTGTTTCTCCATGACTGTTACAGCTCATTTACTTTCACTTGGTCATTCTGTATGGAGCATATACACTATGGCCATGCTCAGGACTTATTGTGCCCAGTAGGATCTTGGAAGCATGCCCTGTACCTCACATTTTGTCACTGAAATGAGGGACATGGGCACTCAAAATGAGGGACAGGAGGGAGACTAACTCTCATGATGATCACGGTATATCCTTAAACATGGAGATACAGTACCTCAGAACACAGTGGAAACTTGTATCTACCTGTACTTGTGTTAGCCCCTGAAAATTAATTTCTGCAATAAAGCTGGGGTTTCATTTAGGTAGGGAGAGGGGGGTTGTTGCCCACCCCACAAATGTTTGCCTTGGGTGTTCTTATAGTGTGGTAATAATACAGTAGCATTAAATTTGAATTTAGTCTTTTGCACAATAAGTGCCCCCCCAACCTGCATTGCGCTCACACCACAGGTGCACTCCTGGCTTGACTGTGTCTTTATTGTGTCATCCACTCTCTCCACCTGTTAACAGCAGAGCCATCACATGTGACATGGAGGAGCTCCAGCCAAGCACGAGCACATGAGTCATGCAAATGGGACACCGTCTTTCCCACCACAGAGTGGACAGGCTGCACACTATAACTTGGAGGAGTCAGTGAACTGTCAATAGCAGTGTTGTGGCAGCATATTTGTGTTGGTCTACTCTTAGTGAGACTCCATTTCCCTTGGTGGCTGAAGGAGCTGGAGGTGAGCTAGGAGCTAACTCAAGACTAGGCTACCTACTTACTCTAGTTGGCTCATCTTGCAAAAAAAAAAACAGTGCGGGCTCCCCTCAGCAGCAAGTTATGCCTTGCAGCAGTAATGACAGTGGTGTGGATGGCCTTCATAGGCCTTGATCATTGTAGTGCAGCAGCAGCCAAGCAAGAAGCAAGCAACACAGGTTGGGTGGGTTCGGTTGGTGAGGTGACTTGGTCACAGACCATGCTGGGGACCTTGGATGGTCAATTCTAGCATCCAGCTTCTGGCAGAAGGACAGAGGAGGCACAGACTGAAAATGGGGCTGGTGGCACAGTGGGCTAGACTGCAGGATCTGGCCAGATAGCCAGGTAAGTAAAAGTAAATGTTTTTTTTACAGGGGGATCAGGAAAGGAGGAAGGCTGAAATATTGATGCATTTTTCATGTTTCTGCACATTTGGGCAGCTTCACAACCCACATGGGATGGGTATTGAATGGAACGGAGTTGAGGAGAGAAATTGGGACAATGTTTTTTTTTTGGGGGGGGAGTTCAGCCAGCAAAAAAATTGGTTAGTAACTGGGTGGGTTTAAGCTCAAATCTGATTCACTGCTGGGTATAGACAGATGAATCTTGTACATTTGAATGTTTCCTGATACGTGTATCACTTTTCAGGCCCAACAAATAAGTTTTACCTTTTAGAGACTTTTCAGACATTCCAGCGCTTGCCACCTAGGTGCTAAGTACCACCTGGCCCCCACTGGTTGTTGGCACCTCCCTACTGAAATCTGAAATGGTGCCCCTGCCATAAATTCTAAATTAACAGAACATCCTCCATGTGAGCAGCATGTTTTCTATGAGGGATGGATGAGGGGCAGAGCAGTTTTGAGGGGTAAAATAAGGGCTGTCCTTGCATTCGGGGACAGTTAAATGGTATGGGATGCACAGACTATTGGAACTCCACTATAGTCAGGCTTATGCTCCCCCCCAATGAAGCTGACCTCAGTATCCCCACGCTCAGGCACACTATGTCATAGGGCAAGGGAGAGTTCAGGTGCATGCCCCATTGAAATAAATTAGGGTATTTTTTTATTACTATTTTATAAATTATTGATGGAGAGTTGGAGATTAATGCAGGCCACTGCTTGACTAACAAGGGCCTTTTTAGTTGAACAGTGGCCTTCATTATTCTTCAGCTTGCCATCATTACTGTATGTATAAAATAGTAATAAAAAATGGGAACATAGTGAAGGGAAAGGGAAAATTGTTTAAGTAGGAGTAGTACACTAAACCAAAGCTTGTTTCCAGATGTGACTTGGTAGCACAAGGAAGTTAAGTGACTTGCTCAGGATCACACAGTATGCACCTAGGTGGCTGTGGGATTCAAGCCCAGATATCCAGATCTGCAGCTCAGAGCCTTAACCCACTGCACTATACTGCCTCCTTAATAACTCCATTCATTTCAATGGGATATACCCCAGCACTCTGATCCATGGACATCATCTCTTAAAGACTCCTACCTTCAGCTCCCTAGTAGTCAGGTAAGAGAATCTTGACTTATGTATCTATACTTGGCGGGATGTCTGTAGCAGCATGGCCACATCTGCTATAGTGCATGTGTGTGTGCATTGGGGGGGTACTGGCCATATTGGGTGAGTGTCAATCTATTGCTACTTTTGTGTTTACCCCTTAAAGTCTGTTTCCATGGAAGCATTCAAAACTTAGAGAGAAAACAGTAGGAGTACAGGCCAGACAGAAGTAATTAAGTAGTTCTGTGGGTAAGTGTGTGTATTGAGGTTGGAAGAACCACATGTGTTTCCATTGGTATGTGTGCTAAAGTTCAGCTGTGAAGCTCAGATGAGAGGGACAAGAAAACTAAAAAGTATATCAGTGGCTATAAGCATGCCGCATGCTTGCAGATGTATGCAGATTTGTATTGAAGTATAAGTGAGCCATATGTATACAGGCAGTATAGTTTAATGGTTAAAGGCACTGAACTGCAAACCTGGAGATTTGAAGACCTGGGTTTGAATCTCATCAACCCCCACTTGTATATGGTGTGATCATGAGCAAGTCACATAACTTTTATGTATGTAGGTATTAGTGACGACTTGCTTTTTGCATGCTTGCCACATGCATGCAGTCTGTACCAATTTAACATAAAAAGTATGCTTTCCACACTTTCTTGCCACATGCATGCCACATGCATGCAATCAGTTCCAGTTTAACATTTAAATCATGCTTGCAGCACGCATCTCACATGGGTAGCTTTATGTGCACAGCATGAAAACATTTCATATAATTATTTCTGTATGGGTAGACTTCTAAAGGGGTACAGGTAGGAACCGGTCAGCCTGGAGGTACCATGAGTCTTTTTCTGTTCATAAAAACTTATGTATTTATGTATCAAAGGTCTAAGCCAATTTAACATTTTATGTAACATTTATCAGGATGACTCAGCATGCAGAATGCTTCATGTTGTTTATGTAAAAGCTCCTATTTAGGATTGCTACATGATGAAATATTCCTTATCACATATCTGTATATTAATCATTGCTAAGGCAATTAAGGTTAGTCTTAATGCTGCACTGTAATGCTTAATATAATTTCTCTTCACAGCTACTGGCTATCATTTTCTGCCATGATCATGTCAGAATTTTCATCTGCAAAAATCATTCTTGCTTTATTTTTCTAAAACAACCCACCAAAACTAGTTCTTCTCAACACTTTCAAAAAGTACTCATTTATTTCTGCAATGAAGATTGAACTCACATGAGCTGGATGTTCTTCTTGCATTATTATTATCAAAGGGTTAAACTACCAAGGGTTTCTGGCATCCCATTTCACTCACACACATAGCCTATTATAACCTGCATAAACAAGGATGACAAGTTGAGATTAATGAGAGTCCCACAGTGACAGAACAATTTAATTGTCAGAAATCATAGGAGCTGAACTTTGCCAGTATATTTATATAAGGCTGCCACAGCCTAAAAACTTCCCTAATTGATTATGACCAATAAGTAATTAGACTAGCCTATTCAGCTTTTCTGGGCATTAATAACAGTAAATGTAGCTTTCTGGTATGTAAATAACAAATGACCCATACTGGTTAATAGCGATATTAAGATGCATGAGGGAAGTGTCGAAGACTGACAAGATAAATATCCAGTAATACTATGTAAATTAATGTTCGGGTGAATATTATTGGAATGCAGTGCAGTTACTTGAGGCTCATTTAATACATTGCAGATTTTATTTAACTTTAGAGAGGGCTACTGCAAAATATATCATGGTGTCTTGCAACTCAGTCTTTTGCCATAGTTCCAGTATGAAACTCTTAAATCAGAAATGAAGCCATCATGTTGGAACAATGTTGACAAAAATAATACAAAACACAGATGACATGCTGACTCACCGATGAAAGACTTAACAGTTTTAAACAGTCATTAAAACTGAGACCCAGATGGAAGGAAATGTAAATCAGCATTTGTTTCCAACTAGCAAAGTGGATGTCTATTTAGTTTCATTGTGGTACCCTTCTAGTCTGATGAACCCTGAACAAAATATTGATTTTCAGTTTAAGTAAGTCTCAAGTTGAATGATCAATGGCACCTACTGATGTATTCTGTATTATTTTTCTTTTAATTTTAATGAATGTATGAAACAAACATTTTTTTTGTTTTGTCTCTTTTACTGTACCTCTTCTCTGAGTTCTCAGAGTTGCAAAATTATGAGGCAGCTGCATGAGGACATTGCAGTTACAACCAGCAGAGTTTCACTTCTGCTAGCAAGAAACATATTATTGTCTTGGTATAGAGCTATTTTTTTTTGCAAAATATTTATATCACATTACTTTTCTTTTCTAAAACAAACTTTACATAAACAGCTTGGAGTGGGAAAAAATTGGAGACTAGTGTCTAAAACGGACTGATCAGGATACAGTTCCTCAGAAAGATTAGAAAAAAGGTTAACTGCAAAAAAAAAGTACAAACATAAAACTCAAAGGTATAGTCACATGTTTTCTATTAAATATTACATTTTGTCAGGAACCCATGTTGCCAGTAAACTAAATCAAATGCATTTATATTGTAATTTATCTTTTAATAGTGATTTATTATGTGGCTAGACCATGTGGCAGAATCAGAATCAAAGGGCAACTAACAAAGTCCAAGGACCTTGGACCTTCAACTGGTTACTAAAAGTGGTGATAGACTGACAGGAAGAGCATTACTGCAGCTGCAGACCAAACATTAAAATTAAGAGTGATGCAAAAGCATGTCTGGGTGTTTATGTGCCTGGGAGAGGTTGATACAATATACAACGGTATGACTGGTTAGAACTTTGATTTGACTGGCATTCCACTATTCTTATAGGTTCTTCCTAGTCAAGCAGAATACAGGATTTTCATAGTTAGGAGGACTATTGTTACAATATAAATTAAGCAATCAACAAAGGACATACACCTATATTAGAAATCAGTTGGGTAATTGATACTATGTAATATAACCCCACTAGGAGTGGGAGACCATTAAATGAGCCTTATGGCCTACTTTGTCTTATACTACCAAGCATTACCAAATAAATAGAATGTGGTACACAAAGAAAGCCAACAACATTTACAAATCCCCAAACTACTGTATACATTAAATGACAGTTCTTATTTTGTGTTATACAGTTTGAATGTGCCTTAAAGTACATGTTTTATAATCCAATGTCAGCATTTCCCAATCCTAAAGCAGGATGCAAAGGGTTTGCACTTGTCTTATATGATTTCACACCAAGTTGAATCTCTGTCTATTCAACTTAAATAGACTCCTTTACTATGAGCACTGTCATGCTCAAAGAAATAAGTAATCAACAAAACTCAACAGCGTGTGGGATCCTGTTCCATATCCCATGCCCCACAGCCTGGTGCATTGTGAGCCAGGAGCCATTGAGCTAAGGGCCTTCTACCACCTGAAGTGTGGTTCAGAAATAGGAATCCACATCCTGGAAGGTCTTACTGCACTTATAAAATGGGTACCCAGTAAATAAATAGCCAGTCATACATAATATATATATATATATATATATATATATATATTAGAGGCAAAAAACCCATTTAATGCATTAGTTAGGGTTGTTCCACAGCGACAAAAGTGAGGAAATTCGGTGTTAGGTTGAAAGCCCCTTGGACCTGCCCACCCCCAACCGGCATTGGGGTGTGCGCATTGAGGTCGTCGATAACTCTCACCCCATGACATGTGTAAAGCAGCAGAAGTATAGGAGAATGGGTGAGAGTTAGGACTGACCTTAACACACCCCAATGCCGGTTGGGGTGGCTAGTTCAAGGGGTTTTCAAACCAACAGTACATAGATGGAACGGTCTGCCACGTGATGTGTTGTCACATAGTAACAAGGTGCCTACAAATGGAAATGTCAATGGGCATGGTGACGCAAAGTGAAACAGAAAGAGAAACAGTACTGTAGACACAAATGGCAAAAAATAACAGAAACACAAGCGCAAATGAAAACGCAAAGGATAACGCACATGGTGGCGTAGACATCAACGGTAAGTGAAATGGGTACGGAACCGCAAGCGGAAAGGGCAACGGTAACAGTAATGTAAGGGCACAGGCTGGTTTTCCCCAAAAGCTGCATAGAGAAAGACAGTGAGTACAAAGAATGTATGCATAATAATGGGTATCGGAGCAGAAAATTAGGACTTGGAATACTAAATAGGTTATATCTCAGGAACCGTACGACGTAGGAAAAAAATTTAAAAGTCATATGATTTACGACTGTCCTGGCTAGTTTTGTACTTTGCCCCCATTAGGGGGCTAAGCATTTTTCTGACGAACAGTCCGTATCTCACACCGTTTCCGAGATATGGGCCCTGAAAGGCGCTGCTAACACCGTAATGTTATCCTATGGGAAAAAAAGAGAAGTTTGGAGTGCCATAACTTTGCCTCCTTGTAATATTTTTTCACCAAACCACTGAAAGGCACATCTGTGGGCTGTTGGCTGTCTTCCCTCCAAATGTCAGGAAAAAAGACCAAACTGTTAATTTGCAGCAGGGTGCCAAAGGATTCCTGTAATGCGTCGGGCGCCGTAATGTTATCCTATGGGAAAAACTGTCAACTTTGGAGTGCCGTAACTTTGCAGCCATGTAATGTTTTTTCAATGCAGCACTGAAAGGCACATCTGTGATTTGTCGGCTGTGTTCCCTCCAAATTTCAGCCCAGAACTCCTAACCATTCTTTTGCAGCGCAGTGCCAAAGAATTACTGTTATTTTGGGCATAGTGTCGCAAAGTAGTGTCGTATTTGGCAAAGCTGCAAAAATTTGCAACACTTTCGTGAGTGCGATATCATTTCTTATGAAAAGTACTTTTTCCAGAAATCTGAAAAACATATTTCTGGGGTGTTTTACCCCAAAATAAAGACATGGCTAGCATCCTCAGGGCCCGACTAGGTGAATACAAAAATAATTAGGTTGCTAGAGACTCTCAATTTTAAATGGCAAGCATTTTTATGATCACTAACTGAAAACAAGATGGCAGATTTGCGACAGTAACAGGGCCATTTGCGACAGTAAAAAGTGCATTTGCGACACTGTTGAACTTTTTGTTAACTTTTCCCATTGACTTATAATGGGAAATTGTTTTTTAAATAACTTTTGAACCGTTTAATATTTTTTCACGAAATCTTTGAAAGACACATTGGGGACCCCGGCCACATGTTCCCTGTAGATTTTGGGCCGGTCGCACAAACTGTGCGACCTGTAGGTGCGATAGTAGAATTCCAGAAAAAGGATCAATGCACACGCAGATCACGCTTAATAACTCCGCAGCCGTGTATCCGACTGGTACGAAACTTGGCAGATCCCAAGGCCTATGGTTTTTGATCATGTATTCCAAATGTCAGGTCAATCTGTCAAACAGTTGCAAAGTTATTAAGGTGCAAAATTTTGGGTTTAACATGTAAATGGCTCCTCAACCCTAACTATGGTAGCACTACTGTGCTACCATAATATCTATCATATATATATATATATATATATATATATATATATATATATATAAATTGATTCAACCCTTACCAAGTCCTCAGTACATCTCTTTGCTGATGACACTGTACTGTATGTCAGCAACCCTTCACCTAAAGTTGCTCATGAAATCCTACAAACAGAATTCTCCCTGTTACAACATCAGCTTCTCGAGAAAAAGCTTCTGCTAAATGCAAAGAAAACCAAAGCAATGATGTTCAAAACCCAAAACTCCACCAACACATCCTCTTCAATCAGTCTCCCCCAGCTATGCACTATACTTGGAGAAAATCAGGAGTATGTTGAAAATTTCAAATACCTAGGTGTGTGGATTGACAACAGACTTGACTTTCTCAGCATCTAGAACAACTGCTGAAAAAGCTCGCTAAGGCTTGGCCTCCTCTACAGATTAAAACCCTTCCTTAATAGAGATTCAAAGATGAGATTAGTCCAGGCCATCTTTCTATCAGTCATTGACTACGCAGACTTCCTCTAAAGTCACTGCCCCACTCCCTACCTTCAAAAGTTGATACCTTATACCATAGAGCAATAAGGTTCATTACAGACCTGCCATATAATACTCACCATTGTTCTCTCTGATGCAATTGGATGGGTTTCCCTTCATGTCAGGAGGAGCAGAAATGCAGCTTTATGGATCTACAGAGCTTTATCAAAAACTCCCAAGCTATATCCTGGACTGCTTCAACCTGACCACTCCCAGCTCCTATGCCCTAAGAAGCAACAATATCATCCTGCTCAAATTGCCCAAAGTCAACCCCAAAATAGGGAGGGCAGCAATCAGCTATTCTCTAGCCGTAGCATGGAACACCCTACAAAAATCCCTAAAAGTGTCCATTATCATTCCATTTACATCCTTCAAGCAGCACTGTACAGCCTTCTTCATAGAGAAATGCAGTTGCTACCGCTAGAGATAGAATAGTCATCCCACAAAACCATATTCCAATCACATATGGCATATTCCTTCCAGCCAGACACCGCCAGTATATGGCACCCAATATTCCCTTCACCATCCTTGTACTCATTATGTGAGTGACTGTCATGGCCCTCATTGTGATATTTATGTACTGTACATTTTGTAGATGTTAGTTTAACTTTCTCTTGCCAAGCTTTAACATGTGAATTCTCTGTATATTATTGTGTTATAAATAACATTTTCTTTTTTCTGTATGTATAACTGTCTCATAAGTATGTGATGTAATTGCTGTGCATCAACTCGAACCTTGACCTTATCAGGTCCATCTTGTAAATGAGCCTTGCTCAATGATGATCGCCTGAATAAATAAAGATTTGATTGATTGATTGATATATATATATATATATATATATATATATTCATTGCTAAAAAAAAAACCCTCAGTTAATGCATCAGTTGTGGTTGATAGTAGAAAGACAAAAGTTTAGAAATTTGGTGTTAGAGTTACCAACTCCTACTGCCTCACCCCCACCATCCCACTCTCCACATACCAACAGGCATTGGGGTGTGCATTGGGGTAGTCGGGCCTAACTCTCACCTCATTCTCCTATACAACACCACCTCCGCTTGTTTACACATGGAATGAGGTGAGAGTTAGTCCCAACAGCCCAAATGCACACCCTGATGCCTGTTGGTGTTTGGAGGGTGGGGTGGTAGGGGTTGGTAACCTAAAAATGAAATGAATTTCCAAACTTTTGTGGTTGTACTATCAACCCCAACTGATGCATTAACTGAGTTAATTGCAATGAATATATGTCTATATATATATATATATATATATATATATATATATTCATTGCAAAACACTCATTTAATGCATCAGTTAGGGTTGATAGTACAGTGACTAAAGTATGGAAATGTGATATTAGGGTTACCCTCCTCCCCACCACCACCGCCCCTCCACCTCCACACACCAAGAGATGTCGGGATGTGCCATGGGTTGTCAGGCCCAACTCTCACCCCATTCCACGTGTAAACAGGCTGACATGCTACAATATAAGAGAATGGAGTAAGAGTTAGACCTGATGACCTCATGGCATACCTCAACATCCGTTGGTGTGTGGAGTTTGGGAGGGTGGTGGGGTGGTGGGGGTAACCCTAACATCACATTTTCATACTTGTCTTTGTACTAGCAACCCTAACTGATGCATTAACAAAGTTTTTTTGCAATGAATTTCCCTTCTTTTTGTGAAAGTGTAATGTATCTAGTAACTGGTATGTGGTTGTGGGAATGCAGGCCCTCCAGGCACCGTGCTCCCGTCATGCTGCCCATTTTTGCATAATGGTATGTGTATGAAGGAGAGAGGGCTCTCTCCTGCGCTCCCATTTACACATAAGTATGGAGCCATACAGCAGCCCTATAGAACTGAAAAGTAACCCTTGCAACACTAATTTGGCAATATCTCAGTAACCATAGCAACTATGAAAAAAATTCCACTGCAGTTGTAATCATGACTTCGAAACCTCCATGCAAGCTTAGTCCATCTAAAGGACTAAGCTGCAGAGAATGAACCATTTGTATCTTTCCAAGATACGGGCTTCGAAAGTCATTGCAGGTGCTGCAATGTTAGCCTAGGGGAAATTTCTCAACTTCAGAGCACTGTAACTATGGGCCTGTTTAATGTTTTGGGACTAAACCACCAAAAGGCACATCTGTGGGACCAGGGCTTGGCACCCTGCAAATGTCAGCCCAAAAGCCCAACCATTTTGATGCAGTAGGGTGGCAAATAATTGTTGGTTTTGGGTGATGTTCTGTTTCAAACTGGACAGTTTTGCAAACATTTGCGACAGAATGGGCACAACACTTTTTTGATTTGCCAAAGTGTAACATCCATTCTGTCCAATTTCTGACACTATGGGGGTCTGATCACCGAAATGGCATTTCTGGGGGGACCCTTAAAAAAAAGATAGTGCTGTGATCCTCAGGGTCTGACTAGGTAAACACAGCAGTCAGTATTTACCTAGCACGTCCCAAATTTAAACACCAGGCATTTTTCTCTCTCACTAACTGAAAACAAGATGGCCACAGCACAACAGTAAAAAGTCTATTTGAGACAGTAAAATGTAGTGGCAGCAGCTTTCATGAGGCACATATATGTTTATCCCATTGACTATAATGGGAAACTTGTTTTTTGAATAACTTTTGAACGGATTAATATTTTTTCACCAAATCTTCAAAAGGCACGTCAGTGTGCCAGACTGAATCTTCACTGAAGATTTCAGACCAAATGGACAAATCATATGGGCTGTAGCCACGAGCAAAGAAGCACACACAAAAAAATGTTTGCAGATTTTTTGGCACTGTGCAGCTCCGCAACCACTCATACAACCGTAAAGCAACTTACCAGATCGAGAGATCTATGGTGCCCCACCACACATGCAATATTTCAGGCAAATCCATTGTATGGTGCCAAACTTATTAAAGTGCAAAATTTGGAGTTTAACATAGAAGTGATCGGGCAATCCTAACTATAGCTGCACTACCATGCAGCTATAATATATATTATATTGCAAAAAACTTTGTGAAGGCATCAGTTAGGGTTGATAGCACAGCAACAAAAGTATGGAAATGTGATGTTAGGGTTACTCCCCCAACCCCCGACCCCCTCCACTCACCAACAGACATTGGGGTGTGCCATATGGTCATCAGGCCCAACTCTCACCCCATTCCTTGTATAAACAAGCTGACATGATACAGCATAGAAGAATGGGGTGGGAGTTAGGCCTGATGACCGCGATGTGACCCGTGTGAGGGAGGGAATGTAAGGTGGGGTGGTGCGAGGTAACCCTATCATCACATTTCCATACTTTTGTTGCTGTACTATCAACCCTAACTGATGTATTAATGGAGTTTTATGCAATGAATGTTCCTTCTTTTTGAGAAAGTGTAATGTAACTGGTATGTGGTTGTGGGAGAGCAGTTCACTGGGGCTCTGCACTCCCTTCACAATGCCAATGTATGCTTAACTGTATGTGTATGTGGGAGTACAGGCCCTCTGGGCCGGTGCTCCCACTTACACATAAGTACAGTGGCATACAGCAGCCCTATAGTACTGAAAATGAACCCTTGTAACACTAATTTGGCAATATCGCAGCAACCATAGCAACTAAGAAAAAAATTCCACTGCAGTTGTAAACATGACATTGAAACCTCTATGTGGACTTAGTCTACCTAAAAGGTGGACTAAGTTGCGGAGAACAAAAAATCCGTATCTTGAATTGTTTTCAAGATACGGGCGCCGAAAGTCACTGCAGGTGCCGCAATGTTATTCTATGGGAAATTTCTCAACTTTGGAGTGCTGTAACTTTGTAATCCTTTAAAATTTTCTTACCAAACCATTAGAAGACACATCTGTGGGGCCAGGGCTTGCCACTCTGCAAATTTCAACCAAATAGCCCTAACCGTTTAGATGCAGTCATGTGGCAAAGAAATTGCATTTTTGGGTGCAGTAGTGTAGGAAATTGGGACAGTACAGATGTGACAGTGTTGTGATTTGCAAAAGTCCTGCAAATGTTCTGTTGTGATTTACAACAATACAGGGGACCCTATTTTAGAAACGGTATTTCTAGGGGTCCTAGAAAAAAACTGATGTCACCACAGTGTTTCTTGGACCAGGTTTAGGTAAACACAACTGTCAGTGTTTACCTAGGGGCACTAGAATTTGAACTTCAGACATTTTTCTTCACTACTAAATTAAATAAGATGGTGGCAGCATGACAATACTAAGTGCATTTGAAAGAGTAAAATGTGGTTTTACAACAGTTTCGAGAGGCACGTATAGTTTTTCCCCATTATCTTCAATCTTAAAACTTAAAAATGAAATAACTTTAGAATGGTTTAATACTTTTTCACTTGATCTTCAAAAGGCACATTAATGGCCCAGAGTGCATCTTCCCTGAAGATTTCAGACCACACCAACAAATCATGTGGGCTGTAGCCCTGACCAAAGAAACACACAAAAGCCCCATTTTAGCATGTTTTGTGGTGCTCTGCAGCTCCGCAACCACTCATCCAACCATAACATAACTTGCCAGATCCAAAGATCTATGATACCATGCATACAAAATTCCAGGCAAATCAGTTTGTACGGTGGCAAGGTTATTCAAATGCAAACCTTTGAGTTTAACATAGAAGTGGCCGGGCAACCCTAATTATAGCTGCACTGCTATAATATATATATATATATATATATATATATATATATATATATATACATATAAGAGACAAAGAACCTCTGTGCGTAAACACTGAGGCAAGGGTTACCCCAAAGGGCATTTGGCTGGGAAGCCAAGTTTCAAGAAAATACAAAATCACACATGCCCACACAATGCAAAGCATCATGGGCTGCATATGCAAATCACCACAGAATGTTATGCTGGTCCAACTTTAAGCATAATTGCATGGTGCCGAAAGGCCTCTCACACAGTTTGCAAAGGGTGCTAACAGAATATATATATATATATATCCACAAGCTTTGAGAACTCTGGAATGCCTGAAACAAGCATCATTCATCCAATTTGCATTGGCACCCAGGCATATGGTAGTGCTGCTCACTAACAGGTTAGTGCTTTGCAAACTGTGGCTTTCAAAATGGCACATTTAGTGAGTCCCCTGCTTTAGGGGCACTAACCATTGTTAGCAAGATACTAACCCTACTAGCGCTTGCTAACCACTTCTGAATATTCTGGACATGGACTTAGTGTTTGTTTTTTTAATTGAAGCAGTTTGTTTATATGTGGTGCAAAGATAGACCAGGAAAGTACATGAGGCACTATGTTGGGGTGGGGGTGGGGGGGTGATCAAGATGTTGGGTGACAGATCAACTGGACTTAAAACACAATAAAATAAAATCTGTATTGAAGTATCACAGGCTTTGAAAATAATGTAAGTTAAAACAGTGGAATTTAATGTGGAGAGGGATTTAAATGTTTAATTTTAATAGTACTGTATGTTTTTGTGGGATGATATGGTAGGATACTGTTTAAACACAAGTGGGAAATAAATATTTTAAATTACAGTAAAGGTAAATAAGCAGGTCAGCATTTTTTACTATACTAAGATAATTACAATATATTGTTTTAAAACATTTCTGGGAGGCATTAATACCTGGACATGCTGCATTCTGGTCACTGAAAGAAGTACAAACCTGTGCAGTTCCTGTTGCTGAACCACAATCATTTGGAATCTTCTTGACCAATCAGGAAGCAGTAATGTCCAACCTGTTTTATAAATTACTGCTTATGACCAGTGCTGCTCTTTGAAGCAGTCTTCTTAAATGATCATATTCAAATAAAGGTTGTTTGGATACCATCCATTTAGTTTCAGACAGTTTGGATAGTGTGAGTTATGCAAATCTCTTGGTTAGGTTGGTCATTCTCTGAATCATTTATCTGTGCTGAATGGATCATACACATTTGGATAGTGCATTATCTGAGCCTCCTGATGTCTGAAAGATCGCATACTGAACTGTTCACACAGACCTAATCTATATAGTTATGCACATGTACGTGGAAAAGGTTCTATGTCAACAGCGATTGCTGTTAGGACAAGTGTATATTACCAAAAAATAAAAATGGTGATGTACACTCACGGTGAAAACAACAGCAGTGATATGGATCTCAATGAATGCAGGGGGCTGTTCCCCCACACCACACACACCCCCGACAGGGGGGCTTCACCCCCAACACTCCCCTAACTAAAGAGTCTCAACTCCGGGGGGATGCATGTCGGGGTGCGGGGGGGGACTTGCAAAAAAAAAGGAAGAAAACACCACAATCGCAGAAACTCTCTTGCCTCCCAGACCCAAACCCTGCACTGTTCCAACCATAGCCAGCCACCCTCGCCACCACTCCACATGGCCAGCTAGGCAGCCTTCCACTGCACTGCCTCCCATATACCTTGCCTCCTCTTCCATCCCCCACGGTGTGGTTCTGGTCGCCCTTGTGAGCTTCCTTTTCTTCTGTCACTACACTTTCAGGGTAGCCCACAACATAGGCGCTGAGATTGAGTTACTTATATTTGAGTCGCTCAATATCAGTCTCCCTTTTTGACTGATACCTGTGCAAAATACATATAGACATTAATACAAAACATTAGCAAAGATCGAACAAGATTTGGACAAACTATGCCAGGAACAAATGGAGATAGCACTCTCTTTTCTCCAGTAAGCGGAAACTAGCAACAATAACAGCAATCAAGCACCCCATCATGGGAGAACAGCTTGCCAGATACCAAGACACAGCAAAAGCATTTCAATCTTACAACGAGACCATATACCATCCAGAACACCCCTCACAGCAATAACATATTGACGCATTCTTGCAACCTCTGAAACTCCCACAATTGTCTCCTGAAACTGGCACCCAGCTGTTGAGTCCCCTTACAAAAACAGAGTTTGACAATACAATTCAGCAAACCAAAACCATGAAAGTCCCAGGCCCTGATGGCTAAGGTGCCTAATTTTACAAGTAAACTAAGGATTCAGTTATCCCCCTCCTCATTAGAACCTACAATGAAGTTCTGCAGGGTGGAGATCCACATACCTCATGGTCCTATGCAGCAACATCAGTCATTACAAAACTTGGGGAAAATCCTCTCTACTGTCCCTCCTATCACCCTATTTCAGTCCTCATCTCTGATTACAAATTCTTTATGTCTATCCTTGCTAAGAGGATTGATAGACTCCTGCCCTCTCTTCTCCACAGAGACCAAACCAGGTTTGTCTGTTCTCATACCACTATGGACAACATTTGTCGCACACTACATCTGTTACATCAAATGTAGCAGGATCACTCCCCTTCATTACTTCTAAGCATGGATGCTGAAAAAACATTTGACTGGGTCTTCTGGCTGTTCCTGTATTCCATGCTGTCATGGCTGGGATTCCCAGTAGCCTTTGCAAAACTCTTGCAAAGGATCTTCTACGACCCAAAAGCTTGTGTAAAGATCAGCGAGCATAACTTGATTTTCCATTGCTCTGAGGAACACGCCAAGGCTGCCTCCTGTTAACACTGCTATTTGCAGCATACATTGAACCCTTAACTCTAGCAATAAAGGAAGCAACAGTGTTTGAAGGTATTCACATAGAGGTGGAGGAGCACTGCATTGCCTTGTATGCAGTCGATGTGCTTCTCTGCTTTTCTCACCCAGAACAATTGCTCCCTAAAGCTTTACAAATTCTTTAAACATTTGGTGAGGTTTCTAGATACTGAAATAGCAAATCCAAGATGGAGACCCTTGCCTTTCATTTTACCCCCGGAGCATATCTTCTGGAATCTTTCCCATTCTGATGGAACTTCAATTAAAATGCTTAGGAATTTTCATTTCCACTCCACAACCAGGAATTGTCATTGCCCTCTCCATAACCTTGGTGTTTCAGGATAACTATACTCCTTTTGAGTATACAGTGATACAGCACTTTAACCAATGGGGCACATTACCTCTGTCTTTGACACACGGAGTGGAAGTAGTGCAGATGGTGACTCTTCCCAGAGCACTGTACTTATATCAGAATATTCTGTTTGCCATTTAGACACATACCTGGTGATCCTGGAACAAGAAGAGTTCCAGATTTATTTGAGCAGGCCAGCAACTATGCATAAAATTGTGTTAGTTATTCCTCCCTAAAATGACAGGTGGCCTAAGTCTTCTAATCTTCAGCTATACTATGGGGTTTTCTCCTCCTTAGACATCTGGGGAGTAATCACACAGCCTGGCTGGACATATTTCACAGTGCACCCTCTGCAGAACTCATACAGACCTTAAACCCTTGACTGCACTTCCAAGTCCAGACCTGGCAGACCCTTAGGAAGCAACTTCACTTAACACCATTTCTGCCTCTTCTCTGCCCCATCTCCCAACTCGAGAACTTCCAACCCCTTACACTAGATCACAGCTTTTTATGTTGGGAAAGCTACTCTTTGCAATATATCTTTCATTTCCTGTCAGACAACATAGTACAACAGTTTTCTTCCCTACAAACCCAATACAAACTTCGACAATCTGAGTTTTACCATTATCTTCAACGCTATATCCTAGCTCTCCCAATTACATTGCTGTCTACACTTTGGAACTTCATCCCCAAATAATCACCTATTGTATTAATTTTTTGCCCTTGGGAGATGGGCCTCATATAATATCGAAGGTTTACCAGCAGTTACAGTCCATAGCAGGAGGGGACACGTAAGATGTTGTGGCCCAATGGAAAGAAGAAATTGGCCAACAAATAACAAAGGAACAGCAAGAAGAGGCCTGCCAGGACTCTGCTAAGGTAACAAGCTCTCATCAATGGAGAGAATATGCTTGGAAGCAGTTAATTATATTCTTCCACACTCCATTGATTACTGTTCACTACTATCCTACATGTTCTTCGGCATGTAGGAGAGGTTACAGGGAGACTAAAGCATCCTATTACCACATCATGTGGGCTTGCCCCCACTTACAGCCCTTCCTCCTTGACCTTGATAAGGAGCTTACTTAATTCTTTGGTAAACCCATCATGTTCTCTCCAGCACAGTTCCTCCTCCTCCTCCTCCAATACCCAAGAGGCCTTAATGACCCACTATCCCGTTACCCCCTTAGGATTGTTATTACAGTTGTGAAAAAAGAAATAAAAAAATGTTGGCTTACTCCTAACTCCCAAACATGGCCACCTGGAGGTAGATGGTGATTACTATATACTAGATGAAGAACATAACTCTTTCATTGAAAAACCGAGTGGAGCAATGCTCCTCACATTGGAATGCAGGGCTCCTTCATGCCATGAGCAAAAGACCTTACCCTGGTTCCTTAGCCAGTCCAGGACCACTTTTAAAATCATGATAAAATTAGACAACTAAAAGCAAAATTTTATTAAATTGGGGAAGCCATGTGGTATTGAGGAGGTGATATATGGATGGGTACCTGGAGAACGCTACTCCTCTTGCCCCCCAAAGCGTGCCTCTGCCCTGTCACAGATGCACCTCAGGGCAGCCAGATATGAAGTACAGACTGTCTACACAGTTTGTATATTCCCACTAATGACCATCAACATAGATGGTTTACCTCCCCCCCCCCGAGCTGTCCCAAACGGGAAGAGAGAGGTAATTTCCTGATTGTAGACTGTGATAACAGATTACCTTACAAATGGAGGCCATTGTTATGTCCATTGTAGAAGAACTGAATATTTGTTGTATGTAACCATACTGTATAGACCACAAATGTTAATAAAAATTATATTAACAAAAAAAATACAAAAACATTTAACACTTGATATGTGGACAAGGGCTTTGTAAGATATGGCTACAAAGTAAAAATGGCATTAGTTTTTATCTTGAGTTTGGAAGTAGACTCAGCAGTTTCTCTTCTAACTATTGAATGACCCAATAGCAATAAAGCATATCCACAGGCTGTTGTAAAACAAAGTTATATCATTTCCTACTTTAGTGGCCCATTATTGCTTTTGTTTGTGTACCAGATCTTGTTTTAAAAATGACCTATGCATATGATCTATGACATGAAATTATGTAATATTCTTTCTTTGAGAAACTGCTAGATGGTGCATTTTTTTAACCAGTATCTGCAATGTGGCTGTTGTTAGGCTTTTCTCCAGAACTGCAGTTTGATTTATAATACAGTAGAAACCAATCTTAATACAGCATATTTAATACAGAGCTAAAGGGAACAAGAGAGACCCCCTTCTTACTTATTACAATATACATGCAAAAATGTTTTCATACTCCTTTGCAGTGCAGTCCATTTATAAGAGCACTGGCTAAAAGAACTTCTTCCTTATAAGAATGATTTATCAAAGCCTCAATCTGCATACTTTTAAGCCAGAGTCATTATACCTGTTGAGTTGATCCAGTACTCACTGAAGACTGCTTTCTTTCATATTCATGGGAGTACTTTAATTGTAAAACTGAACCACAATATTCCACACCAGAAGAAATCATTCTTTTGGGAACTCACAACGAAGTCCTGTGGTATGATTAGTCAGAAGCATAGTCTTACTGTGCACTCATACTGTTTGCACATGAAATACATCTTCAATCCTAAATCAGTTACTGCAGTTTCTAATACTAAACTGTGTAATGTGGATTGACTATCCATTCTCTTTACATTGCAAGGTTGTTGAGAAATAATGACTTTGTGTTAGTATTACCTCCTTGCACAGGGTTAGTTAATATGCTGTTACTGTACCCCTTCTCTCTGTTTCTCTTCAAGTGTGAAGAGGAATGACATCAAAGCTACTGAGTGTACATTTGCCTCTGAATGTCAAAATCTCTAGGAGAGTTTTGTTTTTTGCACTTTTCATTTACAGCTGTAATTAGACCTTGGCAAACAGTCATTGTAACTCCATCATATGATGCAGTCAATGGAGGGATATTACTTAAAGCTCGTATGTCTGTCATTCACACTCATGGTACATCAACAGTTTATGTCATTTCTATCAAGTCTAGTCAACAAAGACAGCAAATGTTTTATTGTGAAAATATTGTAAAGATGAGTTGCTTTGCATTCTTCTGTGTCTGTTTTATAAATCAGATTACACTATAGTCACAAACAGTACCCTTTTATCAAAAATATTATATAGGTTGTAGCTATCCAGGTATCTGATAATGCGACACACAAAAATACGTTTTTCTTTTATTGTTTTACTGTTAAATGTCCTCTTCTTCATGCATCCCCCCTCCCCCATGGATACTGGCATGTGGAACTCTTTAGTTGAAGGTCAAAAGGCATTAAAAACTGGAATTTATGCTGGGGACAAAGACCTGTCCACTCATGGAACCACAGCATTTTTCCACTTTACTCTACTCCTGCTAAAACACCATTTCTACAGCACCATCGAAGCCAGAGTGTTATCTATCACCTCAACCACAGAGCATTGCTCAGCACAAGGCAACTGTATAATTCTTCCCTGAAGCTGAGCGCATTAACTTGCAGTTTTTGCTCAACCTTACTGGCCATTTGAGATGTAATTCACAGTTTCCTGCATGGTAGCACAACATGCTACCACCAGCCCCATGTGATGATGACAACTCAAAATTTATTAAATTGATTTCCAGTAGATTGGAAAAATGTTCAGAATATATTTAGACACAATTCAGCATTAGTATCCAATATTTTTTCTAGTTGCCTCCCCTAATTCTGCATTACTTAAGACATCTTTTTGCAGCTACTTCTATTTATAATCCCACATCTCTGGTCTGCCCCCTATTACTCAACTGCCCCTTCCCAATCACCCCAGTGTCCCCCAGGATTTACCCACACCTTTGAAGATCCCTCAGAGTTTAACTCCTTCATGAAGGGGTGGTGAAGATTGCCCCAAACTCTGCCACAGAAGGGACCTGGTTGGGGCCTGTGAGCAGTCAATGTCATCCTGCCAGCTAGGGCTTTTCTGCTTGTACGAAATGAAAACAGGATCTTTGTGCCTCAGACTTCATCTGCTCCTCTTGCTTTTCCTTTCTTTAAACTCATAATATTCTGCTTCTGACATCATAATCTGTTTCAGAGCTACAAATTGTGATGTCACAAACAATGGACCCTATGCACAAAAGGGTGAACTGCCTACACGTCGCATAACAGAGGCAACCCTAAGTCTGATTACCACACAGCAGGGGTCCAGTGAACCCCCAGAGGCATTCACAACAGGTATGCAAGCCCTTTGTGCACAAGATTCCCTAGCCAACTGCACAGCTTTGTGCCACTAGTGGTCCAGGGGTGTGTCATGAGTGTGCCACCACTCCACACCATTTTCCGGAGTGCTGGGCAAGGGGGCACAAGTTACGCAAGGATAGACCCTGCTGTAACAGTTATGTGCCCCCACTGATAATACCTGCTGACTTCTGTGGGACATGGAACCCCCCACTGTGATGCCCCAGCCCACCTACCTGCATGGTAGGGTTGGGGGCAACCATTTGGGCACTCTCCTGGTCAGGACCCAGGTTGGGCATCCAACTGGATTCCTGCCTGTGTCCCATGATCTGCCCCATGCAGCTTCATGCCAGGAGGTGGAGCCATGGATAGGCAGCCATCATTATCAAATGCTGGCCACCAGGCACCTGTCCATAGGTGCATTGCAATACAGGCTGAGTATACGTGTATCATGTGTACTCAACCTACCTTAGTGCATAGAGCCCGATATTCTGACTTTAAAGGAGGAACAAACAACCAAAGCAGATGTAGTTTGGGGGCAAATATGTTCTTTCCATGCAAATTTCCTTATTAGTAAAGAAAGGTATGATAAACACAAAAAAGTAACAAAGTCTGCCATAATATTATATTTCAAATAGTTTTCCTCTATGATTGAAAATTACTTATGCTATGCTATGCTACCCCCATGATGGACTGGGCAGAAATATAATTTGTGTAAAGTTTCAAATTCATTGTTAATGTGATCAAAGGAGAATAAACCTTGCATTTCTCTGAAACCTGTGATTCATAATGTGGCAACTGTGGGTACTACGATCCACTGTTACTGTGGGTACTATGATCAATATTTTAGTTTAAGAGGTTTAATATGATGTTGTCACCCACTTTGGCTCATTATATAAAAACATAGGAACAAAGGAAATGCTAGATTAAGAAAGGAGATGGGTCCATAATACTTACCTTCTGCCATCCAAGCAGCAGCAACAACATTCAGTATTATAACAAATAGGTATAGCCATTGTTTAATGGGATGTGCTACTAGTAAGTGTTATTGACATTGGCTTTATGGAGAGGGAAATGACCGGTGAAGGAGACCTCTGGAATTAGGAGGTTAAGCCAATTTCTTCTGGACACACTAATTGTGCTGAGACGTATCACACTTTGCAAGCCTCACTTTGCCAATTAATAAAAAAATGTCCATAGCGATGTTATTCTCCATAAGAAACGATTCTGCTTATGGATTTTATTCCATAAGTTTATGTTGTGTCCAGCAAATGAGTTTGTAGTGTCCAGCAAGTGAGTGGGTTGAACAACAAAGGAGTGTAACAGGTGACTGTCATCGTAGGCATCTGCAGGCATCAGCAGAAGGAAGTGGAGAAGTGGGGGACTCTGCAAGTCATCAGAAGCAAGGCACCTGTTCACTACTCTGTAACAGTCACTGCTGGGAAGGATGGAAGGTCAAAAGTAGACCAAAACTGGGAATAGGAGCAACACCATATCTAGGGTATGAGTATAAAAAAATTAACACAAGGCACGGAGGAACACAAATAGAAACAAACACAAAAGGGGAAAACTAGAAGCACCCTATCGGGGTAAGGGTACAAAAGTATTTCCAAGTAACACGAGGAGAATAGAGGTTGAAAATGCTAGGAGTGGTGCAGTGCTGTGGCTGTGGGGTGGCAGTTTCCAAAGAGACCTTCTGGAGACTACAGTGCTGCCCCATCTGCACATACCCCTCTGGGTTGAGGGATGAGGTAGCTAGACTCCAGGCCAAGTTGGCTAGGATTTGGGGGACCTTGTCCCCCACCCAGGGGCCATCAAGTTTGCCACCATTACCATACAGGATGCCAGGGGTGAGGAACAGCTGGACTATGGGGAGCTCTGGCAAGGTAGAGGTGATGGAACAAAGGCAGTTTCCTCAACCGGTACCACTGTGTAATTCCTACACCACTCTGATGGGGTGAGACTGCGAGGAGGAGTCACCTGCGATAGATACAAAGAGGATATGGGGCCCTCCATAATGGAGAGACCAAGGTGGGTGGTACAGGACCCCAGAGGGGAAGTAAGCAACTTCCGTGGGGATTCAGATTAGGCGCCTGCCTGGTGCCATGGCCTAGAGGGATAGGAAATGGATACTGAGGATCGCTAGGGTAGCAGGATGGGAGGGACAGCTGGATGTCATTGTCCATCTGGGGAATAATGACCTGGCTATGGACAGGGATGGGATAGTGCAGAGGGAGTTTAAAGAGCTGGGGAGCAGTCTTAGACAGGTATCTCACTCAGTGGCTTTAGCTGATGTGCTACCTGTCTATGATAGGGGACAGGAGAGGGATCTCCACAGCAGGAGCTTCAAATCATGACTGAAGAAATGGTACAGAGAGAAAGGACTCAACAACATTGAGGACTGGGGATCCACCTGTGAGGATAGGGACCTATACAGGTGTAATGGCCTGCATCCGTCTGTGAGGGGAACAACAGTTCTCCATGGACAGTTTAATGTTACTTCAATCAATATTTAAACTAGCCAATGGGGGTGGTGGAAGGAATTGGGGTGTCAGAAACTGCCCTCAACCCCCACAGTCTGAAGTAAAGAATAAGGAGAATCTGAGGGAGAGCAATCCTCCTGGATGTAAATTAGTAAATGAAGTAGGGTGGTAGAGATAAAATGGAAAAGGAGTGGGAGCATTAAAAAAGTGGGGGGGGGAGGGCAAAAAAGAAAAAAGGGGGCAACAAACAGAGTGGAAACAAAATCTGGATGGCCATGTGTGCGAATGCTAGAAGTATAGGAAATAAGATTCTGGACATAGAGGACATCATGGCAGAGGCCCATCTGGATATTGTAGCCATTACCAAGTCATTGTGCACTGAAAACCATGACTGGGACATGGCCATATCAGGTTATACTCTGTTCAGAAAGGACCGGGAGGGGGTGTGGTGCTTTATGTGACAGAAAGCATAAAAATGATGGTGATACAGAAAATACAAGGGAGGCAAAGCTACTGTGGGTCACACTGGAGATGGGGAATGAGCCACTATGCACACTGGAGTGATCTACAGACCTCCAGCACAGGGGGAGGAATTAGCTAAGGTACTGCTGGGGGGTGCTGCTGACCCACCAACGAAGATGGCAGCTTGAATCTATCTCTCCATCCTGCCTAGGATCTGAAATTGAAAAATTGAAGGGAGGCAGAATCCAAGATACCATGAATCCTGTAACACTGGTCTTCCCAACTGGTCCCCCATCCAGGTTATGGGCTCCGCATAGCAGAAGCCCTGAACAGCAGAACACCCTCAAGACCCTTCTCATCCCTTGTCAGAAGTCAGACAACAAATGGGCCCCACTGGATCAGAGACACAGATATAGATCCAGAAACCAGAACCAACAGGGCTCCAACACCTATGCTTTCCCATCCTCGCTGCCAGTCAAACTACCCAGAGAGGATGCTTCAAGTGAAGGGGAAGGGGAAGAAACACTGGCCTGCCTCCTTAGTGACCAGATGGATATTACCTCCCCACAGAGCTGGGCCAATACCGTTGAAGGAGCTGGGGAAAAAAGCTACTGATCCTGATGACTCAGAGAAATTTGCAGCCCAGCTGAAACCCAGCCTGAAACTGTTCGTGGAAGTGGCGGCTGCTCTACCGAGACAGACCCTTGCTGACCAGCCACATACAGCAAGTTCAACTGAAGGCTGAAGGGCTCTCCTGAAGGACATTTCCTTTGAAACCCAGACCATGTATTGTATTTTAGGATGTGTACCTCATTTTTGTTTCTTTCACTGGTTATTGTTTACAATGTGGTACAATAATTATTACAGCTGGTAATAGCTGGATAATGTTTGTCAAGCCTGGAACCTCATGGGAGGTTGGACAAGGAAAAATATCTTAATTCAGGGGTGGGTGAGGTTATTCCCCCCCCCCACACTGCCTGCACTACCCCCTTATCACAACAGGCATACGGCTCAGGGCACTAACCTCGAGGGTGCATGGTGCATTGGGGTTGATTCTACCCCCCCATTTTCTCCCACCTTTCCCTGAGGTTCTTCTATTAAGGCCTAGTCACTGGATGAGGGAAACGTAGAAGAGATAAGCAACCCTTATAGCTACCTCCTTCCCTCTCTGCACACAAGGTCCCAAGGACAACTGCCCAGGGGGGCCTTACGTTCCCATGGACCCGTAGTCTCAATAAGAGGAGACCTCTTCTCTTTCCACTCTTCAGCTCCCCCTGCCTTCTGCTGTCTCTCTATGTCTTCCTCCCGATATGCCACTTGGCTGGGGTTCCCCATGCACCCCCCACCCCAGGAGGGAAAGGGGGAGGAGGCACACGTAGTGCCATGGGACAGCAGGTACGATGCTCTCGGGTGAGTTGGGATACCCCCTGCCTCCTCATCCACACCCATGCATATGGCTCCTCTCTCTGGGGGGGGCACCACTCCCACACACACCAAACAGTCAGGTTCCTACCATTGGGATCTCAGTATCCAGGGTAGGCTGGACGACATACCGGACAGTGTACTCACTACCCCATGGAGTGCCACGACAGCATGGTAGAAACTCACAAGCACATATTTAAATTTCATTGCATGCCTAATCTTTGCACTTTTTGTGTGTATCACTGCAGCTAGGAGCTGCTTATTATATCCTAGTGGATCAGAATGTGCAGGAGTGACCACTTCTGACCCAGTCTTACATTGTCTCCTAAATACTCTTTCATTGTTGCCCCCTTAGGGGAATTTACTACTTTCTTGACACAGAGAGCATTTAATCTGCCCTTACTCAGATTTCACTCTTAGTTCAGGAGGGTAATACCAACTTGGCATATCTGATACCCCACTGGAGTATACCAGCCAAGTAACATTGTTCTAAGATATTTTCTATATTAGGCAGTAGGTAGTAACATTGTTCTGCTAGTTGTGTTTTTTGTATAGTGTTTAAACTCTTCTTGTTCTTCTTCTCTCCTAGTACATATATCCTGAACCAGACCTTTTTGGCAGTACCCGAGGTGCGATACTACAACGAGAAGAACCAATTTGGGCCTGCTCTCTGCTAGATTCACCTTCTCACTTCTTGCCTGGTGCTACTAGGTCATTACAAGGCTAGACCCCATCCCCCAAGAGGCAAGTGGACCTAGGTGTTCAACTTTGGGTCAACATGACCAACAGCAGTCAACAAGGGTGGAGGTGTGCCTCCTAGAACGTTAACAGCCTTAATCATCCAGTTAAGAGTACCAAGGTAATCCAACACCTCAAGGACCTTCGCACGGATGTGGCACTGCTCCAGGAGACACACCTCACTGCCTGGATGGTAGTGTGGCTTAAGAAACACTGGGTGGGGTGCCTAATACACAGTTCTGCGTCAACTAGATCAAGAGGGGTTGCGATTCTGGGTAACAAATCCTGCCCTTGGGTAAAAGAACAGGTGAAAACAGATAAGCAGGGAAGATGGGTATTGACCAAATTTTCATTCCCAGGAGGAAAGGTGGTGGTGGGTAATATATATAGCCCTAACCAGGACTCAGACAAGTTCTTCCCACAGATCAGTCAGGCTGTGGCTGAGTTTAAGGAAATGGATGCAGAAGTGCCCATGATCCTGGGGGGAGATTTCAATCTGGTAGCAGACATCTTTCTGGATAAATTCCACCCTACCCTGGATTCTCATCCCAAGAGTAATATGGCCCTACAGGAATCACAGGAGGAATGGGGCTTGATTGGCCCAAGGCGCTAGGGTAATCCCATAGGGAGTGATTACACCTTTTATTCACTAGTACACAGTACTCTTAGCTGCATAGACTTCTGGTTAGTGAACAGTACTGCTGGACAGGGCATACATTACTCTGCCATATGCAGTATCATAATATCGGATCACGCCCCATTCTCCTTATGGTATCTACCTCTAGGGACCCAATCCTTTTCTCCCTGTTGGAGATGCAATCTCTTGTTGCTTAAGGATCAGGATTTCTGTGTCCAAATGTGGGAGGAAGCTAAACTCTTTTTCCAGACCAACTCTATGGGAGACGTTGCAGCCGGGACTGTCTGGGAGCCTTCAAGATGTTCTTACGTAGGCGTAGCATAACATATATGGCTACCCAAAGTTAAAAGTGGAGGGAGGAAGTGGGACAACTACAGAAGGAACTCAAGGCCCTTGAGCAGCAGTTCAAAAGCTCTCTCTCACCCCCACCTCTCTGCTCCACTCCACCGTGGGTCTGAAGCACAGAATTAACACTTTCTTGCAGCGTAAAGCTGAGTGGTAGTTCCTGCGAGCCAAGCACAAATTCTGGAAAGGGGATGATAAGGGAGGTAAAATGTTAGCGTATCACTTAAGAAAACAAAAGGCATCATGCCAGACACATGCCTTTAGAGATAATACAGGGAAGACGGTACATGACCCACTGCTAATTAATGATACTATACAGCAATTTTATCAAGTTCTGTATCATTCCAAGACCCCCCCTTGGGTCACCAGAGTGGTCCCAGAAGATGGAGGAGTTCCTGGTAGCCACCCCCCTGACAAGGATGGCTCCAGAACACATATAGCTGTTAGAGGCACCCATTACCCAGCCAGAAATCTTAACAGCACTTTCCCAGCTTGCAAAAGGCAAGGCTCCAGGTGCAGATGACATGATGATGGAGCTGTACCAGGCTATGTGGGATGAGATCTCCCTCCCTCTTTTGAATGCCCTTCAGGAGGCCCACCACAAGCAGCGGCTACCTCCAACCATGAGGGAGGCTAATATTACTTTGCGGCCAAAAAAAAATCCTCCGACCCACTGGACTGCGAAAAACTTTCACCCATATCACTCATCTCAGTGGACACAAAGATAATGGTCAAAGTCCTGTCCAACAGACTCGAGAAGTTCCTTCCTCATATCATCCATCCCTCCCTCTCAGGCAGACTTGAGTAAAGGCAAAAGTGGGGCTGACAACTTGTGGGCAGTGCTCAGTTTGAAATGTAATGTGGCCCACTTGAGCATCCCCATGGCGGCCCTGGCAATAGACTTCTTGAAGGCGTTCAATTCGGTAGAATGGGGCTACCAGCACCATATGCTGGAGGCATATGGCTTTGGATCATACTTCTGCACTTGGATCAAAACACTCTATACATCCCTGAAGGCCCAAATCCTCACTAATAAGAACCTATCCTCAGCATTTGAACTGCAAAGAGGTACCAGGGAGGGATGGCTCCTTTCCCATATGCTTTTTCTGATAGCACTGAACCCACTGTCAAGGAGATTGGTAGTCCCAAAATACAAGGTACTGAGATCAATAGAAAGTTATAGCTGGTCAACTCCTATGCTGATGACCTGCTTCTTACCCTGGTTAACCCTATTCAGTCACTTCCCCGACCCTGAGACTGCTAGAAGAATTGGCAGAATTCTCAGGGCTCAAGGTCAGCCAAAAGAAGATCATACTTTCACCCCTCAATCTGGCCTACTCTAAGGCCTGCCTGGGGATTCTACCCTAGTATGGAACCCACAGATATTTTCCTATTTAGGGATTTGAAATCCCGGCCCTTTGGAAGGACCTGACCTGAGGCAAACTTTAACCCCCTGCTGTCCTCCATCAACGCTGAAATCCAGAGCTGGACGAAGCTTAGACTCTACCTTAAAGGTAAGGTGGAAGCAATTAAAATGTTTATTCTCCCTAGACTTTCTTATCTCTTTCACAGCCTTCCGGTCAGGTGACACCCAAAAATATTCACTTCCCTGGACAAGTTAGTAGCAACCCTTTTATGGGAGGGGAAAGCACCTCAGTTTGGAAATTCCAAACTTAGAGACCACTGGTCCAGGGTAGGCTTGGGTCTCCTAACGTTCCAGGGTTACTACCTGGTGTATAGGCTGGCACAAGAAACCAAATGGTTCTTGCCACCCTCTGCCATTACCCCAGCATGGGTTTCAATGGAGACAGACTTATCAGGAGGGCACTGGCTGGGAGCACTCTTACAGGACAAGAAGCAATCAGAGGCATTGCAAGGCCCTATTATGGTGGAAACATGGAGAGCATGGCGCACGTGCATGTCAACCTGCCACACCCCAAAGGAAGCCTGGCTTCCCCCATCCCTTAGGCACAGTTCTGAGACAACCCTAGGATACTAGTGGGGAAGAGACCTTTACATTGGTCCTCATGGGGGAACAAAGGCATCTGAATGATAGCAGACCTGTGCATACCGAATATGTTGGTACTGATGTCCTTGCAACTGCAAGGAAAATACCAACTCCCCAAGCAGGAATTCAGAAATTCCTACAGATTTGTAGTGCCAGTCACCCCCTGTTAACCTCCCCCATCTTAGAGCACCCAATGGGAATGGCTGAGTGCCTTGCATAAACCTGGGAAACAAAATAGGATCCCGGGCAGGACTTACCAGACCCTGAGAGACTCCCAGCCAATAGACACAAATGGGTACAGGATCAAGTGGCAGCAACACACACAATCCTTAATCTCTCTGGATCTTTGGATACGCTGCCTGATGCAAGCACAAGTGGGGTACTGAGACTCCTGCAGACAACTACTTCAACTGAATATCCTGTTACACTGGTACTGCACTCCAGCTCAACTACAACATATGGGACTTCTACCATCTGCCAGGTGTTGGAGGTGCCAACTCAACCATGAACACTTACTCCATGTGCTATGGCAATGCCCCAAACTCACATTTTTTGGGCAGCTGTCACAGAAGATTGCTCCAAGGTTGTGGGTCACAGGCTGAACCTGACTTCTCCTCTCCTGGTACTGGGGATACCACAACACTTGAGTCACTTAGGCTCCTCCTGCGACAATGGGCATTGACGGTTATGATGGAAGCCAAATGAGCCATTCTTATGAAGTGGAGACAACCCAGCCCACTGTCCTTAGTAACGTGGCACACAGCTGACACTAAATTGGCAATTTCCCAGTGCTTACCCTGCATCAGTCTCAACCAAGGCATTAAATACCACAAAAAATGGGATACTTATCTGCACTCACAACTATGTTTGGTGCCCCCTCCCTCTCATGGCAACCCTCCCCTTCTAAGGCTTTGACACCTTATGGATCCTCTGCTTCTCTCAGAACAAATGTTATAGATGTAGGGATACTCCAGTTGGAGATAGTGACACTACATATACTAAGGTTGCACTCTCTTCTGTAGTTTGCCCTGCTCCTCACATGTGTCAGGTAGGTCTGGAAACCAGGAACACTATTTGAATATTTGTCTATCAAGGCTGTTTTTCCTTTTCCTTTTAGATCAAGGACCTGTGAATGCATAACATAGAGAATAATGTATGGGCAACCATACACAACAAGGCTGTGTTTCCATCGAGGGGTTGAGATGACAGCATAAGAACCTCAAGAGCGAAGCTCGAGAGGTCCACACTGTCATCTCAGCCCCAAGATGGAAACACATGCCGAGTTGTGTGTGGTTGCCCATATTTTATTTTTCATAATATATTTCTTTTTTACACTGGAGTGAGATACCCCTCACTGAAGAGAAAACAAAAAATCTTGCCATTTCTTTGTTCTACTCACATATCAAAATCAAATTTCCAGACTTTTGAAAGGCAAAAGGTATTACTTTGGACACTGGGTAGTTAGTAAGTAGCTAGGTGTAGAATAAATGAGAAATTTAAAATTGTATGACATTTGAACTGTGCATAACAACTGTTTGGAATGCGCATAACAACACTTTAGAATGTGCATAACGGTTTAGAATGTACTTAACAAGGATTTTGAGCAGGCTGATTTTTATACATAAGAAAGGGTACCCATATACTATAGATCTGTAACAAACACCTGAATGTTGAGTTGGAAGCAAATTTTGATAGATGGTGTCTTTAAAGGTTTTCTTTAACTACAGTTTCTATGATTAATGCTGTAAGTATAGAAACATAGGTTGACTGGTTCAATTTTCGCCATATTGTAGCTTTGATGAGTGACTTTGTTTATACTGCATTAGTAGATTATTTATAATATGTGAAAAAAATCAATAAAATTATTTTATGTTAAAAAAAGATAAGGTACTGGTGGAAGTCATTGGCAAGATGGCAGAAAAGGGGGAGGTGCTGTTGGTGGGGGACTTCGACCTGCCAGACATATATTGTAGCCTCCTAGCAGTGGCTTCAGCTAGAATCGGGGACATCCTGGATTCTCTGCAGGAGGTGTTCCTCAGACAGCTAACCAGTAAACTCACTTGCGATGGCACAGTACTGGACCTAGTACTCACTAACAGGGAAAGTGCTGCAGACATTAAGGTGGGATGCCACTTCTGGACCCGTGATCGCTGTATAGTGTAATTCAATATAAAGACAGCTGTGGAATCAAACCACATAGGGGCAAGGGTCCTGGACTTCAGGAGGGCAGATTTTATAAAGATGTGTGGATAGAAACAGAGAAGCATAGACTTTGATGACAGATAAGGACTGCTTGGCCCACCCAGTCTGCCCATTTCCCTACCTATTGGATAAGCTGCAGATCCTAGTTTTACCAACAGCCTACTTCCTCCTACTTCCCACTAGAATTCCCATATGTCTGCCCTATGCATTCTTAAAATCCCCCACTGTTTTTGACCCCATGACCTCCTCAGTAAGGCTTTTCCATGCATCCACCACCCTCTCCTTAAAAAAATACTTCCTCACATTGCCCCTGAGTCATCCCCCTCTATCTTCAAATTGTGCCCTCTTCTTCTTGCACATCTTTTATTTTATTTATTAGCTCTTCGGTTTACAGACCTTTGAGTCATATACTCATTTACAAAGGTACCTCGTCAAGAGAGCAATATATCACAGCAAACAGTACGGTACATAATGCTTAGATTAAAAAGCAACCAGTGTTACAGGCATTCACTGGTGGTACACGCTTGGTAATAGGTAGATCACGGTAGTCATAATATAGGTACACGAGTACCACATCAGGTAGCAACCAAAGATATTTTATTACATTAGTCAGCATATATTGTATGAGACCCCAGGTGTATATATAGCAAAAGTAGACAGGGCAGACCCATCTTAGGGGTGAAGGTAAAGGGCAAGATGCCACCCTCTTGGACTTTGTTGATTCTCTTGAGGTACTTGAAAGTTTCTATCATGTTTTCTCTCTCCCTCATTTCCTCGAGGATATACATATTAAGCTCTTTTAATCTCTCTTCGTATGGCTTCCGGCGCAGACCCTGCACCATTTTAGTTGCCCTCCTCTGGACTACCTCCATCCTGTCTATGTCCTTGCAGAGGTGGGGTCTCCAGAACTGCAAGCAGTATTCCAGATGGTGTCTAACCAACTGTCTATACAGAGGGATAACAACTTCCTGTTTTCTACTGGTGATGCCTCTCCTTATGCATCCCAGTGTCACCCCAGCCCTCCTTACTGCCTTCTCACATTGCTTGCCTACCTTTAGGTCATCTGATATGACTACCCCCAGGTCTCTTTCCATTTTTGTTGTCGTTAATCCCCCCCATTGTGTACTCTTCCCTTGGGTTTTTGTTTCCCAGGTGCATTACTCTGCACTTCTTTGCAATGAATCTAAGCTGCCATACTTTTTACCATTCCTCCAACCTTGCCAAGTCTCTTCTCATCCTTTCCACCCTCCCCCCCTTGTGTATCAACCCTGTTGCAGATCTTTGTGTCATTTGCAAAAATGCAAACTTTTCCTTCCAGTCCCTCTGCAATGTCACTTATAAAGACATTAAAGAGGACCGGTCCCAGTACTGAACCCTGCGGTAGAAAGTTAGTAACTCCCCATTCTTCAGAGTGGACTCTATTTACTATTACCGTCTGAGTCCTGTTGTCCAGCCAATCTTTTACCCAGGTTGCCACCCTGGGACCCACTCCCAGGCTGTCTAACTTGGTTATTAATCTTTTGTGCGGGACTGTGTAAAATGCCTTGCTAAAGTCTAGGTAGGACACATCCACAGCCCCTCCCTGGTCTACTTTGGTCGCCCAGTCAAAGAAATCTATTAGATTTGTTTGACATGAGCTTCCCACTGTGAATAGCATGCTGCCTTGAGTCCTGTGCCCGACTGGCCTCTAGGTACTCAACAGTTCTTTCTTTCAGAAGTGATTCCAGCATTTTCCCTACCACTGAGGTCAAACTAACAGGTCTGTAGTTTCCTGACTCTGTCTTGCTCCCACTTTTGTGAAGGGGAATCACATCTGCCCTCCACCAGTCCTCAGTTATCACACCATCTTCCAATGATTTGTTAAAAAGAGTAGTCAGTGGTGCCACTAGTTCTCCCCTTAGTTCTTTTAGAATTCTGGGATGAATCCCGTCAGACCCCATTGCTTTGTTCACCTTCAGTTTTAGGATTTTTTTCAGGACCCTTTCTTCTTCAAATGGACTGGTATTGAATTCCCCTATCCAGTGTACTTCTTTTTTTTTAATATTCTTTATTTTTTATTGTTTTTATATAGTTTATATATATATATATATATATATATATATATATATATATATATATATATATATATTATTAGTAGCAGTAGTGACTACCATGAATTAAGTTGAGGAGCCATTTCTATATTAAACCCCAAACTTTGCACCTTAATAACTTTGCAACTGTTTGATGGATTTGGCTGACATTTGGCATACACAATCAAGAACCATAGGCCTTGGCATCTGGTAAGTTTTGTACTGGTTGGATACACGGCTGTGGAGTTATTAAGCGTGATTTGCGCGCGCGTTTATGCTTTTTCTGGAATTCTACGGTCGCATGTACAGGTCGCACAGTTTGCTCGACTGGCCCAAAATCTTCAGGAAACGTGTGGTCAGGGTCCCTGATGTGTCTTTTGAAGATTTGGTGAAAAAATATTAAACGGTTCAAAAGTTATTCAAAAAACAATTTCCCATTATAAGTCAATGGGAAAAGTTAACAAAAAGTTCAACACTTTCGCAAATGCATTTTTACTTTCCCAAATGGGCCTATTACTTTCGCAAATTGGCCATTTTGTTTCCAGTTGGTGATTAGAAAAATGCTTGGCATTTAAATTTGGGACCCTCTAGCAACCTAATTCTTTTTGTATTCACCTATTCGGACCCTGAGGATGCTAGCCATGTCTTTATTTTGGGGTAAAACACCCCAGAAATATGTTTTTCAGATTTCTGGAAAAAGTACTTTCGCAAACTACTTTCATGCTCACGAAAGTGTCGCAAATGTTTGCGAAAGCTTTCAAATTGCGACAGTAATTTTCTAGTCTGTGGGAAAATGACAGCAATTCTTTGGCACTGCACTGCAAAAGAACGGTTGGGAGTTTTGGGCTGAAATTTGGAGGGAACGCAGCCGACATCTCACAGATTTGTCTTTCAGTGTTGTATTGAAAAAATATTGCAAGGCAGCAGAGTTACAGCACTCCAAAGTTGACAGTTGTTCCCATAGGATAACATTACGGCACCCGATGCATTACAGGAATCCTTTGGCACCCTGCTGCAAAATAACGGTTTGGTCTTATTTCCTGAAATTTGGAGGGAAGACAGCCAACAGCCCACAAATGTGCCTTTCAGTAGTTTGGTGAAAAAATATTACAGGGAGGCAAAGTTATGGTGCTCGAACTTCTCTTTTTTCCCATAGGATAACATTACGGCGTTCGCAGCGCCTTTCAGGGCCCGTATCTCGGAAACGGTGTGAGATACGGACTTTTCGTCAGAAAAGTTCTTAGCCCCTAGACAGTTGTAAATCATACGACTTTTAAATTTTTTTTCTATGTAGTATGGTTCCTGAGATATAACCTATTTAGTATTCCAAGTCCTCATTTTCTGCTCTGATACCCATTATTATGCATACATTCTTTGTACTCACTGTCTTTCTCTATTCAGCTTTTGGGGAAAACCAGCCTGTGCACTTACATTACTGTTACCATTGCCCTTTCCGCTTGCGGTTCCATACCTGTTTCACTTACCGTTGACGTCTACGCCACCACGTGCTTCATCCTTTGCGTTTTCATTTGCGCTTGCGTTTCTGTTATTTTTTGCCATTTATGTCTACCGTACTGTTTCTCTTTCTGTTTCACTTTGCGTCACCATGCCCATTGACATTTCCGTTTGCAGGCACCATGTTATTATGTGACAAGACATCACGTGGCACACCGTTCCCGTCTATGCCACCGTGTTCGTTACCCTTTCTGTTCTCATTCGCGCTTGCGTTACCTTGTGCGCCACTGTTAGTGCTTCTGTTTGCGTTGCTGTTCCTGTTCCTATGCCACAAGACATCATGTGTTGGGAGTGCAGGGCCCTTTGGGCCCCGCGCTCCCGCTGCTGCATTACGTGACGGGAGCGTGGGGCCCTATGTGCGTTATCCTTTGCATTTTCATTTGCACTTGCATTTCTGTTATTTTTTGCCATTTGTGTCTACAGTACTGTTTCTCTTTCTGTTTCACTTTGCGTCACCATGCCCATTGACATTTCTGTTTGCAGGCACCATGTTACTATGTGACAACACATCATGTGGCAGACTGTTCCAGTCTATGCCACCATGTGCAGTGCCCTTTCTGTTGTCATTTGCGCTTGCGTTACCATGTGCGCCACTGTTTGCGCTTCTGTTTGCGTTGCTCTTCCTGTTACTATGCCACAAGACATCATGTGGTGGGAGCGCCACATTACATTCACTATTTCTCGTTATCATTCTCAAAAAGAAGGGAAATTAGAGGCAAAAAACTCCATTTAATGCATTAGTTAGGGTTATTCCACAGCGACAAAAGTGAGGAAATTCGCTGTTAGGGTTGAAAACCCTAACTCCAAATTCACCCCCCCAGCACCACACACACACACACACATATGCAAGTATGGGGGAGGACCAAGTCAACACAACCAATGACAGACATCCAGCAGCAGGTGACAGAAATAACAAACAACTGTCTAAATGTACTACAAGACATCCCCACCCACCTGACCAGGTACTGCATGCTCAGTGGAGATCAACAGCAAAACTGAGGCCATGTACACCAAGCGTACATCCCTGATTGCAGCTGCACAGCAACGTACCACACTTAGTAGTTGCATGGCTCACCTACCGATGCCCCACACCACACCACAACTGGTACTGTGCTTAGGTCAATATAAATGCTGAAGGTGCATGATGACAGTTGTAGAAAGGTTTTAACACTAGTGAGTATACATTAATTAAGAGAAGTACATAAATTAACTACAAGACAGTAGCATGCTCAAGATAAAGTAGTGTTACATTTAGTATGTGATTTACATAGTAGTACATTTCTGCAATGGTTTACTCAAGATAGAGGCTGATGTAAGCGTATGGAAAAGCATTGCCTGTTCAAGCTATGAAATTTGTACTGCCAGTATCAGATGCATTCTTACTGATGAAGGTGTACTGCTGATGTACATACATAGACCTTCAGTGTGCTTCAATACTAAAGATGCAGTAAGTATTCTTTGTAGAAACAGTGTAATTGCATGAATCAGGCCAAGCAACTTCTAAATATCATAGCACTACTGAGCCAACAATGACGTACCTGTATCGGAGATGTATATAGGATAGATTTTCCTGTAGGCACTTACTGAGTATGTTGTACCTGATAAAGACAATCTCATTGCATCTGTGATGACTAACATATTCAAATAGTAATACATTTACTATTGTTGCAATGAGTGATCTATGCCTCTTATGGACACAGCGTAATTTTTTTTAACAGTTGTTTCATACTCAGGCTGTATGCCTAGTGTTTGGGTTTGCCACACTTCTGTCACTGATGCTATCAAAATGATAGCTATGTTAATTGTGGTACAACAGGAATCAAGTAGGTATGGTGTAGATATAAACAGAATGTCTTTTAGTATTGATTTAACTCACAATGGGGTAAGTGTACTAGGACAGCAGGGGTTATTCTCTATCACTAGGACAGCAGGGGTTATTCTCTATCACTGACTCTGTCAGTTATAATTACACAAAGGTTTCGATGACTGTAATGATCAAGTTACACTGTTCATCTTCATGAGTTCATATTCACAGCCATTCTCCAGTAATTAGACAGTTTATGGTGTAACTGGGTAGGACACTGTGTTGCAAAGCTGCTGCAGTGCCTAGCAGAGGGAGAGTATCTACTCATAAAGACAAATAAGCAATAAGGCATGACCAACAGTTATCTTAAATGGTCTGTTAATCACCCTGTAGGGGTTTAATGTTGAATGAGGCATAGCCGAGTGCCACATGTCGCTAGACAGTGATAAACTGACCATTAACATAATACCTGGGAGTGGCTTATTGCTATCATAATAAAACTGGTTTTAAACAACATTAAACCATGTTCATCATATGGTTAGGCTCTACATGTATGTTAATAAAACTAAACATAAGGCTGTTACAATGTTTACAGTCAATTAGAAGCTGCATTTCTCAAACCCTTGTTATAATCAGAGATATTATACCTGTACAACTCCTTGGTTTTGCTGAACTCTATTGCTCAGGTGGCCCACCTCATGTAGTGTGGTCTGGTGTGGGGCATCGGTGAGGTAGAGCCATGCAACTACTAAGTGTGTACGTTGTGCAGCTGCAATCAGGGATGTGTATGTTTGGTGTACATGGCCTCAGTTTTGCTGTTGATCTCCACTGAGCATGCAGTACCTGGTCAGGTGGGTGGGGATGTCTCGTAGTACATTTAGACAATTGTTTGTTATTTCTGTCACCTGCTGCTGGATGTCTGTCATTGGTTGTGTTGACTTGGTCCTCCCCCATACTTGCATGTATGTGTGTGTGTGTCTGTGTGTGTGTGGTGCTGGGGGGGGTGAATTTGGAGTTTGGTTTTCAACCCTAACAGTGAATTTCCTCACTTTTGTCGCTGTGGAACAACCCTAACTAATGCATTAAACTGAGTTTTTTGCCTCTAATATATATATGACAGCAGGAGGTCATTTATACAGTATTGCTTTTTTGTCTTACAATACATGTAATGTTCTTTGGATTGGCAATTCATGTTTCTATAACATCATTCTGTTATGTATCAAATGACACTTGATCAAAATTCATATCTTATAAAAATTGACCACTTTCAAATGGCTCTATCAGGGAACAAATGTTTCATCTAGAGGTGAGATATAGAAAACCCATGGTCTCCATTAGAGCTCAAATCATGACATCCTTCCAGCTCTAGAAGCTGCTATTCTCTCTTTCCAGTGTACTTCTATTATTTGGTTTAGGTACTTCCCCTCCTCTTTTTTTGTGAATACTGAGCAGAAGTATTAATTCAGTAACTCTGCTTTGTCTCTGTCATCCTCTTCCCACTCCATCCCCTTTATTAAGCCTCACTATCCCTCCCCTGGTCTTTCATCACTCCCTAATGTACCTATAAAATATGTTATTCCTCTTCTTAACTGAGTTGGCAATCTTTTCCTTGGCTTGGGCTTTTGCTATTCTGACTGCCTTCCCCACTTCATTCTGCTTTAACTGGTACAGTTCTCTGTACTGCTTCTTTTTTGTTTCCTTATACTTCCTGAATGCTCTTTTTCTTCCCTAACCTTTCCCTCCACCTCTTTTGAGAACCACAGTGTTTTTTCCTTCATTTTGTTTTGTTTATTTGCTTCACACAAAGGCTTGTTGCCTCTGTGATGGCAGCTGTGATTTTTCCCCATTATTCTTCCATCCCACCTTCTTGCCCATTTGCTAGTGCTTTTCTGAGGCACTCCCCCAATTTGCCAAAGTCAGCTCTCCTAAAGTCCAGTACCCTCACCTTTGTGTGAATTGATTCTATGGCTGTGTTTATCATGGACAACACTGTTTGGTGGTCGCTTGTTCCTGGATGGCTACCTAGTTCTAAATCTGAGATCCTCTCTCCATCCCCATTTGAGAGTACTAGATCTAAGATTGCTCCCTTCTGAGTGGGTTCCAAAGCTAGCTGTCTGAGGCATGCCCCCTGTAGGGAATCGAGAATGACTCTGCTCTTGGATGTGGCTGCAGCAAAGGTGCTTCAGTTAAAATCTGGCATATTCAGGTCCCCCATCAACAATATCTGCCCCTTTTCTGCCATTCTAAGGATGCCTTCTATTATTTCCTTGACCATGTCCTCCCCCTGATATAGGGGTCTGTATCCAACCCCTGTACGGATTGTGGTGCAATTTCCTGTCTCCAGGGTCCACAGTGCCTCCTCTTCTCCCTCTTCACTCTTTAGTTCCAGTGCTTTGATCCCTTACCTTATGTAGACAGCTTCTCCTCCTCCTCCTCCTCTTTTACCCTCCCTGTCCCTCCTGTAGATTGTGTACCCTGGTATGTTGAAATCCCAGTCATGGTTCTCTGTGTACCATGTTCCTGTGACTGCCACAATATCCAGGTGTCCCTCTTCCATCAAAGCCACTAGTTCAGGGAGCTTGTTACTCAGATTATGTACACTGATACTCATCACCCTCCATTTTTTGATAACATTATCACTTTCAGCCCTATCCCTGTCCTTACTGTCTTTGCCTTTTTCTCCATTGACCCCTGTTCTACTCACTATCAACTCTCTACCTTAGTGTTTACCTCACTAACTACCCTGTTTTGTGTGTTGGAGCACTGGGATTTCAGTGCTTCTTTTCAATGCCTCTCCCATTGGCTAGTTTAAATCCTTGCCAGTGAAGTGTTTAATCCTATCACCGAGGATCCTGGTTCCCCTCCCAGACAGATGCAGACCATTGCACCAGGATAGGCCTGCATCCCTCCAGGTAGACCCCCAGTCCTCAATGAAGCAAAAACCCTGAGCTCCACATCAGTGTTTCAATCATTCATTGAATCCCATGGTGCACAGTACACTAACCTCACCCATGCCATAAACAGGCAGCACCTCCATGAGGGTTACCATCCATACTACTTGTCTAGGGTCCCTCCCCAACTCTACAAACTCATCCTTCACTGCTCTGATCCTATTCCCAGCCAGGTCATTTGTCCATAGGTGGACAATGACATCCAGCTTCCTCTCCCATAATGTTGCTCCCATGATGCTGAAGATTTGCGTCCTGTCCCTCCCAGCCACGGTGCCGGACAGGCACCTCTCCTCCCTCTCTCCTCCTCCCACTAATTCTACCCTTCTAATGATTGAGTCCCCAACCAGGAGTAGTTTCCTTCCCCTGCAGGGTCTCATGCCCCCCTTCCTCTGGGTCTCCTTTGTGGAGGTTCTCAGCATCCTCCTTAGTCTCCACTGTGGATGCCTCCATAGAGGAACCATGCTCCACCAGAATGGTGTATGAATTGTGGAATGGTACAACTGGTACAACTGGAGGGATGCACCTCTGATCCACCACCCTCACCCTCCTTGAGCCCACCTCATGGATGGCCTCATGGGCGGGTGACCTGGGTGTGGTGGAGGAACAGTGGGTGAAGATAAAAGGGGAGCACGGTAAAGGTGACACATCTCTGCATCAAACAAGTGAGCAAAAGCATAAAGATGAGGAGACTGCTATGGTTCTTGAAAGAGGTGGCAGAAAAAGGTAAAGGAAAAAAGGGTAGCATTCGGAAGATGTAAGGAGACACAGAGGGAGGAGGATAGGGATGTGCCTCATGGGAAACAGAGGGAAGCAGGGAAAGCAGTAAGGAGCACAAAGGTGCAGACTGCAGAGAGAATAGCTCAGGAGGTAACAAAAAGGGACAAGACATTTTTTAGATATTTAAGTGAAAAGAGGAAGACCAGGGGTTCAATTGTAAGATTAAAAAGGGAAGGGTGACTATGCAGAGGGGGATCAGGAAAAGTCAGACATCCTGAAGAAATACTTTTGTTCAGTGTTCACAGAAAAAAGAGAAAGGGAGGGGCCAAAAGGCAACACAAGCTTCAGAGAGAGGTGAGATGGACTCTAGGAGGTGAGAATACTGAAAGGTCTTGCTAATCTGAAAGTGGACAAAGCAATGGGGCTAGATGTGCTGCATTCAAGAGTATTGAGTGAGCTCAAGGAAATACTGGTTGCACATCTGACGGTTCTATTTAACACCTCACTGGAAACAGGAGTGGTTCCAGAGGACAGGAGGAGGAGGTCAGAGGTAGTCCCACTCCACAAAAGTGGCAGCAGGGAGGAGGCTGGAAATTATAGGCCAGTCAACCTGACATCAGTGATGGGAAAGCTAATGGAATCACTGTTGAAGGACACAATTGTGGAATATCTTGAAGCCAGTGGGTTATAAGACCCGAGGCAGCATGGTTTCACAGAGAGGAGGATATGTCAAACAAATCTGATAGGTTGCTTTGACTGGGTGACCAAGGAACTAGATCTGGATGGAGTGGTAGACATGGCCTAGCTAGATTTTAGTAAGGTATTCAGCACTGTTAAACATAGGAGACTAGCAAACAAGTTGGGTATCTTACTAGTGGGCCCAATGGTGGTAAACTGGAAAAGAAATTGGTTAGGTGATAGGCAACAGAAGGAGGTGGTAAATGGAGTTCACTCTGAGAAAGGAAGGGTGACCAGCAGGGTGACTCAGGGGTCAGTGCTGGGATTGGTCCTATTTAATGTCTTTATACATGACATTCCAGAGGAGTTAGAAGGAAAGGTTTGCCTATTTGAGGATGACACCAAAATCTGCAATAGGGTGGACACTCCAGGGGGCGGTGGGGTGATGGAAAGGAATAGCATAGACCCGAGAAAACTTGAGGAGTGGTCCAGGGTATGGCAGCTGGGTTTCAATGTGAGAAAGTGCAAAGCAATGCACTTAGGACACAGAAACCCTGGGGAAGAGTACAAAATGGGTGGAGTGGTATTGACAACCATCAAGCAGGAAAGAGACCTGAGTGTAATCATATTGGATGACCTAAAGGTGGCCAGGCAGTGTGATAAGGCAGTAGGGAGGGCTAGTGGGATGCTGGAGTGCATAGGGAGGGGCATCACCATCCGAAAGAGGGAGGTTATGTTGCTTTTGTGTATGTTGCTGGTAAGATCCTATCTAGAGTACTGTGTCCTATTCTGGAGACCACATCTCTGGAAGGACATAGAGTGAAGGTGATGCACAGGAAGGCAACTAAGATGGTGCAATGTCTGCATCAAAATCCCTACAAGGGGAGACTAAAGGACCACAATATGAATACCCTGGCACAGAGGAGGGAGAGTGTGGATATGATAGAGACCTTTAAATACCTCACATGGCTAAATAAGGTACAGGAGGGAAATAGTCTTCAGAAGAATAAGTGCTCAAGAATAAGGGGCATGCTATGAAACTGGAGGGGGTAGATTATGGAGAGATGTGAGAAAGTACTTCTTCAGTGAAAGAGTGGTAGATTCCTAAACAGCCATCCAGCAGAGGTGGTGGTGGGGGCAAAAATTGTGTTGGGGTTCAAGAATGCATGGTATAAGCACAAGGGAATCATAGTGGAAAGGAAGAGGGGGAGGGAGAAAGAGGTGTAGATTGGGCACGGTCTGCAGTAATAGTGTAGGTAGGGAGAAATGGGCATACTGAATGCGCCAAGTGGTCCTTATCTGTCATCTAATTCTATGTTTCTATGTTTACATTTAGTAAAGAAAGAGCCAAAGCCAAATTTGCAATTGGTGAACATGCCAATATCTAGCATTTTGGACACTGGCAAAGCAAGTCCAAAGAAACTCTATTTCCCTTTGATAATTTGATCTCATGACACAGCACTTTGTGCAGGGAACATACACTGAGCATGTACAAGTTGCTGGCAAGCCACATAACCTGCAGCAGCCAATCAGCAACACTGGAGATAGAAAACATCTCCTGCTATGAACATCTCACTGCCATTTCCAGCTATCCCCCACAGGAGAAAGATGTGGCTACTTAAGGAACTCAATATATGTGAAAAAGAGCATCTTTTGTTTATAACACATTCAAAATCATCACAGAATCATCCATTGTCATTCCAGTTAACTAATTATCCTCTTCATTTACCTGTATTTCCAGGTGGGCTAGCTAGCAAAATCATGCTGTAGAGGAAAGAGTGCACAGTATAATCCTGTACTGGCAGCTGTAGGTCCTGCAGCAGCAGGAGCAGGACAGAGTGAATTTATCAGACTGGGAAAGGTGCACGGCAATTCTTGAAAGATTTGTTTACAGTTTTTTTCACTGAGTGGTGTTGGTATAAAGAGCACAGACATTCATATTTTTTTAATTTTTATTTTTTGCCCCTATGCAGCAGGAGCTGGACAGAGAGAATTTAGTAGACTGAGAAAAGTGCAGGGTGAGATAAAGGCATTATTAGACAAACAACCTGAATGTTGGTGGTGCAGTACTCAGAAATCCATCTTTTATGATGTTTGCCTGTAATTGAAAATTAAGTGAAGTAGGCTGCTGCAGTAAACTACAATGTCTCTCAGTGTGGGTGAGTAGAAGCATGTGTCAGTGAGTGGGCAACGTGATGGCTGTGTGTTGGTGGGGGGGTTCTGCTGCCATGTCATGTACAAACAATGAGGAAAAGTTCTAAAGATCTGAATGAGAAAGAAATGGGAGGAGGAGGAGCAGAAAAAGTGCAGTACCATCATCCCCATTCCACCAAGTACTAGTTCTGCAAGCAGTGCTGATGGTCATAGTTCTGGGGCCATCTTTGTGACCTATCCAGGGCCTTCAACATGGCTGACCATCAAATTCTTCTAAATAGGTTTACTGAAACAGGGGTTGCTAGAACAACCCCTCTGTTCATATTTCAAATCCAGGATACAATTAACTGCCATAAACGTCATGGAATCTATACCATTGGCAGTAGTCCAAGGAGTCCCACAGGGCTCCATCTGTGAACCATTACTGATTTTGGTTTATTTAAAAGGTCTGGGAGAACGTAAACCAGATATGGCATATCATTTTTATGCTGACGATACAATATTATACTTTTCTGCACCTACATTTTGAGAAGTACAAAGTAAATTACAGATCAGTTTCAATAGTCTCCAGGACTATTTTGGACAATCAAAACTTAAAATGAGCATAGGTAAAACTAAAGGTATGCTGTTCAGAACTAATAATCAAATTTAAGAATGGTGGAGCTCTGACTATTCTGGGCACAAAGGGGTATACTTGGAGCAGGTAGATTCCTACAATAGAAGTACTTAGGATACTGGTTGGATTCTTCAGGCTCTGGCTACGTTCATGTAGACAAACTTGATACACAGATTGGTAGGAGAGTGGTTCTCCTGTACCATAATCAAAGTTGGTTGGGTGGTCACACTATACAAAAAATAGTTGAGACTCAGCTCTTTCCTTTATTCAGCTATGGAAATGTTTTGTATGACTACTCAAACAAAAGTAAATTCCAAAAATTAGAAACATTGTACAACTGTTTGGCCAGGCTGATTTTGAAATGTCCAAAAGAAAGCCACCACTGTAGTATGTATAAACGCTTAGGGTGGATTTCCCTTACAGACAGATGCCATCTGCTCAAATCCGTGTTAGCCTATAAAAGTGGATTAGGCAAAGTCCCAGACTATTTAGTAGTTAGGTTGCAGGAAATGAAGGTAAACTCTTCTCTCAGAAACTTGGTCTACCATGAACTGACTGTGCCAATAACCAAAACTCAAAGGTCAATGTATTTCTATAGTCAAATGGTGTGCTTTTACTGGAATAACTTACCACATAAGATTCAATTTTTTAATATCAAGCCCATTCCATTAAATAGAGTAGAACAATGGTTCTTAGAAAATATATCTGGTTAGACCAAATGCTGCTATGGCAATCTTATGGTTAACTGTGTTGAATGGTTTCATGTTATGACTGTTGTATTTTATAATATTTTGTAAAATGTGTTGTAATTCGTTCTATTGTCTGTCTGTAAAATGTTTATTATGGGTCACCATTTCAAATGAGCATGCTCAAAAGTTTAATCAAAATAAAATTAAATTAAATGAAATAGTGGAATGGCATGGGCTATGCCTGAGAGAAATACTAGAGCTGGGTGCAGGATAGTATGGCCCCAAAAAAAACATGGTTCATTAGTCCCCAAAAGTACATTAGTTCCAGTCCCACTGCAAGTATCTTTCTCTGCCTTTCATAAAGTGCATCTAGTAAAGAAACCACCTGAGCAATCCAGAAGCACACTGGTTTTACCCTCTTCCTCCATCAAGGGCCTCCAGTTTAAGAAACATCTCCAGTCCTCACTGGCCTCTATTTCCACTTCATATAAATGAGGTGAGAAAGGCACAGTCAAGATATTCACATTTTTTTTTGGCTGGTAGGTGGTTTTGGCTCTTCCCTCAGATGCGCTTGCCTCTCCAGCCTGGCATCCCACACCAATCCTCCCTGGCCAATACCCATGGGTTGTTCCCCCGTGGCAGAGCCAGGGGAGAGGAGTATCGACTTTCCCTCCTCCCCGGAGAGCCAGTGTCCAGATTCCTGTGGGGAAGGGTCGGCCCCACAAAGTCAGGCCATCATGGAGCCTGCCAGCTCCATTTTCAACTATTTTTCCACTGGGCCCATGAACGTGCAATGGGAGGCAGTCTCATGGCCCAGACATTGGTCTCACCCCATTCTGGCCAAGCACCTGTTCCAGCACCCAGCCACCACTGGGTGTCAGTCTACAGCACGTGGCACTGTCCCCCCTCCCCAGGGAAGGAGAACTGTCTATGGATGCTCAATCCTTCCTCACCGCTGCTGACCCCTGAGCAACCAGAGTCCATGCTGAATCTGGGTCTCCGGCATAGCACAAGGTGTAGTGTCCAGTGCCACAAACCTCAGCATCACTGAGATATTTCCATTTTCTAGAATCACATTTACTTATATCAAATTTTCTCTAATCAGGTTTTCTCAAATGACATTTTCGCCAATCTATCATCAATCTATAAGCATTTCATGTACAATGAGGTGATAAAGACAAAATCAAAATTAAAATCAGTCACGTCATGTAAAATGAGGTGTGGCAAACTGGTCTTTCCCAGTCCCAGTCTGAATATGAAAATTCACCAAAAACAATGAATTCTGAGGCACTATATATATTCTGCAGCATGATGCAAATTCTGAGGCAAATTCCGAAACCGCAGAACTGCAGAATTCCAAGGGCCTTGATCATGAGACACTTTGGTGAATCAGGGCAGACTCAAACCCTTAAATGGTAGTCTGTTCATAGTCCCAAACACAACTGACACCTTCAGGCTCTGCCAGACCTTAAGACTCACCAGCTGTCCATGGCACATTATCCAGTATGTCACTCTAACATCATAGATTCAACAATCTTTGTGTACTGAGCTGGGCTGGAAACCAGTCTGGTCTGGACTTTTGGACAAATACATCTGTTGTCAGTCCTAAGACCTGAGCCCAACAGGAATGTTTGGTTTTGGAAATGAACAAAAAAAAAAAACACTAAGCACACCCATAAATTGTCCAGGGGTCCTGTCATGATAATGGACAGCCCAGATAGTAAACTGCCATCAGAGCTAGTGGGACTGCTCTGATAAGAACCCTGACCTTTTCCCAGGAGTGTTCCTGTAGCTTTTACATTCGAACTGATACTCATGCAGAAAGAACTGAATAGAAATACAGAAAACATTGACAGGTATCCATAGCAAATTGCAACAACTCCCCACCCCACCAAAAAAAAAAAATATATTTTTGCAGCACTAAATGATTTTTGTATTTCTTTTGAGCCGACTGGCTCCTCCTTCTCTGCCCTCAGTTCACTCTTTGTGTAAATCCCACATTAGTTTCTTTTAGTGCCTCTCTAACTTAAGAAAAAACAAGGCAGTAGCTATTGTGTGTATCACCCATCCACATTGCCATTCTGTGACCCACTGTGGTCCCCAGTGTCCATATTATAGGACTGCAGCACCGGACTCCATCTTTGTAATTTTCAGTTTTGACTGCTGGTTCTATGAAACCACTTTGTTCGTTACTGTGACTTTTTGTTTGGGGAAAGCACCAGTCACCTCCTCGGTGCAGCTTTTTTTTTCTATGAAACCATGTAAAGGAGTTGTAATTGTGAACCAGTAAGAACTCTCTACCCTACAGACAAAGCCTTGATTATCCTTTAAACACTGTTTCTCTATTATGGTATAAAGCTCTTCTCTGGGCAGCAGCTTCCTGCTCAGGTGCATGACTGGATGCTCCTCTCCTGAGTGCATAACCTGACTCAGAACTATGCCAAACCATGATCAGAGGCATCTATGTGCACAATAAACCTAAGAGTCCTCACCTCAGCTCCTCACCTCAGCCCCATCAGTCACACACACCTGTGACTTATATGAACAGGCAAACTGGCTCCCACTGATTGGGAGAATAAAGTATCAATCATGCATTCTTGCAAAGAATGCATCCCTTGGCCTCCTGCCCCCCTGGTTTCCAGTCAATACTGTCCCCTCACTGCCCCATGTGAATTACCAGGAGTTCTGAAAACCAAGCCTTCTCTGTCTGCTGCTGTCAGACCTCTCAAGGGCAATGCTCCTTCAAAGCAAGGGCCACATCCTGGTACAATTCCCTTCCTAAGAACATCACTAACACCCTGAATCTAAATCCCTTTAAGCACATTCTTCATCAGCACTTGATGGCCAATGCCAGCTGTGACTGTACCTTGTAAAAAGCAAGCATTTGTCAATGCTGAATGTTTGCTTGCTGGCATTGGCATTGGTAGTTTAGGAGTTACAGAGCTGTATAATAGGAATGGCAGTGAAATATTGAACCGAAGCCAACCCCATCACCACCCTGCAGATAGTGACAGGCATTGGGGTGTGCATTTGGGTTGTCAGGCATAACGGCCATGCCATTTCACCACACCCTACCCTGCAGACACTGACAAGTGTCACGGTGTGGCTTGGGGTCTTTGGCCCTTATGCACACCCCATTCCATCAGGAAATACGGTGAAATGGGTGCGGTATAGGAGAATGGGGTAAACTTTTGGGCCAAAGAGTCCAAGGCACACCTCGATGCCTCTCAGTGGCTGCAGGGTGTGATTGGGGGTGGAATGGTATGAGCATTGCAGGTGACAATCCCAAGTCACAGCCCTGATGCCTGTCATTCTCTATAGGGTGAGGCGTTATGGTCGGAAACCCTAACGCCTCAGGCATTCATTGGTATTTTCACTCCAAATTTTCAACATGGTTTTTTTGAGACCCCCACCTCATGAACAGAGGCAATATCAGTTTGTTAGCCAAAAGCTGCTTTTGCACAGCGACTATGGCATTTGTCACCACAGGTGCAAAAACACATTCTGAACAGGATGTGAAAAATGACAGCTGTACTGTTCATGGGGAGGTGTAAAATGGCAATGTTGAAAATCTGCAGTGAAAATATAAAAAACTGGTGGTCACGAGCTTGTGTAGAAACTGTGAAACGCACACCCATAATGTAATTAGTTTGGGGATTTTTTTACAGTAGATTGTCAACACAGGCATTCTGGGACCTCCAATCATGAACAGTGTCACTGTGATTTTCTTTATCAGTCCTGAACAATGATTTCCCACAGCGACCATGCATTTCTGTGCTGAAAGTGTGAAAACACATTTCGGCCATGTTGTGAAAAATGACAGCTGTACTGGTCATAAGAAAGTGTGGAAAAATGCCACTGGTGAAAATCTGGACTGAAAATATTACAAATTCATGAACTTACGAGGGTGCATGAAAACTGCGCAATGCTCACTCATAACACAGTCATTTTATGGACTTCTGTCACCAACTTTTCAACATAGCCATTTTAAGACCTCTGCTCATGACCAATGTCACTGTGATTTTCTTAATCTGTCCCAAACATTGCTTTCACACACTGACTGCACCATTGTGCGCTACATGTGCGGAAACACATTTTGGGCAAGATGTGAAAAATGGCAGCTGTACTGCTCATAAGGAAGTGTGGTAAAATGGCAATCTTGAAAATCTGGCATGCAAATATTGAAAATTTGCAAACTTGCGAGTGTGCGTAGGAACTGAGCAATGTGCACTCCTAAAACAGTCATTTTTTGGGAATTTTTTCACCAAATTTTCAACATAGCCATTTTATGACCTCTACTCATGAACAGTGTCACTGTGATTTTCTTAATCTGTCCCAAACATTGATTGCACACAGACTGCTCCATTGTGCGCTACATGCACGGAAACACATTTTGGGCAACATGTGAAAAATGACAGCTGTACTACTCATAATGAGGTGTGGTATAATGACAATGTTGAAAATCTGGAGTGCAAATATTAAAAATTTGCGAACTTACAAGCGTGCGTAGGAACTGCGTAATGCTCGCTTGTGAAACAGGAATTTTTAGGAATTTTTTCACCAAATTTTCAACATAGTCATTTTATGACCTCTGCTCATGAACAGTGTCACTGTGATTTTCTTAATGTGTCCCATACATTGATTTCGCACACAGACTGTGTCATTGTGTGCTACATGCGCGGAAACACATTTTGGGCGAGATGTGAAAAATGACAGCTGTACTGCTCATAAGGAGGTGTGGTAAAATGGCAATGTTGAAAATCCAGAGTGCAAATATTAAAAATTCACGAACTTACGAGCGTGCATAGGAACTGCGCAATGTACGCTCGTAAAACAGTCATTTTTAGGAATTTTTCACCAAATTTGCAACATAGGCTTTTTGAGAGCCCACCTTATGAACACTGGCACTGTCATTTACTTAGTCCCAAAAGGTAATTTCGCACAGTGAACACGAAATCACCCTTCAGGCCCGATTAACGCCATGACAGTTCAAGAATTCATGAGGAGGGGTCCCAAAAAACCCATGTTGAAAATTTGGTACTAAAATTCCAAAAAATGCCTGAGATATTCATCAAAGTTGAAAAAACACTATTTATTACATTATACAGCTTACCAGCATTTCCTCAGTTCACGGTCAGCTCTGAAGAGTGCAGACTTGTTCCTGGTCCACCGAAGATCATTGCGCCTGACTCCAGAGGTAAGTATGGGGCGAGGTGGGGGGTGTGGGGAGGCAGAGTGCACAGAAGATGGGCACAGGTGGGCAGAGAGACTGCCAAGGGTACTTTTTTTTGTTTACAGATTTTTTTTTTTAGGAAGACGACACGGGACGTTTGCCACGCTGGGGTGTGCTCCCAGTGTGGCAGCTGGAAGGCTGTTTGTGGGGGTCCTGGAGCTGATGGGGGATTGGGCACCCCCGTCAGCCATAACAATTTTTGCCATGCTGGGGTGGGTCCCAGCGTGGCACCTGAAACATTTTGGGGCGTGAAGCCCGATGGGATTGGGCACCCGTCGACCTCCCCAGTGTGTGGGGGCGCATGAGCATGCAATATGTGTGCTTGCATGTGTGTGGGGAGTGCTGCTCACTGAAGCGGAGCTCCCTTTCAACTGTACAAGCACTGCATTTTGGATGATCGAACTATGTTTCTTGCACATGCGTGCAAGCAAACATAAAAACACAAAACACTGCTTTCTCATGGAACCCACTTTGTTTTCTTTCCCACCCTAATCCCTCTTATCTCACACATGAGCCATAATAGTTTCTCCCAATGTGTTACTGTTGACAACGCCTCCGGCAGCTCATGTACTGTTAACGGGCAGCTCTCTCACTGTTACCTAATGTAAGTTAATATGATACTTAATCTCCCATGTATTGTTTTGTATTTTTACCTATGTAATTATTGGTTTGCCTGTCTTGTTATAACTTGTTCTGTTTCTATGATGTGGAACCTTTGTAAAATATCCTTTGGCTCAAAGGCATGATTTCCAAAACTTAAATAAATAAAGAGGTGTTGGATACCTGGAACAACCTCCCAGCAGAGGTGGTAGGTACACAAATGGAAGCAGGCTTCAAACATGTATGGGATAGACACGGGGGACCTTAGTAACAGGGCAGGGGGGTAAGTTCAGAGATCAAATATGTTATACGGTAGCATAGTAGGTCAGGACATTAAGGCAGACTAGTTGGGTCAAGACAGCCTTTAGTTTTCTATGTTAGCAATATATCAGTGTTGAAACAACATACTGAGCAATGTGTGGAATCCTTTTAAGTTAAATTGTTTTCTGACCAGAACAAACAGATGAAATGCAGTTACAAACAACTGCCCCCCCACGAATATACATGAACCAAAAAAACTAATAGTTCTTACTGAAGGGTTGTCCCTGGGCACAGAGCAGTAATCAGGACAGGATGTAAAGGACATTTACATATATACGGTAGCTATTAAGTGATTATAGCTTTTGCAAATAATGCTTTAAAGTGCACATATCAGCCTAAAGAGGTCTATGCCCTAACTGCTGTTTGTGTACCTGCTTTTTCTTTATGTATCACTGTTTGCGCTTCTGGTTCAAAACCAATTTGGATGAAGGGGCAGATCTAGTGATCGCAAGGTTGGGTACAAAAACTCAAAAGAAAGATAAAGAGATCTGATCTGCTCAGTAGCTGCCTAGCCTTGGCAGAGTTAAGATCTCAGTCCCTCTACTGCTGCTTCCAGGAGGGGTGGAGTATTGGAGATCCAGTTGGGAAGGCCTAACTGAAGGTCACACCTAGAGGAAGGGAAGATTGCTGTTCCTATGTTCTCTGGTCACTGGACTTCTAACCTGTACTTGAAGGTGTGATGGACTTTTATGTTACTGACCTTTTAATTTTAATTATTTTGAGTTAGATTTACTGCCTGATTATAAGAACTCCTTGAATAAAACCATACTGAGGTGTGTTGCCCCATATAATCTCTGTACAGTACTCTCCATCCTTCTGCAGCCTCAAACCCACAGCATATGGTGTTAGAAATGGGATTCACTAGCATTTGTTCTGACAGGTAGAACTTGCTAGTAGGTGCTAGCCATGATACCTAAGGAGAAGTAGGTGTATGTGGAGTGGAACTGGAAGAAGGGCACCTTCTCAAGAAAGGGGAGTACTGACCAGAGACACAGCAGAAAAGTTCAGGGAATCATTGCTACGTGGGCTGGATCCAGTGGTCAGCCAAAACTAAACCCCAACCCAGTGATGACAACTGCAGGTCCAGATGAGACTGGCAAAGAGATAGCAGACACTCCACCTGGATGATATAATGAAATTGCTAAGGTGGTTAGCAATTAAAAAAGTGGAATGTGACCACCAGAGACAGAGAGATGAGGCAAAATGGATTGATGCCCTCAGAGCCTTACATGAGGGGGTATGAGATCTGGACAGAGAGGGTCAAACGCCACCAGTCTTAAGGACATAAAGCTCACTAAGTTGAATGGTGGGGATGATATGAAAGTCTACCTAACAACTTTTGAGACAGTGGGTCATGCCTGCTGCTGGTCTTGACAGCAATGGGTGATAGGATTTTCAGCCTACCTCGCTGGTTTAGCACAACTGACACATAGTCACATGGATGCCTACGATGCAGAAAACTATGACCTGCTGAAGAAAGATATACAGCAATGCTGTGACATAAGCAGCAAGGTCTATTGACAATAGTTTTGGTCCCTGAGGTATCACGCAACAGACACGCCCGAGGGACCTACATCCAACTGAGAGAGCTGCTGAATAAGTGGATCAAGCCTGAGGAAAAGACCATGCAGCAGGCTTTGGAGAGCCTAACAACAGAGCAATTCATTAATATTTTGCCCTGAAAGGTCCAGGTGTGGGTATGGAAACACTGATCTGCCACTGGAGAGAAAGTAATCACTTTGGTGGAAGACTGCCAGATGGCCAGACAAACTATGAGCTCAAGAGGGCCTCCCAGAAGCACAGGCCCCTCTCCCTCACCATTATGACCACCTTTTAAAGTTGAGAAAACTAAAGGGATACATCCCAGCCTGGCTGAAGTAATCTGTTTTAATTGTCAAGGTGTGCGTCATATTTGCTCGAAAATACCCCAAAAGAAAATGGGACGAGTTTGAACCTTCTTATTTGGCCTTAGCAAACTAGGGACAGTATGTTGCAGATGCTGATATCAGGACACAGCAGGTTCAGGGCTTAATTTACTCTGGAAACTGGCAGATTTTGGTAAGGGTGGATATGATACTCCACTCCTGCCCAAGGGGCCATGGCACTATGGTGACCTGTGTGCATGGGAACCCATGATACTAACCAACCACACAACTGACTCTAAGACTGGGAGACCAAGAGCAGGTCATGAAGGTGGGGGTGGTACCTACACTACTGGTCCCTGTAGTGCTGGGACATGATTTTCCAGGGTTTTCTGCCCTTCTAACCAATGTAACCAGTGTTTCTGCTGTTGTGGCTATGAGAGCAGAGACCTGGAAAGAGTCTGTACTAGGGGACATTTTCCCTTCTGAGGACATGGAAGTCTTTTAAGCCCAAGTAAAGGTCTGAACATCCAGAGGAGAATGGAAGAAGTGCAACAGACAGTGGACTAAAACCCACAAGTCTGCAGCTGTGGACACAAAAGTAGACTCAAATGTAAATAACCATGTTGAGAACATTATTGATATGTAAGGGGAGTAAGCACAACATGAGACTCTCCAGGATGCTTTTCAGTTGGTAGTGGTACAACAAGGTGAAGGGAAACCCTTGCATGTTGTAAAGAGTGGGTTATTATAAAATGTGTGTTCACACCGTCAGACTGCCAAAAAGGTAAAGCAATTGATGGTCCCAACCAAAGATAAGAATACTCTGCTGTACTTAGTGCATGACTTACCCTTGGATGGACATGCTGGGAGAGAGCGTACTCTAGCTTGGCTCTTACAATGGTTCTAATGGCCTGGAATACAAGAACAGGTAGCTGAATATTGCAGCTCCTCTGGGGAGTGCCAGAAGGTGGCTGGTGTGGTAAAAAAAGACAGGGTTGCCCTCATGCCCCTATTAGTGATCACAACACCATTTGACAAGCTAGCCATGGGTGTGGTGAATCCCTTAGAAGAAAAGCAGTAAAGGGAACCAGTTCATATTGGTGGTATGTAATTGTGCCACCAGGTACCCTCAATCCATACCCATGCATACTTTGACAGCCCCAAGAGTAGCAGAAGAACTGGCAATGGTACTTAGCCAGGATAGAATACCCAAAGAAATTTTAACTGACAAGGGGATTAGTTTCAATGCAGCCCTGTTAAAAGAACTCTAACGGGTATAGGCAGGGGCATCACCAGCAGGATAAGGGAGGTCATAATTCCGCTATACAAGACACTGGTGAGGCCCCACCTGGAGTACAGTGTACAGTTCTGGAGACCATACCTACGTAAGGCATAGACAAGGTAGAGAAGGTTCAGAGGAGGGAAACAAATGTGGTGCATGGATTGTATCACAAGTCCTATGAAGACAGGTTGAAGGAACTGAACATGTACTCCCTGGAGGAGAGGAGGGAGAGAGGGGATATGATAGAGACATACAAGTATCTCACAGAGAGGAACAGGGTGCAGGAATACACTATTTTTAAGCAAAAAAGATGTACTAGGACTAGAGGGCATGGGATGAAGTTGGAGGGAGGACGATTCAGAGGAAACATGAGGAAGAATTTCTTCACAGAACGGGTGGTGGACAAGTGGAACACCCTGCCAGAGGAAGTGGTGGGGCTGAAACAATCACGGGATTTAAGAATGCATGGGATAGACATAAAAGGAATTCTGGAGGTCAGGGGTAAGGGGCAACAAACTTCTAGGAAAACATAAACTGAACTTACAAGCTCAAATGGGCAGACTGGGTGGGCCATAGTCCCTTATCTGCCGACACTGTCTATGTATCTATGTATCTATGTACTGGGAGTGGTTGTGGTATGCACCTCTCCCTATCACCCTCAGACCAATAGACTAGTAGAAATATTTAACCAAACCCTTAATAAATATGCTGAGGAAGCATCTAAGTGAAAAGGGAAGGAACTGGGACTAGTTTCTTCCATACCTCCTATTTGCTTGCAAGGAGCTACCTTAGGCCTGCGCTGGTCTATCCCCTTTTGAGCTACTATACGGCAGACATCCAAGTGGTCCATTTGATGTTGTAAAAGAGAGCTGGGAACAAAAGGGAGATGTGAGGTTGAGCCAGCAGAATACATGTCACAGCTCAGGAAGAGACTAGTATGTTATGTGGAAGTTGCCCATGTCAACCTAATGAAATCACAGGAGGAAAAGGAAACCCATTACAACCAAGGTATGGGTAGTAACATGTTTCAAGTAGGGGACCGAGTCCTTTCACCATTACCTTCCACTGAGAATAAGTTGCAAATGAAGTGGCAAGGCCTCTACAAAGTTTTGAGACAAACAGGCTCTTTCAACTATGAAATTGAGACCCCTAGTAGATGCGCCAGGTCAAAGGTATACCATGTTAACCTTTTAAAGAAATGGGAGTCTCATGTAAAGGGAAAACACTAATCTCTCCATGGTGGTGTTAGCAGATGGTGGAGAGGGGGACCTTCAGGTGGCATGCAAAAGATTGGAAAAAGGGGGGTTTGTCAGACTTCATTCAAATCAGCTGCTTCCTACTACCTCATAAGTAAGTTGAGGTTAAAGAGATACTGTCTGAGTATGAGCCCATGTTTACTATGAAACCAGGAAAGCACAGAGCTGTGGAGCATGGAATCCAGGAGACCGGTATAACCATTTGGCAGAATCCTTATCGAATACAAGAAAAAATGAAAGGGGAAATAATCAAAGAGATTTATAAAATGGAGGGAATCAGAATTATTGAACCCTTGAAAAGTTCTTGGTCTTCCCTGATCGTAGCAGTAGGGGAAAAAAGAAGGTGGGATCTGTGTATGCCTGGACTTCCACAAAATATATGCAGTATTAGTCTTTGATGGATACCCTGTGCCTAGGGTTGAAAACTTGGTAGATTGTCTAGGTGGTGTGCAATACATTTCCATGCTTGACCTGACTAAGGGATATTGGCACAGACCCTTAGCAGAAAGATTTGAAGGATAAAACTACTTTTGCCACCCTGATTGGATTCTACCAATTTACAACTATGCCTTTTGTGTTACACGCTGCTCCTGCCACATTCCAGAAATATATGGATCAAGTGCTGGCCCCTCATGGTGCTTATTGTGCAGCTTATTTGGACTAATTGGGTCATTTTTAGCCTAAACTGGGAAGCCCACAAAAAACATTTCAGTGCTGTTCTTCTTTTTTTAGACTTTACTTTTCTCCGGAACCAAGGGACTCTCTCCAGCTACCTTACCAGCCTGGATCTATCTCCCGATCTGAAGCTCAGTAGTCCAGGCCGATCCTGCCCAGCGGATCCCCCGCCGGTTTGAGCCCCCGAGGTGGGACCGTCTGCCCTGGTGCTCTATCTACAATCTAATACGATGGGCAGGTGTCAGAAGACACCCCTGGAATCCAAGCCCGATAGTGGGAGTGTGGCCAAGACTGGCGGTGCCTTTGCCTATCCTTGGCCCAGGTTTTTTTTCCTTAGGTTATCCCCAGGAGCCAGATGTGCAGTGATGCCTACACGGAGAAGCCGTAAGTATCCAACACGCTCCTCCCCTTACATTTCAGGCACAGGCAGTACACCTGGTCTCCACTGGGTGTCACTACTGCACCAAGGAGCCCCCAAACCCAGGGAGAGGAGAGCCATCCTCTGGACACTCAATCCTTTCCCTTCCCTGATGACCCCTGGTGGTACAAGCTCATTCCCGAACCCTGGTCACCAGTGTGGCGCGAGGTGTGGCATCCAGTGCCTCAACCCTCAGCGCCACTGGGCTGGCTATCTCAGTGCTGTTCTTGATACCATTAAAAGGACAGGTCTGATGATAAACCCCACAAAGTGTTCCATCGCAATGCAGGAAATTTGGTATTTAGTAGTAGTAATAAAAATCTTTATTTTTATACAGGATAAGTTGGCACAACACCTCATTAGGTCCCGAGGGACCTATTTACAAGATGGTCCTGTGTAAGTTACAAGATATACTTGATAAAAATAGTAAAATGTATACATTTCACTGTACAGTACAGGACATTCACACCTAGAAAAATGCAATACATAATCTTAAAGGGTCTATCAAGCTTTAGTACATAGGTTTAGGAAGACAATTCATGCTTATTTCCATGTGTCTGTCATTTACGTCAGCATTATCCACTACGCATACAGCAAGATCTTAATTCATGTTTCTTTCTCCATTAAAACATTTTGGATTTCTATTCACTCCCATAATAGATTTATCTGAAGAATTCCACAGGGACATAGCAATAACAGGAAAAGTCATATATCAATATTTATTTAGGGGCCTTGGTGTTTTAAACTCCCTCATATTAATGTTTCTTTAACTATATTTATGCTCACTTTGTCCTAGTCTTTGTACAAGTACACTGGCTTAGCATAATTTAATGTTTTACAGATTTAATTAGCCCAAATTAATTTTCTTCTGTTCTCAAGAGCTAACCAACCAAGTTCACTATACAATTTACAGTTGTGTGTTCTATAGTCACATCTCAAAATAACTCTAGCTAAGTGATTATATGCTATGTCAATCTTTGTCAACAAAGTTTTGTTCGCAAGGCCATATACGTGGCTTCCATAATCCAGAATGGGTATAAGCAATTGATTTACCATAGAAGATCTCATATGTTTATCAATGCAATAACCTGAACGTCTGAAAGCTGCAAGTCTACTGTTTATCCTTTTTATTGTATCTTCAATATGATAACATTTTAAACTTTAATTGATCCAGACACCCAAATATTTGTATTCTTTCACTTGTGCTAATACTTCATGTTTGTTTGTTCTAATTTGCATGTCTTGTTTTTTGTTTTCCTTTTTCATTTGGGCAGTTTTAAACACCATCATTTTAGTTTTTTTTCACTGTTTAAAGCCAATCTGGATTCTGATAACCATATACATAGCCTTGAAAAATTGCATTGTAGCTTTGATTCCATTACTTCATTGTCAATCCCACTTGCCACAAATACGGTGTCATCCACATAAAGTCTTATTTTGGAATAAGTGACCATTTCATTTAGATGATTTATACAGATCAAAAACAAGGTGGGCCCCAAAATGGAGCCCTGGGGAACACCTTTTTGAACCAAAGCCTTGCTAGATAAGTCATTTCTGACTTGGACCTGTTGTATTCCTTCCATTAAGTAGGATATGAACCATTCGCAGGTTTCATCTGATGACCCAATATCCAACAATTGCTCAAATAAAAGCTTATGATCTATGGTATCAAATGCCTTTGACAAGTCTATGAACACTGCACCCACCACCAGTCTCTTTTCTAACTGGGATGCGGTAATGTCAACCAGGTCTGTGAGTGGGTTATATATTGGGGAATGGTCAAGTGAAACCAGAGATATCCAAAATTGAAGCAGTAGCATAGAATCCCAATCCCCCAGCCAAGAAACATGTATGCTTCTTTTTGGGTTTGGCAGTATATTATTATCACTTCATACCCAGCTTTTCTGAATTGGCCACCCCTTTAACAGAACTTATAAGAAAAAAAAAACCTAATCTGGTACACTGGTCTAACCCCTGTGACCAGCATTTAGAGCCGTAAAAGTGGCACTATATTCAGCCCACATTCTATCAAGTCTCAATTTTTCTTTCCAGTTTATACTGCAAATTGATGCCTCTGAATCTGACTTTGAGGCAGTCCTGAGTTAGACCAGGTATGGGGAGGAGCAGCCAGTAGTGTACATTAGCAGGAAGCTGTTTGACTTGGAAGAAAACATATGACCCCTTGAAAAAGAGTGACTGCCAGTGAAAAGGGATAGTGAAGCCCTCACATTTTATTTATGGGGGACCAAATTCTATCTGGTTATGGCTTAACCAGATGAAGGATAAAATCCTCATATTACTTGATGGTTCCTTCCTCTGCAACCCTATAAATTTAAGGTAGTGCATTAAGCATTAAAGCAACACATCAATGCAGACTTCATGAGTTCATGTCCAGGTATGGGGCAGGGACAGAAAAATAATCTGCTTGATTACACTTGACATATGATGATCTTGATGTATGTTTATTACCATAGTACAGTACTGAATGTGTAAGATGTGTATCACAAGTAGGACACAGTGAATATTACTGGAACTACTATAAATGGAATTAGGTTCTATGTCTGCATACTCCAATTAGTTTTATTTTGTATTAGGGTCCCCTGGGCAGACCTTCCTAAGAAGGAGGGTGGAAGCCCCTTATACTTCTCCATTTGGTGGGGATGTTACTGTGTCTTGGAATTCAGGTAAACAGCTTTTGTAAGCCTAGCTGGTTCTCTCTCAAGATGGGGGGGGGGGTATGTGACAGAGAAGGTACCTGTCTAGCCCCTAGGGAAGGTTTAGTTTTTCTTGCAAGATTGGACCTGTACAAAAAGTAACAGAGAACCATAGAAACATAGACCATAGGTTTCATAGGTTTATTCAGAGCATAGAAGACCGTAGTCCATATAGCTCACAACACCTATCCTAGTTATACCCTTGTATTTTATTTGTTATTAAGTACTCATCCAATTTGTTCTTGAACTAGTTCATGTTTTTACTGGCCACTACTTCCGCAGGTAGTCCATTCCAAATAGGTACCACTTTTAAAATGAACCAATGCTTCATTTTTTTGGTAATGTACCCATCCCCGGTTAGTTGTAAAGGGTGAGCTCTAGTACAATAGCTTTGCACCCTAATTTCGAGACCCAATTTCTCCCATAACCCTTCGTCGGACATGGTTTTATAAACTAAGTGCATGTACCCCCTTAATCTATAGTACTTCAAGGAAAACATCCCTAGTTTGGAAAGCCTCTCCTCATATTCTTTATTTTTTAAGTCAGCAGTCATATGTGTCACTCTCCACTACACGTCTCAAGTGATCTTATTTCAGTTTTGTACCCTGGTGACCAGAGTTGTGCACAGTACTGCATATGTGGCCTCACTAGAGACACATATAATGGGATGAGTACCTCCCTCTTTTTACTCCTAATATGCCTATTAATGCAGTTTAATATGCCACTAGCTGTTGTAGCTACCTTAATGCAGTGATGTTTGAAAAGTATATCGTTTGACATCCTGATACCCAGGTCCCTTTCTTCTGTCACTTCCCTTTGTGTCTGGCCATTTGGTAGTTATTTCATCTTATTATTTCTGTTAAATATGTTAAAATGTTGTTTTTATGGGCCCACTCCTGCAAATTGAGTAGTGCTGTCAGCAAATTGCCTGCTTCAGTTAAGCCGTTAACTACTGTTACTATACGGGTATCATTGGTGAATTTTGACTCCCAAACACCTACCTTACTCACCAGTGAGTGACTATAAACATTGAACAGGCACAGTTCCAAAATAGATCCCTGTGGAACCGGGCTCATCACCTCTGACCAGTTGGAGAATTAACCTCTGATATACACTCTCTGCTTATTGTTACTAAGCCATGATGGCAGAAAAACACCAGAGGTGCCATGGTGGATGTCCCATGACTAAACCATTTTTTAAATCTTGCAACAGCACTTTTGTTACTTATCCTTTGTTGTTCTCTCTTCTTTTTCTGGCTGTGGGATGGCCAATCACAGCCATTTCTTCCCTCTAGGCCCTTCACTGTTCTTTTTCTTTCCATTGCAGACATTTTCTTTAGTCTGCATATTGGCTGTCTGAAAACATGACCCCCCCTCTAAAAATTAAATAAACACTAAGCAAAAGACCTTGTGGTTTGAAGTACAGCCATGTAGTTGTACATCATGCTGTTGCTATCAGTGTATCATTGTTAAAACGTATACTGAGCAATGTGTTAAAACCTTGCAAATTAAGCTGCTTTCTGGCCTGAACAAACAGTTGAAATTACGTTAAATCACTTGTGCCCTCCCTAAGTTTATACATGAACCAAATAAGTGTTAAACAGTTTCTGCTAAAGTACCCTGCCAGATTACAGCTGTTTCAAGCACTTTCTGTTTATTTGTGTTTTTTGTTTGAACTATTTTGTAAAGAAAGAGGAAATTGTGTCTCTTACCTGTTGCTTGCTGGTATATAGTGACTGCATGTAGTATGGCTGATTAGGGCAGGGTCGGCTTCATTTTAGGATTACTAATAGTTCCTCCAGGAGGGCTGCCCTTGGTCACAAGGAAGTGATCAGTGTGGGCCTTAAAGGACATTTACATATATAGCTATTAAGCAGTTATACTTGTTACAGTATTCCTTTAAAGTGCAGATATCAGTCTAATGGTGTCTAAGCTCTAACTGCTGTTTGTGTGTCTACTTTAACTTTATGTTTCACCATTTGCACTTCTGTATCAAAGCCTATTTTGATGAAGGGACAGATCACAAGTGTGGGTATAAAAATTCCAAAGGAAGATACAGAGATCAGATCTGCTCAGTAGCTGCCAAGCCTTGGCAGGGGTAAGATCTCAGTCCCTCTCCTGCTGCTTCCAGGTACTGGAGATCCAGGTGGGAAGACCTACCTGAGGGTCATTCACACCTAAAGAAAGGGAAGATTGCTGTTCCTATGTTCACTGGTCACTGGACTTCTAACTTGCAATTGAAGGTGTGATGGACTTTTATGTCACTGACCTTTTATTTTGAATTATTTTGAGTTAGATTCACTGCTTGATTATAAGTTCTCCTTAAAGGAGATCTACTGGCAGACTTGAAGCCCTGATCACTGTACAGATCAGGGCTTCAGTAGCCAGATTCCCCCTGCAGTCACAATATACACTGCTGCGTATGTGCATATGGCATTTAGGTACTGTTTGTGAAAATAAAGCAAGGCATGGGAGATATGGAGATTATTAAATCTCCATACATAAGGGCACCATAGAGGAAGGGGTAAAGCCATGTCATCATCTTGCAAGTTTAGCAGCGTGATCCCAGGGGTGAGAGGCACGATGTTAGAAAATGCCAGCTGGAACGGAGCTTGTCACTGTTTTTGTGAATCTTAAGAGAAATTAATACAATGGTGTATAATGTGACTGAAGGGGGGGGAGCTAGCTACTGAAGCCCCAATCTATGCAGTGATCGAGGATTCAAGCCTGCCAGTAGATCTCCTTTAAACCACGCTGAGGATTGTTGCACCATATAGTCTCACTGGGCTTACCTGTGGGTATGGCAACACTAGATAAGGGTGGTCACTTGTCACTCAGCCACATGCCCTCCCCACTCCTGGGGTTTGGGTACCAACTTAGGAAGTACATCTTTCCCTTGGCCTGCACAAGGGGTAAAAGCCTTCGTTGGGAGGGGTGTGGGGTCCCTAGGTGACTGACAAGATCTCCCAGCTGTTCATGCCACTTCAGTAGTGAAAAATACATTTAATAAACATATGGCTGTGGTCATTTCTCCAAGACCTGTGTGTGTGTGTGTGTGTGTGTGTGTGTGTGTGTGTGTGTGTGTGTGTGTGTGTGTGTGTGTGTGTGTGTGTGTGTTTTCTCCCAGAGAAAGAGATGAGTGAACTACTAAGACAATACAAAGTCTGCCAAAGCATTGTAGCAGATGTTCCCTTCTCTGTTTCTCCTTCCCCTGTAACCTGTAAATAGGCAGGTAGGGTTCCACCCATGAGTGTGAGAACTTATCCCTGGCATCACCCGAGGGTGGCTGAACCACATGGGGCACCTGGAGGGGCAGAGTTTTGGATTAAAAAGAGCTGAAGCCAGCAGCTCCCCCTCACTTCAGCCTCCCTCTTCAGATATCCCACCCACCAGTCCTCTTAAAAGCAATAGAGCAGGCAACCCTTTGATCCAGTATGGGTGACTTCACTAGTGATCAGGGTGCCAGTTTTCCTGGTTATCTCTCTCAGAGAGTTTTTTCCAGGTTTTTCACCTCCTCAAAAAGAGGTTAATGAGGCAGGTTAGCAAAGATCACAAACTGTCACAGTCATGTAACATGGCAGCTTGGGACTCGCTCAGACCAATAGTTCAAGGGGAAAAGGGAAATGATTGGAATTCTTCTGAAGGACTTGTCTTCCCTGGTTGGCATGAGGTCTGTGGGGCTACCTGACCTGGACTCCTTTTAGGCAATCACAGTCCAACCTTATTGGCTTTGCCTGAGGGTGCAGTGACATCAGATGTGAGTGGTCACTTGCCACCCAGCCACATGACCTCTCTGCTCCTGGGAACATATGCAAAAATTGTTTATTGGAGCAGTTCTCCCACTGACTAGTCCCCCATTTACTTGCAATCATCCTTCCCTTCCTCATTTTGCTGCCAGTTGCACTTTGCTGAACTGTTGCTGTTGCTATGCTATTGACATGCTATGTTTTGCACTACTTACTTTGTGCTTCCTGTCAGTTGTCTACCACATAATGTTTATGATTTATAATTATCATTGTTTTGTAATTGTAATATTACTGATGCAATTCATTACTGCATTCTCCACATCCCTATTCCCCCAGGACATCTGTGGAAATTAGTTGTTAGTTCACTATATTTTCCTGGTGAAACTCTTGAAATAAATAAATCAATAGACAAAAAAAAAATAAATCAACAAACAAATAAATAACTAGACAGATAGCGAGACAGCGAGAGATAAATACATACATACACACATACATGCATACATACATATGTAAAGCACAAGGCTAAAAAAATAAATCTGGTTTAATTGAGTGAAGGAGGTCTAGAGCTATATATGGCTGACATCTCTTCCTACAGTATGTCAAACCTTGTTCAAGGAACAAGTTTGCTAACAGCATTCTTGATCATTATCCTTTGTTTTGCCACTGGAATTAAATTTTGTATTTATCCCCTCACTCATGTGTGTGTGAGACTTGATATGTACTGTATGTCATGCTTCAGCAACCAGCACAGCTCAGTGGTTAGCACACAGGACATCAAACCAGGAGATCTGGGTTTGAATCCTAATTCTTCTGATTTCTGCTTGCAGGCTTCGCACCTTGGAGGCTGATCTCATCAGTTCTCAAAAGCTAAGCACTGTCAGGCCTGGTCTGTGGTTGCATGGGAGATCTTCAACAAACACTGTGGGCTACAAAAAGTTGTGTTAGTAGTTCTGTAATGAGCTCTCTCTCCTTGTTTATACTTAACCATGTGGATGGTCCAGTATGATGTAAGGGGAAAACTGTGATGTCATGAGGTGCAATATTTTAGATGGGATGTTTAACCAAGGTCTGCTTGTTCTGGTAAACATTAAAGATCCCAATGCACTTCACAAAAAAAGTAGAGAAACATCCATAGTGTTGTGGTCAGATTTCCCCATTACCTGAAGTACCAACAGCCTGACCTGCCTCAGTATCAGTCAACACTTCCTGTATCCCCCTCCACACAAGGAAGGAGTCTGAAAACAGTAACATAGTGCCTAGCCCCTCTGCCCTGGCCAACAACAATAAATAAATAGTTTTTCACTAGGAAACCATTAAAAATATTTAATTAGAGAAGATTCTATGATGGTGGACTGCTTTAACCCACAATTTCATGATATGATCATGAAAAACAAGTAGTCAGCATTCACACACACCTATGCCATGTGAAAAGTATCTATTGAGGCAGAGTTGGGTTCCCATTAGAACTAAAACAAAAATTTTAAACCATCTGTACATGGAAAATTAAAAGTAAGATAGGATCCACATTGGAAAGGATGAGAAAGGACTTGGCAAAGTTGGAGGAATGGTGAGAAGTATGGCAGCTTGGATTCAATGCAAAGAAGTGCAAAATAATGCACCTGGGAAACAACAACCCAGGGAAAGAGTACACAATGAGGGGGTAGTAACAACAACAAAAATAGAAAGGGACTGGGGGCTAATCATATCAGATGACCTTAAGGTTAGCAAGCAATGTGAACAGGCAGTAGGGAAGGCTGGGGGGGGATACTGGGATGTATAGAGAGAGGCATCACCAGCAGAAAACAGGAAGTTTTTATCCCTCTGTACAGGCAGTTGGTGAGACCCCATCTGGAGTACTGTATCCAGTTCTGAAGACCCCATCTCCGCAAGGACATAGACAGGATGGAGGCAGTCCAGAGGAGGGCAACTAAAATGGTGCAGGGCCTGCAACAGAAGCCATATGAGGAGAGATACTAAAGAAGCTTATTATGTATACCCTTGAGGAAAGGAGGGAGAGGGGGGACATGACTGAAACTTTTAAGTACCTCAGTGGAATCAACAAAGTCCAAGAGGGTAACATATTTCAGAAAAAGAGATGTGCAAGAACAAGGGGACACAATCTGAAGATAGAAGGGGGAACAGCTCAGAGGCAATGTGAGGAAGTATTGTTTCATAGAAAGGGAGGTGGACACATAGAACCACCTTCCTGAGGAGGTTGTGGGGTCTAAAACTGTGGGAGAATTCAAGAATGCATGGGACAGACATAAGGCAATTCTTGTGGGGGATAGGAAGAAATAGGTTGTTGGTTAACTAGGATCTGCAGCTTATCCAGTAGGTAGGTAAATGGGCAGACTAGGTGGGCCAAGTGGTCCTTATCTGCCGTCAAAGTCTACGTTTCTATGTTTCTATTTCAAATACTAGATGTCATCAGGAATTATCCATAAAGGAACAAGCAAGCAGAGTTGCTGAAAAGGTAGGCAGAAAGATAGGGTATATACAGAGTGACATGTACAGTTGTTGCCATCACCATACATAGTTATGGCATGCCACCTGGTATACCACATCCCAATGTCAGTCAGAAAAGCCACACTTTAGATTAATGCAGCTTTTCCAATATATTCAGATATTGATCTCTGCTTTAGCATGCCGCCATGCAATGTGGAGATGACTATAACTGTATATTTGCTCTTTCCCCTACCTCTTCAATAATGACTCTTTCTCTTATCTCTAGAAATAGTTCCTGAAGAAGACCTGAAGTCAGAACATCATTTTAAATTATTTTTTCTGTTTTCTGTTATTTACATTAATTCTTTTGGTTTATTTGTAGCCCCCATGCTTATGCAGAAATCAGTTTCTTTTTTCACATTTGAAGCCTACTGCGCTTTTGCTCTGCCACTGTGGTACCCTGGCACATGTTTTGTTTCTGCCTTCTGCAACTACTGTACAGTTTCAATGAATGCAGTCTGCTTCTAAGAACACTGGCAGTTTTCAGAGAAGATGGACTTCAGTGAGCTTCATGTGTGGTGTACAAAGTAGCTCAGATTTGAGAATATGGCCCTGCACGCATGAAATACTTCTGTTTCTTATAACCAGTGACTATGTTCATACAAATCAACTCACAAGACACTACTAACATGAGATAGGAGGCAGTACCCCTTTAACGCTCCTCCAGATCATAGATTTTCAGCTCTGAAAATCAGACGTGAACTGTCTTCATCTCTGGCATCTGTACACATTTACTTCAAAGCAGCAACTGCAAATAAATCTTGAGTTTTTCATCTATTCATGTTTTCTGTGTGAAACAGCAGCGCCTGTTGCTGCTAACATATGCTTAATTTGTTTGGTGAGACATTTAGCATAAAATGGTTTTGATTACGCATCTTAATAATTAATCAGCTGAGCAGTCAGCCGGGCCTATTATTTTGTTTTTTTTAACTTCATCAGCTTTTAGCTTAAGATTAATGCATGTGTTGTGAATTCTGAAATTTAGACTACTTTCACGGTATTAATAGCATGCTGTGAAAATCCTTTTATGCTTCAAAACCTCAACAATCTAAATCTTAGTGTTGTTTGTTTATTTAAGGCAAGACAACACATTAAGAGCAGGCAGAAAAGTTTGTCTGCTTCAAGACTGAAATTTACATAAAATATGCAGTTGTAAATATCTGCTGCAACCCAATAAATATAATACATTTAGGGAGGCAGTTTGGTCTGGTGATTAGACAATGGATCCTTGAATTGGGAAACACTTCCACAACCATCATTTACTTACTGAGTAACCATAAAATACATTGCTTAACCTCATGGAGCTCAGCTTTGGTCAATGATTTCTCTCTAATCTGTCTCTGTACTCTCTGAATCTCTCTCTGTACTGAAAACAGCAGATCCTCTCCCTTCTCTCTCCTGGATGGTAAACAATCTAAGAAAATACATTTTGTATTAACAGATGCCTAAAACCAAATTCCTTTCCTTAATAGAATTATGGTGCTGCAGAATTCAAAGACACAGTACAAGTTTTATTTACTTTATTTATTCATTATATATTTTGGTATGAGAGAGCATTTGCTGGAGGAGATGGATGCTGGTGAAGGAACTGAACTCATAGCCATACAGTATGTTAAAAAGATTATGCTGCTAGATGCTGTTCACTTAGTGAAAATGGCATGGGATAGCGTGACTAAGAAAATCATCGCATAGTTTTTGGAAGGCAGGTTTTAGTCATTCACTGGATGCAATATTAGACGTGATCACAGATAAGATCATCATGTCCCTCTGCAGAACTAGCAAATTCAATGTTCAACACATTAAGCTGGCTAGAGGAAAATAACCTAGAGCCAGAAACTGATGCAGTTGCAAAAGTTATCTCATTTATGTGGGGAGAACAGCAAGCCAGCATCCCAAAAAGAGAGTGAGGTAATGAGGAGGACGAGAAAGTCATTTCAAGTGCCCATGTCCGTGAAGCCTTTAAAACATTCAGACCAGTGGCATGGAGGGCTGAGGAATTCGTGGCTTACCTCTTGCCACACTGGCAACCCATGTTCGCAGTGTGAGGGGGTTGCCGGGGGGGTCAGCCTGGTAGGGAGAGGATTGAACATCTGGAGAACAGCTCTCCTCTCCCAGGGAGGGTGGCTTGGCAGTCCCACTGAATGACTGCACCCAGGTGGAGGTTTCTGGGCAGAACAGGTCAGGGATGCCAATGAAGTGAGGGTGCTGAGGGACTTCACTGTGTGTGTGTATTCCTCCATGTATGCACACTGACATGTCACTCCACAACAATGGGGAGGGAAACACAAGGAGAAAATAGATGAAAAAAACTGTTGGCAGTGGCATGAAGATCCACCCCCCCCACAGGCTCCACGCTGGTGGCTGGGCACAGCCATGGTCCTGTGGCAGAGGACTACAGTGAAGGTAAGTCCCAGAGAAGCTGGGTGATGGGGCTGGGGGGGTCAATCAAATTGGGGCTGCCGGGAAGACCAGGAGGATAAAGTACAAATATAAAAAAAAAACACTAATGTGTGCCATGTAGCATCATCTTGATATCTTCCCTGACTGTAATATGCTGACCAAGACCCCAAAATACTAGCATCAGTACACAACTGCTAAATCAAAACAAACCAAGATTGCTGCATTTTTTAAATAAAAAAAATGCTAAAGTGGTAAAGCACTGAATGCATGCAGCACAAACACTGAAGTGTAGTAAAAACACAGACACCCCGCCCCCCAACCCACGTCTTCTTGCTTTTCATAAAACATAATATTTAAAGCAGCAAAATGGAACACCCAAATGACAGGTCATATATATCAGTAGTTTTAATTACTTAAAGTGCCATAGTGCAAAGCTAGTGCAAGACTAGGAAAGCTTGAGGCTTTCCATATCCACCAACTTGGTGGCAGCAACAGATATTGCATGTCTTATGTGTTGCATGTAATAGTAGTAGATACCTAAGTAATGTATGTACCTGGCTATTAGTCACGTTGTTTTAGCTATCACTTTAAATTTTATATTCACTTAAAGTACTTAACATGGAATATGCTGTATGTTATTGTTGATTTGATGTATATAAACATGTCTGTCAGTGTCTATGCACTCCATCTCAGATGAAGCATTGCAGCCTGAAATGCAAAATGTAAGACTTGCAGTGTCCATTGCTGCTACCATGTTGTTAGATGCAGAAAGCATGAAGATTTCCTAATTTTGAACTAGCTTTGCACTATGGCACATTAAGGAAATAGAACTACTGATATACATATACATATATATATATTAGAGGCAAAAAACTCCGTTTAATGCATTAGTTAGGGTTGTTCCAAACGACAAAAGTGAGGAAATTCGGTGTTAGGGTTGAAAACCCCCCTTGGACCCCCCAGCCCCACCCCAACGGCATTGGGGTGTGCATTGGGGTCATCAGCCTAACTCTCACCCATCACATGTGTAAAGCAGCAGAAGTATAGGAGAATGGGGTGAGAGTTAGGACCGATGACCCCAATGCACACCCCAATGCTGGTTGGGGTTGGGCTGGGGGTCCAAGGGGGATTTTCAACCCTAACACCGAATTTCCTCACTTTTGTCGCTGTGGAACAACCCTAACTAATGCATTAAATGGAGTTTTTTGCCTCTAATTTCCCTTCTTTTTGAGAATGATAACGAGAAATAGTGAATGTAATGCAGTGGCGGGAAGGGCCCTCGCTCCCGCCACATGATGTCTTGTGGCATAGTAACAGGAACAGCAACGCAAACAGAAGTGCTAACAGTGGTGCACATGGTAATGCAAGCGTGAATGAGAACAGAAAGGGTAACGCACACGGTGGCGTAGACGGGGACGGTCTGCCACGTGATGTGTTGTCACATAGTAACATGGTGCTGGCAAATGGAAATGTCAATGGGCATGGTGATGCAACGTGAAACAGAAAGAGAAACAGTACTGTAGACACAAATGGCAAAAAATAACAGAAACGCAAGCGCAAAAGAAAACACAAAGGATAACGCACATGGTGGCGTAGACATCAACGGTAAGTGAAACGGGTACGGAACCACAAGCAGAAAGGGCAATGGTAACAGTAATGTAAGCACGCAGGCTGGTTTTCCCCAAAAGCTGCATAGAGAAAGACAGTGAGTACAAAGAATGTATGCATAATAATCGGTATCGGAGCAGAAAATGAGGACTTGGAATACTAAATAGGTTATATCTCAGGAACTGTCTGGTAGAAAAAAATTTAAAGTCATATGATTTATAACTGTCCTGTGTAGTTTATGCTTAGCTCCCATTAGGGGCTAAGCATTTTTCTAACGAAAGTCTGTATCTCACAATCGCTTCCGAGGCACGGGCCCTGAGAAGTGCGGCGAATGCCGTAATGTTATCCTATGGGAAAAAAAGAGAAGTTCGGAGTGCCATAACTTTGCCTCCCTGTAATATTTTTTCACCAAACTGCTGAAAGGCACATCTGTGGGCTGTTGGTTGTGTCCCCTTCAAATTTCAGGAAAAAAGACCAAACCGTTATTCTGCAGCAGGGTGCCAAAGGATTCCTGTAATGCACATGGCAAAGCAAACGTAAATGGCAAAGCAAATGTTAACAGAAACACAAGAGTAAAGTGACGCCGACCCGAACAGTTACGTAAACGGAGACATCAAACAGAAGTGCATACAGAACACAACTGGTAACACACACACATTCACAGTACCACAATTGTAAATACAAATGGTAACAGTAACTCCAACAATAACACCCAAGTAAACAGAAACGCAAGCACGTATGAAAACGCAAACCGTAATGCACACACTCAAGGAACCACAGTTGTAAATGCAAATGGTTATGGTAACAGCAACAACAAAGCCAATAAAAACAGAAATGCAAGCGCATACCAAAACGCAAACTGTTACACATAAGGTCATGGTACCGCAATAGTAAATGTAAATGGTAACAGTAACAGCAACAGTAAAGACAACAGAAACAGAAATGCAAGCGCATATGAAAACACAAACCGTTATGCACATGGTGGCGTAGACGGTAACGGTGATTCAAATGGTAACAGAAGCACAACTGGAAGCGCTAGCTGTCACAGTAACAAAAAGGCACACCCTTCTTTTTCCCAAAAACTGCATTGAAAAAAACGAATTGAAAACAAAGAATGTATGCATTATGATTGACTTCAGAGCAGAAAAGTACGACTTGGAATACTTAATTGCTTATATCTCATGAACCATATGACGTAGGAAAAAAATGTAAATTTTGTATGAATTATTACTTTCCTGGCTAGTTTTTTTCCGGGGGCTAAGCAATTTTTTGGCAAAAAGTCCATATCTCACACAGTTTCTGAGATACGGGCCCTGAAAGATGCGACGGACACCATAATGTTATCCTATAGGACAAATTGTTAAATTCGGAGTGCTGTCACTTTACCACCCTGTAATATTTTTTCTCCAGTCCACTAAAAGGCACATCTGTGGGATGTTGCCTTACTTCCCTCCAAATTTCAAGTAAAAAGACCAAACCATTTCTAAGATATTCAATATCAAAGATTGGCAAAATTTCCCTATCTATTCCATTATAAGAAATCTGGCCATCTTGTCCCTATTTTGTGATCAAAGATCACGATCAAAGAATCTCACGATCAAAGAATTTGCAGCCTCACGATCAAAGAATTTGCAGGCTCATGAACAAAGAATAAAAAAATTAATAATTCAAAACATAGAAGCAATTGCAGTAAACTACTGCCATGGTTCAACAGAACGAAGCCCCCTGAGTAAAACTCATCCTCATTTGACTTCCTAAGACACCCCTTGGCTAAGAAAATTGAATTTTAATATGGGCCATCTTGTCCCTCGTTCGCGATGCAAGATTGCGGTCAAAGAATCTCACGATTAATGAATTTGCAGCCTCATGGTCAAAGAATTTGCAAGCTCAAGAACAAAGAATAAAAAATTTATAAATCAAAAAATTGGAGGAATTGCAGTAAACCACCACCATGGTTGGACAGAACGAAGCCCCCAGAGTAAAATCCACCCTCATTAGACTTCCTAGGGCACCCATGGACTGAGAAAAATGATTTTCTAAATTTGGCCATCTCGTCCCTCGCTCACAATGCAAGATCATGATCAAAGAATCTCACGATCAAAGAATTTGTAGCCTCACGATCAAAGAATTTGCAGACTACCACATAGTGTTGATTGCTCTATCACTTAAAAAAGTAATATTAAGGCATTGGATAGATGCTCAGAAGATCACTTATAGTGAATGGCTTCAGGAATTGTTGAGCAATTTGAGGGTGGAGCAATATAAGCTTGGATGGGGGCACCATTCACATAGATATCAGAAGATTTGGGCAGGTTTTCATACAATTTATATGCTCCAGGGTGGTATTAGGGATAGACAATAACTGTTCAGTTTAAAGGTGTCGCTCTCATATCGTATGTTTGATTTTTTTCCCCTTTCCTTGGCCTCAATCCAATGCTTTCTTTTGTATGGTATTTTGCCCTTACAGAGTATGGATTTACAAGTTGCATAGCAGCTGTTGTTCAGGGGAGGGAGAGGCTAGTGTAAGAATACTGGGAGTAGTAGGGGATCAAGGATGGGGAAAGAGGGATTCTTAAGAGGGAGGACATGTCACTGTGATAATTGTTTATGAGTCTTTTGTATGTCAAGGTATCCTTTTGGCACTCATGTAACAGTGTCATGTCATTTATGGTTGTAACTGCGAAATTAATAAAAGTAATAAATTTCAAAAAAAAAAGAATTTACAGACTCACGATCAAAGAATAAAAAAAGGGTGAAATGCAATTTATTCACGATTTGAACCAAACTAATGACATGGTTTGACAGAACGGACCCTCCTGAGCAAAATGAGCCCTCATTTGAGTCCCTAGCCCACCCCTGAGCTGAGATATTAGTGTTTTAGGTCACAATGCAAGATCGCGATCAAAGAGTCTCACGATCAAAGAATTTGCAGGCTCGCGATCAAAGATCGTTAGCGAGCCGCGAATTAAGATTTTAAAAGCTTATAACTCTATTTTTTGACCAATTTTGATGGAACCAAAGCCATGGCTTGATAGATCAGGGTCCCCTGAGTAAAACCCATCGAAGTTTTACTTCAGAAGTGACCCCTGAGCTGAGATATTTGTGTTTGTGTGATTGGAAAATTGAAAACAAGATGCCGGACCTCGCAGTCAAAGAATTTTGAAAATTCCTCAGGAACAAAGATTCTTGAACCGTGAGGCTGCAAATTCTTTGATCGTCAGGCAAGACCAGATGGCCAGAACCCCCATTCTTTGATCGAGAGATATACATATACATTTTCCCATTGACTTATAATGGGAACTTAAAAGTGCCATAACTTTTGAATGCCTTAATATTTTTTCACCAAACAAAAAGTGGCATGTTCATCCACCAAAGCTCTTTCAAACAAGCCATCCTGCAGAGCAGCACACCACACAATGGCTGTGCAGGACCACATTAAGAATGCCAAAAGGTGCCTTCAAAAATGGATAATCTTGCATTTTTCAGCGCTTTCGTACACGAAGACCAGCACTCTGACACAAATGCAATTTGGCAAATCAAGAGATCTAGTGTGCCACAATGCATGTATGAAATTTCAGGCAAATTCATTGAACGGGTCCAAAGTTATTAATGCCCAAACTTTTGACTTTAGTATGTAAGTAGCCCTCAACCTAACTATAGTGGCGTGACCGTGCCACTATAATAAAATATATATATATATATATATATATATATAGTATATATATATATATATATATATATATATATATATATATATATATATATATATATATATATATATATATATATATAGTATAGCACGGTAGTGCTACCAATGTTAGAGTTGAGGAGCCATTTACATGTTAAACCTAAAATTTTGCACCTTAATAACTTTGCAACCATTCAATGGATTTGCCTGAAATTTAGAATTTGTGATCAGGAACCATACATCTTGGGATCTGCCAACTTTTGTACTGTTTGCATGAACGGCTGTGGAGTTATTAAGCATGATCTGCGAACGCATTTACTTTTTTCAGAATTCTTTGCTCGTCTCTACAGGTCACATGTTTGTGCGACTGGTCCAAACTCTTCAGGAAATGTGCGGCCATAGTCCCCAATGTGCCTTTTGAAGATTTCGTGAAAAAATATTAAACGGTTCAAAAGTTATTCAAAAACAATTTCCCATTATAAGTCAATGGGAAAAGTTAACAAAAAGTTTGACAGTGTTGCAAATGTAGTTTTTACATTCACAAATGGCCCTTTTACTGTCGCAAATCTGCCATTTTGTTTTCAGTTGGTCATCAGAAAAATGCTTGGCATTTAAATTTGGGACCCTCTAGTAACCTAATTCTTTTTATATTCACCTAGTCGGACCTTGAGGATGCTAGGCATGTCTTTATTTTGGTGTAAAACACCCCAGAAATATGTTTTTCACATTTCTGGAAAAAGTACTTTCGCAAAGTACTTTTGCATTTGCGACACTGTCGAATGAATTTGCGAAAGCTTTCACAACGTTCGACAGTACTTTTCCAGGCTGTGGAAAAATGACAGCAATTCTTTTCCACCCTGCTGCAAAAGAATGGTTTGGTCTTTTGAGCTGAAATTTGGAGGGTACGCAGCCAACATCTCACAGATGTGCCTTTCAGTATTTTGGTGAAAAAATATTACAGGGCAGCAAAGTTACAGCACTCCAAAGTTGACACTTTTTCCAATAGGACAACATTACAGTGTCCACCGCATTACAGGAATAATTTGCCGCCCTGCTGCAAAATAACAGTTTGGTCTTTTGGGCTGAAATTCAGAGGGAAGAAAGCCAACATCCAACAGATGTGCCTTTCAGTGGTTTGGTGAAAAAATATTACAGGGAGCCAAAGTTATGGCACTCCAAGCTTCTCTTTTTTCTCCATAGGATAACATTACGGCATTCGCCACACCTTTCAGGGCCCGTATCTCGGAAATGGTGCAGGATACAGACTTTTCATTGGAAAAATGCTTTGGCCCCTAGTGAGTTGGGCCAGCAACCTAGCAGCACCCTGATGCGGTTGGGGGTGTGGGCGAGGGGTCAAGGGGCTTTCAACCTAACATCGAATTTCCTCACTTTTATCACTCTGGAACAACCCTAACTAATGCATTAGACAGAGTTTTGTGCCTCTAATATATATATATATATATATATGTATATATATATATATATATATATGTAGAAAGATATTTTACAAAAAAAAATTGCTAATGCACTAGTTAGGGTTAAAGTGACAAAAGTAGGGAAATGTGGCATGAGGGTTTCCAACCCTAACACCCCACCCCCACTCTGCAGACAACAATGGGAAAAAAAAGTTAAGGTTTCACCTCTATTGACAATTCACAAATCAGGCGTGGGGTGTGCCTTGGAGTTGTCAACTCTAACACTCACTCCATTCCATCAGTAAATAAGTTGAGATGGGTACAATATATGAGAATTGGGTGAGCATTAGGGTTGACAACCCCAAGGCATACCACATGCCTGATTTGTGAGGAAGCAAGAGAGGTGAAACCATAAGCCTCCAGTGTGTGTGTGGGGGGGATGTTAGGGTTGGAAACCCTAATGCCACATTTCCCTACATTTGTCATTTTTACACTAACTAGTATTTTAACAAAGTTTTTTGCAAAGAATTTCCTTACTTTTTTAGATGGTATAATTGTATCCTCATTTGTGTGTGGGAAGGGCCCTGCCTTCCATTTGTAGTAAAAGAGGAATGAAATTGTCAGCATAGCATTCTTATTAACCCTCCTCATGAACTCCATAATGAAAATTTTGAAATCCCTGCCAAAACTTGAGTCTCTGCCACCACAATGCCATTGCACACCAGCGATGAGAAAACACAGTTTGGCCAGGGTTTAAAAAATGATAGCTGTCTCATTTGTGAGGTGGTGTAAAAGGATGGTTGTGTTGAAAATTTGGGGTCAATATATTTTAAATTGCCAAAGTTACGAATAAGCATAGGAAAATTTCAACATCTGCACATAATGTTGCCATTGTTATAGATTTGTTCCCCAAATTTTCAACATAGCCTTCCTATAAGCCCACCTAATGAAGAGGGTTGGTGAAAATTTTCAAATCTCGTCCAAAAGATCACTTTGCAAAATTACTGCAAATTTGTTTTCTGGGCCACATTTGTGTAATTCCACCCACATTGTTCAGGAGGGAGGCAGGGTCTCAAAAAGGCCATGTTTTAAAGTTTTGGCTCAGAATATGCAAAAATGGCAAAGTTATGCCACAAAGTTGAAAACCCCATTGAAATACATTGAACTGCAGTTACCTTAGTTTCTCATACTGCAGTCGCCGGTTCCAGCAGCAAGACATGTCTTCCACTGGAGAGTGGATCTTCAGCCCATGACCTGTTCAGGTGAGTGAGGGTATGTGGGGGTGTGGTGGGTGCAGGGTGGTGGGTGCTCAGTAATAGGTCAGGTGGGGGACGGGACAGATCAGCGAGGGACCTTTTTTTAAAGGTTTAAGAAAAAAGAAGTCATCAAGGTACTGTTCTCTTTATTATAGGAACAAAGAAGAACAGCTGAGGGAATCAGAGGGTTGGGAGTTCCACTGGCCACCAGGGATAAAAAAATGACAGGGTCAAAGATCAGAGGGTGGAGTGGTGCCACTGGATGCCAGTACCCTCAAAAAACATTATAGGGATGGCGAAGAAATGTAGACAGTTTTCATTATTGCAGTCACTAAAGGGAAAGCAATAGGGGGTGCCAATAGACACAAGGGTAATATATAAAACTAATGGGTATGTGAATAGTCTGTGGGGGAAGGATGTCACTAGACACTAGGGAAAGAAAAAAATGACAGGGAGGATGATCAGAGAGTGCGGTGTGCCACTAGACGCCAGTGAAACACATAAAAATAACCAGGCAGGCGATCAGAGGGTGGGGTACCACTAGACACCTGGAAAATACATAACATTAACAGTGATGGCATCAAAGTGTGGGGGTGCCAGTAGACAACAGGGAAATTAAAATAATAAAAGGGATGGCAATCGGAGAGTAGGGGTACCACTTGGCACCAGGGACACAGAAAATATGAATGAGGACAGTGATCAGGGGTGAAGGGTGGCACTAGACACCTGAGATTCTTTTTTTTAATAGAGCTATTTTGATGTGGTTACTGAGCATGCTTAGAACCCAAAATTTTAAAACACTGTTACTTTGGAATGGATTAATATTTTTTCACCAAACCAGCAAATGGCACATCTGTGGACCAGCCCCTTCTTACCCTGAACATTTTAGACCAAAATTTCAAACTGTCCTGACACTAGGGCTTTTGACAAAAACAGGAATGCATACAAGAAAGGATATTCCCCTCACAAAAAAGGATTTTTTTTGTGACTCATGATACGAAAAAAGAATATTTTTTCTTATCACAAGTCACAAAAAAAGATTTATAATGTTAAAAAAGTAAGAACATTTGAAGGGCATTTCTCCAACTGTTAAGTGCAGAATCCAGGGGTCAAGCTACATATGCTAGTTGCTCTCCAGGATGTCATTTTTGTGGTGTTTCAAATTTTAATTTTTATGGAGAAAGGGGAAACAAGATAGTGCCAAACAAACAGGATTTCTCACTCATTAAAAATGATGATGTCAAGATGAAAAAAAGAATAATTTTTTCTTTCCATACAGCTATTTTGAAGTGATTATTGAGCATCCTCAGAACCAATGTTTTAAAATTTCAAAATGAAATAACATTGGATTTTTTTTTCATCAAACAAGCAAAAGGCACATGTGTGGTCCAGCACCTTTCTACCCTGAAAATTTCAGTCCAAAATTCCAAACCGTCTAGGCCCTAGCCATCTTGACAGAAATCCCAGCAAAACCAATTGGAAAAAATCCTGAGAATTCTGTTTTTGCACTATCTGTATCCCAGAATTCGCACATCTGGCAGGAACAAAACATGGCACATAAAGAGATCTATCCCAAGAGACTACACATGCAACATTTCATTTAAATCTGTTCAATGGTTGTGAAGTTACTAAACTGCAAAAGTTGGGGTTTAACATTAAACTGTCTACTCAACCCTAACTATAGAGTGCGACCGCACCCTATGATATATATATATATATATATATATATATATATATATAGGATACATGATGGGTACTGTTTATACTGCACATTCTCAAAAGAAGGAAATTTATAGCAAAATACTCTATATAATGCATCAGTTAGTTGTTCACAGCGACAAAAGCAATGAAATTCGATGTTAGTGTTGCCACCCATGCACCCTATACCCACCCGCCTCCCCACCAACAGGCATCAGAGTGTGCGTTGGGGTCATTGGTCCAGTAATCCTCACCCTATTCTCCTATATTGCACTGCCTCAGCTTGTTTAACATGGAATGGGTGAGAGCTGGGCTGATGACCAAGGCACACCCGATGAATGTTGGTGGGGCTGGCATGGAGTGGATGGCAACCCTAACATTGAATTTCCTCGTAGCTGTGGAACAACCCTAACTGATGCACTAAACAGAGTTTTTGGCCATGAATATATATATATAGAAAAAAAATCCATTTAATGCATCAGTTAGGGTTGTTCCACAGTGACAAAAATGAGGAAATTCAGTGTTAGGGTTGCCACCCCTTTGGGCCCTGCGCTCCCACCATATGATGTCTTGTGACATAGACACAGGAACAACAATGCAAACAGAAGCACCAACAGTGGCACACATGGTAACACAAATGTAAATGGGAAAGGAAATGTTAATAGAAATGGAAGTGCAAAGTGACACTGAAGCAAACAGTGACACAAACGGACATTGAAGCACATATGAAAACACAACTGGTAACAAGAACAGTGATGGCAGAGGTATTTTAAATGGAAATGTTAAGTGTCACAACAAAAAGAACGTGAAAGGGAACATAAACTGAATGCAAACGCAAGCGCACACATAAACGCAACCCGTAATGCGCACAGGCACAGTACTGCAATTGTAAATGCAAATGGTAAAGTTAAGATGAAGAATAATGCCAAAAGAAAGAGAAACAGAAAAGGGAACAGAAGCATGTACGGAAACGCAAACCGAAATGCACACAGGCACAGTACTGCAATTGTAAACGCAAATGGTAATGGTAACAGCAACAATAACAGCAAAGGAAACAGAAATGCAAAAGGATATGCAAGTGCATATGGAAACGCAAACCGTAATGCGCAGGGGCACAGTAATGCAATTGCAAATGCAAATGGTAACAGTAACAGCAAGGAAGACGCAAAACGAAAGAGAAATGGAAACGCAAAGAAAAGGGCTGCCAGAAATGCAAATGGCAATGCGCATGGTGATGCAAACAAGAAATGCAAACAGAAACAGTAGTGGAAACGCAAATGGTAACAGTAATGAAAACACAAGATCAAATGACAACGCAAAGGGTAATGCACACGGTGGCGTACATGGGAACGGTAACTCAAATGGAGACATAAACGCAAGTGGAAACAGTAACTGTAACAGTAATGGAAATGCATACCCTGTTTTTACCAAACAGGTGCATAGAGAAACACAGTGGCCCAGATATTCAAACTGTGCCACAAAGCAGCGCAATAACAGGAGCAGGAGCAAGTTCAGTGCGCCTATGCACAACACGCACAATATTCAAACACTGCGCAGGCCAAGATGCGCTTGCACCACACAACTGAATATCACACCAACTGCGCCATGGTGCAACCAGGGATGCGCAGTGACACAGGTCTGATGTGCAATAGCACAACCAGGGATGTGCAGTGGAGCAGGGTAGCAGTGCATCAGCACAGCCAGGGATGTGCAAGGACAGGATGCAGAGGTCCACCACCCATGAAAGATATGGGCAGAGGAGCACACAGCAGAACAGACATCGCCCCCACACCCCATGAACCACACAACCTGAGAACAGCTGGAAGAACCACTGGCCCATGGACACCAGCAACAATCCCACAGCTGGGGCATGGTGCCCCAGCACACCCCCCTGGCAAGCTGTGACCAGCACAAAAGGAGGTCCAGTCACCCCATGCTACACCATCCCACCAATGCAGAGCACACCCTGCACAGTGATCCCCAGACACCCTGCCCAGGAGCAGTGCCCAACAGTGCAGGACACCCCATACATGCCACCACCGCCACTGTAACAGTGCAACCCTGTGCACCATGGAGCCATGCAAGGCAGCCCCACTGTGAGCACCCTGCAGTGGGCAGCAGCAGCCGCTGATGCAACAACTGCAGACACAGTGTCACCCTGCACGGCCCCTCCGAGGTACAGCTGAGAGACTGACCATGCGTCGGTACATGAGGTACCCCGCATGCGACAGGGCTTGCCCCAGATCCCACCACCAGTGGTACAGCACCCTGCACACCCTCCCAAGAACACACCCCATCCCAGCACTGGCCACAACAGCCAGCACAGAAGCCCACAGTGGTGCAAGGAAGCATGTGCCACACAGGATGCAACACAGTGCACGGACAAACACCCACCCATACCCAAGGGAACACCAACACAGGGACACAGTAGCAGGTCAACAAACCCACTGGTGTGTAGCCACAGCAGCCATGTATCCACGGCTAGCACCCCTCCATGGCACAGATGTACCAGCCACTCTGCGCAAGCATCATGAAGCCATATGCCATCAGCATGTGGCCAGAGCATAAGTGACAGACAGTGGAGCACATCCCTTGCAACAGACACAAGTGACAGCATGGAGGGGGGACAGCAACAGCGGAGGCCACAGTGCCACCCAAGGCAGACATGCACCATACCGGTGACAGGAGGCAACCTGGCATTGTGCTGGGTACAGGGGTTGTCCAGCATAGACAGCCACCACTGACATGCCAGCAGACCCTGCATAGCACAGACAGCTGCACAGGCCATGGACAGTCTGGCAGGGGTGCCATGGACACAGTGCATGTACCGTGGACTACTGCACACAGGCATCCAGAGCACAGAGAACAACACACAAACCACAAACAGTGACTGATTCCCCTGCCCACACCATAGGCGGTTCCCTGCTGGACACACACACACGCTCATGTCTGCACCACTCCTGACGCCATGCACACCACTGCAGCTGAGCACCTGTAGCCTGCTGCAAATCAGAGACCACCACAGTTGTCATAACAAAACAAATGTGTTCAAAAGATATAACAAACAACTATGTACAAATATTTACAATGGGAGAAATGCCACATACCAGGTTGGGGTGGGTACGGGACGGGGTGAACAAATGGGAGAGGGAAGAAGGGGTGTGAGGGTTGGTCCAGGTAGGTAAGGTGGGTCTGGGGGCATGGAGGGCCTATTGTCTGCCCCGGTCTCCACTTCTGTGGTGCCTATGTGTCTTTCTCCATCTGACTCCATGCCACTCCAGTCACTGAAGGATGTCTAGGGACGCCCTTGCCAGCTGTGGACATCAATTGCTGTCCACCTAGGGCAAGGGAGCAGAGTCAATACGTGTGACTGTCCATCCCTCTGCAGCCCACCCACTGTGCATGGCATACAGCCAAGGGCCACGCCCCTGTGATGGTGTGCGACCACCCACAGTGATCTTGTCCACAAGACCAGCCTACCCAGGCACACACAGCCATGCAGACCGCTGCACACACCCACCACCCAAGTCCCACACAGCACCACTGTGGCTGTACAGTGACATGGCTATGCGGTCCAAAGGCAGTGGCACAGCCATGTACCCGGTGCATGCATGAACCACTAGCAACACACACCCACACATGCAGTGCCACAGAACAGTGCTGAGTGTACTGTGTGGCATGCACGTCAGTGGTGTCAAGGGCTGGTGGCCATGCCCCACTGCCTACCCCTCAACACAGCATGCACAGAAGTTCCTGGAAGAAAGGCCTCACCTGCATCTGCAACAGCTGGGTGCTGCTGCAGTATGGGCCCTCCAGCTCATCCCTGTTGCCGGGCAGCTTCACGATCACACTGCACTTGTGCCTCATGGGCACAGTGCCTCTCCTCAGGGCCTAAAGTGCAAACATGGAGAGGGGAATATCAGTACAAACCAGTAGCAGAGGCCCCCCCAGTGTGTGCGATCCCACACAGCCCAGCCATGCCACAACCCCATCATGACCACCACTGCCCACACTGGACAGCCCCCACCCCCTGCATGGTGGACACTGAGATACCTGGACAGACGGACGCTACCAGTGTATGGATGGAGCACCTACCTGGACATGGCACTGTGCCTCGCTTGTCACATGCCCGTAGATGGGCAAGCCTGTCTGGGTCCCTCTGCCGGAAGTCACCATAGCGGTGGTGACACTGATCTCTACTGCAGACGATCCCAGTGGCCCCCTCCGGTGCCTCTGCCACCTCCTCCCACACAGCACTTCTGGCCCTTTCTAAGGGGTCATCCCCAAACAGGGCCCCAGCATGGGGCTCAACAATGGCCACCAGATTGGCCAGTTCGAGCGGGCTCCACAATGCTGCTCTCCTCCGTGCCATCTCTCATGCAGCCACCATCACAAAATGGCACTCTGTAGTGCACGTCCCCCACGTGCAGATGCTGCGTGGTACAGCGCTGCTATTCCCCATCACGTTGTCACTGCACAGCAGAATAGGGGTGCACCCATGCAGACGCATGGTGTCTAGGGGCAAAGGTCAACCACAGGGTCAAGGGTCTGTCACGCCACAGACCGCCACAGCGCGATTGGGACTCCCTGCATGTAGCACAGTAGGGTGCCTGTGTGTGATGCCCTGCAGTGGCCTACCATGCTGTGGCACCATGGTGCCTATGGTGCTCCAGGGCACGAGCGCCACATGCGTGAACAGCACACTAGTGCCACTGGCACAGTGATGGCCATGCCCTGCACTGCCTTCTGTGCTCAGCATGTCATCAGCGCAGCAGGCGTCAGCTTCAGCACTCCTGGCATGTGCCGTGCAGTGCCTACTGTGCACATCACAGAGCTGCACCTTTGCCTGCGCACGCTCAACACAATTGTGCAAGGTGCAACAGCATGATATTGAGCCAGCATATGCAAATCAGCTCATCAGCAATTCCATGGTGAAGCCACTGCATTAGCATCCACTTTAAGTTGCGTCTCACCTTATTTGCATGCCTTGCGCTATATAAATGCGACATGGGGCTGTAGAGGACATTGTTTGGTATTGCAGTCTATTGTGGTGGGTTGCATGCTGTTTGGAAGTGTGGACTGTGATGTTTGGGAGATGCATGGGACTGCACATTTGGAGGTAACACCTGTCATTTCCAGAGGCTCTATAATGACTGAACGTGAGGAGGAGGAGGAGGAGGAACAGAGATGTGGGAGACGGAGGAGGCCCAACTTCACCTGGGCAGAATCAGATGTCCTATTTGAGGCCTACCTCGACAGGGAACCGCTGCTCAGTGGACAGCGGGGAACACCACGGGCCCATGCTGCAGCATGGGATGAGGTGGCGTATGCTGTCAACCTGCATGGCAGCCACCAGCAGTCCATGCAGGAGTGCAGAAAGAAGGTCGGCACGGACAAGAGAAGGATTAAAGATAAGGTGGCTGCCATCAGGGCAGCACGTGCTGCAACCGGTGGTGGACAACTGGATGTGCCATGCCTGACACCACAGGAGGAGCAGGTGGCTGGCAGCATGCGGTGTTGTGCCCTAGAGGGTGTTCCAGGTGGTGGCTTCCAGATGGGTGGCAGCCCATCACTGCATGGTAGGTCCTGTGCTGTCATTGTGTGGGGGGAGGGGGGAATGCCACAGGGTAGGGTGGAGACATTAACGCTACTGTGTTCCCTTACAGCTCCTGAGCATCTACATGGGTCAGTGGTGGTGGGTGTGCTCACTGAGGGTGAGGCCCTGGACACGGAGGAGCACCCATCCACCTCCACATGTGTCCGAGGGTCAGGACCACGGCATACCCACTTGTCTGTCTGGACTGAAGATGGTGGTGCTGGTGTGGAGGAGGCCCTGCCTGTGTCCCAGTGTGACAGCGGTCATGGATGCCAGCGTGCTGTGACATGGACTGGTGCCGGGTCCGGCACCGAGGATGATGGATCACACATCCTGGACAGTGATATGTGTGGGCTGCAGGATGGTCCCACAGCAGGTAACAGAATGGGCGTAACCATGGGCAGTGCTGCCGTGGAGGTCTGCGTGACATCACAGTCCCAGCCTGTGCCTGTATGCACCAGTGGGGCAGCACTGGTGTGTGTCCAGGCTGGTGGGGCTGTTGTGGCTGCTGCGGTGGCACTGATGAGCCCAGGTGAGCGGCGACTGGAGGGGCAGTGTCAGCAGTCAGCCAATGGCGACGGAGGGACAGTGTCGGGAGGCGGCGTCAGTGCACCGCATGTGGACATACCCCAGCATAGCTCTGGTGTGCAGCACCCATCATCAAGGGGTGATGCCCAGCATGGCCAGGAACACCATGAGGGACAGCATGCCAATCTGGTGGATAACCTCTTTGCTGAGCACAGCCGCCTACTGCAGGCTTCCGTGGATCAGCAGTTGCGGCTTGTCAGGGTGGTGGATGTCTCAGTGTGGCTCTGTGCCAGGCAGAGGAGTGGCACAGCAGAGACCATGGTCTGCTCCTGGCAGAGATGGCTCAGCAGTGGGAGGATGTGACCGCTGCCATTGACAGGCAGACACGTGCATTCACAGCTGTCATGGCCACATTGGGCACCCAGTTTGTTGCCAATGCACCACAGTCACCGTGCAGTGTCACTTCCCCCCCTCTTTCCCAGTGTCGTGCGACACCTTCCATATCAACACCGGGTTCGGCTCTGGGCATACCGAGCACACCTGGCACAGGCATGTTCAGTGAACTGCAGACCCCTGCTCGAACACGGTCATGTTCCCGCAGTGTCACACCTGGGGGACCGTCGGTGCCACCCCATGAGGCCAATGGTCAGCCTGGCACAGCTGGCAGGTCTCAGTGGGGCCATCCATGCATTCACGGTGGCCGTGGCACTGTGCCGCGTGACTGACCTGTCTCCCACCATGGCTACTGTCTGATGCTGCCCTGTGTGCAGTGTGTTGTGCAATGTGTGATGCACGGGTGGGGTACCCGGCCCTGCACACACACAGTCCATGTGCACACTCTCCCGGCTGCTGGCCACTGTGGCGTGTGCATGATGATGCCTGCATTGCACTGTCCACCAGTGTGCAATGGTGCCCAGTGACTGAGACACACACAGTGATGGGCACTGGGTGTGGTCGTGTGTGGACCTGTATGTGGTTAGGGGTTGCAGTCGGGGTTGGCATGCCTTCTACCCCTTGTGCATGTCTTGTGGGTGGGTGTGTGTGTGTGTGCATGTGTGACCGTGTGTCGTGTTAGGTCTTGCCCATCCCTGACGGCGCGTGTGGTTCCATGCTCAGCCCATTCCCTTGCCGCCATTTGCCCCTGGGGTTCATCCATGCCTGTCTGTGGGTTGTGCCCTTGCCATTGGTGGTTGCACATGGCCCAGTGACCTACCTGTGTTGGCCGAAGTGCTCCTCTGTGATGGTGTCCCAGTGCAGCTGTGACATCCGGATCAGGTGGGTGACCCTTCTCCCAAGGGGTGGCTGTCCATCACCATCTGGACTGGCGTCCTCATCATCCCCATTGCTGTCCCCCTCTTTGACGTCGACATCTATCCCACAGTCATTGGCCATGTTGTGCAGGATGCAACAGGACAGGAATAGCCTGAAGACCTTCAAGGGGCTGTACTGTAGGGCACCGCCAGACATGTCCAGACACCAGAAATGTGCCTTCAGCATCCCGAACACCCGCTCAATGACATTACGTGTGGTGACATGTGCCTCATTGTACCATTGCTGTGATGGGGTCGCAGGCCGCTGGTATGGTGTGAGCAGCCAGGGATGGACTGGGTAGCCACTGTCACCTGTGTGTAGAGGGTTGACATTAGTATGGTGGTCTGCATTGCTCTGCCATGGGCCGACAAGGCCGGTACCCATGGCACCTCTGACTATGCATCCCCCCCACAGCTGCCCATGTCATCCTGCGTGATGTGCATACTCACCCACTAGGTGGCCAGTGGGGATGTTCCCACTCTCGAACCTGTGGCACAGTACTCACTGGTGCCAGATGAAGGCATCATTTGCTCCCCAGGGTGCATGGCACAGACATTGGTTATGCTCCCCTGGCATCGCACAACACCTGGCAGTTGATGCTGGCAAACCCTTCTGGTTGATGTATGATACACCATCCGGGCCAGGTGGCATGCAGATAGCCACATGGGTGCAGTCAATGGCCCCGAGCATGCCAGGCATATGTGCTACCCTGTGGAACTCTTGTATGTGTGCTGTGCACTCCACCTGTGTGCTGGGGAAATGGATGTACCCTGCAGCATGTGGCAGCAGTGCACTGAGGAATTATGTGAGTAGGCGTGATACGGCCGACTGGGTTATGCCTGTTATGTCCCCTGTTGGTCTCTGGAAGGTGCCCATGGCAAGCAGGCACACGACAGTTGTCACCTTTTTCTCCACTGACAGAGCATGGCTCCATCGTGTGAGTGCCTGCATCTCATCACTGCACAGCTCACAGAGCCACCTCAGGATTGCCCGGTTCAGGCGGTACTGTCCCACAATCTCTGTGTCAGTGTAGTGCTCGAAGGTGGTGCAGGCTCGGTACTGCCTGTTGGGGGCATACCGCTGACAGGCCCTTCCACAGCTGCGCCCCCCTGCTGCCTGCCTTCTCACGCCCCTCATTACCACCTCCATCTGGAAGGTGGCACTGGCCATGTCCCTGGCTGGTGTTCCCCCCCGGCAGCTGTTATCCCATTCCCCCTGCTATCCTTTATGATGCTCTCCCTGCACCAGGTACACCTCCGTCCTTTTGCTGTCCTGCCTACTGCCACTGCCCTCAGTCCACTGTGGCACTTCCCTGTCTCTCCTGCACAGTAGCACAGACTCCCCACTCCTGTCCTGTTCCTGTTTGTTCCCAGGTGTGCCCTGTCCTGCTCCTGTCCAGTCCCACTCACTGCTACCCTCTTTCTAGTTGCTGTCACCTGTTCCCACCTCTGGCTTCCTGTAGTGTTCTTGCGCCTCTCTCTTGTTCCTTTTTATTTTGGATCATTTCCGCTATCGCGCAACGTCCGCTTGCTCCCCTATTGCGCATGGCGCATTCTGTTGAATATCGCACTGTGCAATTTATTCAAGGTTCCTCCCCCTACAGTTGTGCATGCATTCATTACCATTGTGCTCTTGCGCATTGCAACTTGTGCGGCTCAGCTGCCTCCTGCTGAATATTGCAGAATGCTGCATTTTCATACTTGCGTTGGTGCATCTCTCTTGTGTATGGCACATCCCTTTTGAATATCTGGGCCAGTGTGTACAAAGAATGTATGCATTGCAATGGGCATCAAAGCTTAAAACGAGCATTGGAAGTACTTAATTGCTAATATCTCAGCAACCGCATGACGTAGAAAAAAAAATATCACAGAAATCATGATTTTCCTGGCTAGCTTTTTGCTTGCAACAAAAAATCTGCATCTCGCATCATTTTCGAGATACAAGCCCCGAAAGGCGCGGCATACACCACCATGTTATTCTATGGGGTAAAATGCCAACTTTGGAGTACTGTAACTTTGGAGCCATGCAATATTTTTTCACCAAACCACCTAAAGGCACATCTGTGAGATTGTGGCTACCATCCCTCCAAATTTCAGCTCAAAAGGCCAAATCGTTCTTTCGCAGCAGGGTGGAAAAGAATTCCTGTCATTTTGGCCAAGTCTGAAAAGGTAGTGTCGCAATGTGCAAAAGCTTTCACAAAAATTTGCAAAAGTGTCATGAGCACGACACTACTTTGCGACACTACTTTTTCCAGAAATTGAAAACATATTTCTGGGGTGTTTAACCCCAAAATAAAGACATGGCTAGTATCCTCAGGGTCCCACTAGGTGAACACAGAAAGAGTTGTGTCCCTAGAAAGTCCCAAATTTAAATGTCAAACATTTTTCTGATCACCAACTAAAAACAAAATGGCAGATTTGCGACACTACTAGGGCCATTTGCAACACTAAAAAGTGCATTTGTGACACTGTCAAACTTTTTGTTAACTTTTCCCATTGACTTATAATGGGAAATTGTTTTTTGAATAACTTTTGAACTGTTTAATATTTTTTCATGAAATTTTCAAAAGGCACATCAGGACCCAGGCCACACGTTCCCTGAAGTTTTTGGACTGGTCGCACAAACCTTGCGACCTGTAGGTGAAAGCAAAAAAATTGCAAAAAAAGTAATTGCACGATTTGTTGTTGCTTAATAACTCCGTAGCTGTATATCCAGCTGATACAAAACTTGGTAGATCCCATGACCTACCATGCCTAATCATGTTTGCCAAATTTCAGGCAAATCCATTGAATGGTGGAAAAGTTATTAAGGTGCAAACTGTGACTTTTAACCTTAAAAGTGATACTCACCTTAACTATGGTAGCACTTCTGTGCTACCATAACATATATATATATATATATATATATATATATATATATATATATATATATTATAGTGGCACAGTAGTGCCACTGTAGTTAGGGTCGAGTACCCCATTTAAGGTTAAACTCTGCAGTTTGGCAACTTAATAACTTTGCCACCATATGACAGATTTTCATGAATTTTGGCATGCATGGAGTGGTATCATAGATCTGTGGATCTGCCAAGTTTTGTAATGGTCAGATATATGGTTGCAGAGCTACATAGTGCCAGAAAATGTGGTAACTATGCAGTTTTGTGCATTCTGTGCTCACACCTGCATGTCGCACAGTCTGGCGACCAGTCCAAAACCTTTAAGGAACATGCAGCCAGGATCCCCAATGTCCCTTTCAAAGATTTCATGAAAAAATATTAAACGGTTCAAAAGTTACTCTAAAACAAATTTCCCATTATAGTCAATGGGAAAAGTTAACAAAAAGTTTGACAGTGTTGCAAATGCAGTTTTTAGTGTTGCAAATGACCCTTGTAGTGTCGCAAATATGCCATCTTGTTTTCAGTTGGTGGTCACAGAAATGCTTGCCATTTAAAATTGGGACCCTCTAGGGAAACAATTATTGCTGTGTTCACCTAGTTGAGTCCTGAGGATGCTAGCCATGTCTTTTTTTGGGGAGTTAAGACACCCCAGAAATATGTTTTTGAAATTTCTGTAAACAGCAGTGTTACACATTCGATACTTTCATGATTTTTTTTGTGAAAGTGTTGCAAATCATGACACTACTTTGCAACACTAAGCCCAAAAGAATAGGAAATCTTTGTCACCCTGCTGCAAAAGAACGGTTTGGTCTTTTGGGCTGAAATTTGGAGGGAAGAAAGCCAAGATCTCTCAGATGTGCCTTTTGATAGTTTGGTGACAAAATATTAGAGGGCTGCAAAGTTACATCACTCCAAAGTTGACAATGTTTCCCATAGGCTAGCATTATGGCATCCTCTGTGTCTTTTGGGGCCCGTATCTCGAAAACGCTTCATGATATGGTCTTTTCATCAGAAAAATGCTTGGCCTCCTGCTAGGGGGCTAAGTACACAACTAGACAGGAAAGTCATAAATAATATGACATTTTAATTTTTTTTCTGTCGTACAGTTCCTGAGATATAAGCAATTTAGTATTCCATGTGTTCATTTTCTTCTCCGAGGCCCATTATTATGCATACATTCTTTGTATTCACTGTGCTTCTGAATGCACCTTTTGGGGAAAAACAGGGTGTGCATTTCACTTACTGTTACAGTCAGTGTTTCCACTTGCGTTTCTGTTACCGTTTGCGTTTCATGACCGTTTGAGTTAGTGTTTCCGTTTATGTCACCATGTGCATTACCCTCTACATTTGCATTTGCATTTGCGGTACTGTTACCATTTGCATTTCATTACTGTTTTTATTTGCATTTCCTTTTGCATCACTGTGTGTATTACCATTTGCATTTGAGTACGCTCTTCCGTTTGCGTTCCTGTTTCCATTTCTGTTTCTTTTGGTGTCATCGTTGGTGTTACCATAAGCGTTAGCATTTCCAGTTGTGTTACCATGACCATGCGCTTAATGATTTGTGTTTGTGCTTCCGTTTCTGTTACTTTTCCTTTTGGTGTCATTGTTGGTGTTACAGTAACCGTCTCTGTTTCCAATTGCTTTACAGTTACTGCTTGCGTTTTCGTTACAATTTGTGTTTCTGTTATCCTTAATGTTTGTGTTTTCGGTAGTGTTTCTGTTGTTGATTGCATTACTGTTTTCTTCTGCATCGTTGTTGCCGTTTGCATTTCTGTTTGTGTACCCAATTTTCATTTCACTCGGTCATACAGTTTTTGTGCAGCAAAATGACAAAAAAAATCACATGGTGGGCCCTGCGCTCCCACCACCGCATTCCATTCAGTATTTATAGTGCATATTCTCAAAAAAGAAGGGAAATTCATGGCAAAAAAACTCCATTTAATGCATCAGTTAGGGTTGTTCCATAGTGACAAAGCAAGGAAATTTGGTGTTAAGGTTGAAAGCCCTAACTGCGCATTCCCCCCCACCCCACCACCACCACACACACACACACACACACACACACACACACACACACACACACACATACATGCAAGTAGGGGAAGGACCAAGGCAACACAACCAATCACCCTCAACCACCAGCAGGTAACAGGAATATCATAAAACTATGTAAACCACTAAACCACACACCCATGCTCCCATCGGGCTGCCGCATGGGGCCATCACTGCTAACTCTCATCCTGGACATTCCACGCACCGCTAAACACATAGAACTACAGACAACTGGACATATTGGGACATACGCTGCCACCAACACATAACACATACTACACATATGGTATTTTGGAGTTTGCAAGGTCCAAAACAGGATTTTGCACAATCCCTGAAATACTTTCAAAAATCACTTTCGCAAATGCGAAAGTGTCATGTTTGCGAAAGTGCTTTGTGAAAGTATGCTCCTAATGACTGCACATCTTTGCCATCATTCTGCAAGCACATGTTAGGGTCCTTTGGCCTCAAATTTGCAGGATGACAAGGCCTTGTCCCATAGATGTGCTTTTTCCTGCTATTGTGCTAAAATACTTAAGGATTACAAAGTTACACTGTTCCAAAATAGAACAATTTGCCATAGACTAACACTGTAGTGCCCATGATGCCTTTCGACAGACTTATGTTGGAAACAAAGGGAGGCACACCATTTTTGCTGCTGCCAGCTTGGGTCACCTTTATGTGAACTAATCTAGAAGAACAACTTTCTAAATAATCTATGATATCTCAAGTTTTATTTCTCCACTTCCTACAGTAACACAGGTATACACCTCCTGCTGGATGTGTGTGACTGGTTGTGTTGCCTTGGTCCTTCCCCTACGTGTGTGTGTGTGTGTGTGTGTGTGTGTGTGTGTGTGTGTGTGTGGTGGTGGTGGTGGGGGGAATGCGTAGTTAGGGTTTTCAGCCCTAACACCAAATTTCCTCACTTTTGCCACTGTGGAACAACCCTAACTGATGCCATGAAGATATGTATATAAATAAATGTATTATGGTAGCACAGTAGTGCTGCCATAGTTAGGGTTGAGAAGCACTTTTAAGGTTAAAGAGTCAAATGTTGCACCTTAATAACTTTGCCACCATTCAACAGATTTGCCTGAAATTGGGTATGCACAATTGGGCATGGTAGACCTTGGGATCTGCCAAGTTTTTTACCGGTTGAATATACGGCTGCGGAGTTATTAAACGACAATCAATTGCGCAATTATGCTTTTGTGTGATTTATTTGCTCTCACCTACAGGTCGCACGGTTTATGCGACTGGTCTGAAAACTTCAGGGAACATGCAGCCAGGTCCCTGATGTGTCTTTTGAAGATTTCATGAAAAAATATTGAACAGTTCAAAAGTTATTCTACAAACAAGTTCCCATTATAAGTCAATGGGAAAAGTTAACAAAAAGTTCGACACGTTTGCAAATGCAGTTTTTACTTTCACAAATGGCCCATTTACTTTAGCAAATCCACCATTTTGTTTTCAGTTGGTGATCAGAAAAATGCTTGGCATTTAAATTTGGGACCCTTTAGTAACACAATTCTTTTTGAGTTTACCTAGTCGGACCATGAGGATGCTAGGCATGTCTTTATTTTCAGGTTAAACACCCTAGGAATATGTTTTTCAAGTTTCTGGAAAAAGTACTTTCACAAAATCGTGTTGCCCTCATGAAAGTGTCGCAAATTTTTGTGAAAGCTTTTGCAAATTGAGACACTACTTTTCCAGGCTATGGCAAAATGATAGCAATTCTTTGCCACCCTGCTGCAAAAGAACAGTTTGGTCTTTTGGGCTGAAATTTGGAGTGGACACAGCCAACATCTCACAGGTGTGCCTTTTAGTGTTTTAGTGAAAAAATATTACAGGGTAACAAAGTTATAGCACTCCAAAGTTGACACTTTTTCCCATAGAATAACATTACGGCATCTGCCGCATTACTGGAATCCTTTGCCGCCCTGCTGCAAAATAATGGTTTGCCCTTTTGGGCTGAAATGTGGAGGGAGGAAAGCCAATATCCCACTGATGTGCCTTTTTGTGGTTTGGTGAAAAAATATTACGGGCGGCACAGTGACAGCACTCCGAAGTTAACGCTTTTTCCCAATGGATAACATTACTGCGCCCGTTTCGACTTTCGGGGCCCGTATCTTGGAAACAGTGCGAGATTCGGACTTTTCTTCACAAAAATGTACTAAACTAGCCAGGAAAGTCATAATTCATGTGACATTTACATTTTTTTTCTATGTTGTACATTTCCTGAGATACATATGCAATTTAGTATTCCAAGTCCTCATTTTCTGCTCCGAGGCCCATTGTTATGTATACATTCTTTGTTTTCACTGTGTTTTCCAGTGCATTTTTTGGGGAAATGAAGGGTATGCCCTTTCGTTACTGTGCCAGTTAGCGTTTCCAGTTGCATTTCCGTTACAAATTGTGGCACCATTACTGTTCACGCTTATCATGTGGTGCATGATTTATGTTACTATGCTTGCATTTCTGTGTCATTATTGTTGCTGTTACCATTACCAGTTTCATTTGCAATTGTGGTACCATCCACGTGCATTACGGTTTGCATTTTCATACACGCTTGGGTTTCTGTTTCATTTCTGTTTCCTTTGGTGTTATCTTTGCTGTTACTGTTACCATTTGCGTTTACAATTGCGGTACCATGACCGTGCGGATAATGGTTTGCATTTCTGTACTTGCTTGCATTTGCATTTCTCTTTCCTTTGGTGTTATTGTTGCCGTTAGTGTTACCATTTGCATTAACAATTGCGTTTCCGGGACCATGCACATTAAGGTTTGCATTTTCCATACGTGCCTCCATTCCCTTTTCCATTTCTGTTTCCTTTGGCATTATTCTTCATGTTAACTTTACCATTTGCGTTTATTATTGTGGTGGCTGTGCATGTTACAGTTTGCATTTATGTGTGCGCTCGCGTTCATGTTTCCGTTTCTGTTCCCTTTCGCATTCTTTATGCTGTGACACTTAACATTTCCATTTAAAATACCGCTGCCATCACTGTTCATGTCACCAGTTATGTTTTTGTATGCACTTCAATGTCTGTTTGCGTCACTGTTTGCTTTGGTGTCATTTTGCGCTTGCGTTTCTATTAACGTTTCCTTTACCATTTACGTTTCCGTTACCATGTGCACCACTATTGGCACTTCTGTTTGTGTTGCTGTTCCTGTTAGTATGTCACAGGACATCATGTGGCAGAAGCATGAGGCACAAAGGGCCCGCGCTCCCACCACTGCATTACTTTCACTATTTGTCATCATCATTCTCAAAAAGAAGGGAAATTAGAGGCAAAAAACTCCATTTAACAGATCAGTTAGGGTTGTTCCACATTGACAAAAGTGAGGAAATTCGGTGTTAGGGTTGAAAACCCCACTTGGACTCCCCAGCCCACTCTCCCAACCGACATCGGGGTGCACATTGGGGTCGTCAGTCCTAACTTTCACCCCACTCTTCTATACCTCTGCTTCTTTACACATGTGATGGGGTGAGAGTTAGGGCTGATGACCCCAACGTGCACCCCGATGCTGGTTGGGGGTGGGCTGGGGTCCAAGGGGTTTTCAACCCCACACCGAATCTTCTCACTTTTGCGCTGTGGAACAACCCTAACTGATGCATTAAATGGAGTTTTTGTCTACTTTATATATATATATATATATATATATATATATATATACACACACACACACACACACACACATATACTGTGTGTATATATATATATATATATATATATATAATCTATATTATACTTGCACAGTAGTGCCAGTATAGTTAGGGTTGAGTAAGCACTTTAATGTTAAACCTCAATTTTTGCACCTTAATAACTTTGCCACTGGATGATGGATTTGCTTGAAACTTCACATGTGTGGTCTGGTATCATAGGTCTCTGGATCTGGCAAGTTGTGTTATGGTTGGGTTCATCGTTGTGGAGCTACAGAATGCCAAACAATGCAAAAAAAGGACTTTTATGAGCATTTCTTTGTTCTTGTCCACAGTCCACATGATTTGTCTGTTTGGTCTGAAATCTTCAGGGAAGATGCACTCTGGGTCACCAATGTGTCTTTTGAAGATTTGGTGTAAAAATTGTAAACCATTCAAAAGTAATTCAAAAAACAAATTTCCCATTATAGTCAAAGGGGAAAAAATATATGTGTCTCACAAAAGTTTTGCAAATTCAATTTTATTTTTGCATATGGCTCTTTTACTTTTGTGCTGTGACCATCTTGTTTTCAGTTAATGAGACAGAAAAATGCCTGACATTTAAATTTGGGACCCTCTAGGTAAGCACTGACTGTTGGGTTTATATAGTTGGGTCATGAGGATGTCAGCCCTATCTTTCTTGTGGAGGGGGGTAAAACCCCCCAGAAATGCCATTTTAAACATCATAGAAAAAATACTTTCACAAATCATGAAAGACACTGCTTAAATACTTTTGCAAATGTGAAAGTTTCATGCTACTTTTTGCAAAACTTTCATGATTTGCGAAAGTATTTTAAAAAAACAGAAAATCTTTGCTATCACCCTGCAACTGAATGGTTGGGTCTTTTGGGCTGACATTTTCAGGGTGGCAAGCCCTGGTCACATAGATGTGTCTTTTGGTAGTTTGGTGCCAAAACATTCAACAGGTCCAAAGTTGCAGCATTTTGAATTTGAGAAATGTCAGTGCCCATATCTCAAAAATGGAGTGAGATACAGAGTTTTTGCTACCCACAGTTTAGTTCATCTTTACATGTGCTAACCTGTAGAAACAAGTTTGGAAACCATTGATTACATCAGCAGTGTAATTGTTTTCTGACTTGCTATGGTTACAGAGATATTAGCAAAAATATGTTCCAATGGTTCCTAGGATGCCTTTTTAGCACTTTTCAGTGCCCGTATCTCATAAACTGTGCGAGATAGGGATTTGGCCAACTTATCTCAAATAGACATCTCACTGTCATGATTACAGCGACACTTGAATTTTTTTTGTAGCTCATACAGTTGCTGAGATATTGGCACATTACTGTTACAAGGGTTCCTTGCCCTATAGGGCTTTTGTATGGCTCTGCAGTCATGTATAAGTGGGAGCACAGGTCCCGGAGGGCCCACACTCCCATATATGCATACCATTATGCAAAAATTAGACAATGTGAAGGGAGCACAGGGCCCAGAGGGCCCATGCTCCCACTAACACATACCACTTACATTACACTTTCTCATAAAGAAGGGAAATTCATTGAAAAAAACTCCATTAATGCATCAGTTAGGGTTAATAGTACAGTGACAAAAGTTTGGAAATGTGCTGTTGGGGTTCAAAACCTTAACTCTGCATTCCCCCCCAATGCACACACACCCACACACGCACATGCAAGACACATGCAAGATTGTAAGTCACTATACCTCTCCATCACATCTGTAACCACAATAATAACAACAATGTACTTATTTTGCATAACACTATGTAATGAAAAAAAATATAGTATAATCAACTCTATACTGCCAGCACAGTGTGCTGACACTTTATTGCTGGCATGTCTTCTTCATACAATGACAGAATCTGTACACATTTTCAAAATATTGATTTTTATCTGTCACTATTCAACAACTGGGTTGCTGTGGGCATCGCTGCTACCACACGGGCATGTGGTAGCAGGAAAGATAGAGATGACACATAGTATTTTTAAGATATTGCTCAGGTATGAAACTAGCACCATCAGATGTTGTTATACTGCTGCGTTACCTGGAAATACCATTAGCAGCATATTATTGTTAGCTTTGGATGTTACAACTGTTAATTTTATGTTACTTGTAAATTATACTACAAATAATAATTTTTATTATTACTACCGTTTGTTATTAGGACTAACTCACTCTATCAGAAAAATAAATGCAAACATCCAATGACTGTTGGTAGCCTTATATTAACTCTCATTTCTAAGAAACTACCTGTGGATAACAGACTGTGTGTTTCATCACTTCTTCACTATTGAAATACAGGCATCTACTTAAATCTTGTTATTGCTGTTTGTAACACAAAACTACTTACTGTGAGGTATCACCCATGGTTGCCAAGCATGCGTGTGTACCCTCAATGCACTGTGATGGTGGCAGAACTCATACAGTTGGTGACCCATGATGATGGATATGTCTTGCAGTACATTTAGAGAGTTGTACGTTACTTCTGTTACCTGATGCTGGTTGTCTCTGATTGGTTGTGTTGCCTTGGCCCTTCCCCTGCTTGCATGTGTGTGTGTGTGTGGGGGGAGGGATGCGGGGTTAGGGTTTTAAACCCTAACAGCACATTTCCAAACTTTTGTCGCAGTACTATTAACCATAAGTGATGCATTAACGGAGTTTTTTTTGCAATGAATATATATATATATATATATATACACGTATATATCAATCAATCAAATTCTTTATCCAGGTGAACACCATTGAGCAAGCTCATTTACAGGTGAACCTGCATTATACAAGTCAAGTAACAATGCATTTATATACAGACAAATAGTAGATGCAAGAGTGCAACAGTACAGGTAGGTCTGCAATAGACAGGATAAGTAAAAATACATTTGGGTTCAGGTAAAAGACAATCGGTAAGGGTATACATAACAATAGGGTAGGAAGTCAGTAAAAATTTATATCAGATACAACATACATGGTTTAGTATTCCTGTTGGTTTAGTATTCCTCTCTCTCTCTCTATATATATATATATATATATATTTATATATATATATATATATATATATATATATATATATATATATATACATACATATATATATATATATATATATGTATATATATTGGTTTGGGTGCTCTAGTTTGCTGCTTTAAATATTTGTTTGAATTAGAGTAGCACCAAACCTCCTCAGTTCCCACTACCAAGAACCAATGCCTATACTGCTTTATAAGTGTGATAAAGTCAGGAGGGTGACCTTGTATGTGCAGCTGGGGCAGGAAAGGAAGAGAAGCACTCAGGATTTCAGAGCACTAATCATGGACTTGGGACCAGAAATGTACTATCGTGAGGCACTTCCAAATGATATGTAAGAAGTCTGCTCCAGGAGCTTGGTACCTCCAGCATTTATCATGAGACATGAGCCCTAGGGTGTGTCACCTGACTGGGGTGTGGTACCACAGGTGTAAGATTTTATTTTGGATAAGGAGGCATCTCACATCAGGGTGAGAGAGGTGAGCCAGTCTCCACAGTTTGGCCCATTGACCTTTTGTTATCTTAGTTCCAATGGACAGTGATCACTTACAGTGCTTCTGGCACATTCAGATAGAGCTGGTACCTCTTGGAAAAGTAGACTATATATCAAATTTGCCCTGCCCTTAGGTGCTGTAAGACAAGAATGCATGAGCTTCAGTGGGTGTGGTGGAGTCCCCTGGGGAAACTTATTAAGGCAAGTGTGTATAGCATTGCAAATTTGCATTAATCTTCAAAAATCCAACTTGAGGAGGTCATAGGCCTTCAAAGGAATCCAGATGGGAAGCATTGGTCTGCCAAAAATTAGAGAGCTTCCAAACCCCCTCTACATGCCAAGAATCCCAATAGATTAGCTGCCCTCCTACAGACAGCAGAGTTTTCAACCAAAGACATAGCATTGCATTTGACATCAGAGGGGTCTGGAGCCAAGATTCTAGTTTTTTCCAAGCCTAAAAGAAGGATGAAAATGTGGGACCATTCATCCCTCTGGCTTGGATGGCTGAGGCATCCTGTCTTAACTCCTGCCACACCGGTGACCCATGTTCACGGTGTGAGCAGGTTGTTGGGGGTTGGCCGGGGAGGAGGAGAATCAAGCATCCCATGGACAGCTCTCTTTCTCTGGGGAGCAGGGATCAGTGATTGGTGTTTGCCTGGCCCCTAGTGGAGGCTGGGAGCTGGCACACTGATGCTGTACATGGTGGGCAGAGGTAGGCAGATACCCAGCATGCTGCACATGGAAGCATGCATGACACTGCCATTGGCATCACTGCATGCCCTTCCTCTGGGGGGAGAAAACACATCTCCAACAGCTGGCTGGTTAAAGGGGAGGCTCATGGGTCCTGCTCTCTGACCAGCTGGGCACTGACCAGAACTGGATGCGGTCTTCAGTGGGGCCTGGGGATCCTCCACTGACACTGCCCGGGGGGGGCAAGCCCTGAGGGAAGACAATCAGTGAGGCTTGGTGGAACAGAATAGCGAAAAAGCAAAAAAAAGAGAAAATAAAATGTGGGACCAGGTTTTTTTGAAGGTGGATACTGGCCTGAACAAGCAAATAGCCAGATCAACCACCTGGCCCATAAACCAGCTGATAGTGACTCACAGTGAGGGTCCCAAGGGATAACGTGGGAATAGTCACTAAAGTGTTTGCACATACCTAAATATTATACAGTAAGCATAAAACCAGGGCAGAACCCAATCTCCCCACTTCAAAGTTGCTGTAAGCTTAGCCATGCAGTAGCATGGAGGCTTTCCCTCCAATAAGAAATCACCCACTAGGGTTTCACATTTTGTGAACCAGCTGCTAGGGATAGGAAGTGCCTAGTGTACTATGCAGTGGTTCACTTGGGGGCCATTATCATGTTAATCACTGACATTTTCCCTGCTAAAGACAGATAGAGAAGTCTCCAGTGGCCATAGCCTTTCTTGAGGCATTTAAAGACTGGGGAGAGGTTATTGGAAACATTACCCATGGTGTCTGGGTGAATCTAGATGCCCAAGTATTTCATCCTTGTGCGAGGCCACTTGAGATCACATGGGACTACTGAGGTCTGAGTACATAAGGTATTCAGTTGCAGGATTTCAGTTTGGGCAGGGTTAATCTTGAGACCTGATATGGCATGGAATTCCCCAGGAGTTCAATGAGTACAGGGAAGCTCAAGGGTGCATCTTTGAGGAGTACAGGGTAATCTTTAGTGAACATCAGTGTACATAGGTCCAGCTGCCCCACACAGATTCCCTGTAAGGACAATGCTGACACACAACAGTAGCCAAGTGCTCAATTTCTAAGACAAAAAGGAGAGGGGAAAGGGGGCAGTCTTGCCTAATGCCCCTCTGCAGGGCAAAGAGGTTGAAGAGGACTGTACTGGTCAGTACTTTGGCTGAAGGCTGTAAATGCAGGTAGTGGATCTAGTCCTCAAATTACAGACCAAAGCCCATTCTGTGCAAGATGGAATGGATATACTCTCAGTCCACCAAATCAATAGGCAGAGATGTCTGGGAAAGTACATCCTATAGTGGTCCAAATTCAAGCACCCTTTCACAAACCCCAACTGTGCCGAGTGGATGAGGAGGGGCAGGATGGACTCCAATCTTGTGGCCAATGCCTTAGTTAACACACTAGTATCTGTATTAATTAGAGAGATGGGTCTGTAGCTCCTAGGTGAGGTGGTAGGTCTTTCCTTTCTTCAAGAAGAACCATAATCAAGGCCTCATTCATAGTTGGAGTGAGCTGGGAGAAGCTGTGTTTCTGCTGAAAAACAAATTGCAGGACTGAAGTGACTATGTCTGGGTCAAGTTGGTATAGGTGTATGGAGATGCTATCACTGCATTGAGATTTGTGGGGGTAGTGTGCACAGAAGGCTGTTCTGATCTCTGATATTGAGAGTGAGGCCTCTAAGGCCACTCTGTGAGCCTCTGGCAATGTTGGGGTGGGTAAACTGTCCAGAAAAGCCTTCAATTGATCTTCTTTTAAGGAGCCCTGAGAGTTATAAAGGTGAGAACAGAAGGAATACATTATTCTGTTGATCTGCAGAAGCAGAAACCAGAGGATGCCCACCTCATCTCTTAAACTGTGAATGTGTCTGTCCACCTGCTGCTTTTGTAGCCTGTAGGGCAGAAGCTTACTGGCTGTCTCACCCCCTTCCCAGTATATTTGCCTCAGGAATAGCCCCACCAGTTCAGCCTTCCTAGTGAAATAACAACAAATGGCTGCCCTCAGCACAGTTGAATATACACCAAACCTTATTTTAGCTGTATAAATGGAGAGTTATTCAGACTCTGTCCAATGAAGAATTACCCCATTGCTTCAACCAGTCTTCATCGGGGGCTTCTATTTGTTGTTTTTATAGTTGAATTGGGCTAGCCACCCTGGTTTGCACCTACTCGCTATCTCTTAGATGTGTTGTTTCATTAGTACAGCCTTTCTAGTGAATAGTGTGTCTTAGAAGCATGCAGAGAGACCTGATTTCTCTTAGAAGGGAGCGGGCGAGCTGAGAAAGTGGTAAATTTTTCAATTTCTTCTCTTTAGCTGACAACTCTGTCTTATGAACATTCTGCTCATTTTCCCTCATTTTGCAGTGTGCGGACACATACTCCATGATACGACCATGGAGGCAGGCTTTAAAAGCCTCCCATAGAGGGGCTTTAATGGTGTCATGATTATTGTTGCTCTGAAAATAGGACGTTGCCTCCTCCTGTAGTCAGATGGTGAATTGGGGATCTTGTAATAGAAGGAGGGTCCAATCCCTAGGAATTCAATTTGGATGGAGGAGGCCCGTAATGCAGTGAGTTCCACTGGTGAATGGTCAGATAAGTAAAGGTGGGTAATGTGTAATGCATGCACTATTCGCAAGGCTGGGGGAGATGTTGATCAAAAATCTATTTGGCTAGAGGTGGAATGGGAGGCTGAGATGTAGGAGTTATCTTATGTGATAGGGTGTTACTGGCAGCAGATGTCTAATAAGGAGTGTACTGATATTAAGTTCTGGGTAGCAGCCAAGGTCATCTTGTGTGGCTTTGGGTTTCCTAAGTTGTGTTCTGCATAATGATGAGTCATTAGGTTAAACCCCCTCCTAGCCAAGGGGGGGGGGTTCTGTGAGTTTGCTAAGTCTAAGAGGGATTGACTTAGGGGATGGAAGAGGGCATGGTCACCATGGTTAGGGCCATAGATATTGAATAGAATTATGGGTGTTATGCTTAGCTAGCACCCATCTACCATCCGAGTCTGAGGACTGAGCCTCCAGAGACCAACAGAATGTCTTGTGGATGAGTACGGATACCCGGGCCTTGGAGGGGGGTGCACTACTATACACCTCCAAACCCATCCATTCTCATCTTAATTTCACAACCTCTTCTGCACTGAGCTTTGTTTGATGCAAGAGTGCCACTTTGGCTTTCAGGTTTTTAAGTCTGGACAGAACCCTCTTTCTTTTAACAGGCATATTCAGGCCTGGACATTCCAGGTCACAAACTGCAGGGAGGTTATTGGCCATGATATGAGAGTGGGGTTTTGTTGTGGAGTTGCAAGAAATGTGTTCTTCAAGGCTCCAGGGGTATAAGGCAGAGGAGTGTGATACCTTTGGCTACCAATCTGAAATGCACATAGAAACCTTTTGATAGTTGCCTGCTGTAACATACATATGGAAACAAGTGTAACATACAGTATATAGTGGTACAATGGCAGCCAGGGGAGGTGAAACAAAATGAGAAGTGCAGTCAGCTTAACACATATTGGAAGCCCACTCAACCAGGAAAATGTAGAAACATCCATAGTCTCAGGGATGGAATAGGGTAGTAGGGGGAACAAATTTAATGTGGTGTCAAAATTTAGCTAAACAGTGCAAACAGTAATCAAGTAAACCATACAAGTAATTTACATGCTAACCATGTAATCCTAACTGCACAACAAATTGGCATAGAGAACAGATTGTATTTGAACTGAATCAACACACAAATGGTTCAATCAGCAGTCCACTTCCCTAGGACCAGGGTGTGGGGAATGCGGACCTGACATAGAGAGGAGGGGAGGGGAGGGGAGGAGAACAAGGACAGACAAGAGGGAGGGTGGGAGTGAGCAGGAAGGAGATGCTGGGGGCATGAGGTTAGAATCAAACCCGTGTTTTAACACATCTAGAGCGCCCTGGCCCATGAACGGGAGCCCCAGAAATAGGAACAGTTAGTCCAGTGGGACCAGGCATGAGGGGGCCTGATCAACAAACTCCACCACTTATAGCCACTCATGAGCCCTGCTAGGTGTCTGATAGGGTGAGCTCCTTGTTTCCCCGGCTAACTCTGTGAGAGAAGAGAAGGAGAGAGACTGACCCAGGGTGCTTTCTATTGGCTGTTGCCAAGAGAAATACATGTAAGAGCTGTTAGGTCTGAGCCATCCTACCACTGCTTGCCTGCCCGGCTATGCTATCTTTCTGGAAAAGGATCTGGGACATAATTAGGAAGTTAGTGTTGGGGTCTTAGACCTTGTGCCAGTTGTTGGGGAGGAGAGAGAGGGGGCCAGAGAGGGGGCCCAGAGAACAGTTTTGGGATAGGAAGAGGAGACAGAATGGAGGCTGGGAGGTAGGGAGGTAGGGCTTTTTCCAAGCTGGTCATTAAGGAACAACAAGGCTGTACTCTTGCCCCACAATATTGAGTTTAAGACTCCCATTGCAGTGGCACATAGACTGCACCTTCACACAGTTCAGCAAGTCCCAGTAAGACGGCAACTGTAACATGCAAATTCAGTGTTAAAGTATAAACAGTTCTTTGTACCCCAGTGAGGGATATGTAAAGCAGGTAAACACTGAAATAGGATACTCAGGTTGGCAAATGTCCATCAGAGGACTGGAGCTCTGGAGCTGGGTACCTGCTCAAACAATCAGGCAGCGTTCTGTGTCAGCTGCTGTACTATCCCAAACTGTGGAACCCATAGCAAAGAAACAGGAACAAAGCTATGAGTTAATTTATCAGAACAACCATTAGTGTCAGCACACCTTGGCTTATTATTTTCAGATGGTGGAGAATGTCAGACCCACTACCCTATGCCTATCCCACTGCTCCTCTCAATTGCACTATCACTGTGCCCACTGGAGAGTAAGAGGTGGTTCAAAAGGCTCTAGCAAGTTGTGTTGTCCTGCCAGTAGGGACTATTTATTCCATGTTGGGCACCAGACCAATCTGATGGCATATCAGATCGATGTACTTTCTCCAGCTTGACCAAGGGGACTTGTGTGCAGGCATGGAACAGGGGCTAGGAGGAAAAGCTAGCAGACAAAACATTGCAGTTAAATAGGTCACACTACTCAACTGGGTAGCTGTAAGCAGATAGTGGTGGTGTGCACCTTGCTGGAGAGCTTCATAGGCATGGTTGCTGTCCCACCTCCCTACCAGTAACTGTAAGAGCCAGCGCATTGCTAGAGGTGGGAAAAGTCCATAAACTTTGCTACATGTAGTATTTCACATATAACCTAAATTTCATGAAATATTATGCAAGGCAAAGTGAATAACTTCATATGTCGCAAAGTTTTCATTTTTCCCTATGGACTTCACATTACTTCACCTTGTTTTGGGTGTTTAAGGTGAATTTTGTAGTGAGTCATGTGCTGTAAGGTCACATGGGTTCTACATTGTCTTGCACAGCCTCAGTTCAGTGTATTGTGTGTAGTGGAAAGCTGGAGACAGTTTGATCCCAGAGCTCTGAGAATCAAACCAGTTTAAAACCTTGAAAAACACATGTTTGCGACTAAATTTTGCCTAAACATTTAGTACATTGATTGTAATAAACCCTTGTGTGTTTATATCATCAAGCATGTATTGATTTTGTGTGAATATTGAATGTTAATTTAGTACATTCAGTTTCTGTACTCTGTACTGACAGACACTGTAGAAGTGTGCTTCAGGGGAGGGACGGATCTGTGGTGTAGAAGGGAGATTGATTGACCACAGTGAGAAAGACAGTCTTTCCAAGTGTTGTTGGCTAGTGTTTTAGAATTTGTATGTTCAGGTACACACAGTAATACTTATTAATTTTTTATAAGTTTTTGCTATTTGCTGGGCATTTTTTTCAGTCGGTTTGAAAGGCTGTGTCATAGTTTATTGAACAGTTAAAGTTTCTGTGTCTGACCTTTAATCTGTTTGTGTGCTGTAAATTCATATGCATTTTATTATGGCCCTCTATGCAATATTTTTCCCTGCTTTGGTGTAGCTACTGGTGTCCCCCATCCCCCCACAAAACAAGTTATTGTTTTTGGACTTTTGGAATTTTGAAGACTGGTTAAGGTCTTGTGGTGCCTGTGTGGCTGCATCTCTTTCCCTTTTTTGCTTCCCATCCACCAGAAACTGCAGAAATATAAAGTTGTTGTTAATTTTCTGTGTAATCTTAAAAAATGCCCGCAATGAGATGGTCATGCAAAGCTGTTTCTGGCTGTGGCACTGCTGCCAAGAAGACTATTAGCAGTGGAAGTTGCTGTGATGATGAGGCAGTTTCATCAGGGGCTAGCAAGTCTAGCAGTGTTAAGAGTGGTTGTGGTTGTGGCTGTGGCCATGTTAGTATGCAGCAGAAGACAAGGGTAGTAGTTGCTGCAAGTAAAGAGATTTCTCTGACTCTGTTTTTCATAGTGAAATCAGTCATTTCAGTTCTGGTTGGAGATGCTGTTGTCCATGCTGGTAGTAATGCTAGTGATGGCAAGGTTGAAAACAGCATGAGTATTGCTACAAGTTCAACCATGGCAAAGTTATCGGGTGAGAAAAATGTTGTTGAGTCCGTAGACTTGAATGAAGTTGATGTCCCACTCCCCACAATAATTGAACATGATTCTGACCATGCTGATTACTCACTGTCTCATGTTTCCACTGATCTTGAAGTTAGGCCATCCAAACATTCAGATGTTGACAAATAAAAGTGTGGATGATCATATTGAGGCTGTAGCTGGAATATCTCCGGAGGACAACATCCAAAGTGAATCTGTGGATGATAGTTATGATGATTATGCTAGCAACCCCATTTGAGAACCAGACAAAAAGAAACTGAAGGTGGCTGTTTCTAAACAGACTATTAGTCAATCACCCCCTCCTCAAAGTTCTGATGTAGCTGTGTCTGTTGATGACTCTAAAGTAATAGTCATAGACTGTGATGTTTAGTCAAAGTCTAAGTGTGCACAACATCAGAAATCATGCAGTACATCCCCCATTTCATTAACACAAAAACTAGCATCCCATATTCAGCACCAGCAGCGACATGTGAAGAGTAGGGCATCCAGATCCCTACATTACAAAAGCATAATCAGGAGGCTAAAAACATACGATAGAGCCATAGCAAAGTACTCACATACAGGAACAGCAGCAAACAGCACGGATTCATATCACAGTCGGTTTCACAAAACATCATATGATGGTCCGGGCCTTGAGAAAGCAAGAGAGTTAGCGCTAAAACATTTGGCTGTTTGGGGGAGGGACATGCTGCATCTGTGTTCTGGCAATTTTGTGCAATAAAACCCCTTTTTTGCTTATATTCTGACCATCATATGATGTTGTGTGAAACTGACAGTGATATGAAGTTGTGCTGTTGCTGCTATCCAAATCCCTAGTTTGGGATTTTTTTGTATAAGATCAAAGCAATGAAACAGTGGCAATCTGCCAGCTTTGCCAAGTATGTATGAAGCGTGCTAAAAAGGGTAGCCATTCTGGCATGGGGGCAAGCATACTCATCTCATAAGCAGGCACAAGGCACTGTGGACTCAGTACCAGAGGGTAGCTGATGCCATGGTGGGGCATTCACCCTTATCCATCTTAGTTTGCATTGTATCCCCTTCCTTGAGTGTAAGTAGCCATGTCGGTAACAGTTGTGAAATAGCACCTGAGGATTACTACAAGCATGAGGAGAAGGATGATTTTGAATGTTCAAGTCGTGGTCAGAGTAGCAGTGGAGGTTCATGTAGTAATTCTACCACATCAATCCCTGTACTTAAAACAGGGACAATAACTGCATTTATTGGCTTGTCATCTGTGCATCCACATCAAAGGCACCTCATCCATGGCAGTTCACAGGGGAGAGTCATTTGGCATGCCACATGCAAAACACCTAACAATGCAGTCCACTTTGCATAGCCTTTTTTCACAGAACAGTAAATACCCACCAAATCATGCAGTTGCACATGAACTCAATGATGCCATAGATGAAATGCTGGCAATTGACCTTTTGCCCTTCTCCTTTGTGGAGAATGTGGTATTCTTGCATTTTGTGACATGTGCATATCCTAAATGGAAGATCCCATCCAGGACATACTTTTCCTCCTGTGCAGTCCAGGTGTTATATAGGACTGTGACAGAGTCTGTAAGACATGCCCTTCAACATTCTGCATCATCTTACATTCACTTAAGCATGGATATGTGGACAAGTGGTAAAATGGCAGGTAGTTCCTATCTGTGTATTACTGTACATTGGGCGCAGCTACCTGGGGTTGTCTGTGATGGTGGGATGGGAAAGCAGCATAATAAGTCAGACTGTGGTGGTAGCAACCTTCATGGCATTAGACAACATTCCACACGTGCAATACGTAGTGTAGCAGGGTCATGTACAGGTAAAAAGATGCCAGACTTGCTACTGACAGAAATTGATGAGTAGTTGCACCCCCTGTCCCTAAAAGCTGGCTTCATAGCCAGTGATAATGGATCAAACATTGTTAAATATATCAGCAATGGTGGCTTTGTGAGGGTTCCCTGCATGGCCCACTGTTTAAATCTTGTGATACAGGAGTTTCTGCAGTACCCTGAAATCAAGCAAATACTGACTGTTGTAAGTCACATCTGTGCCCACTTTGCACACTCTGGAAAGGCCCGTGACCAACTTAGGCAGCTGCAGATTCAAAACAGCCTACTTCACTACCTCCTCAAGCTTGAAACTGTCATGAGATGGAACTCAAAACTTTACATGGCAGAGTGGTTGTATGAGCAGTACAGAGCCATCTCTGAGTACTTAGCTATGCACAATGCAGTAGCTGTGACAGTTCAGGGGCCTCAATGTCTATGACAACTGAACAATGGTGACTCATGGACTCAGTAATATTAATTTTGAGCCCTTCTGAACATGCCACAGAGGCAGTGAGTGGTGACACTGCATCCGTTATTCAAACCATTCCACTGCTCCAGGTGATGAAGGCTTTATTGAATCTGCAGCCTAGCCTTGATGTGACTGGAGACAGGTCAAGCTGTGCATTACTGAAACACATGATTCAATATTAGACAGCAATCAACACATCACCACTATTCAGCAATCTCCAAAATTTGGAATAGCCACAATGCTGGATCCATGCTACAAACATGGCATTGCATCCATACTGGAGGGAGGGCATGATCGGTTCAAAATCTGAATGGACAACCAGTACAATTGTTTCATGGGGCTCAGAAGTCATGTGCAAAGTTCTGCAAACCACAGCATAACAAGGCTAAAGGTCACTGTGGACTGAGTACATCTAGTAAGGTAGCTGAGGGCAAGGGGTGGTGTCAGCTGCACAGTTGGCCATTAATCCACTTTGGGGTGCATTGTCCCAAGTAGGAATTTGTGACCTAGATGAATCTTGTGAACAGGTGGATGACTCATCAGGATTGTATGCATCACAGAGCATGGTTGAGGTGGTTCCATGTCATCACATCAACAATGATGTTGTTGACATGGCCGACAGTGATGGAAAGTATGCCGACAGTCAGCATTGTTTCCATTGCAACTAAGTGTTTTTTTGCAGGGGACTTTGCCACCCACACCCCCAATCTCTTGCTAACCAGCTCTAAGTTGGAGTTGGTCCATGTGGGGGCGCAACACCCGGAAAGAGAGCAGCAGTGTGAAGCAAGACCATCACAATGACCTGGCGAGATTTGTCACTGTGGTAGTCTTTGCTATTGAAATGTCATTGTTCTGAGAGCATAGCAGTTAAGGCCTATTTGGCAGAAAACATGTATCTGACAACACTTGATGATCCTCTAGTGTACTGGAGTGGCAAGGTGAATGAATAGACAGCGCTGACTTCACTAGCACTGAAGTACCTGACCTGCCCACCCTCCAGTGTAAGTGTGGAGAGGATATTTAGTTCTGTGGGGCCACAGTGCATGACCGTCATACTAGCCTGTCACCTGAAATTTTCAGCATGCTAACATTTACCCAAATGAATGAAGGTCACATACCAAGTAGGACAACCCCATCTATGTTTGTACCAAGTCATGCTGATGGTGTGCTGATGATGCGGGTGAAGCAGACCATCCTGGTGGCAGCATCAAACGGTGTACCATTGAGGTTAATGATGCAGTCATGGAAAAAGAATTTCCAAGTGGGTACAACTTCTGCCTTGATAACTGCGATGGCTGCTTCTGCCTTGATGATGATGAGGAGGAGGATGTTGGTGGTAAGGCGTAATGACAAAATCTGCATTCACACACTTCTTCTGGTTACTTAGAACTATCATCAAGGCCACTGATTTACATTAAATAAAATAAATAAAGTCCTTTCCTGACACTTGAAATTCTAGGAATTGTACCAGCGCCCAAGCTATGAACCCTCAGCCAGCCACAGCCAGCCACAGCCACCCTGCTTCTTGAGAGTGAGAAAGACATTGCACCTGTGCCCAAGCTATGAACCCACACCAGCCACAGTCACCCTGCTTGTTATCACTAATTTATAGTAAGCATGTACTAATGTCATGTACTATGGTTTTGACTTGAACTGTGGTGCAAATCCTTCCTTTACCATTTTAAAGATGCCACTGTCACCAAATAAAGGCAACTGATTTTAATTTTGTTTTCACAGGTTACAGACAGTGTAAACTTGCATTACTACAGTACTCTGACCACCTAAAGGATAACATCTACAGGTAAGTATCACTTTTATTTTCTCTTTCATGTTTTGTTTTAAATTTTTTCCACCAGTGTAAAGCATTCAATGGTGGTTACATACAGGCCAGACTATATATTTTTTCTTCACATATGGGACATGTGCACTTCAGTACTTGAGGGTTGTACAATGTGTTATCCTGGTCCTGAAAACTCCTGATGTAATGTAACTTAAGACAGTGGGCCACTGAGTGTCACACACTAAACGTGTTAATTTTTTTTTTAAAGGGTTTTACTAATAGCTTGTTATTTTAAGCTGGATATAACAGAAGACAGGAACAGCCATGCTGGGAACTGAATATGGTAGTGCAATGAACTCCTAATAATTTCTTCTTCATCTGTTTTCAGGTAACATTGAGGTGCTGTGGCTTGCCGTCGGTGGTATCTTCCAATCTGAAGATGGACAACAGTTAGGTTATGCTGAAGACCTGGAAAAAAGACAAAAACATTAATGAAACTTGTTTTCAAATTATGCCCCCCACACCTCCAAAAAGGAAAAAATACTTACCTTTCATGGCTTGACAGCTTCCGACAGTTTCCAAACAGCCAAAGTCATCAACAATCCAAAACTTGTGGAACACAAGTGTGCCTACGACCTGACAAAAAAACAAAATAACCATAAATGATGATATTTCAGTCAACCACAGCAGTAACTCCCCAACCCTGAATACAAATTAAATGTTACAGTACCACATTAGGTGTAGGACTCATACATTAACATATGTCTGGCACGGGGATGTGATCAGCATGTCCACCACTTTAAAGTGGAAAAATTCCATATATATATATATAATGATGATTCCCTGAAAGGGAACCACATGATGAACTGCTTACAACACACAACAAGATTCAAGAGAAATCAAATGGCTGTGTCAATGCAAAAAAAATTACAGTGGGCAAACAATAACTCACCATTGTGGTATGAAAGCACACACAAAGGGAAGCATGTATCAGTGATGCAGCAGGTGTCAACGCAGGCAATGCTCTCACTTGGGACACTGTGACACATTTCAGGCTTTATTTTTCATCTAGACTTCATGAAATTAAAATAGCAGGACAACAACAGCAGCAGCAGCAGACATCAGCAGGCAATGGTCTCACTTGGGACACTGTGACACATTTCTGGCCTTATTCTTCACTTGGATGCTTCATAAAATTTAAACAGTGGGACAACAGCAGCAGCAGCAACTGGCATCACCAGTCAATGTTTTTACTTGGGACACTGTGACACATTTCTGGCATTATTCTTCACTTGGATGTTTCAAGAAATTAAAACAGTGAGACATTCACAAGATAGGACATTTGGGTGGGATGGTAGGTGATTTAATAGTATTGTGATTATTGCACTGCTGCTTTAACCAAATGTAAGGAAAAAAGTCATAATTCTAACCTAAATTATACCTCTCACAAATCTATCACACTATAATTATGCTTTCCACAATAGAAAGGAAGTTTCTCAGAGTTCTTATTTACTTTCTTTTATTTCTTAAATGTCATAGGGTCTACAAAATGGCAGGCACTGCACACTTTCGTTACAGGTGAAACTGGTGATGCACCACCTGCTTCAATAAAAGTGTGTTGCAGCGTGCATTTTGGCACTGTGAATTTAAAGGAAATGAAAGCACACAGCATCCAAAAAGTTGGTGACCACAGGGAATTTTTAAAAATAAAATAAAGTAATACAAAAAAAATACTTTCTGTTGTGGAAACCATAATTGTGGGTGGAACATTTGGAGGAGCTGGGGAATTAGAATTATGAGCATCAAGAAACCCTTGTTAATTTTCTGTACATTTTTTCAGGGGATCAATATTCACATCAGGACACTAATACTGAATGCTAAATGATGTATACTATAAGCCGGAAACATTTAGAAGATAGGAAATTATGGGGGGGGATTGCCATGGTAGGTGACTTTAGGGTATTTTAACTGTAGTTGATGTGGGTATGTATACTATGAAAATTTAACACAGTAAACATTAGCCAAAAAGTAATACAGCCTGAGAATGAAAGCATCAGTGTAAGAAAGCGGTTACAATTTTGAGCAATAATTTTTAATTCTATGTTACATTGCTACCTAATCTAATAACTTGTGTATATGAACAATATCCTTCTTTCAACAAGTTAAGTATGCAGCACTATATTTTGTTTTAATCAAAAAGTAATAAATGGAGCACTCATTTTAATCAGACTTGAACCAGGTTTGCATCAGTGTTCTCACTTGCTTTTGAACAGCAACTATTTAAATGTAATTCTGTTGTCACTACAATGAAGTTGCATGCAGCAGACAGTGCTACATGACATAATGGAACAGTATCTGTTCAAAAACAGCTGGGAATACTGATGAAAACCAGGTCACAGTAACATTACAATGAGCACTACTTTTATTATTTCTCATTTAAAAAAATGGAGTGATGCAGAATAAAATAAATTGTGGAAAGAAGGGTACCGTAAGTATACACAAGTTATTAGATAAGGGGCAATGTAAAATATAATAAAAAAGTATTGGTCAAAATTGTAACTGCATTCTTGCACTGATGCTTTAATTGTCATGTTGTATTACTTTTTGGTTACTGTTTAATGTGTTACATACATTGTCATAGTATATATACCCACGGGCCACAACAACTACAATCAAAATCCATAAAGTCACCTCCCATGACTATCAACCACCCCCCATAATTTACTATCTTTTGAATGTGGCCAGATTATACTGATTTCTTGCTTTATCATTCAGCATGATGTATTAGTGTCCACATGTGAAGAATAATCCCCTGAAAAAATTTCAGATACGTAACAAATATTTTCGCAGCTGTTACTTAATTTAGTTCCCAGGGTCAGCAAAATGACGAACACTGCATGCTTTCCATACAGGTGAAACTGTGGTGCCGCAATACATGCTGCAATAAAAGTATCTTGAAGAGGGTGTTTTGGTGCCACAATTTCAAATGAAAGTAAATGAAAGTATGCAGTGTCCACAAAGTTGGAGGCCACATGACTTATTAAATATAATAAAGTAAGGAGTAAGAACAAAAAAAATTTCTATTGCAGAAGCATAATAGGGCGGGGGGCTCGTTTGGGGAGGTGGGGACTCAGATTTAGCACTATGAACGTCGAGAAATACAGGATTAACAAAATTAACATCAGGAAGAAAACATTAATTGAAAATAAATTACATGCTTAGTTTGTATGAAAAAAAATTATTGATGAAGAAAAGAAGAAAAAGCAGAGGAAAGGTTTTTAGGGTGGAGACTTGGCTAAAACAACATTTTTTACTGGGCCTGTGGGGGCTGGGGCTAACCACCATCAATAAGTGTTCTTAACATGATGATTATTTAAGCATTCTGACCCTCAATCCAGTTCAGTTGCTGGCATGCACCCTCAGTCACATTACAGATGGCTTCCACCTCACTCCATAATAGCCAGGTCAGCCTGTGTGGCAGACATATGTGATAGGTCACACTCTTGGGCAGCTGTGAGAGCCGCCACTGTTTCTGCTGCCCTGTCCATTCTTTGGTGATGCTGCACAGGCAGATGCACTCCCTCTTCAATGGCTTCTACTGCAAGACTGGCTGATAGCTCCTGCAGCTTCACCTCCCACTCAGCATGGTGTTGCAGTACAAGGTGGGTTCATTGCCCACCTGTGCCCAAGTGGTTGCCCTTGTCACCATGACATACAAGCACTTGACAAAGCTTGCACTTAACCACCGTCAGGTTGCTGGGGAAGGAGATGAAAAATTGCCACATGAGCAAACTGCGTGGAGGACCAGGCACAGGCAGTGGAGGGACACCAGATACTGCCACCTGCTGTGCTACAGTTGGTGGAGGGGCAACAAGCTGCTGCTGCTGTGGTTCCTGCTGCTGCTGAAGTTCAGGCTGCTGTTGTTCCTGCTGTTTAGGGTCCTCAGCATTCAAGGTTGAAACAGTGCCTCAGTTGAGGTGAAATGGTTGCCCCAGGCCACCACGCATTCAGGGACCCCACTGCCCAACACTTTGGCCACCTCTATCCATATTAACAACAATTAAATGTAAATCAAAAATTAAAAAATACTAATACTCAAACTACAGTAACTCAAACTAACAAAAAAACCCAACTTTTTTAAACTAAACTAAGGTTTCAAATCAATTCAAACTGGCTGCAAAACTTAAACAACAGAATCAAAAAACTTAAGCACAAAAAAAGCTAACTAGATGGACTTTGAGAGCTACTGGAGCAAAAAAGCACACAGTAAACCAACAATGCTGACTAAACAGCTCTTCCTCCAAGAGAAATTGAAACTAGTTCACTGACTTCCTGCCTAATTAACAGCCTGCATCATGTGACCTGCACACAGCCAGACGTGTGATCTGTGGGCTGTTTCTTACCAACTTCATCTTCTCAAACTGTAACTCGAAGTTAACTCAAAGTGGACAATGCAAAGTCTATTAAAAGAGAATTTTGACCACTTAATGGGAATTTCATGAACGGTAGTGTTATGTAAATTCAAAGTTGTCCACTTCGAGCTAACTTCACGGGTGAAGTTAAACTTTGCTGCATCTCCACTCGGGACTTGTAACCCACTGGATTCAAATATCCCACAATCCCTTCCTTCAGAAGTGATTCCATTAACTTTCCCACCACTAATGTCAGGCTGACTGGCCAGGGAGGGACTGAATCACAAGGAGTTCAGGTGACTAGAGAGAAACCAATGAGCTTGCATTCTGTCAAGTGACATTCCTGGACTGTACAGCTGGCAGCTGGGTATGGTGATGAGCAGAGGGCTGTGCCAGTTGCTAGCACTGGTGTTGTGGTGGGGTGCTGGGAGGGGTCCTGCCTACCGGGGTGGAGAGCCACTACACTATGGAAAAGATGTGGCAGGGGAGTATGGATCGAATGGGGATTTGTGACCAGTGGGCCATCTATGTCATGTGATCAGGTTCAGTGCTCAGAGATGGGGTGGGGGGGATCCAACACTATGGGACACATACTGGGTGTGTGATGGCATGGATGGGGATCAGCAACCTTTGGTGGTGCCACTACATTATGGTATATGTTCAGCATGGGTTCATGATTCAAAAGGGGATTTTGGACCAAGAAGCTGACTGTATTACAAAACAGGGTTTGGGGATCAGCGACAGGGAGGAGGCCAGTGGAATTATGGTAGGTGACCGGGGCTGTGTAGGGGCCAGTGACATTCATTAGACAGGGACTGGTGCCAGGTGGGGATGGTGCACTGTGTCAGTGATAGGGGGAAGGAGGGACCCTACACTATGGAATATGGATGGGGATAAATCATGTATGTGTCACGGTGGGGATCAGACATGGGAGGGGTGCCCTACACCATGGCAAGGGTTGGTTCAGCAGGGGTTTACTGTCCATACTGGGGTTGGGGCTGAGATGGGTGTTTCCACTGGACTGGGCCAGGTAGGTTCCTGTGTGCCTGCCTGCTTTTTGACATCCTGCCTGTGGGTGGCCAACAGGGTTAGGCCTGCTGTTTATGGTGATTCTGTGTGTGGCTCAGGTCTTGCCCTTGTGGGGAGCATTCCCTATGAATATGCCCATGTGCAGAACATTCATGGGAATGCCCCCTCTTCTTGCACCACATACATTAATTGTGGGCCATGGCCCATTCTCATTTGGGTGGTGCAACACCCCCTTCTGAATACACTATCATGTTTCAGTGCAGAATGTGGGATGAGCAGCACATCTCTGTTTTCTGCTTGGATGCACCTCTCATCTCCTCTGAATATGTGGGCCTAAAAGACTAACCATAACAGTTACAAACATGCAAACCTTGCAAGTAGATTTGGAGTCAACCTTTAAAACATTGTAAAGAGGGGGAAGATCTCACATTAACTGGTAACAAATTCCAAAATTGGGCAGCAGAAATAGAAAATAAATGATAACCTGAATTAGATTTAAAGGGAGATGGTCTCTAAAAACGTACTTTTGAAAGATCGCAGGTTCATGGAAGTATCTCAAATTGAAACCAATTTACTTAAAAGATATAAATTAGTAGGAAAACATAGACTTATAAATGAGGCCTCCAAAAAATAGCATAATCTTGCTTTAAACGGTAACCATTCAAGTTTAGAATACAATAGACAATGATGTGTTTGAATTGGGAGACTCAAGATGAACCAATAGATGTTACTGTATGCAATTGATAGGGCCTTGCTTTCCTTTACAGCTAGATTAAAATACAAGACAGCACAATAATCTAAGTGAGACAGCAATATCCCTGTAGCAATGGATCTTGTTTCCACAGAAAAGATTTTCTTCAATTTATAAAGAACACTAAATTTACAATTTATTTGCATACAGACAACTTTAACCTGATAGGAAAATGGTAAACTGGGTCTAACAAAACACCTAAGTATTTGAATTCAAAAACTTGATCAAATATGGAGCCCTTATTATCTCAAATAATTATATCAGAATTTTCTCTCAACAATGAAGGGGGCCAAATAGCATTACTTGACTTTTTTTTGTATTAAGAACCAATGAATTAGTTTCAAGCAAATTACAAACATCACCAAATTCAAGTGCCAAGGTAAGACATATTTGTTGAATAGTTTTAGCCTGAAAAAAGATTATCAAATCATCCACATAAAGCAGACAACCACTTAAATGGTATAACAAGGGTAAATGATTTACAAAAAGTAAAAACAACAACAGGCCCAAAATAGAGCCATGTGGCACCCCAGTATGGTAACAAGTTACATGAGCGAGTATTATTGAGAGTGTCAGTATGAGTGACTCAATAATACTGCTCACACTGAGAGCGAGTGGCGAATAACATCAATATATTCTTGGATAACCCACCGGGTTATCCAAGCTGGAATACTCCCTGACTCCCTGAGTGACCACCACATTATCTACCTTATCAGGAAAATACACAGCCCCAAATCTGCCCCCAAGTTCATATTCCAATGCTCATACAAATCCCTCAACCTAGCTTCCTGCATGAAGACCTAGCCCGAGCTAACTGGGCCTCACCCATCCCTACCCCAACCATCGATAATGCCCTAGCTCACTTCCAAGACACGTTCCTCACTGTTTGGAACAGGCACGCCCCACTGCGTTGTTCCAGGGTGCGCAGTAACCACCTGCTTGGATCACTCAAGAACTCATAGCCTGCCAATATGCTCATGACAAAGCCTAGCGACTGCATAAAACCTCACACCTCCCACAAGACTATACAAGATACCGTGTACTACGTAACAAGTGTACCACAGCAACTAGACTAGCTAAAGCAGAATACTTCAACTGTTCTCTCCTGTCTAACTTATATAGCCCATCCAAATTCTGGAAGGTCATCCACTCTCTGTTCTCCCACCCGGTGGCAAATTCCATGCCACACCTAATAGCAAATAACTCACTTCTCTCTGACCCAGTGGCGGTGGCTGCCAAGTTCAACTCTTACTTTACCTTTTGTGCCTTGACTGTCCTCTCCTCCCTGCCCCCTGTTGCTACACTAGACACCGTGTAGACAATACCTCACACTCACTTAGGCCTCACACATTCTCCTTCCAACCTGTTACACAATCAGAAGCCATTCAGGCCCTTCTGGCCCTAAACCCTTCTAAAAGAAACTCTCCAGACAGGCTGGACACCAAACTCCTTCTCCTATCCGCACCAGTCATAGCCTCACCTCTAGCTGATCTCCTAAACCTCTCATTCACCACTGTTACTGTCCTCCAGGCCTGGAAACATGCTGTTGTCATCCCCCTCCCTAAAGGGGGCCCCCTTCCCTCACTGCAAACTATTGGCCTATCTCTCTACTCCTAGTCATGGCCAAGCTACAAGAGCACCTAGTACTCACCCAACTTACCTTCTTTCTCTCCGATTCAAACTTCTTCACCCCGTTCCAGTCTGGGTTCAGGCAGGGCCACTCCACTGCTTCCTCCTTGTTAAGGCTCACTGACTCCATCCTCTCCAGCATGGATAGGGGCCAGATCTCTTCAGCTATCTTTGTTGACCTCACTCAAACATTCAACACTGTCTCCCACCCCTTGCTATTAACCAGCCTTTTGGAGGCAGGCCTCACTGCCTCAGCTACTAAATGGTTCAATGCCTATCTCTCAGGTAGAACACAATCAGTACAAATTGCAGATGCTACATCTCCCCCTCTCCCCATGACCACTGGTGTCGCCCAAGGCTCAGTCCTTGGCCCCATCTTGTTCTCCATTTTTCTCAATGACCTGCCTCAAACCTGTACAGCCTCATCTATTCACATGTATGAAGACGACACCATCCTATTCACCACTGGTTCCTCCCCAGATGAAGTAGCGTCCAACCTCCAGACCGATTTCAATAAAGTTCAACACTGGTTCAGATTGCAACAACTCATGCTCAGTGCTAAAAAGACTGTTACTATGTCCTTTGGCACTCGTCAGAAGATGTTTCGACTCCCCTCGCTCCAGTCCTTCCACACTCTGGATGAAACTAGCCTAGTTGATGTTGCTTCCTTATGTTACTTAGGGGTATGTCTAGACCACCACCTTACATTCTCTGATCACATTGATACTATCATAAAACAACTCTGACCCAAGCTAGGTGCCCTTTACAGGAACCGCTCCTGCCTCCTGCCCTCAGTTAGATGGGAACTAACGCAGAAAATGATCCTTCCCCCGATTGACTACTGTGACATAGTCTACAGTGCAGCACCCAAACCCACTTTATCCAAGCTTGACACCCTTTTCAATGCCTTCTGCTGCTTTGCCCTCAATGCCCCCCCACTCCCACCACTGTGATCTCTACCATTCCTTCCCCTTCCCCTCCCTCAACAATTGACGTTTGCTGCACTGCTCCAAGTTTGTATCAAAATTCTGTCTTGGCTCTTCCCCCCCACCTTTCCTCCTCACTGTTGCCGGCCCCCATGCCACCTCACTCCCTGTGATCCCTTGACACCCATCTACTAAATATTCCTAGTCAGAAGACCTCAGTGGGAACAACAGCCTTCTCATACCATTTCCTTAAACTCTGGAATGCACTCTCCCCTCAAATCTGTCACTCCTCCTCTACCTATTCCCTGTCAGCTGCCCTGGCAAGCTACCTTGCTGTAAACTGTGCCTGCACTCCCTAATAAATGGCTCCCTTCCCCTTCCAATTACCATGCCTACCAGCGGCATGACCTTCACTGAATGCTAACTATATACCCAAAGGCTCTTCTCTCCTCTCGCACTTCTGACCCTCTCTCTCCTGCAGAGACTATAGTTTTCTGCTCCTATCTGTGCTCAAATGTAGGTAGTTTGTCTGTCTAACTTGCTGTATATACTGGTTAATGCTCTTTAATAAAATGTATAGCCATTGCTGTAACCAATTAATTCCAAGCTACAATGCATCTGTCCAATGTATCTATTGTGCAAGTAACTATGTACATCTAAGTAATGTATATCTATTATGATTTCTTGTGTGTCATCCTCCCTGTGTACCCTTCCCCAGGTCACACCGGGAGATGAGCATCATTTTGCTCATTGTGGCTTTCCTCATAAAACAATTGCAATAAATAGAGTGAGTATAGCAGGGAGCTACACCCACTACTACAGGATATAGAATGTTGTGTGGCCATCCCCTGCTGAGCTGCCTATTTAGTATAATGGCGTAAGTCAACGCCTGCAATGGCAGCAGACCCAGGTTCGGGTCTGGTTTCAGGGGAAAGAATATTTTGCTTTTTTGGGGAGCGTCACTTTCCCCTGGGTCCACGGAGTTGATTATTTTAAGTTTGGGGGTGTGGGGGGATTAGCACCCTACATAACAATACTTAATTTGGTTGCTGTTTTATTTGAATATAGAGACCGTCATTACAATTTCAGTCACCCTTTTGATGGCGGGCTCTTTTGTAGTCACTGTATGTGATTGGCGATCTTTCAGACTCGGCCGTATCACATAAACCCCCCAAGTATCAATAGGGTAGGTGGGGAAAATTGCATTTCCAATTTTAACAAATTGGATCCTATTTGATAAGTAATCCTGGAACTAAGAGACAGCTTTACTGGAAAAAAAAACAAATCAACCAATTTGACACACAGCAAAGAATGATCAATGAGGTTGTCATGCAGTTGTGGTCAGGACCATTTGAAGAGGAAGTACACAGTTTGAGCCAGCACCACATGAAAAGGAGTGTCTTGTGGTAGAATTGGCACCAAAGACACATGGTGGGGAAGGAGGTCAGAGGTAAGTCCTCTGTGACTGGTATCACGCAACGGCCCACTGCATTCCCAATGCACATAAGAAAAGGAATTTGAGTTGTTTAAATGAGCATAGAGGGGAAGGAATATGACCAAGTACTCATGGTAGGAGTATTCTTCAGCAAGGCTTAAGACATCCCCAATAACTCTTTCAGTTCCCACCTTACCCTCCATTCAATGAGCGGCCCCCACTGTTGGACCTGTGCAGCTTACATGGTCCTCGGGTGTTGCAAGGACTGAAACCTGGTGGAGTGCAGATAAGAGCAAAGGGAGGGACTGGGGTGGGGGCAGCAAAGTCACAAATAAGCTCTGCAGTACTTACATACATTTCATCATTGTCCAAATTCAGCACTGTTGTTTTTGTTGTGAGTGCAGAGATTTTGGAGATTGCAATGAGATTAGACTGATGCCTCAGCCAGCAGGGGTTATGATCACTTAGTCCATGAACTGCTATCTGGTAATGCTGTGGAGGTGGAAGGAGGTGCCCCATTCATTTCATAAAAGGTGGTTGAGGGGAGCTTAATGTCAGCAGCAGAGCAGGCAGCTTGGCAGAGAGTGTCACATCTGTTGGCCATGGCCAGAGGGATCTCCTCTGGAAGCAGGCATGGGAGAATTGTGGCAGCAGATCCCTTGTACTTGTTGCCAGACATGTTAGCCAGATACCTCATATTCTTTTGGATTTCACCCTTTTGTATTTTGGGCCCCTGCCATGGTTTTGCTGTGCCCATTTGGAGTCATCATCGTAGTCCAGAGTAAGGGTTGTTTGGGGTGCAGCCTCTTTTAGAGGGGTTGTATCCATCACTGTGGGCCCAGTTTGCCAATCCTGGGACTCAAATGGTGAGGCAAGGAACTTGTAGTTGCGTGAGTGCCCAGCTCTGAACTCCTGTAGAGCTGCAGGAGTGTAGAACTGGTAGGTGGTCTCATTAACAATGATCCACAGTTGGGCAAGATAGCACAGAAATGTTTTCATGCTATGATGATTTGGCTGTCACTTCACCTTACCATATACCCTCCACCTGATAGATAGTTCAGTGGAGAAGTCTTGATGAAAAGATATGTGGTAGCCCCCCAGGACAAGGGACCTCTTTCACTTGTCAAGAGGAGGATGTTCTCATTGATGGGGTACTTGAGCAGCTTGAGTAGGATGAGTCTGTGACACTCACCATGGCAAGGTCAGGGAGTTATGGACCCATGAGCCCTTGTGATCTCCAATGCTAGCAGTTAGTGGCATTGAGGAGAACTGGGATGAGTTTCTGTAGAAAAGGAATCATAGTGTTGCCCTTTGAACCCTCTGGTAGACCCACTAAGAAGAGGTTATTCCTTTTCACCTGATTCTTCATGTCATCTACCTTAGAGGGCAGGTATCAGATTGCCCTGTCCTGCTCTCAAAGGAGTTCAGTGGTTTCATCCTCTTGGACTTCACAGTGAGCAATATGTTGCTCTGTGCCCTCTACCTGTTGGCACAGGGTTGCAAGGTCCTGGTTTGTCTGGGCTGCTGACAAGTTCATTTCCTCTATGTTTTGAAGAATTCCATGCAGCATGGCTGTAATATTGGTCAGGTCACTAGGAAATCCTGAAGCAGTAGCCATTATTTCCACAGCTGCTGGTAGAGTGTGCCCCTGTTCTCTGGGTGAAACAGCTGCATGACATACACTTTCACTTTCAGTGTTGGGTGGGAAAGTACAAACACCAAAATAATAAAAAGTAGTTACAGGGTGGATCAGTTGAGGTAGGCGGTCAAGTAGGGTATCACTAGAATAAGCACGAGTGTCTTTATGAGTCTAGATGCCTTTTGGAATTGGCAGATGAGAGGCAATTATCTTACTAGAAACCTGGAGCTTTCAATCAAGCTGCCATATTGCCCTTAGATAGTCCTTCTGTATGCACTATCATTAGTATTTGTTTGTCAATTTAAAGTACTCTGAGCATTGGAAGGGCACTCTGAAAAATTAAAATCTACCTAACTTTCTCTCCTACATGAGTAATGAAGATGGGCTAGCGTCATTGTAGTATTAGAAGTATTAATAGTGGCAGTAGTAATAGAAGTAGTTGTTTTATTTATTTGGCACCTGACCCTGAAGGCTCTGAGCACCTTACAATAATACTGTACAGAAAATCAAACAACACAGTTATAAATAGAATAATACATAGGAGTGTGTGCATTACAAGGAAGTAATCCCATTGAGAGGTTCTGGGGATATTGGAACCTCGAGAGCGAATTCTGATTAAAAATATCCCACTGTGATTTTTTTTCTGATAGCCTGTGACAATGGCTGCTGAAGTATTGCAGTGAAGACTCACTTGTTCCTTCTCTCCCACCCCGTGGCCTGCCCTCACCCACCCAGCCACCCGCAGTCATGAAGTTTGGTAGCAAATCCTACCTGTTTTTTTCTTATAGGCGTCTAAATGCAGGATCAACCAGATAATGCAGATCAACCAGATAATGCTTTTCTTGTGGGGGAAAAACAATCCAGGTGAAAGTGAAGGGTTGCAAGTTCTGTGTGTAGCAGTTACTCCCTACTGGGTCAGTATCTCATACACTTAATAGCGTATGCTAGAACCATGCAACAGGAACTGCATGGTAGAGTAGAGTTAGAGGGTGCAAAACAACGAAAGGATGTATAGGCGGTAGTGCACCATCTCACTCTTCCCAAGTAGGGGATGAGATCTGTGCTGGGAGGTGGAGCTGGTGAGCAGCTGTTTTGACTCGACAGGATGAGCCACAGGCAGCACGGGAGGGATGCAATGCGTTTGGGACTGGTTTCGATACCTGTCAAGGCATAAAGGAATTTTTAATTTTTGCACTTTTTGATGTTAAGTGCTACCCCCAAAGTTGGTTGTTTTAGTTGAGTGGGTTCGGGGGCCGCAGCCTCCTTTAACTGGGGATGCAGAGGGGCAGAACCCCCCACAATAGAAAGACATATGCCGTTTGCAATATATTGCACTGTACTGGCAGGGCACTATATTGTTGTGGCATAATGTCTTGAGACATTATGACCCTGTGCCAAGTTACTCTCACTAAATGAGAGACAGCTGCCATATCTTGGAAACTGTTCTGCCTGCCCACAGACAAAAGGCAGGACAACCATGAAGCATGGTTTAGAAATATCATGTTGTGAGTCTAGCAACTGCAGTTAGCCACTTAGCAACCAGCTCTGTGCCTTGCACTTGCACTGTTCTGTTTAGCTGATAATACTATTGTTCAGAGCTGCAGCAATAAAAAAAGTAGAGTCAGGCAGTAACAGGTCCATCATTATTGGAGTTTGCTACAGACCTATGAGCATAAATCAGGAGGTATTGAAACAGATAAATAAGGAACTTAAAAAAACTTGTGAGCTTGGGCAGGTGATACTGGTAAGGGACTTGAACTATAGGGATATAAATTGGATAAACTGGAAGCCCAACATTACCAAAGCAAACTGTTTCAAAGTGCAATCGAGGAATCAAGTCTAAAACAGCACATTAATATGCCTACTAGGGATAAGAACATACTGGGTATAGTGCTAACCACATGTGACATAGTTGTTAACAGCTGTCAAATTAGAGAACCATTAGGAAGCAGCAATCACAACAGTGTTACTTTTATTATCCATGAATGTATTCCTATAACAATGGGATGTAGAGAGATATATAACTTTAGTTCAGCAAATAAGGAATCAGTTCAGAGACCTGAATTTGACTGACTGGGAAAATACACTCACTAATAAGACAACTACAGAAACGTGGGAAATAATAAAGCAGGAACTATCTGCAATATCCAATAAACACATACAAAAGGTAAACAAATACAGCAACAGAGGTATCAAGCAAAATGGTTGATAAGGGGTATAAAAAAACTAATAAAAAAGAAACAAAGGATCTATAAGGAATACATAAAGCATAAGTCAGAAGATAAATGGCTGCAATACAAAATTGTCCTAAAGGAATGCAAACATAAGATTCGAAAGAGCAAACAAACAATGGAAAATGTAATATCGAACTTAGCAAATAAAGATAATTAAAAATGTTTTTATAGTTATGTCAATTCACTTCGTAGTACTAATTCTGGACTTAGGGCAATAATATCAGACAATACAGTAATTGAGGCCCCTGTAGACATAGTTAATATCTTCAACAACTACTTTGGATCTGTTTTTTCTGCAAAAACAGAATACCATGGAGAAATACCAAAGGAAGAAGAAGTGGACATAGATATTAGTAGTGAAAAAATAATACAGAAAATAAAAGGATTAAAAAACACACACTCTGCAGGGCCAGACAATATCTCACCAAAGATCTTAAAATTAATGTCACCACAAATTGCAATCTCTTTAAGATTGCTATATAGAAAAGCCATAATTGATGAGAGATACCTATTGACTGGCTATTGGTGGTTGTGGTGCCAATACATTAAAAGAGAAGTAAAACTAATCCTACTAACTATAGACCTATCAGCTTAACATCAGTGCCAGGAAAGATAATGGAATCAGATACAAGGGATAAAATTAACAGACACATAAAGGAACAAGCTATCATGGACTCTGACTAGCATGGTTTTGTCTCTGGGAGACCATGCATAACACATTTGATATGCTTTTATGAAAAAAATATCAGGTGCCTTGGAAGGGGGAACACCAGTGGATTGTATATATCTGGACATCTCCAAGGCCTTTCTATAAAGTCCCTCATAGAGAAATCATAAATAGTCTAATGGACTGTAAACTGGATCACAGGATTGTGAGATGGATTAAAGGATGACTGACAGGTAGAACTCAGAGGGTGACTATAAATGGGTATCATTCAGACCAGATATTGGTGACCAGTGGGGTACCACAGGACCTGGTCCTGGGTCCTGTGCTTTTCCAAATATTCATATCTAAGTTGGATCAGAACAATACATGCTAGTTAAGTAAATACGCAGATGATACTAAACTAGCAAGTATAGTTGAGACTGAAGCAGACCAACATAGACTGCAGAATGACTTAAATAGTATGGTATAATGGGCAGACTCTGTGGGGATGAGTTTCAACAGCAAAAAATGTTGTGTAATGCACCTAGAAAGACGCAGCAAAGAACCAACATATTATATGAATGGTCTACTTCTGAAAAAATAGACAAGGAAAAAGACCTGGGAATCATAATATCTAATAAACTCATCTATGATACTCATAGTAACTCTCAGGTTGCTAAAGCTAAGAAAATGATATGGACAATAAAAAGAAACTTTAAAAGCAGAGATGAAAGGGTGCTTGTGCTGCTGTATAGATCATATGTGAGATCACTGTTGGATTATGGAAGCCCAGTGTGGGGACACCTCAAAAAGGCCAACTCTGACAGAATAGAGAAAATATAGTGACAAACAACTAAAATGATTCACAGTTGTAAAGGGCTGCCATACTAGGAAAGGCTCAAAAAACTAAACCTATTGATTCTCCAAACACATAGGATTAGGGGATATCTACTATTATGTTATGACATAATGCAAGACAGACACCTTTTAATCAAATTAGACCTTGCATTTAAAAATGATGACATGGGTACTCAACAGCACCCACTTCAACTAATACCAAAAAAATTAACTCAGAAAAAAGAAGGTCTTTTTTTCTCACAGCAAGTGGTGAACCCTTGGAACAAAATCCTACTAGAAGTTATAATTAGCAAGGATAAAAACAATTAAAAAAAAATTATACTGACACATTATAAGTGGTAATGAATTATCATTTTATGGGTAAAGCACCAGAAGCAAACATGGGCTCACTGCCTTCTTAGCTCCTTACTCCTTATTATGCACCTTAGTATACCATTATCACCTCTGAACGATAGTATTATCAACAGGAAATGATAGTATTATCACTGTAGCAACTGTGGTATTATCAAAATAGTACTAGTGTATTACAGGACATTTTTTGTATGGGACAAGGTAGTATTATTATGACATATCCATATATTACATAGTCATAATGCATAATTGGAGGAAGCCAATGTGTTTTACTGTATACATTGCTGCAATGACAATTTTGTTTTCATGTCATCCTAATGTTTTTTTATTGTAGCTCTAGCCATCTCTGATTTTATCCTACATTTACCCAGTAACAACAATCAACATCCCAGAGTTGTGATGGGGCTGCAACCCCATACCAAAATAACATTTCTCATTGTAAAGTTGGGAACCAGGAACTCCAGATGTTTCTGAAACATACAGCAAAGCTTTTTAAGCAAAGGGTTTAGTTCAGGTATGACCCACAGTAGTCAGGAAAGTAGTGGAAAGAACTAATACACTAACAAAAAATAGTTTTTATTAAAATGTCTGTCCCATATATACAATACCTAATGTTCCAAAGAGTTAATCCCCACCTTATCAAAGGAGGGATCTACACGCTCCAAAATTACTGCTATGTTAAATTCCCAGCATGCTTGTGAATAATTTTTTTGGAAAGTCTCCTAAATCCCCCGAGTTCTCATTCTGAGTGTTGTATATGGGAGTCCATGATTTTCTCTTCAGCATAATGCAGTTCTCAGCTGCCTCCACCTTCTCCTTTACTCCCTTTCTTCTTCTCCTCCTATTTGATTCAAGTTCTGCTCTGCTCCTCTCTCCTCCTCATCATCTCTGAGTGCAGCAAAATATATTCATTGACATGGCATTCACCTGTTGACATTTACTGATGCCTGGGGAGACCAAATGAACTGCTATCCTTCAATGTATCAGTTTTTGGCAATAATAATAGCAACAAAATCACTCTGCTCAGTCAACACAGCTGGTGTATCATTTTGAAATACTGTAAATTCAAGACTTCTAGTATAAATCAGCTTTTCACTCCATCAGCGTCTTAAGCAACCACTCCCTCAGTCACCATCTCTAGTGGTCCTGGCAGAAGACATTAGGGAGGTTAAACTGTTGTTAGAGGGTTTGTACTGTAGGAACAAGTGACCACTCAACAAAGGATGATTTAGATAAAAGAAATAATTTTTTATTGTGTGTACCACAGAAAGCACCCTAAAACCCATCAACATTTTGGTGTCTAGACACCCCTTCCTCAGGGTGTGAAGGCATTTATATATATATATATATATATATATATATATATTAGAGGCAAAAAACTCTGTTTAATGCATCAGTTAGTTGTTCCACAGTGACAAAAGTGAGGAAATTCGATGTTAGGGTTGAAACTCCCTTGCACCCCCCTCCGCCCACCCCAACCAGAATCAGGGTGCGTGTTGGGGTCATCGGTCGTAACTCTCACCCCATCACATGTGGAAAGAAGCTGAGGAATAGGAGATTGGGGTGAGAGTTAGGGACCGATGACCCCAACGCCGCACTCGATTCTGCTGGGGTTGGCTGAGGGGCAAAGGTGTTTCAATCCTAACATCAAATTTCCTCACTTTTGTCGCTGTGGAACAACCCTAACTGATGCATTAAATTGAGTTTTTTGTCTCTAATTTCCCTTCTTTTTGAGAATGATAACAAGAAATAGTGAATACAATGCAGCAGTGGCTCCATGCTCCCACCATGTGATGTCTTGTCACATAGTAACATTGTACCCGCAAACGCAAATCGTAATGTGCATGGTGACACAAAGTGAAACAGAAAGAGAAACAGTACTGTAGACAGAAATGTTAAAAACAACACAAACGCAAATGAAAATGCAAAGGGTAACGCACATGGTGGCATAGACATGAATGGTAAGTGAAACCGGTACAGAACCGCAAGCGGAAATGGTAATGGTAACAGTAATGTAAGCGCACAGGCTGGTTTTCCCCAAAAGCTGCATTGAGAAAGACAGTGAGTACAAAGAATGTATGCAAAATAATGACTCTCGGAACAGAAAATGAGGACTTGGAATAGTATTGGGGAATAGCCTCATTTGGTGCTAAGCATTTCTCCGATGAAAAGTCCGTATCTCAAACCGTTTCCGAGATACGGACCCTGAAAGGCGCGGCGAATGCTGTAATGTTATCCTATGGGAAAAAAACAGAAGTTCGGAGGGCCATAACTTTGCCTCCCTGTACTATGTTTTCACCAGACCACTGAAAGGCACATCTTTGGGATGTTGGCTGTCTTCACGGCAAATTTCAGCCCAAAAGACAGAACAGTTATTTTGCAGCAGGGCGCCAAACGATTGCTGCAATGCATCTTATGCCATAATGTTATCCTATGGGAAAAAGTGTCAACTTTGGAGTACCGTAACTTTGCCGCTGTGTAATATGTTTTCAACAAAAAACTGAAAGGCACATCTGTGAGATGTCGGCTACGTTCCCTCCACATTTCAGCCCCGAACTCCAAACCGTTCTTTTGCAGCAGGGTGCCAAAGAATTGCTGTCATTTTCCGACAGCCTAGAAAAGTACTGTCGCAATTTGTGAAAGCTTTCGCAAATTCATTCAACAGTGTCGCAAGTGTGAAGTACTTTGCAAAGTACTTTTCCAGAAATGTGAAAAACCTATTTCTGGGGTGTTTTACCCCAAAATAAAGACATGGCTAGCATCCTCAGGGTCTGACTAGGTGAATACAAAAATAATTAGGTTGCTAGAGGGTCCCAAATTTAAATGCCAAGCATTTTTCTGATCACCAACTGAAAACAAAATGGCGGATTTGCGACAGTAAAAGGGCCATTTGCAAAAGTAAAAACTGCATTTGCGACACTGCTGAACTTTTTGTTAACTTTTCCCTTTGACTTATAATGGGAACTTGTTTTTTGAATAACTTTTGAACCGTTTAATATTTTTTCACAAAATCTTCGAAAGGCACATCAGGGACCCTGGCCGCACGTTCCCTGAAGATTTCGGACCAGTCGCGCAAACCATGCGACCTGTAGGTGTGACCGTAGAATTCCAAAAAAGTGTAAACGCATGTGCAGATCGTGCTTAATAACTCCATAGCCGTATATCCGACTGGTACGCAACTTGGCAGATCCCAAGCTGTGTGGGTCTTGATCATGTATTCCAAATTTCAGGCAAATCTGTCAAACAGTTGCAAAGTTATTAACGTGAAAAATTTGGGGTTTAACATGTAAATGGCTCCTCAACCCTAACTATAGTGGCACTACCATGTCACTATAATATTATATATATATATATATATATATATATATGAAAGAATAATTTGTATACATATTCATATAATTGAAAGGTGTTTCTATAAATAAATCAAACTATATTGTTTTATAAGTACTCATATGTTAATTTGTCAGACATTGAATACACACCCAAAATGTGCTCATAAAAAGGGAGAAAAACTTCAAACAGAAGTATACCCAGTGGTTAACTTTGTTAATACAATACATGGAGTTCTCATTTAAACGTGCTAATAATACAGGCTAAAAATAGGATAATATAACTACTCACTTCATTTCATCCCTGTTTCATTTTGTGCATATCTGCCAGCATAACAAGAATACAAAATCATTATCACTTTTTAAATCAAGATACTGCACAGGTATTTCACACAAACTATGTTAATATTTGTTTAATATCTGGTTGCAAAGGTCATTTACTTCTCCTTTGTGTTAATATTTTGTTTGCTGTTAAAAAGAAAATTAAATCTATAGGCACCAAAGTGTCCCTTTCAACTGTTCATCTTTCTAAAGTCCTTCCACTGGTCTTCCACAGTATGGTGAAATGACTGGAGGTGAAGATGACTGTGCCATCAGCATACATGTGAATATAGAAGTTGGCACAAGCAGAAGGTAGGTGAGTGAAAGAAACAGAGAAGAAGATGGGACTTAGGATGGAGCGCTGGGGGAACCAGCCTGAATAGGAGCAAGTGGTGACAGGACACCTTTAACTTGTACCAGCTGCAGATGGCTTGTGAGGAATGAACAGAACCAATCAACAGTAGGACCTGAGAAGAAAGAAGAGCTCAGCATGTGTAGGAGGAGGAGTAGTTGGAAGTCTGTGTCAAGGGCTTTGGTCAGTTCAATGAAAATGGTAGCTGTGATATGCCCCTGATCCATTTCAAAGAGGATAAAATCTCTGACACACATCAGGGAGGAGATAGTGGAATTGTGTTTCTGGAAGCCTGACAGGAAGAGGGAGAGGAAGTTGGAGGATGAGAGGTAGTCAGAATGTTTGGAATGGGCATGTTTCTCTTGAAGCTTTGACAGGGAGTAGATGAGGGAAAATGGACAGAAGTTATATGTAGAGGAGGGATCACCTTCTGTGTGAAGTGGAATTAATTTAGCAGTCCAGGACTGTGGAACAGTGCAGAAGTTAAATGATAGGCTGGGCAGGTGAGTAAGATGAAATATTATGGGAGGCCATGAGAGGTGAAGAAGTTAGGATCAAATCCATCAGGGCTAGACTTTGAAAGGTTGAGAGAGGAAGGAGCACACAGGGTTTCCTGGCTAATGACAGAGAAGAAATGGAAGCCTGTGAAGGGAAGGTGGGTGAGCAAGTGGGAGCAGATGGGGAAGGAGAGTGGGCAAGGGTCAGCACAGATAGTGAAAAACTCATTGAAATAAGCAGCAATGGGTGGGTCAGAAACAAGTGAACCATTAACCAACAGGATTGGGAGAGTGAACTGGTCAGGGGGGGTTGAAAAGGGAGTGCGTTACATTACATATTACCTTCCAGAATTAAATGGTTTGGAACTTGCATGGGTTCATCAGAGACTGGTCATCTCAGACTAACTTAAGGTGCATTTACACATACCTGAGCAGTGTGATTTACTCTGCACCACTGCCATTTTTATTTGCATGGTGCTGGTTTACATAATTGCCAGAGAAGTTCCTGTGTTTTGACAGAACTTCTAGATTGGAGAGGGGAGAGGTTGCCCTTGTATTGTGAGGTCCTGTTGCTGTATCTGATGCTGAGAGAAACAAGATCCCAGGCACAAATACATATATTCATAAAAATACAAATAATGTGAGCCTGTGATCTAATTTCCCTCAGACTCAGATACAGCAGCATGACCTAGCAGTATGATATAAGGGCAACAAGCCAACATCCCAAGTCCATTGAAGCAGCACTGTTGGAAGAGAATGAATGTTTAATGTCAAAAATTGAGTTCCACTTAATTTAAATGAGAAAAAAAAGTGATTTACATATTCCTTTCTCATATTCTCATGGTGTGCTGTGGCGCTGCCCTGGTGCAGGTGAAACAGCATGTTTATTTGCTTGCAAAAAATGCCTGAGCTGGTATGCATTCCCTCCAAAACAGGGAACACTCTGCGCTGCAATGGAGTGGCTGGTAACTGCTTACACTGCTGGATTTGCACTGGTACAATGCATCTGCACCATTGACAACAGTGCCGATCAGGTAGTGTAAACACACCTTTAAAGATCATATGCAAAGATAGGAACTTTTCACTTTAATATTGCTTTAGATTGGTTACTTTCATAGTTGTAGTCATGTTTCTGTAGCTTATTCTTAACTATATTCAATTATTCTACCAAAATTACAATTTAAATTCCTTCTTGGCATGTCAGTCATGGTACTGATTATCTCTGTGTACTGGCTGGTTCTCAGGTTAGATGGCATGTGTGGTAATGTCATATCGTGGTAACAGCAAACACATCAGTGCTGCAAGACCACTGAACACACAGAAACACACAGAGACCGGCAAAACCTCTGCAATACCTTCAGTCAAAGATACTGATTTTAATGCTTTAGCCTACAGGGCAATATCTAGGAATAATATATAATCATATGCTATGAGCCTTTGCCAATTCATCTGCTGCAGCTTCCTCTGTTTTGTCAGACACCATATTCGATAATGAGCAGAGTGAGGGTGAAGGCAGCATGGAATACTCCTTGGCTGATTGGTATATTTACTATTTACATGAATAACTTACATGTATGTTCACTCATGTATTTATCTGCATGTTTTTAAGCCTAAGAGAACAGTATATTATAGGGGTGCAGTAGCATCCCTATAGTTATGGTTCAGTAGGTACTTTAATGTTAAACCTCAAATTTTACATTTTAATAACTTTGCCAACATTCAAAGGATTTTCATGAAAGTTTGCATGCACAGTCTTGGGTGGTAAATCTCTTGAATTGCCAAGTTTTGTATTGGTTGTAATTGGTGGATTTTGAGCTGCGCATGGTGCTAAGAAGGTTAACATTTGCCTTTTTTTAGCACTTTTTTTGTCATTGTGCTGTGCCCAGATGGTTTGAAATTTTGGTCTGAAAATTTTAGAGTACAAAGGACTTGCCCCACAAAAATGCCTTTTGCTGGTTTGGTGAAAAAATATTAATCTGTTGCAAAATTATTAAATTAAAAATTTTCAGGTTCTGAGCATGCCCAGTTCACTCTTTTGGATAGCTTCCTGGAATGACAAAATAATTTGGTATCACAAAAAAGCATTCTTTGTTGTGAGGGGCCAATCCTTCTTTGTGAGAAAAAAAATCCTTTTTCATGAGATGTCATCTTTGCACTTTAATAGCTTGGCAACCACTGAATGGATTTACATGAAATGTTGCATGCACAGTCTTGGAAGGTAGATCTCTTTACTTGCCAAGTTTCCTTCCAGTTGCATGTGTAGATTCTGAAATATGGATAGTGAAAGAAGTTTAAACATTTTTACTTTTTGCTGTTTTTTGTCATCATCTAGCACCCAGACAATTTGGAATTTGGTCTGAAATTTTCAGGGTAGAAAGGGCTTGGCCCACAGATGCGCCTTTTGCTGATTTAGTGAATAGGAATTAATCCATTGCCAAATTATAAGGATTTGAAATTTCAGTTCTGAGCATGCCCATTAGGGTCTTTTGGATAGACGTTTAATACCCGACTGAGCCTTTTTTGAACCAACATTTCAAATGCTTATAACTTGGGAATGGATTAATGTTTTTTTTTCATCAAGCCAATGAAAGGCACAATTATGTGGCATTCTCTTTCTACCCTAAATATACCCCTATAGTTAGGGTTAAACCTCCATTTCTATGTTAAACTTGAAAGTTTGCATTTTCATAACTTCTCAACCATTCAAATGGTGCATACTAAAGTCTGCATGTGCCATCAGGGACCAAAGATCTCTTGATGTGGCAAGTTTTGTTCCATTTGCATGTGTGAGTGTGGAGATACGGAGTGTTAAGAAATGCGAAGATTACTATTTTTTTGTAAAATTCTTTGTCATGCTGCTGCACCAAAATGGTGTACAGTTGTGGTCTGTGATTTTTATGGGAGAAAGGTCTTGGGTCACAGATGTGATTTTTTAAGATTCAGTGAAAACAAAATATTAATCCATTCCAAAGTTATTAAATTGTAAACTTTCCCATTATTTCCTATGGGAATTTCACTTTACAGTTAGATGTGAGCCTCGACAAAGGATTCTTTGCTGCCATTTTGTTTTTTCTTATTGAGGCAAACAAATATAAAAAACTGAAAAAAAATTATGTTTTGTGAAGATTCTGGTAATCGGGACCCATTTCAGCCAATTTTTGTGTTAGTGTTTGTAAAAATGACTTGTAAATGACTCCCTCCCCATATTTACCCTGCATTTCACTGTCCTGTGATCACTTGTACCTAGGCTTCCACCTACCACCACCTCCTCTTCCACACTTTCTCCATTAGTGCAGACTACATCCAGTATGTTGTTGCTTCTAGTGGGTTCCTTAACAATCTGTTGCATGAAAGCACCCTGTAGATCCTCTAGAATCCCTCTGTTCCTGGCTGATACTGCTGCCAAGATCTCCTGGTCCACACTGGGGAGGTTAAGGTCCCACACTAGCAGAAGCTCCCTCTTGTGAGACATCAATTGAACTGCCTGCATCACCTGTCTATCCCCCTCTTCTCCCTACATTGGAGGTCTAAATAACACCCATAGCCTTAATGATTCTCCATTTCATTTATCCAGTTTGACCCGCAGGATCTCCATCTCCCCTTCCTCCTCCTTCCCTTTGGTTGCCCTAGTGTCATCCTTGATGTACAATGCCACCTCCCCCACTTCCAGTTCTCTCCCTCCTAAAATGTCTGTACCCAGGATACCTGTCTCCCAAGTATGATGCTCTGACAACCAGGTCTCATTTATCACCACAATGTCCAGCCCCTTATCCACCAAAATGGTCTCCAATTCCACCATTTTGTTCCCCAAACTCCTGGCATTTGTGGATAATATTTTCCACTATAAACCCTCACCTCCCTGCCTCCCCTTCTACCCTACCCTTGGTCATGCTATTTTCCAGCTCTTTATCTCTATACTGGGGGGGCAGATGCTTTCCATCTCTTCTGCCTCCTTGAGTCACCTTTGCTTTAACCCCCCAAATTCATTTTAAATTATATATTATTTTGATGAACTCCTCTAACTTACTCTTTAGTACTGCTGATCCTTCCCTGTTCAGGTGTAGTCTGTCAGGGGCAAATAGGCTCTCATCTTCCCATGTTGATCCCCAGACCCCCACCTACCCAAACCCCATTTGCTTGCACCAACCCACAAGCCATTTGTTGAATCCCTCTAACCTCTGCTTCCGTGATGTGCTTGCTCTTGGCATAAGCAGTACCTCCGAGAAAGCAATAGACTGGGACTCTTTATTACAAAACCTGGCTAGCTCCCCTGAATCTTGCCTGCAATTTCATTAGACTATTCACCTCCAGATCATTGGTGCCCAAATACAGCTTCAAGTGAGGCTTCCCACCTTGCCATTTGCCACATGAGAGAATATTGTGCCTCACCTAGAGTGCCATCATTCCTGGCATGCACTCAACCCAAATTGCATTGCTCCTGTAAGCCTTGCCACCTCATCTGATTCCCTTAATTATTGAGTCCCCTATCTGTAAGACCCTTCTACTCCTTTCCCTCTGCTTGTACATTTTTCTATCCAGTTTACACCCCATTACCTGCATTCCATTTTCCTCCCTGTTCCTATTGTCTCCATTGTCCATCTCCTTCCCTTGAGTTCTGCTTTCCCCCTGGACTACATCCCCCTTCCCCCCACTGCTGGTGCTGCCATCAATCCCATACATCCTTGACTCCTGTTACAAGAGCCCTGTGTCCTCCCTTTGTGCTTGTCCTGCCTCACTGTTGGACAAGATCAGCACAGATCCTGAGCAGTTGGTTACGGCCTATAATAGGACCATCTCTTCAGGCCTCGATCTGATTGCTCCTGTCCATGTTTGCCCCTTCACGCTTTGCACTGTTGCCCCATGGTTTGATAGGACTCTTAGGGAGTTGTGGAGACAGGGGCATAGGTTAGAGCTTCATTGGCGGAGGTCAGCCTTAGATTCTGACCACCATATTTTGCTAGAGCATTACAAACTCTATCAAACAGCAATTTCCTGTAAGAAGGCAGAATTTCTGTCCAGGGAAATTGCTGTCATATGGAACCGCCCAGCTCAGCTCTTCAGAACCATTGACAGGCTGTGCAACCCAACCTGTCAGTGGTTCCATCGAGTCTTTTCACAAGAGGAGTGTGATGAGATCATTCGCTTCTTTGCAAATAAGGTGGCTGACATCAGGCAGAAGTGCCGCCAACTTCACTCTATGGTGGATGCTGTTGGTCGGTATTATGTCACAGAGTTTGGAGTGTCCTGGAGTTCCTTTGATCTGCTGGAGTTCATGGCTATTATGAGGATTATCCAGGGGATGCACCCCACCTGCTGTAGGTTAGATCAGGGCCCTACCTCCCTGATCTTGGGTTGTAGTGACATCATTGGCCCGGTCTTAGCTCAGATTGTCTGGTGCTCTTTGGACTCAGGTGAGTTTCCTAGCTCCCTGAAGGAGGGGGTGGTGACACCCCTCCTGAAGAAAGCTTCCTTAGACCTGGAAAACCTGGCGAACTACAGGCCTATCACAAACCTTCCTTTTGTGGGGAAGGTTATTGAGAAAGTTGTGGCAGCTCAACTGGAGAACCATTTAACCATCCATAATTTATACAAACCTCTCCAATCTGGTTTTTGTAAGAGGCACAGCACCAAGACTGCTCTAGTTCGGGTGCTCAGTGATCTCCTGATGGTGAGAGATCAGAGACACCATTCCATCTTGGTTCTCCTTGATTTACAGTAGCAGCCACAGACACTGCCAGCTATTTCCTGAAATTTCTGTGATATTTCCAGAAATATCTCCTGCTTTCTGCATTTCCACAGTAGGGGCAGCAGAGAGAAACTCTTCAGAAATTTTGTGAAATATCTTAAAATAGCTGCCAATGTCTATGGCTACTACTGTATCATCAGCCTTTGACACTGTAGATCATGGGGTTCGGCTAGAGCGTTTGAGGTTCATCTGTGGGCTGTCGGGTTCAGTTCTCAGATGGTTTACATCTTTCCTTGCTGGTAGAACTCAGATATTGGTCTCAGGTATTTTTTCCTCTGAGGCTTTCTCTCTGCCTTGCATGGTGACTCAGGGCTCGGTGCTATCCCCCATGTTATTTGCAGTGTATATGCTGCCCCTAGGAGACATTATAAGATGGTATGGGCTGAGGTTTCACTGCTATGCTGATGACACCCAGCTCTACCTGTCTTTTGCTCCTGACCAGGTTAGTGCTATCTCAGTGCTGAACAGCTGCCTTGTAGAAATCCAAGATTGGATGAGTACCAGTGGTTTAAAGTTGAACCCAGGAAAGACTGAAGTCTTGGTAGTAGATCTGGCTCATAGGATAGGGGGGTTGGGGACTGGGCTCCCCTCTGGTTTAGTCCTGGGAGGAGCACACATTCTCACCTCTGAACAGATGCATGACCTAGGAGTGGTGCTTGACGATAACCTGACCCTTCATCATCAGGTGTCAGCAGTCATCAAGCTTGCCTTTTACCATCTTAGGAACATTGCTAGGATCAAGCACCTTGTTCTGTCCAGTGACCTGCCTGTCTTGGTCCATGCATTTGTGACATTGTGGCTTGACTATTACAACTCCCTTTACTTAGTGCTTCCGGGGGTTGATATCCTTCACTTGCAGCTAGTGCAGAATGTTGCAGCACATTTTTGACTGGGGTTTCAAGAAGAACTCATATTACCCCAGTGCTGTGTGATCTGCACTGGCTGCCTATTCAGTGGTGGATCACCTTTAAGGCAGGTCTACTGACCTACAAAGCCCTACATGGACAGGGTCCTGATTACTTGAAAAGCTCTTGATTCCCTACACCCCCTCTGTGACAGCTCCTCTCAGTTGACATGGGGTTGCTGGAGATTCCGTGGGTAAGCTTAAAATCATCTGGTGCTTGTGCCTTCAGGTTTGTTGCACGTACCCTCTGGAATTCTCTGCCCCATCAGCTATGGGAATGCAGGACAGTGGGGTGCTTTAAACAGGCACTGAAGACCTTTTTATGGGGAAAAGCATATCCAGAATTCCTTTGATTTTATTGTTTTATCATCTTACTGTTTTTATCTTACTGTGCAGCGCCTTGAAGTGAGAAAGCCGCTATATTAAATAAACCTATTATTATTATTATTACCTATTGATTTTCTCTGCAAATGTGTACCCTCCTCCTTCCCCCCTCTGCTGATCCTTTCCAGCCCTGAGCTTATTATAAGTTCCCTCACTAATTTTTCTGTGGGTTCTGTCCCCTTTATGAGTTTGTTTACCGCCAACCCTGGTGCCATTTGGTAACTTCCCTCGAGGTCCCCCCCAAAGGTGCATCCCAATGCCACTTCCTCCAAAACATTCTATTACCTTAGCCCCCCCCTTTGTCCCCTGTGGCCTCCTTGCAGTTGTTCTCCTTTCTCTTCTCTTCTTCCTGGGTGTCTAAGGGTGCAGATCTGTTCACCTGCAGTGTATCCTTGTTTTGCAGCCTACCATGTGTTGTGTTCCCTCTAGTTTTTTTGCCTATTCCCTGCCTGAGCTTGTCTTGCTCTTTTTGATCTAACTACCTGCCACTCCCTCTGAACTCTCCTGCCAATTACTATATCTGTTCCTAAGGCCCGTGTGCCCCCTCCTATGTTCTCACTTTCACCCCTTGCCCATCTTGTGCACCATTTGGCCCTCCCCAATCCTCTCCACTTCCCCTCTCCCCCATCCTGCTTAGCACACACCTTAACTACCCCACCTCCTCTTTTAGCTTTGTTAGCTGTCTACACACAATGCAGCCCCCCGCCTCCATGTTATAACCAACACCATGGCTGTCTCAATGTTGTCCCATGCTCTAGTGGCCCAGAAGCCATACCCAAAATCTGCCTCATCCCTGGGATGGCTTCCACTCCATCTTCATTGTCCTTTCATTTGATCCCTCCCAATGCTGCCCCATGCTCTTGTAGGCCAGAAACCATACCTAAAACTTGTCTGCCTTTGTCTGGTTTCCTCTCCAACTTTGCTGTCCTTCCATTTGATCACCCTAGTCTTCTAAGATAAAGAAGAAGAATGCTCCCTTACCTTACCTTATTTACCCCCCACCTTGATAGTGTGTTCCTGTTAGACCTTATGAACTACACAACAGTACTACATAATTACTTGACTCCTATGTTGGGGGCCCACTCCGATATGCAGCCCTGATTCAGGCAATTTTAACTTCTCTCTCAACTTTGCAGTTCTTAATCTGAAATAATACATAACTGACTAGTATTTTAACTACAATGCAATCCTGATTCAGACAATCCTAAATTCTTAACGCACTATGTAATTCTGATGCAGTAAAAAACATCCCTGGCTAGCATTTTTAAATACTACTCAACACCCTTACAGTTGATCAGAACACCAAAAACCTGTGATTTAAGCATTGAAACAATGTTTACTATAGCTGGTTGTAAGTCTTGTAGAAATATACTTTCTCAATCAACATAACTAGCCTAGTATCTTGTACTTTGAGGCAAAGCTCAGCTAACCCTGAAAGGAAGGCTGTTATTGCAGGATAATCACCCTTATTAATTAACTGTTATTTCCTTGTCATGCCCCTTTATAACAATTTTTTACCCTAAGCACACTTATCAATTAACTACCATTTCATTTTTCAATGCTTAACTGTGCATTTCATTCCCTTTAACTACTGTATATCTTCCATGGCACATTCTCCACCCACTGAAAGTGTGGAATATTTAGTTCATTCCTTTCAATGTCCATTTGTAACACCTCTAACACCTTAATCTCACTTATTTATTAACTTTCAAGTCATAAATTAAATGTACTTTTCATTTGACTGTACTTCACCTTGCTTTCCCTCCTCAAGTATGTAATATGTTGTTTGACCCTTTAAAAGTTATTGTCCCTTGAAGTATTTGTTGCCCCGTGATCCACCCCCTTTTCTGAGCTGCCCAATCCTCCATGATCCTAGAAGAGCATTTAATGAGATGTGGGAGTGGGGGGTTGAAGGGTGGGAATCTTCTTTCTCTTGACACTAAAAGTGCTGGTCCTTATGCTGGTGGAAGGGGCAGAGGGAGTCCCAAGCAGGGACCAAATCAACCTCTTCCCTCTGCTCCTCTGCCTTAGATGCATCAGTTGCACTTTTTAAAGCTTGCACAGCTTTTGAATGCTGGCTCAGCTGGCCCTGATTGGCCACCTTCCAAGTCCTTGAAACCGATTGGAGTCACTGAAATCCCACTGCCTGCAGCCAACTGGAGCTACCAAAGAAGTCCCCTCACTGTTGCTGCTCTTGCTACTGAAAATGCTGGTTCTAGTGCTGGTGGAAGGGGCAGAGGGAGTCCCAAGCAGGGAAAAAATCATCCTCTCTCGTCCGCTCCGTATTGCCAAAAGGCTTTTGGCAATTTGGCAATACAGAGAAACAGGAAAGTATTACTGGATGTTTTAGTTTGGAATTTATTTATTTTTTAATTAATTAATTAATTTATTTATTTATGTCTTTGTTAACCAGGTGAGTGAGCTGATCCAAAAGACCAATTTCAGTTATGACCAGGGCCACACAGATGCAGCAAGCATTCTACAGAAGTAATAAAATGCAGAGAATACAAAGAGATGATCACATCACAGATACAATGTAGTGAAAGCAACTATCAAGCAGTACAAGGTTAACACATGTGTTAAACAGAGGATTCAAGGTTATTACACAAATATCTACCAGTAGATACATGCTAAATGTGGCAGAGAATACAACTCACACAAGCTAACATACCTAATAGAGGTCAAGAGAAAGTGTCAGAGAGAGAGAGAGCACTTTAAGGACTGATAAGAGAGCAAGGCAGGACAAGGGAGCAGCAGTATTGTGGAGCAAGGATACATAGAAGAACAGAGGTAAGCAAGGCAGGGACAGATTTTTTACCTTATGACTGTGCAGGGAAACAGTTGCAAGTGGATTCAGTCATGAGCCAGGATCTTAGGTTAGATTTAAAGGAGAGATGGGAGGGGGAGAAGCAAGCAGATGATGGTAGCCTGTTCCATAGAGATGAAGCAGAGACAGAAAAGGCACTACTTCCCATAGCAGTTATAGTACATGGGACTATAAGTGGAGGGAGGGAGGAGGCACTGAGGCTCCTAGAAACCACCTTATTTGTTAACAGTGAAGTGTAGGGTACAGTTCTTTGCTCCAGAGTGCATTGTCCACTAGGCAGCCCATGGTGTAATCAAAACAACCTTGTAGTGGGAGCCACCCTAGGGATTGGTAGAGTACACAGTGGTGGGTGGAATGGGGGATTAGGAGAACAAAGCAACAGATAGAGTTGTAAGTTGTATTTAGTTGTGAGCATAGGATAGCGGGAATAGAGGAGTAGACAGGGGAGTAGTAATCAAGGATGGGTAGTAGGTTCCCTTGCACAATAGCAAGGTGAGCTTCAGGGGCCAAGAGTTTTGTTTGTTACAGAAGGTAGCACCTAACTTTTGGTGAATTTTCCACACAGTGGTATTTATATGTTCAGCAAAAGTAAGGGAGGAGTCGAGAGTGACACCTAGATATTTGAAGGTAAGAACATGTTCCAGGGATCTTCCTGATGGGGTGAGTACCAGGAGGGAGGATGCAGACTTGACAACCTTGGCTATGAATGGTTTGGAGCCACAGAGCATGGCTTTCATCTTTTTTATATTAACAAGGAGTTTGTTGGCGAGGAACCATTGGTGTGTGGAGGCATAATTTAGTGTGAGGGTGGCTGAGAATGATTTGAGTGACTTGTCTCTATGGTACAGGATGAGGTTGTCTGCATAAAGGATGGCATTACAGTTGAGGCTATCTGCTGGGAGAGCATTGACAAACAAGGAAAAGAGTAATGGGGTTAGTATGGAACCCTAGGGTACCCCTGTATGAATAGGTAGAGTGGAAGAGGGGTCTTTATCTATTAAGATAGCTAGACCTGCCAGAGAGGTAGCTATGGAACCATGCAGCAGTTTCTAGGGAGCATCCAAAGTGAAGTAGGGTGGAGTGGGGCAGGCAGTGGTCGACTAGCTCGAAAGCCTTAGACAGGTCCATGAACACCACACCTGTGGCCTTGCCCATATCCATATCCATATTCCTAAGGATGTGGTCAGAAAAGGGGGCCAGAGCAGAGGAGATGCTATCATGTTTACAGAAACCATGTTGCAGGGACAAAAGAGGTTATATGTATCAAGGTGTTTAGATAGCTGATAGTGTACAATTGTTTCCAGTAGTTTACTTAGATGAGGGAGGAGGGAGATGGGTCCATAATATTCAGGGGAGAGGGGATCAACTGCTTTAAAGATGGGTATCACATGTGTGACTTTCCTGGAGGCAGGCACAGTAGAGGATGAGAGGGCAAGAATGAAAATGAAGGTAAGTGGTTTAATGATGACTGGGGCGATAATTCTGAGAAAGGCAGGGTAGAGTCCATCACTTCCCCTTGCTGGTACAGTCTCTAAGAGTTTGGCAGTGATGTTTTGACCAGTAACCCTAAAAGTAGAAATGGGTGGTGAGACATCATTTGTGGTGGAAGGGGAGCAATTCAGCTGGGACTTCAGACCTGGGGGAGGTTGAGGGAGGAGTTGCCTGAGGTAGGAGGACAAGTCTTGACTTGGGATAACAGAACATTGACACAGTGATATCAAAGGAGGCAAAATAGTGTAGTGGCTAAGTCTCTGGGCTATGTGCCTGGACACCTGGGTTTGAATCTCACAGCCACCACTGAATATGGTCAAAAGTTGATTTTTTTTTGTTATAGTAACTCATGCATTTATAAAAACTAATTATCAAAAAACATTCATGCATTTATAACATCCAATTACAGAAAAAGTACAATCTCAAAAAGTAAGGAAATACATTGCAAAAAACTTTGTTAATGCAGTAGTTAGGGATAAAGCAACAAAGGTAGAGAAATGTGGCATTAGCATTTCCAACCCTAACATCCCATTCCAACCCAGCAGGCAGCAACAGGCATGGGGTGTGCCTTGGGGTTGTTAACCCTAATGCTCACCCCATTCCATGAGTAAATACACTGAGATGGGTGCAGTATATGAGTACGGGGGTGAGCATTAAGGTGTACAACCGCAAGGCACTCCCCACCTTGTTGCTGCCTAAATGGTGGGGATGGGGTGTTAGGGCTAGAAACCCTAATGCCACATTTCCTTACTTCTGTCACTTTAACCCTAACTAGTGCATTAATGAAGATTTTTTAAATAATAATATATATATATATATAAGACACATATATATATATATATATATATATATATATATATCTATATGTATATGTATATATATATATATATAAAAAAATCCATTTAATGCATCAGTTAGTTGTTTGACAGCAGCGACAAAAGCGAGAACTTGGTGTTAGGTTTGAACCCTGGACCTTACAGTTCACCCCTATCCGCATCATGGTGCGTCATGCAGTCATCGGTTCTAACTCACACCCCATCACATATGCAAAGTATCTGAGGTGTAGGAAAATGGGGTGAGAGTTAGGACCGACAACCCCATGGCACACCATGATGATGGTTGGGGGTGGTGGGCTGTGGGGGGTCCAAGGGGGGAGTTTCAACCCTAACACTGAATTTCCATGCTTTTGTCACTGTGAAACAACCCTAACAGAGTTTTTGCCTCTAATTTCCCTTCCTTTTTAGAATGATGATGAGAAATGGTGAATGTAATACGGCGGCAGAAGCACAGGTTCCAAAGGGCCCCACGCTTCTGTCATGTGATGTCTTGTGACATAGTAACAGGAACAGCAACACAAATAGAAGCACCAGCAGTGGCATACATGATAATGCAAACGTAAATGGTAAAGGAAACGTTAATAGAAATGTAAGCACAAAGTGACGCTGAAGCTAAGAATGACGCAAACGGACATTGAAGCGCATACGAAAATGCAACCGATAATGCGAACAGTGATGGCAGTGGTATTTAAAATGGAAATGTTAAGTGTCACAGCAAAAAGAACGTGAAGAGGAACAGAAATGGAAATGCGAATGCAAGTGTACACGTAAACGCAAACCGTAACGCGCACAGGCATGGTACCGGAATTGTAAATGCAAATGGTAAAGATAATGGGAAAAATAACACCACAGGAAACAGAAATAGAAATGGGAACAGAAGCACGTACGGAAACGCAAACCAAAATGTGCACGGGCACAGTACCGCAATTGTGAATGCAAAAGGTAATGGTAACAGCAACAATAACACCAAAGCAAACAGAAACACAAAAGGAAACGCAAGCGTATATGGAAACAAAAACCGTAATGTGCACTGGCACAATAAAGGAATTGCAAATGCAAATGGTAACAGTAACAGCAAAGAAGATGCAAAATGAAAGAGAAACGGAAACGCAAATGAAAAGGCTGCCGAAAACAGAAACAGCAATGCACTCGTTGAAGCAAACAAAAATGCAAAGAGAAACAGTAGTCTAAATGCAAATGGTAACAGTAACGAAAACACAAGCGCAAATGACAACGCAAAGGGTAACGCACATGGTGGCATACACGGGAACGTAAATGCAAACGGGGACAGAAATGCAAGTTGAAACAGTAACTGCAACAGTAACGGAAGCACATACCCTGTTTTTGCTGAACAGGTGCATAGAAAAACACAGTGGCCCAGATATTCAAACTGCACCAGTCTGTGGTGCAAGCCTGGGTGCAATGCAACTTGGCTGCACAGGGGCGTTGACTGGGCGATATTCAATGGAGCTGCGCCATGGCTCAGCATCGTTGAATATCGCACCCTGGCCACCCTTAGTGTGCATGGTGCAGTGGCACTGCACCAGCTTCAGTGGCCAGAGTGGAGCATGTGGATGCACTAGCGCAAGTTCCATTGCGCAAGGCATAGCAACTGTGATATTCAAAAGCTGACATGCAAATGGGGACATAAAGTATACAAGGCACACATGGGTCCATTTGCATTTCATTATGGCCCCATTTGCATGAAGGTGCCCCAATCCCTGATGACTTGCGCCTGGCGCCCTGCCAGACTGCAGCCGTTGGAGACCAATGCCCCCTGCAGCGCGGCAATGTTTCCCACAGCCTAATCGCAGGCAATTGTAAAATAAAAAAAGATTCCTATATCCCTGGTGGTCCAGTGGACTGCTGTAAGCCCGATCGTGGGCTTAAGTAAAATAAAAGAAGACTCCTATATCCCTGGTGGTCCAGTGGACCGCTGTCAGCCCGATCACGGGCTTAAGTAAATTAAAAGAAGAATCCTATATCCCTGGTGGTCCAGTGGACCATTGTCAGTCCTATAGAAACATAGAAACATAGAATTTGATGGCAGATAAGGACCGCTTGGCCCACGTAGTCTGCCCATTTTCCTACCTAACAGATAAGCTGCAGATCCTAGTTAACCAACAGCTTACTTCCTCCTACCCCCCACTAGGACTGCCTTATGCCTGTCCCATGCATTCTTGAATTCCCCCACTGTTCTTGACTCCATGACCTCATCAGGGAGGCTGTTCCATGCATCCACAACCCTCTCTGTGAAAAAATACTTCCTCACATTACCTCTGAGCCGTCCCCCCTCTATCTTCAAATTGTGCCCCCTTGTTCTTGCACATCTCTTTTTCTGGAAGATGCTACCCTCTTGGATTTTGTTGATTTCCTTGAGGTACTTGAAAGTTTCTATCATGTCCCCTCTCTCCCTTCTTTCCTCAAGGGTATACATATTAAGCTCCTTTAGTCTTCTTCATAAGTCTTCTGGTGCAGACCCTGCACCATTTTGTTGCCCTCCTCTGGACAGCCTCCACTCTGTCTATGTCTTTGCTGGAGATGGGGTCTCCAGAACTGCACACAGTACTCAGATGGGTCTCACCAACTGTCTGTACAGAGGGATAACAACTTCCTGTTTTCTACTATTGATGCCTCTTCCTATGCATCCCAGTATCCCCCCAGCCTTCCTTACTGCCTTCTCACATTGCTTGCTCGCCTTTAGGTCATCTGATATAATTACCCCCAGGTCCCTTTCTATTTTTACTGTTGTCACTATCTCACCCTCCATTGTGTACGCTTCCCCTGGGTTTTTGTTTCCCAGGTGCATTACCTTGCACTTCTTTGCATTGAATCTGAGCTGCCATACATTTGACCATTCCTCCAACCTTGCCAAGTCCCTTCTCAACCTTTCCACTCCATCTTGTGTATCAACCCTGTTGCAGATCTTTGTGTCATCTGCAAAGAGACATACTTTTCCTTCCAGTTCCTCTGCAATGTCACTTATAAAGACATTAAAAAAGGACCGGTCCCAGTACTGAACCCTGCGGTACACCGCTAGTAACCCTCCTTTCTTCACTGTGTACTCCATTTACTACTACCCTTTGCGTCCTGTTGTCTAGCCAATTTTTTATCCAGGCTACCACCTTGGGACCCACTCCAAGGCTGGCTATCTTGTGTATTAATCTTTTGTGTGGGACTGTATCAAATGCCTTGCTAAAATCTAGGTAGGCCATGTCCATAGCCCCTCCCCTGGTCTACTACTTTGGTCACCCAGTCAAAGAAATCTATTAGATTTGTCTGACACGACCTTCCCATCATGAACCCATGCTGCCCTGGGTCCTGTGCCCCACTGGCCTCTAGGTACTCAAGAATTCTTTCCTTCAGAAGTGATTCCATCATTTTCCCTGCCACTGAGGTCAAACTAACTGGTCTGTAGTTTCCTGCCTCTGTCCTGCTCCCACTTTTGTGAAGAGGAATCACATCTGCCCTCCTCCAGTCCTCAGGTACCACCCCATTCTCCCATGATTTGTTAAAGAGAGTAGTCAGTGGTGTCACTAGTTCTACCCTTAGTTCTTTTAGAATTCTTGGGTGAATCCATCAGGCCCCATTGCTTTGTCCACCTTCAATTTTATTAGTTCTTTCAGAACCCTTTCTTCTGTAAATGGACTGGTATCGACCCCTGTCTTCAGAGTGTTTCTCTTGTTTGGTTTAGGTAACTCACCCTCCTCTTCCTTTGTGAATACTGAGCAGAAATATTCATTCAGTATCCCTGCTTTTTCACTGTCACCCTCTACCCACATTCCCTTCCCTTTATTAAGCTTCAGTATCCCTCCTTTGGTCTTTCTTCGCTCCCTAATGTACCTATAAAAGGTCTTATCCCCCTTCTTAACAGAATTGGCTATCCTTTCCTCGGTTTGGGCCTTTGCTATTCTGACTGCCTTCCCAGCCTCTTTCTGCTTTAACTGATAAAGTTCTCTGTCCTGCTCCTTCTGTGTTTCCTTATATTTCCTGAATGCTGTCCTTTTCTCCTTAACCTTCCCTGCCACCTCTTTTGAGAACCATAGCGTTTTTTTTCCTTCATTGTGTTTTATTGATTTGCTTTACACAAAGGCTTGTTGCCTCTGTGATGGCTGTTTTGATCACTCCCCATTGTTCCTCCTCCCTCCTTCTTGCCTGTTTGCTAGTGCTTTTCTGAGGCACTCTCTCATTTTCCCAAAGTCAGCCCTCCTAAAGTCCAGTACCCTTGTTTTTGTATGGCTTGATTGTATGGCTGTGTTTATCGTGAACCACACTGTTTGGTGGTCGCTTGTTCCCAGATGGCTACCCACTTCTAAATCTGAGATTCTTTCTCCGTCCCCATTTGAGAGTACCAGGTCTAAGACTGCTCCCTCCCGAGTGGGTTTCAATACTAGCTGTCTGAGACATGCCCTGTAGGGCATCAAGAATGACCCTGTTTTGGATGTCCTGCAGCAAAGGTGCTCCAGTTAACATCTGGCATATTCAGGTCCCCATCAACAATATCTCCCTTTTTCTGCCATTCTAAGAAAGCCTTCTATCATTTCCTTGTCCATTCCTCCCTGACGTGGGGTCTGTATACAACCCCATGTGGATTGTGGTGCCATTTCCTGTCTCCAGGGTGACCCAAAGTGCCTCATCTGCTCCCTGTTTACTCTTTAGTTCTGTTGCTTTGATCTCTTCCTTTACATAGAGAGCTACTCCTCCTCCTCTTTACCCTCCCTGTCCCTCCTGTAGATTGTGTATCCTGGTATGTTGACATCCCAGTCATGGTTCTCTGTGTACCATGTTTCTGTGACTGCCACAATATTCAGGCAACCCTCTTCCATCAAGGCCACTAGTTCAGGGAGCTTGTTACACAGACTACGGGCATTGGTACTCATCACCCTCCACTTTTTGATAGCCTTACCACTTTTAGCCCCATTTCTGTCCTTACTGCCTTTGCCTTTTTTTACATTTAAATCTGTTCTGCTCCTTAATAGCTTCTGTACCTTGGTGTTTACCTCACTAATCACCATGTTGTGTGGGGGGGATGCTGGGATTTCCCTGCTCCTTTTCAGTGCCTCCCCCTTGGCTAGTTTAAATGCTTGCCAATGAAGCATTTAAACCTCTCACCTAGGATCCTGGTTCCCCCGGACAGATGCAGACCATCGCACCAGTATAGGTCTGCATCCCTCCAGGTGGCTCCCCAGTCCCCAATGAAGCCAAAACCCTAAGCTCCACACCAGTTTTTCAACCACTCATTGAATTCCCTGATGAGGAGTGCCCTAGCATCTCCCTTGCCATAGACAGGCAGCACCTCCGAGAAGGTTACCGTATGCGCTACTTGTCTAAGGCCCCTTCCCAACTCTACAAACTCCTCTTGCACTGCTCTTATCCCATTCCTAGCCAGGTCATTTGTCCCTAGGTGGACAATGACATCCAACCCTCCCTCATGCAGCTCCTCCCACGATCCTGAGGATTCGCTCTGTCCCTCCAAGCCATGGCACCAGGAAGGCACCCTACCTCCTCTCCCTTCCTCCCCATTTCTACCCCCTAATGATTGAGTCCCCCACCAGGAGTTGTTTCCTTCCCCTGTGGGGTCCCATGCCACCCTCCTGTGGGTCTCCTTTGTGAAGGTTCCCAGCATCCTCCTTGGTCTCCACTGCAGGTGCCTCCAAGAGGAACCACTATCCACCAGGAGAGCAAATGAATTGTGGAGAGGTACAGCTGGAGGGATGCAACTCTGTTCCACCACCTTCTCCCTCCCTGAGCCCACCCTGGTCCAGCCTATTGTGGGCTTAAGTAAAATAAAGTAGAATCCTATATCCTGGTGGTCCAGTGGATTGTCAGCCCGATCATGGGCTTCAGAAAAGTATAATGATTCCTATATCCCTGGTGGTCCAGCTGACCTCTCCCAACTGCCCACTGATCACCACCACCTGCTCCTGGACAGCAGTGGGCAGCAGCACTCACCCCCACCCTCCTGCCACCCCACTGCCGCTGAAAGACACCATAGGTAGGGCTTACATTTATTGATTCACAGTGTGAGCTATCGATAGTAGTTTGTCAGATACACATTCCAGATAGTAGATCCATTCATATCTGGAATGTGAGTGGTATGGCTCCACCCCATTGGCTCACATTGTGACCAATGGGTGTACAGCCCTACTGACGGTGTCAGTCGGCAGGCAGCAGGGCAGCAGGCAGGTGGGGTGCTGTTTCCCACCGCTGACCGGGGAGAGCGGGGCAGTGGGCATAAGTGGGCAGGTGCGGAGGGAGTTTGCTGGACCTCCAGGGATACAGGAATCATTATACTTTTACTGAAGCCCACGAACGGACTGACAGCAGTCCACTGGACCACCAGGGATATAGGATTCTTCTTTTATTTTACTTAAGCCCATGATCGGGCTGACAGCGGTCCACTGGACCACCAGGGATATAGGATTCTTTTTTTATTTTACTTAAGCCCGTGATTGGACTGACAGTGGTCCACTGGACCACCAGGGATATCGGATTCTATTATTTCATACCAATGCCCACAATTGGGCATTGGGGGGTGCCACCATGGAGGTGCTGCCAGAGCTCAGGTGGCCACTCACAGATGGCAGCTGCCATGTTGCATCCTGCAATACGGCAGCTCACCTGTGGGTGGCCGGCCGTTGCTCCTTTTTTTTTGAATCAACTTTGTGTGCGCAAGTAGGGGTTGTACATTCATGGCTTAGCACATCCCGGGCTGAATATTGGGATGTGCAGAGTATGCATTGGCACACCCCCACCACGCCTGACATATTACTGATGCGCTTACATGATTGGATTGTAGTGCTGTACAATTCCATTTGAATATTGCACTTACAAGATCAGTGAGTTATGCATGGCACAACACTGTTGTGCCATGTGCAACCCTTTTGAATATCTGGGCCATTGTGTGCAAAGAAAGCATGCATTGTAATAGGCATCGAGGCTGAAAACGAGCATTGGAAGTACTTAATTGCTAATATCTCAGCAACTGCACGACGTAGAAAAAAAATAAAATTTCACAAAAATCATGATTTTCCAGGATAGAATTTTGTTATTACATAGCCCAGAGGGCTCACAACAAAAAATCTGTATCTCGCATCGTTTTCGAGATATGAGCCACGAAAGGAGTGGCGTACGCCACCATGTTAGTCTATGGGAAAAAACGCCATCTTTGCAGTACTGTAACCTTGCAGTTGTGCAATATTTTTTCACCAAACCATGAAAAGACACATCTTTGGGATGTTGGCTGCATTTCCTTCAAATTTCAGACCAAAACACCTAACCGTTCTTTTGCAGCAAGGTGGCAAAGAACTCCTGTGATTTTGGCCATATTGTTGCAAAGTACTTTCTTGATTTGCGAAAGCTTTCACACAGATTTGAGAAAGTGTCATGAGCATGAAAGTACTTTGTGAAAGTACTTTTTCCAGAACTTTGAAAAACATACTTCTGGGATGTTTAACCCCAAAATAAAGACATGGCTGGCATCCTCAGGCTCCGACTAGGTGAACACAAAAATAATTGTGTCCCTAGATGGTCCCAATTTTAAATGGCAAGCATTTTTCTGATCATCAACTGAAAACTAAATGGTGGATTTGCGAAAGTACTAGGGCCATTTGTGACAGTAAAAAGTGCATTTGCGAAAGTGTTGAACTTTTTGTTAACTTTTCCCATTGACTTATGATGGGAACTTGTTTTTTGAATAACTTTTGGACCGTTCAATATTTTTTCACGAAATCTTCAAAAGGCACATCAGGGACCCTGACCGCACATTCTCTGAAGTTTTTGGACTGGTCACGCAAAATGTGTGACCTGTAGGCACATGCAAAGAAATCACCAAATAGCGTAAATGTGTGCGCAGATCACGCTTAAGAACTCTGCAGCCGTATATCCAACCAGTATGAAAGTTAGCAGATCCCAAGGTATATAGTTCTTGATCATGCATTACAAATTGTAGGCAAATCCATTAAATGGTGCCAACATTATTAAGGTGCAAAGTTTGACCCTTTAACCTTAAAAGGGCTCTTCAACCCTAACTATGGTAGCACTACAGTGCTACCATAATATATATATATATATATATATATTAATTAGAGGCAAAAATCTCCTTTTAATGCATTAGTTAGGGTTGTTTCACAGTGACAAAAGTGAGGAAATTCGGTGTTAGGGTTGCCCCCTGACCCCCCGCCCACACCCCCCACCGCATCGGGTGCGCATTGGGGTGCCAGCCCTAACTCTCACCGCATCAGATGTGTGAAGATGCAGAGGTACAGGAGAATGGGGGTGAGAGTTAGGACCAACAACCCCAATGTGCAACCTGATGCCAGTTGGGGGTGTGGGCGGGGGGTCCAAGGGGAGCTTTAAACCCTAACACCGAATTTTCTCACTTTTGTCACTGCGGAACAACCCTGACTAATGCATTAAACAGAGTTTTTTTGCCTCTGCTTTCCTTTCTTTTTGAGAATGATAATGAGAAATAGTGAATGTAATGCGGTGGCGGGAGCGAGGGGCCCCTTGGGCCTGGCACTCCCACCACGTGATGTCTTGTCACATAGTAACACAGTGCCCACAAACACAAATGGTAATGCGCATGGTGACACAAAGCAAAACACAAAGATAAACAGTACTGTAGACACAAATGGTTAAAATAACGCAAACGCAAGCACAAATGAAAACGCAAATGGTAGCGCACATGGTGCTGTAGATGGGAACAGTAAGTGAAATGGATACGGAACCACAATCAGAAGTGGTAAGGGTAACAGTAATGTAAGTGCAGAGGCTGGTTTTCCCTAAAAGCTGCCTAGAGAGAGAGACTGTGAGTACAAAGAATGTATGCATAATAATGGGTCTCGGAGCAGAAAATGAGGAGTTGGAATACTAAATTGCTTATATATCAGGAACAGTACGACGCAGAAAAAAATGGTAAAGTCATATGATTTATGACTTTCCTGGCTAGTTTTGTGCTGGGGCTAAGCATTTTTCAGACGAAAAGTCCGTATCTCGCACTGTTTCCGAGATACGGGCCCTGAAAGGCGTGGCAAATGCTGTAATGTTATCCTATGGGAAAAAAAGAGAAGTTCGGAGTGCCATAACTTTGGCTCCCTGTAATATTTTTTCACCAAACCACTAAAAGGCACATCTGTTGGATGTTGGCTTTCTTCCCTCCAAATGTCAGCCTAAAAGACCAAACTGTTATTTTGCAGTAGGGCGGCAAAGGATTCCTGTAATGCGGCGGATGCCGTAATGTTATCCTAAGGGAAAAAGCATGCAACTTTGCCGACCTGAAATATTTTTTACCAAAGTACTGAAAGACTCATCTGTGAGATGTTGGCTGCATTCCCTCCAAATTACAGCCCAAAAGACCAAACCATTCTCTTGCAGCAGGGTGGCAAAGAATTGTTGTTATTTTCCCACAGCCTGGAAAAATAATGTCGAACTTTGCGAAAGCTTTCGCAAATTCATGCAACAGTGTTGCAAATGCGAAAGTACTTTGCGAAAGTACTTTTTCCAGAAATTTGAAAAGCATATTTCTGGGGTGTTTTACCCTAGAATAAAGACATGCCTAGCATCCTCAGGGTCTGACTAGGTGAATACAAAAAGAATTAGGTTGCTAGAGGGTACCAAATTTAAATGCCAAGCATTTTTTTGATGACCAACTGAAAACAAAATGGCAGATCTGTGACAGTAAAAGGGCCATTTGCAAAAGTAAAAACTGCAATTGCGACACTGTCAAACTTTTTGTTAACTTTTCCCATTGTCTTATAATGGGGAATTGTTTTTTGAATAACTTTTGAACTGTTTACTATTTGTTCAAGAAATCTTCAAAAGGCACATTGGGGACCTCGGCCACACGTTCCCTGAAGTTTTCGGACCGGTCATGCAAACTGAGCGACCTGTAGAGACGAGCAAAGAATTCCAAGAAATTATAAATGCACTCGCAGATCATGCTTAATAACGCTGCAGTCATATATCCAAATAGTATGAAAGTTGGCAGATCACAAGATGTATGGTTCTTGATTGTGTATTCCAAATTTCAGGCAAATCTGTTGAACGGTTGCAAAGTTATTAAGGTGCAAAAGTTTAGGTTTAACATGTAAATGGCTCCTCAACCCTAACTATGGTAGCACTACCGTGCTACCACCAATATATATATATATATTATGGTAGCACGGTAGTGCTACCATAGTTAGGGTTCAGTAGCACTTTTAAAGTTAAAGGGTGAAATTTTGCACCATAATAACTTTGCCACCATTCAAGAGATTTGCCTGAATTATGGTATGCGCAGTTGGGCATGGTAGCTCTTGGGATCTCACAGCTTTCATACTGGTCAGATATACGGCTGAGGAGTTATTAAGTGACATCCGAGTGAGCAATTATGTTTTTTTTGCAAATTCTTTGCTCACACCTACAGGTCGCACGGTTTGCACCACCAGTCCAAAAACATCAGGGAATGTGTGGCTGGTGTCTCCAATGTGCCTTTTGAAGATTTCGTGAAAAAATATTAAATGGTTCAAAAGTTATTCAAAAAACAATTTCCTATTATAAGTCAATGGGAAAAGTTAACAAAATGTTTGAAAGTGTTGCAAATGCACTTTTTAGAGTCGCAAATGGCCCTAGTTGTGTTGCAAATCCACCATTTTGTTTTCAGTTACTGATCAGAAAAATGCTTGGCATTTAAAAGTGGGACCTTCAAGGGAGACAATTCTTTCTGTGTTCACCTAGTCGGACCCTGAGGATGCTAGCCATGTCTTTATTTTGGGGTTAAGCACCCCAGAAATATGTTTTCAAATTTCTGGAAACAGTAGTGTGGCAAAGTAGTGTCACTCCTGCGACACTTTGAAAAGTTTTGCAAAGGAGCGCAGTTTGCAACACTACTTTTTCCAGACTTTATTGGAAAATGACAGTAATTCTTGCTACACCTGTTGCAAAAGAACGGTTTGGTCTTTTGGGCTGAAATTTGAGAGAAGGCAGCCAACATCCCACAGATGTATCTTTTGGTGGTTTGGTGAAAGAATATTGCACAGATGCAAAGTTACGGTACTCTGAAGTTGAAATTTTTTCCCATAGACTAACATGGCGGTGTACACCGCTCCTTTTGGTGCTCTTATCTTGAAAACGGTGCGAGATATGGAATTTTCGTTGTGACAATGCATTCATCTAAAACCTAGCTTGGAAACTCATGAATCATGTGAAATTTGTTTTTTCTACATCATACGGTTCCTGAGATATCAGCAATTTAGTATTCCAACAGCTCATTTTCTGCTCTGAGGCCCATTACTATGCATACATTTCTTTCTACACACTGCGTTTCTCTTTGAAGCTGTTGGACCAATACAGGGTGTGCACTTCTGTTACTGTTACAGTTACTGTTCCCACTTGTGTTTCCATACCCATTTGCATTACCGTTCCCGTGTACATCACCTTGTGCGTTACTCTTTGCATTCTCATTTGCGTATGCACTTGCGTTTGCGTTTCTGTTTACTTTGCCATTATTTCTGCTATTAACGTTACCATTTGCGTTTCCAATTGCCGTACCATCACCATGAGCATCATGGTTGCGTTTCCTTATGCACTTGTGATTGTGTTTGTGTTTCTGTTTCCTTTGGTGTTATTGTTGCTGTTACTGTTACCATTTGCGTTTACAATTGCAGTAACCTGATAGTGCGCGTAACGCTTTGCGTTTCTGTATGTGCTTGCATTCACATTTCTGTTTCTGTTTCCTTAGGTGTTATTTTACTTGTTACCATTGCCATTTGCATTTCCAATTGTGGTACCATGACCGAGCACATTACGGTTTGTGTTTCTGTACGCGCTTGCATTTGTCTTTCCATTTCTGTTTCCTTTGGCATTATTTTTTGCTGTTACCATTATCATTTGCATTTGCAATTGCAGTACCATGACCGTGCATGTTACGCTTTGCATTTTCATATGTGCTTGTGTTCACCTTTCCATTTCTGTTCCCTTTGGCATTATTGTTGCTGTAACACTTAACATTTGCATTTACAATAGTGGTACCATGACCGTGCACATTACCAGTTGCATTTACATACCCGCTTGCATCTCCATTTGCATCACTGTTCACTTTGCTGTCACTTTGCACTTGCATTTCTATTAACGTTTGTGTTACCTTTTACGTTTGTGTCACCATGTGTGTAACCGTTAGCGCTTGCATTTGCATTGCAGTTACCATTACTATGTCACTACACATCACATGGTGGTAGCATGGAGCCCGAAGGGGCCGCGCACCCACCACTCCATTCTATTCGCTATTTATAGTCCTCATTATCAAAAAGAAGAGAAATTCATGGCAAAAAACTCAGTTTAATGCATCAGTTAGGGTTATTCCACAGTGATAAAAGCAAGGAAATTCAGTGTTAGGGTTGAAAACCCCCCTTGCACCCACCAGCCCACCCCCCCAACCGGCATTGGAGTGTGCGTTGGGCTCATCGGTCTAACTCTCACCCCATTCTCCTATACCTCAGCTTGTTTACACATGTGATGGGGTGAGAGGTAGGACTGACGAGCCAATGCGGCACCTGATGCCGGTTGGGGTGGTGGCTTGGGGTGCAGGGGGGCTTAAACCCCAACACCAAATTTCCTTACTTTTGTTACTGTGGAACAGCCCTAAATGATTCATTAAACGGAGTTTTTTGCCATGAATATAAATATATATATGTGTGTGTGTGTGTGTGTGTGTGTGTGTGTGTGTGTGTGTGTGTGTGTATCTGTGGGATATGCCTCGGTTCTGACTGAAATATCATTGATATTTTTTTGAGTGCTGTGTGAAGTATGACATCACGAGTGGCCAAGCCACGAGTGATGTCACACTTCACACAGAATGAGAAAGTATATCAACAATATTTCAGTCGGACCTGTGGCATGTTTGATGTAAGCAATGGCATTTTTGTTTCTTTGGGGCTTTTATTAGTGTGGTGGTGTGGTGTGTTTCTTTGTTTTTTTGTGATTTTTGCAATTTTTGCACAGTTTATTTTAAGTCGATGAGTAGTTTGGTATGTATGAGCTTGTGGGTTCATTCTTTTGGCCATAAGAATGTATTGTCATTTTCCAATTGGGTACTGTAGCGTGGGAAAAAGTGTTGTGATTGGCTGGTAGTGCCGTGACCCACGTGAGGTATGTGCTATGATTGGTTGCTAGGATACAGCTCCTGACTGGTTGATCTTTGGTATCTGTCTTGTTGTGGTCATCTGTGATGAGTTGGTCATTTATTGGGAGCTCTATTTATTAAAGAAGTGTGCAGGCTCTGTAGTCACTGGTCATAGGGTCTTGTGAAGTGTGGCTGCATGTGCCTAGTTCATTATGGATGACACCATCAAAGTTTGGGCTTTGTTGGAGCTCAGTGGAGCAGTGGTGCATCACGGATTGTCCACCTTGGAGGTCATAGCTTGCAGTGGGATTCAGTGGATTTAGCCTGGAGCATCATTGTCTTCCGTGGATGGTTGCTGCGAGGACTTTTCTTGCTGGTGTCTAGAGTGACTTCGACGACTTGATTATTTGGATGCCTTGGGAGGATTGCAGGATTTTTTCCTGGATACCTGTTGGCTTGAAGTGTCAGCCGCTTTGGGAGGATTACTGGAATTTTTTGTCTGGATTACTCTGGATTTGTTGTTTTGGTTGCCTTTGGAGGATTGCTGGATTCTTTTCCCTGGATACCTGTTTGGATTATTTTGTAGACTCGTTTTTTTAATTTTTCTTTTAATTCATTTGTTATACCTTTTTTTTTGTTTTGTGCCATCAGGCATGTGTGGATTAATTTGCTTTTTTATTTTGTTTTTCTGGTAATTTTTTTTTTTTTTGGCATACCATGGCACGAAAGGATTTTGAAGGATTGTTTAAGCGCAATGCTTTATTTTTTGATTATTACAACTGGAACAAACTCTGAAAGCAAAAGGAATTTTTTGATGGTGATGGCCCAGTGGTGCTGAGGGTTGAAGCACTGGACACCACACTTCACGCCACGCCAGCAACCCATGTTTGGGAACAAGCACGGGTCACCATGGGTCAGCAGGGAGGAAATGGATTAAGCATTTGATGGACTGCTCCCCATCTCTGAGGAGGGGGTATTCCAGTGGCTGGTGCATGCCTGACCCCTAACAGACGCTGGGGCTTGATGATATGGAGCCACACAAATGTGGGGTGGGGACATGGCAGATGTTTGATGGGGCGCACAGCGGAGCATGCATGAACCCCATCAGCAATGTCATTGCACACAGTGGAAGGGGAGAAAAGCAGAAACAGTGGTTCCTGGTCATGTAGCTTGATGGATATCAGCTGGCACACCCCATCTCCTTGGGCACCACCTAGTCTGGATCTGTGCTAGGTGGGAAATTAGGGGGTTCCTTGCCTCCCCACCATGGGGGGGAAGCCATGGGGGAGCATAAGGTGGTGGCCGTGAGGAGCTCAGTACAGGCGGAGGGTGGCCTGAGACAGGAGAGGAGGAGGAACAGTCCTGACCAGGGCCATGGCTGGAAAAAAGTATAAGGTAAAAAAAAAAAATGTTGCCATTCAAGGTAAGAGTCAAAAGAAATGCATTGCAGTTAGGGAGGGGTGTTAGTTAAGGAGTCGGTCTAAGTGGGTTTAGTGGATTAATTTTTTTATTGCATTTCAACAGTCATACAGTTCTTTTTTTGACTTGGAACAAACACATTTCAGTTTTACAGGTTTACAGGTACTATGTAGCGACTGCTTAGGCATTGCAATGTAAAATGCAGTAACATTTTTTTTTTTGCTTTTAAATAAACATAACCTCAGCAGTTTGTGATAGAAAGAAATTGTCACCAAAAATGTCTTTTTTTGTCTCTTGTGCATGCTATATTATTAAAGGAAAAATGTCCTCTTATTTTTGTAATGTTTGCCTTAACAGTCCACATTGTTTCAGGGGTAGTTTTTCCTTTTTTCCCTTGACTGTCCACATTTGTTTCAGGGGTAGTTTTCCTGTTTTTTCTTTAGATTTTATTGATGCTGATGTTTTGCATCTCATTTAATAGTACTGGTTCATGCTGTCATAACCTGCAGAAGAAAAGAGACATTGATTAAGAATGTTTTTTTCTTACATTTGTATGAGTTGTTGGACGGGGGGGTGAGGTCAGGGGTGGGTGGGTTGTGGTTATTGCTGTTACAGGTATATAGTTTCCTTTTTTGTTATGGGGTTTGTGGGTTTCTTTTATCTTGGTACTTCAATCACTTTCAGTGCTGCAATCTATGATTACATAGATTCTTTTTTTTAGGAGTCCTAGGTTTATCTGTGGGCAGAGGTGAGTCTGTTAAGTTGCATAACTAACATTGCTATGAGATTTGTACTTTTTTGGGGGGGTTGCACTTACCTTGATGTATTTGTATGGTTATATTCTTGGCATTGAAGACAAGATTCATGAAGTACATTTCTAAGCTGTTTTGGGGCCTGCTGGTGTACTTGCTTGAGGCTGTTATATTACTGGTAGTCATCTGGTAAGATGTACTAGGTTGCTCAACCTAGTTGTGCAGTATTGGGGATATTTTCTTCTGTTGGTCATCCTTCAGTTTACGGTCATCATTGATGGTGACTGTGCTCTTATGGCTTGTGACTTGTATGATCTCAGTTGGGGGACTCCATAATCATTTAGTTTTTGTGCTAGATGCTTTCATGCTGAGTGGTTTGTGAGATGCTTTTCAGTCACAATTTTGCTCTCTGTCATCATTTATTTTTAATTATTGTTCTGATTTTGTTGATACCCAGAGGCTGATTCTTAAACCAGGTGGCAGACGTCTTGTACAGTTTTTGGTTGTTGTTGATGGATAGAAGAAATGGGCTTTCTTTCTGCAGGCAGGTTGCTAGTCTCTGGCTTTTGTGTAGTTTGTAGTTTAGGACTGGACACTTTGTTTGATTTTCTGGGTTGCTTTATGCTCGTGGTTTGATTCGGTGAATGTCTTTTGAGTTTTGCCAGTTCTTGTCTTTGTGTGCCTTTATCAGCTGTACTACATGTATTCTATGTTGTTGGTATCTTTTTAATGTGTGACATCTCCACTTTCTAAGACCCTGACTTCTGTATTTTTCCTCAGACCAAAGAATGTTGTGCAGACCAACTACATGGTGTTTAGCAGTGCTTGTGGACTAAATGGTCCTAGCTGTTCTTTGTTATAGAGTATCTCTATTATTTCATCAGTTAACTCATCAGCTGTGTGTTCTCTATATCCTTTGCCTTGGTCTTTTAGGTTATTTTGTTTTGCCGACAAGACTTGCCTTGTTTTCTCAAACACTAGGTTGGTAGATAGTGAAGCTTGGTAATTCTGTGCTCTCAGGTGCCTTTCTATACTCTGGAAATGGGAGCAGAGTGTTAATTGCTCTTATGGGGAGTCGTCCTTTTGTTTGGCTTCTATAAAATATCTTGCCAGTATTGTATTTAATTCCTTGAGTGGGATGTTTGCAAGGCTACGTTCCTTACGGTATGTGTCTGCTAGATAGCATTGTATCATTGCCACATTGGTCATATTTTTTTTTGTGGTGTCCTTGTTTTTACTTGCATTTATGTATGCCTGTATGTCTATTGTTGCTGTTTCACTCATACTTCTTGTTTTAGGGTGCTGTAGCACCTTGCTCCCTTCAGCTGTTATTTCAATGGTGTGTTCTTCCAGTAGTGGGTCATCCTGTGTGAGGGCTGCCATTAGGCTCTCACATTCCACTTTGAAACTAACATTTGCTTCACTCATTTCTCTTTGTTTTAAACTAGACATTGTTGGCTAATGTTTTTTACTGCCTGCTCCTTGTGTGCTTTTCAACAGTTGGTGTCTGACTGGAAGCTTGTTGAATGTCGGTGGCCATTCATGAAGTCAGGGCTCATGCTGCTGTAATGTTATTAATGGGAGCACTGAGGACAGGTGTGTTGTTCATGGTTGGTGGAGAGAGGAGGGATCACACTGCTTATATGTCACCAATGGGGTACCTTTGGCAGCTTGTGTGATGTGCAGCAACTGACTGTTTTGGATCTACTATGTGGATAAATGACCTTCTGTACAGTGACGATAAATGTGATACTCTCACTGTAGGTCTGACCTCTCAAAGATATTGCTGATACTTGCCATTTTGCATCCTCACTGCCATTGCATAAATATATACATATACATATATATATATATATATATATATATATATATATATATATAGTATTATATATATATATACATAATATATATATATATATATATATATATATTGTATATATATATATATACAGTGTGTTTTATATATATATGTAGTAGAGAACCCACTCTTAGGTGTGCAGCCAAGCTCTGCTATACGCATGCCTTGGTGTGCATTGTACTGCGTCAACCACCCAAGGCGTGCGTATATCAGAGCGCGACCGCACATCCTTGAGCGGGTTATCTATCTTAGAAAATGGCAAAATTGTTGTTTTGGGGGGTAAAAGTGCAGGTGTGTGGTAGAGCTCTGATATACACATGCTTATGTGATGATGATTGTCCACTAGATGATCTACTTTTTTTCTACCCATTTTATAAATATATTTATGAACTGGACATCATAAATACAGGAAGCTGATAGGCCGAGAGGTTTTTGAAGCCATGATGACATCGAGCTACATCATCACGGCTTCAAAAAACCTCTGGCCACCAGCCTCCTCATTGACTGTGCAGTCTTCTTCATCTCCAGCAGTTTGCAGTGAGTCAGACTTCCAGTCGGCTGCTATTTAAAAAAAAAATGAACTCCCACCAGCTGAGCACACAACAGAATTCAGCACAATGGAAGCCGCTGGGAGCAATACTTTCAAAAGCAACATATCCAGCAGCATACCAGTGGCAGCAACAGATGAATAATTTTTTTTCTCTGAAAAGGACAAATGACAGACCCGAGCATTGTAGTCATTCTCACACAAACCGCGGCTCCCCCAAAAAGAGAAAGCTATGTCCCAGCCACATAGAAAAAACTGCCATTCCTAACCATTCTAATAGTAGCTCTTACAATAACAGCCCCAAATGAATCGCACCAAGATTCTACCTTTTTCTCATTTGTTCATCATTGGCTTACCTCTCGAACTTCTCTCTCAGCTTACCAGTCCTCAGCATCCAATTTCCAGAACAAAAATAATAAAAATAAAGTGCACTGTGAATGGAAAACACTTAGAAAAAAGAAAACTGCAATGGTAAGGAGCAGGTAACCCAGTGACAAGAGCTCTACTTCCTCTACCATGGCCAACAGTGCCACCTGCTGCCCAGAGCCCTCGAGGAACTATTTTATTTAAAGGTATTCCTCCAACACCCCCAAAACACATTTTTAAAATGTTTCTATTATTTTTTTACTTTAAACATTTTTAAACCACTTCATAATAGTAATAATGCACTCCAGGGTGTGGTATATCATGGGATATCATCACTTCTCAGGTCATTGGACGCACTCGGCCTGCGGCCTCATGCCCAACCACCCGCGGCATGATGATATTCCATGATATATCACACCCTGTCATGCATTATTGCTTAAATATATATATATGTATATTTCATTATGTTGGGCAATTTTTGCTGCATGCTATGTTTCAGCATGGATTAGCTATTTTCCATACTGTACAGGTTTGTGTTTTTCTGTATTGTAGTGATTTTCCATACTGTAGAGGTTTGCGTTTTTCTGTATTGTAGTGATTTTCCATAGTGTAGTGGTATGTGCCTTTAAGAAGGTACTTAGTGTCTTTCCATAGTGTAGTGGGGCTACCATTTTTTGTTCCACCTGAGTTTCCATAATGCAGTGGCTTCCTATAATAGGAGGTATGGCTTTGACCTGTTTTCCCTTAGTTTTGTTTCAGGAAGCAGCTTGATAGGAGGCAGCATGGAAGTGAGCAGCAGAAGTGGTTGGTAAAGGGCTGACTTTGTGCAGTGCATCTCACGGACAGTTTCTCCTACACAGCTTAAGTGTGTTTTACATGTGTGTGGTTGTTTGTTTAGGAAGTGATTTGGATGCAGCAGCAAAAGGAATTGGTAGTGAATGGAGAGGGTGGTAAATTTGTGCAGTGAAGCTCAGGATAGTTTCTTTACACAGGTTAAATTTGGTTTACATGTGCAGAGAAGCAGCCAGGCTACATGTGCTGGGGAGTAAATATCTTAGGCCTTCATTTGGATTCAAGCATTTTAACCAAATGCCTTAACTCAGCTGGCAATGGATACCCATGCACCCCAAACAGCATGTACCTATGCTTGGGCCTTCAACTTGTGAAATATGAGTTACTCTCTTAATTTGTGTGGCTGAAGTGATATGGAGATATAGAAAAAGGGGTCGATAGTGATTTTGGGGGGAGCTAAAAATTGAGCAGATCTGTTTCTTTTTTGCAAGGACTGTAATTTCAAAGGCTGTAATTCGGAGGTTTTGCAACTTGTTGTTACTGTATGTGTTATTCAGGTGGTTGTTGCAAATGTTATCAGTGATGTAATAATGGGGATTACCATTAAAAGGCAGGCCAGGTTGTCTTGGGAGCCATCCAGAAATAAGGGTGAAAAAGGGGACGGAGGGGGAGGGAGGGGTGGAGTCTGCAGGACAGGGGGTGGAGCTATGACCTCATAAGGTGTCATATGACCAGGTCTGGGGGCTTTCAGGCTATTGGCCAAGAGTAGGGTCCAGGAGGGGTCCTGAACTGGGGTCCTAAAGGGCTATTTAAAGCCATGTAACCCTCAGCTAGCCCTTTTCCTTGCTGGAAATTTCCCCACCCCCCGGCAAGAAGAGGAATGGTACAGGGAATAGGCACTATGCGGCAGGGCACAAGGGAGAAGTGCCTCTGGGGGGCTGGCAAGGGCAAGGGGACTGCAGAGAGGCCAGCCAAGGGCTGGGGTTTAGATGGAGCCCCATTGGCGTGTTTGAGACAAGGGATAAGCAGAAAGGGAGAAGAATGGAAGATGTGGGAGCAAGAGAGGAAAAGGGGTCAGGTAAAGGGGAGGAGGTGGGTACCACATGTTGTGGACAAATTAACCGAGGCATGGGAGTAATCGGGGGAAGGATATAGGACTAGGGGGTGGATCACTGTGTCCACACCTGGTGGGTGGGAGTGGTCTGGGTAAGGTGGTACCCAGTTATGGTGATGAAAGCAGGGCCAGATCAAGGTGTCAGGACCCCAAGAAGCAAGGGTGGAAGAAGACCAGAGCAAGAAGAAGAACCACATGAGAGGGAAGATTGGACTGTTATGTCCTAGATGTGATATGGGACTGTTATGTCCAAAATTGTAAATATGGAATTGTTAGAAGTCAGATGGAATATATGAATAAATTGTGCCTTTCTATAAATAAATATTGCCAGTGAGCATCCAAAGCTTAACACGCAGTGGCCTGAGTTATTTCTGGGTGGGGATCCAGGGCCAAGGTACATATTTTGTGAATACTTGTAATAGTTAATGAATAGATTGTTCATTGTATTGTTTGTGTGTGTCCAGTAATACTATGGAGGAGCCAACCTGGATTCTTTAGTTGCTGTCTACCATTTCTATTTATTGAGATAATTTTATTTAAATTAGACTGACTGATTGATGACACAGTGATATGGCTATCAATTGCGATTCATGTGACATTGGTTCATGATTGTGCCCAAGTTGATCTGTGGCTAGATATGGTGTGAGCAACCGAGATGGTGCTTATTCTCTGCAGGGATGGAGGGAAGAATTGTGTGAACCCAGTAGACGCAGTTCACATTATATTCATGGGAGACTGGATTCTGCTGGTTCATGCACATCCTGTTTTGTGATGGCATTTGCATGTTCACAACACTGACCCCAGTTGGAGTAAGGGAAAAGCTGATGTAGCCAGTAGTGTGCAGGATGAGGCACATAGCCCTGCTTTCTGATACCAGTAGATCACAAGCCCAGCACTCAATGATCATTCAACCCTCCACCCAATCCCATCTTGCAAATGTGGACTTTTTTTTTCTTCTGTGGTGAGTTGGATTCATCCTGATGTCATAATCATGGTGGCACTTTATGCTGATATTTGGAAGAAGAGATCAATCCTGGAGATTATGGGTTGATGGGACTTGTTGTCCCTGCTGAATGATGCACCTGTCAGGTCTTATTATTTACATAGTCATCTGCACCACCTGTCACTCCTTCTCTTCCTTTCCTTTATATGCACAGAGCAGACAGCAGCCTGTGTTACTTAGTGGCAGAGTGTTGAAAGTGGTATCAATTTAAATTTGCCACTGTTGCATTGAACTGCATCAGAGAAAGTGTGTGGGCATGCTGTATGGTAAACTGGTGTGTGACTGTAGTTACAAATATCCATATTTAATATGTGTATATAACCTACTTCCACAGTATACATTTTTGTATTATAGATTGAAGGAACACTCCAACGCAACTGGGGCACTACTTTCCTCTGCAGGTGAAACACTATTACTCAATAAAGAGTGTGTCATTTGCAGCTGGCTTGGAAATGGGCACATTCAAGGAAAGTATTTTAAAACTGTAATATATTACTTACTGTACTTGATATTAATATGGCCTCTAAGAACACTATTACAGTTGTCAGGGTGGACTCATTTATATCCTTAGGGCATCAGAACCACACATCTTTGTTTTGCAGTTTTCATAACTTAAGAATGCATATGAGATCACTCTTATAGCCATAAGAGTAGTCTCAGCAATGGTATTAACATATATAATTTTTATTCTTAGTGCAGTAAATAGCATCATCTGATGATACATTAGGTGTTGTCCATCTAAACCCCCCACATCCAGCACCCCAGTAACACATTAATAAAATAGTAGTCTCAAGCATTCTAGTAATGTCATGTGGTGATGGCACGCTCCCTTTTCAAACTGCAAGTAATGTGGTACCTGAAATATTGTAACATACATACTGTATACCCAGAGTCTTGACAGTTGTTTCAATGATGTATGTAAATTCTTGTAGTGTTCAGTCATGTATTTCCCTGTACTATTAATGCTTGATAAGTTATGTTTTAGTTATGTAACACTTTACATGCTTGATATTTAATTTTGTTATTATCTCGGTGTAGCTGTCGGAAATTGTAAGAAGATATTGACAACAATATAAATCCATTGCTGCTGGTATTATTCAGTTATGTTTGAACTGTTAGAGAATATGGAAGGTTTGAAATGTACACCTGCAGCCCATGGTTTTGGCAGTAACTGCCTTGATGAAGACTTGCTGCAGTCATTTTTTTATCAATTAAATTTTTATTGATTTAAAGAATATGCATATAATAAAATTAAATAAATATTGCAACAAGTGCAATTATGTACAACATACATGACCTGCAAATAGAGCTGTGTGGAAATTTAACATTTAAACAGAACAGCATTCCATAGAATTTCTGTAATTTCCACTTATATCCTGTGGAATTTCATCAAAATTGGAACAGTGGAATTCCATGGCCATTTTTACCCTGGAATGTGTTCTAAATCCATGACCATGGAATAATATTCTGCAGATATATGTATATTCTGCAGAAAAATTCTGAAACCATTTTTCATTGTCTACATGTAACACACTTTGGATGGTTTGGATGGTTTGCATCCAAAGGTTCTTAGGGAGTTGTGGGATGTGTTGGCAACACATTTAGCAAAGTTATTTAACTTGTCCCTAGATACAGGGTGTGTTCCAAATGATTGGAGGATGGCAGATGTAGTACTGCTACACAAGGGAGGCTGCAAGGAGGAGGCAGGGAATTACAGACCTGCCAGCCTTACATCAGTGGTGAGCAAGGTGATGGAGGTGCTAATAAAGGAAAGAGTGACAAAATACTTAATGGACAACAAACTATTAGATGAAAAGCAACATGGGAGATCTTCCCAATCAAGTCTGATATACGTTTTTGATAGGGAAACGAGGGTGGTTGATCAAGGAGGAGTAGTTAATGTTGCCTACCTGGACCTCAATAAGGCCTTTGACTCTGTCCTTCACCACAGGCTGGTAAATAAGACAGAGAACCTGGGGTGTGGGACAGAAAATAACTAGATGGGTGGAAAACTGGATGAAGGATAGAAGTCAGAGGGTGGTGATAAATGGTGTACATTCTGGGGTAAGGAAGGTTACGAGTGGGGTTCCTCAAGGGTCAGTAATAGGACCAATCCTTTTTAACATATACATCAGTGATATAGCAGAGGTAATTGAAGGGAAAATGTGTCTGTTTGCAGATGATGCAAAGTTATGGAATAGGGTTAATATTGAAGGAGGAATTGAAGCTATGAGGAGGGATTTGGGTATACTAGAGAGATGGTCAGAAACATGGCAGCTGAAGTTCAATACAAAGAAGTGTGCAGTGATGCATACAGGGCATAAAAAATGAATGGCCAAGTATTCACTGGAGGGAGAGCAGCTAAAGCAAACCGAACAGGAAAGGGATCTGGGGATTATAATATCGCACAATCTTATGGTAAATGACAAATGTAGTAAGGCAGTTGGCAAAGCTAACAGAATGAGGGTGTGCATATGAAGGAGCATAATTAGCAGGAAGAGGGAGGTGCTGATGCTATTATATAAGACCATGCTTAGACCACACCTGAAGTACAGGGTACAGTTCTGGAGGCCTCATTTAAGAAAGGACATAGATGTAATAGAAATGGTCCAGAGAAGGGCAACAAATATTTTGCAGGGTATGCAAGGGAAACCATCTCACATAAGATTGAAACAATTAAATCTGTATCAGCTAGAGTTTAAAAGAGAGAGAGGAGACATGATAGATACATTCAAGTACATAAAGGGGATAAATAAAGTGAGGGAAGGAAGTCTATTTAAAGGTAAAGTCAGAGTTAAAACAAGAGGCCATACCTTATGTAGGAAGGAGGAAAATGTTAAGGTAATGTAAGGGGGTATAATTTCACTGAGAGGGTGGTTGAACCCTGGAACAGATGACCCGAGAAGATATTAGGTGTTGAAATTGTGGAGGGATTCAAAAGAGTGTGGACTAGACATATAGGGTTGGTTAGAGGACAGAGGACAGGCTCCTTGTGCACCAGTGACAAATAGGGGAGTGGAGGGGAGAGATGGGCAGAGTGGATAGATCAGGATGGTTCTTTTCCACTGATGCATTACAATGATACTGTGATACCATGGTCATAAAAAAAACACAGTAATCTAAATGAGTCAGGCTTGAGGATGAGCACTGTAACGTAATCAAGAAGTTTGTCCTCTGTGTGTTAAATTTATATTGTGCTAGCTCTTAAGTTGACAAAAGTGCATTGTCATCCATGGATTAGTATTCCACAGAAATATATACCCACAGAGTATAAATTCCACATGTAGACTGTTGGATTTGTGATTATGATGTTTTAAATATTTTAGAATAACCAATGAAATGTTTTATAGACAGTTATAAAAGTATAACAAAAGTTGATTTATTTTACAGGGGTTTAGACTAGAAAGATACAAACACATCACATTACATATTTCATTTTTTAACTATTACATTACTAAACCATTAGAACACATAATATATATGCATTTTAAATACGGATTATAAAGTTATATTTTGTTACCTTTGGTAACTGCTATACCAAGTATATTTAGCTTATACTTACCTATATAGCTTGATTACGTAAAGGGAAGGTTAGTATGCCATTGTTAGCATGAACTGCACAATAAAATGGGTAAGAACTAGTATTTATATATATATATATATATATATATATATATATATATATATACAGTATATATATTATTTTCTGTACATTTTTGCTGACTTTACAAATAATGTATATGCTTGTTTGGCTGGAATAAAATGACCTTAAAAATGGCTTACATGGTAAGTTTTTTGTTTGGTACAGAAAAATAACTTCACTGCAAAGTACCTGCAGTTTGTTTAAACAAAATAGCTTTGTTAGCCAATTTTTAAGGAAACAACTATAATGACAAAAGACAGTTTTGCCAGCTAAACTAGAGAAAAACAACCATAATGGTGTGTGACTACTTTGAGTTTTTATGCTATTATTTTTTGTGTATGAGGTAAAATATACATTTGGATTTTTATACTATTGTTTTTTGAGTGTAATACTTTTTTTGAGTTTTTACCAAAGCCTTAAGTATATATAAATAGCAGTGTTTTTTTTTTAATTTCTAGCTATTTTTTAACCCTTTAGTGATGCAGACTAAGATGTGCCTATAAGTACGTGTTATGTATTAAAATCTTTAAGGTTTAATAAGTATTAATTAAGCTTTAAGCCTATATTGAAAGAGAATATGTTTATTTAATGAGCCAGCATACTGTGTGTGTGTGTGTGTGTTTATTTAAGACCTATTACAAAATGATATTATGTATTGTTATGCATTTGTTTTACCTGTTTAGTGCTTACTGACCTCATAGAATTTAATTAATAATATTAAAATCCCATCATATGATGGCCTTATAGAAACTAACTAATAACGTACCTGTCTAAGTACCTTATAGGTGTACTGTGCTTATTGAATTTAACAAAGGAATGCAAATCCTGCCTGCCTCAGCACTTATGATTATGCTGAATTTAAGGAATTAAAAAGTTAACTTTCACAACATCAGTTATGCTTATTAATCTGACTAATGATATGGACACACACTAATAATCTGACCTCCAGCCCAACATTGGTTATTTTGAGACAGCTGATATTTTACTGTAGGTGTTTTATATTATGTAAGGGGTGTTTTATGGTACATTTGTGCTTGTATATTGATTTGAGACAAGGTAGACCTAAACTTTTGATACGTACTGTAACTGTAAATAGTTAAAATGAATAGTAAACACAGAAATAGACAGAAATAACTAGTGTAGTAGGATGTTGAACATATGTTTGTATAAAAGTTTACCCATTTAAAGTGGGTAAAGCAAAAATATTTTTGGTGATGACATTATTGTTTATTTGTCAATTAAGCAATTTTTTAGCTATTTGGCTTTAAAAAGTTTGTATTGCTGGCATCAATTTAGGAATTCTTATTATTTTTGGTGGTACAGCACTGTGAACATTTTTTAGGTAGGCTAATTTAGCCTGAATAGTGGTTACTTTTGGAAACACAGGTAAAGGCCAAATGACATAGCTATTAACAATAGTAGTGAAATTAGGCTGAAAACAGAAGCTGGAAAACTAAACAGTGCAGTTATTTTTGAGTTTATATGTTATATGATTTGTAATCGTAATGGCACAATAATGTTTATTTTTAGCATAAGCAATATGCTCTTTTATATTTTTAGTTTATAATTTAGTTTGTAAATGAAGGTTTTTAGTTTTATTAGAAATACCACAAGGGAAACTTGTTTTAAGTTTAATGTTACACTTGTAAAGGTAAATATTTTGTAATTTAGTACAATAAGACATGTTTGCCTTAACCTATTTATTATGTACTTCTGTTAGAAAGGCAGGAGCCAGCATAAGTTGTGAATGGTATGAACTTTGTACTGTATTTAGATTAACCATTTTGATTCCACTTAAAACATTCATTTTATATGGTATAATTGTTATTTGTAATACAGTAGGAACTACAGGTGAAGTATGATTAAACATACATTTATGTTTGGAAAAGTACACTTTAGTTAGTTTTTTGAGTAGACAGTAGCATTAGTGTTATTAGTAGTGTGTAAAAACTTTTGTAATATAGTGGTAACTATAAAAGCAGGACGTTTACTTGTTTTAATGTATTTAAAGGTAATTTGTAATTTATTAAGGACAGATGCACTGTAGGTTACACAAATGTTATTTTTTGTTTTGTGTATATTATTAGTTTTTATATTACTAACTGTGTTTAATTTTGCAGGATTAGAAAAAGATGGAATAATTTTTATGTTAATTATAGTTTTATAATTTTTTTTAAATGTTTTTGTTTAATGTGTTCTTTTTTGCTTAATATTTTTGAGCGTATTTTTAAAGTTAATTTGATGATTTTGCACTGTTTTTAAATTTATAAGACCAGATGTTCAAAACTTTGCGTTAGGCAAAAACTGTTTGCGCAGGTTTAGCACAGGATTAGTGGGGGTCTGCTATATTCAAAAGGCCAAACAGCGCTGGCAAACTGCATTAGCGCTGGGCAAAATCATAATGTATGCAAGGGGCAAACTGACATGAATACAGGCGTAATGCTATATTCAGTGACTATCGCCACACTAAGTGGTTTTGCATGACTTAGCGTGACACTTAGCGCAGTGCACATTACCGCTCAGGAAAATCTTGTCTTAACCCTGGGCAATCAGCTTTGTGCTGTGTTTGTGCGGCTTTTGCGCAGCTTTGCATGACCCTAACAAATAAATATGACACATAGACAAAGCCAAACATAGAGGAAACATGCTGCTAACTGATGGCATCACAACGATGCCATCATCTGCCACCAGTCCCAGCCATGCCAGGCAGTAAGTGGTGACCCTGCTGCCAGTGGACAGCATGGCACTGTGGCCATACAGCACACACCTGCAGACCACTCTTCTGTGGACACCAACAGATGGCCAGCACACACATGCAGCACTGTGGGAATGGAGGATGTTGAGGATAGAGTGTATGGGTGGCCAGGCTGTGCCACAGACCAGGTGTGGCCACATGGCTGAGACACATCATGCAGTGCACATGGGCCAATATTGGGAATACCCCAACACCAGTGTGCCTTTCTGATAATATATGCCCCCCCGGCCACATATCGCACAGCTGTACAACTGCCACAGCACACAAAGCTGGACATGTATATGTCACTGTGAGCATCCCATGCCAGAGGTGCAGCATCTGTGGGTCACACAACAGCATAACAGTAATGTCCACTGTCAGTAAACACCTGCAGGTTGGGCCTGTCACTGTGTATAGTGCAGTCATCATCACTGCCGTACACACACCATAGGCAGTGCTGTGTCCACCGACTACTGGCTCCCTTGCTACTGTAGTGTCTGCTGTGCACTGTAGCATGACCTACAGTGTGATAGTTGCATGCAGCACCACCACCAACTGTGCCTATGTCATGTTGTCCCAGTACATCTGCAGGCAGCAGCGCATGTGAAAGTACAGTGTTCAAAACGGTATAATATTCCCCAAACTGTTTGCGCAGCACTAACATGTTTGCGCAGGTTTAGCGCAGGGCTAAACCGTTTGCCTGGTGCAAACTACATGCAAATCAGGGCATAATGATATGCTAATTTGGATGTTTGCCCAGAGATTACCAAAGTAGGCTCATTTGCATATCACTTTTGAATATGGCAAAGTTTAGTGCTGGGCAAATGTGTTTGCACCGGGCTAACAGTTTAGCCCTGAGCTAAACCCACACAAACGTGTTAGCACTGTGCAAACAGTTCGGGGGAATATTTTACAGTTTTGCACACTGTACTTTCACATATGCTGCTGACTGCAGCTGTACTAGGTCCACGCATTTGCTGGCACACACATTGGCCACATAGTTCACCTCTACCTTACCTTCACATCGCTGTGCACTGTGTTACTGTTGTGGTTTGCACTGTCTGGTTGCCATATTCAGAGCTGTCTTATTCCAGGGATAAGTTTGCCTTGTACTCCCAGCCCAGTTTGCCTGGCCTCATTCCCATGCTATATTCAGAAGCTGTTTGCCCTGGGCTATTCCTTTTGAATATGGCCTGATTCATGCTCCGGGCTAAGTTTGCCCACCGGGCAGTGCTAATTTAGCCCCGGAGCAAAGTTTTGAATATCTGGCCCATAGTGTTTTACACCAATGTAGTTGAGCCTAGTGTACTAGTAATGTTTTTATACTGTTTTTTTTTTTAAGACTTTTGCTTAGTTGTGGTGGAAGAAGAGGAGGTATTATTTGAATATTTTTAATTTTAAAATTAATTTACATATTATTAATAAAAGTATTGCATAACTGGGTTAAATGCTGAGGGCAATTATTTTTTGGTTACTTAATATTTGATAAATTTAGCAAAACAGAAACAGTTATATAGTTAACATTGTTATATATAGGTCTCTTAATTTTTTGAATGACATTTATTATTTGACATAGGTTTAACAGTACATTTAGAAGGACTTTTCTTAACTTTTGGTTTTGGCAATGGTGTTTTAGTATTGCCAATGGTGGGCATAGGTGTAGAGAAATTTAATATAATGTGTGGTGTAGAACCTAAATACTTAAGATAAAACCTATACATATACTTATAGTTTTATTTAATTTTGTTGTTTAATAATATGCATGAATATATATATATATATATATATATAACACACACACACATACAATAGGGGTGTATGGTAAATGAGTGAGATAAAACTGTGTATCATCCACTGCAGTGTGATATTTTTACCTTCTGCTCTACTGTGATGATATCAACCATTTACACCCACAGATCACAAAAGGTCATCACTCTAGGCAGCTTTCCCCTCAGCATGCAAGAAACACCCGTGCTGTTAACATAGACACAAATGCAGAACTATTTCAGAGGTTTCACTGCTGCCTACAGCTAACTCAGTGAGCATTACAAAAAACACCTATCCCCACAACTTCCAACTCATTACTGTGATACTGTCAGCTTGACTGCAGCCAGAATTCTAAACAGCAAAGCTTCACAGAACAGTTTAAACTACTGCCTGCAGCTAACTCAACTACCACTGAAACACACTCTCACTTGTCCCTCAAACTCTGATTCTCACCCATTAAAATTACTGTGATGCTTTCAGCTTGACTGCAGACAGATTCCTAAAGAGCACAATTGCACAAAACACACTGCACTCTGCCTGCAGCTAACTTAATTACCACTGAAAACAGTATCAGTTGTTCTGACACTCTGCCTCTCAACCCATTACAAGTACTGTGATGCTCTCAGCTTTACTGCAGCCAGACTTCTAAACAATGTAGCCTCACAAAAGTATGTTTCTCACTCTTACCTAAAACTAACTCATTTAGCATTGCAAAACACACTCATGTGTCTCCCAGAGTTTATAACACTGCCAGCCCATTCAGAAAAGCTCACACATAGAATGAGCAAACACATAAACAGGAACAGAACACAAGACAGCATAACAAAACTTCTAAAACTCCTGGCCCTATTGTATATATCGAATACATGATGGGCAGATTGTGTGCTATGGCAAATATTGTCACTTCTGCATCGTGAGCTCTGGATATCTCACTCATGCCTTCAGTACTCATGAAATATCCAAAGCTCATTCTGCAGTAGTGACAATATTTGCCATAGCATACCATGCCATCATGTATCCTATATATATATATATATATATATATATATATATATATATATATATATATATATATATATATATATATATATATATATATATATATATGGTATACATGATGGGCACAAGGTGATAAGGAAAATATTTTCACTCCTCTAGAGTGACCTCCGAATACTCATGAGTGGCGAAACCATAAGTGAGGTTTCAGAGGTCACTGTACAGGACAGAACATATTTTCCATATTACATAAGTGTACATCATGTATCCTATATATACAGTTGGGCCTCATTGTTGCAAAATGTACAATTTGAGCTGCTTTGCATGGCTTTGCATGGGTTTAGCGTAGGCTTGGGGGTGTAATAAGTGCCATTTATTTTAACTCTGCTCATGTCATCAGGATTTATTTCACTGCATATTTGTTTAAGATTTTATGGAGGGTGTACTAATATTTTGAAGAAGCCTAAATTTAGATGCTTTTTATAATTAAATTGGTATGCCAAATTTTACTATTTACCTATGATATTTTGATTATTTATTGAGGCTGTTATGGCTTGAAAATTAAACAGTGTTAACTTATTATAATGTTAGGATGTGTAGTGGGATATATAACATGACATGTTACTAGATTTAACTTTTTAAAATTAATTTATTCAGTTTGAGTTTTTTTTAGTGTGCGTTACAGTTTTAGTAACTAGATAGTGCAAGTGGAGTAATTGGCTTAATGTTATTGAGCATTTGCAATAATTAAATGTGTTTGTATTGGTGTGGCATTGTGCATTTTTACATTTTTATAGGTTGCTGGAAAAAGTGGCAGGTTTACAAATTTATTAGATATGAAGTAATTTTTTATTTTTAGCATGGTTTGGGGTTAAGAAACACTTTAAATTAGAGAAACTGAAAAGCAAAACTTAAAATGTGTTAAATACCAAACTTTTTTAACTGCATTAAATGAAAATACTTGTGTACTGTTTCTTTACTATGTTGTAGTTGTATTAAGTACACAGTTGGATTGACCCTGTTAACTACAGGGTATGGATTTTTTTATGTAGCAATTAGAAATTGACCCTTTTTAGGTAGGATTTTGATTATTGCTTGTTTTTTTTTTTCATTTTTAGCTGATGACTGCTGACTTTTTTATTATGGTATGCTTTAACTTTTTTGTGCTTATTTATAATTTTTGTATGCTGTGTGTATACTTGTTTTAGTTTTTGCAGCAAGGTTTGCACAAAATATTTAACTTTTACCTTTTACTTTATTTGTGATGGTATTGGAGTAAACAAAGCTTGTTTAGGCAGTTGCATTTGTTTGTTTGTTATGATTTTATATGGTGAGATATTTGTGGTTTTGTTTGTCTTTGCTTTTAACGTCATTTAAAATTAAAGGTAACTGTTTATTTTAGTTTTTATTAGAGGTTTTTTTTTACCATTGTTAGGCTTTTTTTTAATATTTGATTGTGTTTTTAACCTGGCCTGAGAACTATGGGTAATATGAGATGTGAAACTTTTGATTAATGCTTATTGTTTGTATTGCCTGTTATATAACGTTTATTAAAATGTGATTTTGATTGGAATGTATTAAGATTGGTATGTTTTATTTAGAAAACACTTGTTTTACTAACACTTTTGCAGTAGCTTGAGCTGTTATACTATGCGTTGGAAACACTTTAATTTATTTAGAAAATGGGTTAATAATAACAAAAGCAGCAGTGTGTTTGTTAAAGGTTTTAGGCAGGCTTTTAATGTAATTAATTTGAATTTGTTTTTATAGACTTTTAATGTTAGGCAAGGCCAGCCAGCCTTACTTTTTTTTTTGTGTGTGGGATTATGAAAAGCACATTAAATACAATTTGGATAATATTGTGTTACATTATTTTTTAACACTTCGCTACTAAACAAAAGTAAGTAAATGTTGCAGTGTGGAGTGGACATTATTATGACATTTGGTATTATGTGTTGTACACAACATTTTTTTGGGACCTTATGTGGAGCAATTTACAATGGTGGGGTGTATTAGGTTTTTGCTGGACTAAAAGGCCAGACACATTTTGAACAGTACCTTTATTTATAGTGTAGTTTAGTAAAACATGCGGTGCAGTGTTAGATTTCTGCAGCTGAATTAAATTAGTCTTTTATTGACTTTTGCTATGTTTTTAAAATTGGGGAAGGGCAGGAGGTTTTTATAGAAGGGTCTTTTTTGGCTGCTTGCTTAGCAAGAAAATGTGTTATTGAACTGTGTTTTGCAATTGGACTTTTTTGTGTGCTTTGACCTTAATTATTTTAATTTTTACATTTTTAGATTTTATTGTTATACCTGTTTTTTATAGTGCAGGTAAAACAGCAGCATAATGTAAAAGTTTATTATTTGATGTAACAAATGCGTGAGTTTTTTATACTGGTAAGTGTGTAGTGAGGGCAAAGTAGATTTAATGTGAATTTGTACACACAATTTTTAAAGACATTTTTGTTGAAATATGCAAGGCACAAGTGACTGCTGCTAGCTTAGCAAATTGAGCTGACTGAATTTTACAAGTGTAGACCGGTAGAGGCATAGTATTAGTGGGACTGAGTACTGCAAAAGCAGTTTTTTTATATACATGCATGAACTGTTTACATACACAGTAAGAGATGAGGGCACAATGCCCTGTTTCTTGAGACTAGTAAGAGAGCCTTTTAGGAAAGGGGAGTAAGGATGTTGAACCGTGGCTGAGTATGGACATGCATGAGGATTGGAATCCCATTTAACAACAAGACATTGGTTAGTAGTGATTTTTTTTACCTGTTGGGCTTTAATGCTTATGCTCTGCAGTATCAGAGTTTATTGGGCTAGTTTAGTACTAGACACCATTTTGTTCTTGATGTAAGAAGACAGCAAGAACTTGAATGGTGTATGTGCTGAAAACAAAACAATGTTACTTTTTTACAATATATTTGAATGCTTTGACTATTTAAAACACAGCCAACAGATATAGTTTACACAGGGAAAATGTTTTTTACTTTAGTTATTACTTTAGCAATGTAAGCAACTGTTTTTTTATAACATGCTTGTGCAAGTACAGCAGACAATATAACACTTTTAACAGCAGTACGTAAATTAATTGGCTTGTTGTAATTTGGGGTGGCTAGTGCAGGTGCTTTAGCCAAAGCACTTTTTAACATTGCCACAGCATGAGTGTGTTTTTCTGTTTATAACCAAACTGTTTTTTTAAAAGGATTTACCAACTTTTGCCATAACAAATGGGAATTGTAACCTATAGGTGCTGTGAATCAGTATCTTATCATTCAAACTGCCAAATAGTGCTGTTTTCCATAAAAAAAAAAAACACTTTTATTTTGGTGCTGTGCTTCATTTGCATAACCTGACCTTTTTTTTCTCAGTGCTGCAACACCCAGCTGTAGGCGCTTTTACACACAGGGTTTAGAAATGGAGTGAGCATTACCTGTGTAGTGCAGTTGTACTCTGTTGCATTAAGTGTTCCCTTTACACTTTGTGAGTATTCCAGCAACCCCGCCTCCATTTGTTTCAGCTCCCTCACAGAGTTTTGCCTCTGTATAGGCTGTTTCTGCAGTGCTACAGGAATGGCTATTTTACACAGCCAGTTGAAACAGAACACACTGGTGCAAACTGAAAAAAGCAGAGATTGTGGTTTGCACAAACGTTCATGAAGGGAACTGAACAGATGCACTTTACACACAAGGGATGTAACGGAATACTGTTTCCGTAACAGTCATTTTGTTACAGAAACCTGTGTGTAAAAGTGCCTTGTGACATCATACCAGGGAAACAAAGTTATTAAAGGGATAGTGTCACTTTTTAGTTTTAGATTGACAAATCAGCTATGTATTGTACCCACAATGCCTCACTATGTAAATTAGTATACAGGTTGTTATATTTATTTGCTCACGTCAGAAATAGTAGACTACATTTCTCTGTATAGAAGTTTTTAGCTAGTTATGGTATGCACAATGCATTGTCTCCAGAACCCCTCCAATAAAGACAGAAACAAACTTAAGTGTGGTTGCTCAGTTTAGCAATCAATTTACAGAATAGTCAACCTCATTGTTCACTATACATTGTCATAACATGTTACATCTTCCCCATTTCCATTTTCTCATTTCTTCCCCATAATATGTATATACAGTGGGTGGGATATTCAGAAGGGTTGTGCATGGCGCAACACAGTTGCACCATGCGCAACCCACTGAAGCACCCCGGCATGATATTCAAAAGGGGAAAGTGCATGTCACAAATCCCGATGCGTCGGGTTGCATCAGTATTGTATACGGCACAAGTGGGGGGCGTGTCCATGCATACCCCCGCACATCCCGATATTCAGCCCGGGATGGGCGGAGCCCATGCAGGCACAACCCCTACATGTGCCGCATATAGTTGTTCCTAAAAATAAAGGAGCAACAGCCGGCCACCCACAGGTGAGCTGCCATATTTCAGGGTGCAAAACAGCAGCTGCCTGCTGTGGGTGGCCACCTGAGCTCCGGTGGCATCCTCCGTTGGGTAGCACCCCCCCATGCCCGATCATGGGCAAAAGTATAAATACAAGAAACCCCTATATCCCTGGTGGTCCAGTGGACCACTCGCAGCCCAATCATGGGCATAAGTATAAATATATGAAACTGGATTCATTCACCTATCTGGACTGTGTAGTACAGTATGGTCTGCATGCCCATTGGTCCATACAGCTGTCCTGTATGCAGTCAGTTGGCGGGTGGCTTGTGGGTGGGAAGCTGCCTCCCACCACTGACTGGGGGGAGCAGGGTGGCAGGTTTCAGTGGGAGGGTGGGGAGGGGGTACCGATGGACCACCAGGGATGGGATCTATTATTGTTTTAGACTTCTGCCTGTGATTGGGCTGTGAGCAGTCCACTGGACCACCAGGGATACAGGAGTTTCTTATTTTTATACTTATGCCCGTGAACGGGCTGGGAGCAGTCCACTGGACCACCAGGGATATAGGAGTTCCTTATTTTCATACTTATTCCTGCAATCAGGTAGTGAAGCACTTTGCCACTTGTGTAGGGGGCATTGGTCCCCGATGGCTGCAGCCTGGCAGAGTGAAGGGCACAAGTTGCCGGGGATGGGCGCACCTGCATGCAAATGGGGCCATAATGACATGCAAATGGCCCCATTTGAACCTTGCATGCATCATGGCCCCATTTGCATGTGCACTTTTGAATACCATGGCTGATGCACATAGCACAATGGCACTTGTGCTAGTGCCTCCCCCGCCCCTCTCTGGCCACTTGCACTAGTGCATTACCACTGCACCATGCACAATGCAGGTGGCCACAGAGCAATATTCAATGGTGCTGTGCCATGGAACAGCACTGTTGAATTTCACCCTGTCAGCACCCTGGCACTTCCCAGTTGCACTGCACCCAGGCCTGAGCCACAGCCTGGCCAAGTCTGAATATCCCACCCAGTGTATACATCTATATTCATTTCATTTGATACATTCTATTGATGCATTCTATCACTTTCTTCTTTTTCTTCTGCCCTCAGACATACATCCTGAGGGGGTCTCAGCCTTTTCCTCTTATGCTGTCAAGGGGTATCAGCATACACACCGTACCCCTGCCTCTTGCTTCTCAATGCTGTGTCCTTTGATTGTTTTTCATTTTTTCCTCCCTTTCTTTCCTGTCCTCTTCCCCTTTTTCCTCTGCCGTCCACCTTTGGCAGTCCGTACATGCAGCCTGCCACTGTGCTTCACCTACCACAGTGGCCCTGTGCTCTAATTACCACAGAGCCCTCTGCTCCTTCCTTCAAGGTGGGTTGGTGGGAAAACTCTTGGAGCAATTTTGTGAGCTCCTCTTGCTGTATAGTCCCTTATAAACAACCCCTTTTATACATGCCCCTTGGCTCCCTTGGCCACTTGTCTGCTGCCACTTCACTGTTTCCACCACTCCCCTTTGCCTGCCCCTCTCATGACCTCATCAGGTCCCTCTCTTCTACAGCAATTAAATTGATTTCCTTACCTGGCTCCTGCCTGGATTTACTCACTTCGCATGGCCTCCAAGTCCACTCAGCTTTCCTTTTTGCCCACTACACCCACCTGCCTGTAAGATGGTTACTTTTTAGAACTAATTTGCTATATATATATATATATATATATATATAAATTTTTAAACTCAGGGGGCTGGATATTCAAACTGCACCATTCTGTGGTGCAAGCCCTTGTGCCGCACAAAATAGTTGTGCGGTGTGGCAGGCGATATTCAACGGAGTTGCGCTGTTGAGCAACTCCTTTGAATATCACCCCCTAGCCATAGCCACTGTGCATGGCGCAGTGGAACTTGTGCCACTGCAAGTGGTCAGAGTGGAGCATTCAAGATGCTGTGGCGCAAGTTCCATTGCACCATGCGCAAATTTCCGATATTCAAAAGGTGACATGCAAATGGGGCCATAATTCATGCAAGGTGCGGGGGGCCATTTGCATCTATTTATGGCTCCATTTGCATGCCATTAGCATGCAGGTGCACTGATCCCAGAGGACTTGTGCCTGGCGCCCTGCCAGGCAGCAGCCATCGGGGACCAACACCCCCTGCAGCCCAACTGTGGGCATAACTGTTGAAATCCCCCCACCTCCCAACTGGCCCGATCATGGGCATAAGTGTCAAAACCCCCCTTCCCCCCAATTGGCCCGATCGCGGCCATAAGTGTCAAATGTCAAAAAAACCTCCCCTGACTGGCCCGATCGTGGGCATCAGTGTCAAAACCCCCACCCCAACTAGCCTGATCACGGGCAGAACAGATTTCAACCCCCAAGAACATATCCTGGTGGTCCAGTGGACTGTGAAGCCTGATCACGGACATCAAGTCCACCCCCAAGATCCACCTACCCTGGTGATCTAGTGGCCCCCACCCATCCACCCACAGAGCCCCACCACCCCTCTCCCCGTCAGCGGAGGCGGCAGCATCCACCGCCTGCCACCCCACCGCCACCGACCGACTGCTTGCAGCAGGGCTGCACACCCATTGGTTCCAGAGCAAGAGCCAATGGGCATGCAGCCCATTGAGCAGTCAATCACGGCGTCGGGGCAGGTGGGTGGGATGTTGCTGCCGCTGGCTGATGGGGAGAGAGGTAGTGAGGGCTCCATGGGTTGGTGGGGTGGGGCCACTAGATCACCAGAGGTAGTGACCGGAGGTGTAGACTCTAATGCCCACAATTGGGCTTGAGGTCCACTGGGCGACCTAGGATATGTTCTTGGGGGTTGAATCTATTCGCCATCGATCGGGCTAGTGGGGTGGGGTTTTTTATACTATGCCCGCCGATTGGGCCAGTCAGGGGAGGGGTTATTGACACCTATGCCCACGATCAGGCCAGTCGGGAGGGGTTTCTTCTATTATGCCCACGATCGGGCCAGTCGGGGAGGGGTTATTGACACTTATGCCCACAATCGGGCCAGTTGGGGAGGGGGTTTCTTCTATTATGCCCGCGATCGGGCCAGTCGGAGGGAGGGGGGTTACTATATGCCCATGATTGGACTGCAGTGGGGGCACAGGGAGTACGTCGAGGGCCACCCACAGGTGGCAGCTGCTGTATTGCACCCTGCAATGCGGCAGCTCACCTGTGGGTGGCCTTCAACTTACTCCTTTTGTTTTTTGCTCAAAGTTGTGCAGGCGCAGGTTGGGGGTTGCACTTGCACAACTCTACACAGCCCGCTGAATACCTGGCTGTGCAGTTTATGCATGGTTCCTCCCCCTGCAGTTCAGCATGCCTTCATTAGCATTGCGCTGTTGCTCAGCTTGACTTGGGGGGCGCAACTGCCTCCTGCTGAATATGGCAGAATGGCACAATTTCGGACTTGTGCAGGCGCAACCCTATTGCGCATGGTGCAACCCTTTTGAATATCCAGCCCAGAATACCTAACCATCCAAAATGGCACTAGCTCAAAAACTTTGCCAAACTGATGTGCTTTCAGAGAAAAACTTTTGGAGCAATTTTGTGAGCTCCCTTTGCTGTGCAGTCCCTTATAAACAGCCCCCTTTGTACCTTCCCCTTGGCTCCCTTGGCCACTCATCTGCTACCACTTTACTGTTCCCAACACTCCCCTTTGTCTGACCCTTTTGTGATCTCATCGAGTCCTCCCCTTCCTGACCCCTATGGCTTCTTGGGTCCCCCCTCCTCATCACCCCTCCCCTTCCTGAGCTTCCCACACTTATTGTCAGGGCCTTAGGACAATGGGGTCTGCCCTTTTTAATTGGGCAACCCTCTTTGTTGTGAAAATAAACATACACAAACCTATACTGTTGATACCACTATAGAATATAATACAGCATCTTACAGTAAGGACATTGGAAATCAGGTTCTTATTTTATCCACAATGCCTTGGTATGTACATTTACAGATAAGTGCTCACCACTATCAACATATGGAACTGTACTTCTGAGTAAGGCACATTTATGTCAATGTTATAAATTACAAATACTGATTGGTAGACAATGGAACTCACTCACCCAGTATATAATGTAAAAATAATATTTTTATTTTATTTCTTTTTATTCTTGTAATACTTTGTATGTTTTTCTTTTCATTCAAAAAATAAAGACACTGTGCAGTGCACCATATCAATTCAAACATTTCAAGCAACAGCTCTTCATCAGTGAAGTACATTGCATCTGTACCAAAACATAAACATAAATAAGAAAATTCATTTATTATATAGTAACTGAAAGTCTAGTATATCTGAATAAAAATGTCACATTATCTCACCTATTACCCATCTCGTCTAATGTCTCCTACACACCATTTCTCCAAAAAATGTTTAAATACATCCTCCTGTTACCTCAAAAGAAAAAAAACAATATCTTTTTTTTGTTTGTTTATGTGGCCGTTAGTAACACATACCTTGAACAAGCAGAGGCTACAGCAAACTGTGTACACTGTGAAACAATTAGATAATATTTAAGAACTCCATCTTTTACATATTTTATGCAATATTTCAACATTTTTAAGTGTACCCCACTTCATTAACATCACCAAAAGTTTGCATAAAAATTACATGTATAAAACCACGTCCCAAAATATATTATTAGTGAAGTGTAAGTTCAAAAGTAACATTATCATCTGCTCACAAGTTTAAACAGACCTGCTTATGCAGCATGGCTCCATATGTTTATGATTCTCTATTTAAATAAATAAACAGGCTGTTACAAGCCTAACTCTCCGTTTCTATCACATCAAATATTCAAACTGTTCATTCATCAGTAAACCAGCAAGTCACTAAATTCTTTTCAAAATCACTTACTTTGGTTTGAAAGAATTTCAGCAAAGGGAGAAACAGTGTGTGCTACTGCTCTCAACTGTGTGTGCTCAGGGTAGTCAGAGTTCAACTCACTTTTGCAAAGTCGATTAGAACTTTCACCATTGCCCAGGTTAGACTCCGTGTAAATGTGTGCCCTGGAGCAATGGCTCTACATGCAAAATTTAGGTGTCCAAACAGCTCTTGTGCCTGTTGGAGCTGCACCCTCCTGCGGTCTCCAATCTTCCCCAATAATTCATGTAATCTCTCAACCTTTTTGCTCGGTAAACGGTACAGTTCTTGTGTCATGTCCAGCTCCAGCTCTAGGAACCCTATTGTTCAGCTGGGCCCTTCCATCTTATCCTCTGCTAGGGGCACCCCCAATTCTCAGCATAGCTCTTTGAAGTCCTACAGCATCGGGTGCACTGATAGGAGACTGATTTGCCAAGTGACTTGCTCTCTCCTATCAGTGTGCCTGATTCTTGATGGAGCAAGTTCAAATTGATTTTGCAAAAGTGAATAGAACTCTGACTACACACAAATGGAAGCAGTAACACACACCATTTTTCCCTTTGCCGAAATCTTTTCAAGCCAAAGTAAGTGATTTTGAAAAGAATTTAGTAAAGAATTTAGTGACTTGCTGGTTTACTAATGAATGAAATGTTTGAAAGTTTGATGCGATAGAAATGGAGAGTTAGGCTTGTAACAGCCTGTTCATTTATTTAAGTAGAGAGTCATAAACATATGGAGCCATGTTGCATAAACAGGTCTGTTTAAACTTGTGAGCAGATGAGAATGTTACTTTTGAATTTACACTTCACTAATAATACATTTTGGGACTTGGGTTTATGCGTACAATTTTTATGCAACCTTTTGGTGATGTTAATGAAGTGGGGTACACTTAAACATGTTGAAATATTGCATAAAACATGTAAAAGATGGAGTTCTTAAATAGTATCTAATTGTTTCACACCGTACACAGATTGCTGTAGCCTTTGCTTGTTCGAGGTACGTGTTACTAAGGGCTCCATAATGGCATTTGTACTTACTCTATTTGAAATTGAGTTTTCAATGAACTTTAAACTTATATAGTGAAATGTTTTAATTACAAACTGCAGGAGGATTAATTTGGAGATGTTTATGATTTAGATTGGGGTAACCCTGGACTAATAAGGTATTTTGTATACTATGTGTTCATTCTTGGTGTAATACAATAGGTATTGATTTATTTAGGAGCAGATGTAAAAGATGTTCACAATGCATAGATCAGCCAGTTTTATAAATTCAAACACAAACAAAAAAATATATGTTTTTTTTTCTTTTGATGTAACAGGAGGATGTATTTAAGCAATTTTTGGAGAAATGGTGTGTAGGAGATACTATACAAGATGAGTAATAGGTGAGATAATGTGCCATTTTAATTCAGATATACTAGACTTTCAGTTACTATATAATAAATTAATTTTCTTGTTTATGTTTATGTTTTGGTACAGATGCAGTGTACTTCACTGATGAAGAGCTGTTGCCTAAAACATTTGAATTGCTATGGTGCACTGCACAGTGTCTTTATGTTTTGAATGAAAAGAAAATCATACAAAGTATAACAAGAATAGGAAGAAATAAAATAAAAATATTCTTTTTACATTATATACTGGGTGAGCGAGCTTCATTGTCTACCAATCAGTATTTGTTATATCCAGCCATATTGGTAGTTTAGCACCTCCCCTTAATTACTTTTTTTTTGCATTTCATCGAGGTTGGCTGAGTTGGACTCTTTTCTTTTAATGTTATAAATTACTCATAATTCCTTGTTGCTGTATGTAAAACACTGGCAGCTCCCTGGTATGACATAATTCTAGGGGTGTGGCCATGCACAGAAAACTGGAGGACAAAACACTGATAAAACATAAAAAATAATGACTATGACAGATTCTTTTACAAAAAAAACATTGCAACTGCAACATCTGAAGCATGGCTGATGATGGCATACCATGTGAAAAAAGGCTTTTGGTAAACCTTATTATATCCCTTTAAGTAGCCTGTGCAATGCAGTGGCATTTTTTGTGTAATTTGGGATCAAATTTTTGCAGAAACCTGTTATGCCTAAGAGAGAACGGAGGTTTTTCACTAGTGGGGAGGGGCAATGACAGAATAGTTTGAACTTTTGCTTGATTAGGAGAAGTTTTTTACTTAAAGTAACCCTTAAACTTTACAGCATTTTGATACAACAGAATTTTAGCTAGGTTTACCTTTAAACCAACTTGTAACAGCTTTTGTAACAACAACGAATGCACATTTTTCTTTTTTTTTTTTTTGCTGTGTGCAACAATATAATATTAATGTATTGGAAAATATTTTGCTGAAAAGGCAAATTTGACAAAGCTTGTTTTATGTGAGCATGAAAAATAGTGGATGAATTATGGTATCCATGAGGCAAGTTAGTAAATGTAAATTGTGTTTTTTGGAAAGTAAAAGCAAACATGTACTGACTTTTGGGGTGTAGTGACAGTGACCAAAAAACTATTTTAAATATTTATTATTAAAAACCACTTAGACTGAGACACAAATTTTCCATTATTTTTGGGTATAATGCAACAACCGGAGCCATATGTGAAATACATTTGTTTAACTGCCTATAATGTTTAAATTTGTGTCTGTTTGATTTTATCCTGTTCGGGCACCCAGTTGTTGGATTTGTGATTATTATGTTACAAATATTTTAGAATTACCAATTAAATTTCATAGACAGTTATATGCCGGGAGATCAGTAGGCTGTGGGTTCTATCCCCACACCAGGCACTTGGGTTAATATCCCAATACTGACACTGCAGTGCAGCATGAGGGGGTGCTGCACTTCTGAGGTGCCGTCTTTTGGATAAGACGTTAAACCGAGGTCCCATCTGCCTGTTCTGGTGGTAGTTCAGATGGATGTTAAAGATCCCATGGCACTTCTCGAAAAGAGCTGGGCAATTTTCCCGGTGCCCTGGCCAAATTTCCTCCATTCATGAAAAATACCAACAGCTTAATCTGGTTCAAGATCAGTTGGCATTCATCTGTATCCCCCTTCCCGGGTCGTGCCTGAAAATAGGCAGGATTTGTCTAGTGCACTTACCCGGTCAACAAAAACTAAATAAATAAATAAAAGTATAACAAAATTTAATTTATTGGGTTTAGAACAGAAAGACACAGACATATAACATGGTACATTTAATTTTGGAACCACTATATTACTAAACCATTAGACCACAGAATACATTAGCATCTTAAATATGCATTATAAAATTATATTTTATTACCTTTGGCTAACTGCTATGTCAAGTATATTTAGCTTATACTTACTTATATAGCAGCATTATGCAGAAGGAAGGTTAATATGCCATTGCTAGCACAAACTGCGCAACAAAATGGGTAAGAACTAACCTTTTTATATATATTAATTTTTAATTTTTTGCAGGCTTTTGCTGACTTTACAAATAATATATATGTTTGTTTGGCTGGAATAAAATGACCGTATAAATGGCTTACATGGTAACTTTTTTGTTTGGTACAGAAAAATAATGTAAAGGCAAGGTACCTGCAATCAGTCCAAACAAGCTAGCTTTGTTAGCCAATTTTTAAGGAAACAATTACAATGACAAAAAACAATTTTGTCAGCTAAACTAGAGAAAAATAACCATAATGGTGTGTGACTACTTTGAGTTTTTATACCATTATTTTTTGAGTAAGAGGCAAACATACATTTGGTTTTTATACTATTTTTTGAGTCTAACCCTTTTTTTTTTTTTACCAAAGCTTTAGGGCTATATAAATAACAGTATTTTATTTCCTAATTATTAGCTTTGTTTTAACCCTTTATTAATGCAAACTAAAATGTGTCTATTAGTAGGTGGTATGTATTAAAACCATTACAGTTTAATAAATATTAATCAAGCTTTAAGTCTATATTAAAACAATATATTGATTTAATAAGACAGCATACTCTCTGTGTGTGTGTGTGTGTGTTTATTTAAAATCTATTAGAAAAAGGCATTATGTGTTGCATATATATTTGTTTTATCTGTTTTAATTCTTACAAAACTGATACAATTTAACTAATAATATTAAAATCGCATTATGTGCTGGGCTTATAAAAACTAACTAATAATGTACTTGTCACAGTACCTTATAGGTGTACTGTGCTTAATAAATTTAACAAAAAAATGCAAATCCTGCCTGCCTCAGCACTTATAATTATGGTAAGTTTATAAAATTAAAAAGTTAACTATCACAACATCAATTATGTTTATTCATCTAACTAATAATATGCACAAACACTAATAATCGAACCTCTTACCCAAAACAGACTACCATGAATTGATTCATGTGGCTGCATTCTACATCCAGAATGTGCTCATGTGACTCCCTGAGCTCAGCTCAGATCATAGGGATGTTAAAGAGAGAAGGAGCTACTCTGCTGTGTTCTATGTTGATACAAGAGAAAACTGCATATAAAAACCTCACAAAAATTGTTTATTTTTTTAACCAGGAGTAGCACACTAAGCTGAAAGCTTTTTCACAGGAGTGACCTGGGAGCACAGGGAAGTTAAGTGACTTCTTCAGGGTCACATAGTATGCGAGTGGAAGCTGTGGGATTCAAACCCAGGTCTGGTCTGCTGGATGTCACCAGATTTGCAGCTCAGAGCCTTAAACCACTGTGCTATACTGCCTCCCTTTTTGGTTGATTATGTTTACTACAGACTTCTAGTAAAAGTTGTAGTGATGTTTGTTGTATCATATATATAGTGCAAGCATTTAAAGTTAAAGGCCAATGTTTGCAGGGTAATAACTTTGTTCAGGTTCAACAAATCTGCTTGAAATTTTGAATGCTTCATCGGAAAGGGCAAGTCTATTGATGTGCCATATTTTTTCACCAAACCTTCAAAAGGCACATCTTTGAGACCACAGTTGTCTACCCTGAAAATTTCAGCCGTGTAACTACAGTCGTTTTTGAGAAACAGGTTGGCAAAAAACAGCATAAAAACATAAAAGTCTCTTATTTTTCAACACTTTGTATCTCAGAAACTACACAAGGGATTCATACCCAATTTATCACATCAATAGATCTGCCCATTCTGATGATGCCTGCAAACCTTCAAGCAGATGTGTTGAACCTGAACAAAGTTATTATCCTGCAAACACTGGCCTTTAACATTAAATACTCATGCAAACCCTAACTATAGCTGCACTACCATGCAGCTATAAGATAGATAGATAGATAGATAGATAGATAGATAGATAGATAGATAGATAGATAGATAGCGGAGGGGGAGACACAGCCAGGGAGAGAATTTAGATTTCTTATTAGTCAGAGTCTGGCAGATGTAAACTGTGTCTGTTTGACATATACTATTTAGTATGTTCTGTCAAATAATAACAACTTAACAGCTGTTATTCCACCTGAAAATAATCTGACAGTGAAACAGAATTGCTATTTTAAAATAAAACATATCCAGCCTTTTTTTCTGGTCATGAAGGACATTTTATTATTTCTGACTGTGAAAAAGAATTGTGTTGTGACGATTATGATGAAGAAGAGCAATTTGGATGTGGTACTGTGAATTTCAAGTCTGCCACTCGATAAGACAAGGGAAGAGCTTCAGGTGTGTTGCCCAGTAGCAGAGCAACAGTATCCAGCATGGAGGCTTCACAGCCCTCTGTTGTACACATGCTGACCACAGCTCCAGTAAGGCAAATTGCTGTTGTTGTGCCATCTGCTGACAGTGAAAGTGTAAACAACAGTAGTGGTTTTTGAAAGAAAGTAAGTAGAAATGTTTATTATTTGACAAATAAGTCCTTACAATGAATTACAATGTTTAAAATGTTAAGTACAGGAGAATAAAATTGACTTAGATTGAAATTCACATCCTTACATACATACATAGAAACATAAAAACATAGAAACATAGAATTAGACATCAGATAAGGACCGCTTGGCCCACCCAGTCTGCCCATTTCCCTACCTAATGGATAAGCTGCAGTTCCTGGTTAACCAAAAGCCTACTTCTTCCTATCTCCACCCCCTAGAAGTGCCTTATGCCTGTCCCATGCATTCTTGAATTCCACCACTGTTTTTAACTCCACAACCTCCTCAGGAAGACTGTTCCATGCATCCACAACCCTCTCCGTGAAAAAATACTTTCTCACATTACCTCTGAGCCATCCCCCCTCTAGCTTCAAATTGTGCCCTCTTGTTCTTGCATACCTCCTTGTTCTTGCATACAGATGAGAATTATACAACCATTACTTACATAAGACAAATAAAGCAAATTTAAATTAAAATTGTCAAGTAAGTGGTTCAATTCATCTAGGATTAAGATCAATTGACCCTTGCGAGAAATTATGGGCAGGATTCACAAACATTGGGGAAGCTCCCACAGCTGTGGGAAAACCTTGGCGCTAGTGGGTTTCCAATTGTGAAGCTGCAGGTCACCCGCAGCTGCAGGAATTCACTAAGGTGGAGCTGGATTACAACCGGATCCATGGATTATGGCATCTTGTGGGTGCTGTTGTCAGAGACAGCACCGCAGCTGAGGGAGGCTGCTACAGGCAGTGTGACCTGCCGTAGCACCCTCCACAACTGCTGTGGCTGTGAATCAGCTGCTCTGCAGATGCAGCGATTTCGAAGCGCAACTGGGGTTACAGAGTGGGACTTAGTCCCAAATCGCTTGGTGAATCCTGCCCTATGTCCATCTAAAAGTATATCACATTAGGGTTCAGGGGCTGTTCAAAACTTTGGATTTGAGCCATGTTAAAAAAGTCCTTCTATTTAATGCTTTATACTTGGTCTAGGTTATAACCATATCTTTCATTAATACCTAGCATTTCCTACATATGGTAGGTCAGATTTTAAATATGCAGATATTATGGTCATATCTATATTTTTCATTTTATTTTGTCTTATTTTGCTAATCTGATGGGAGTATTTTTCCAGACTATCAATGGACCAGTCAACCTCTGTGTAAATAAACGTTTCAGCCAAAGAAATTTTAGCAAAATTACTCTAGTCATTTACAAAGGGACCTAGCCAGTATAATCTGGCCTCCTTGTATCAGGAACAGTCCCATTGGATGTGTAATAAGTCTTCCTTATCACCAAGTGTACAGAAACATTTCTGTGCTATTGCTGGAAGTTTTAGAAAATGTGCTTTCAAAACATTGCTCTCAAAGCATTCAAATTTGTAATAAGTAAATAGCTTTCTTAGGATTAAATTAGTAAGACCATCCAAGTAATACCTAAAACTGAAGGTTCCACTTTGTGTTACATACCGCAGGGAATATCTTGTGGATGCTGTTATTTCCATATCAGAATTAACCCTCAGATTGAGTATTCTTAATTTGATGTGCAGTAGTCTTTGTACTTCCATCTAAGTATAATATTTCTATCCAAATAGTCAGTTAACTTAAAGAGATCATACTTTCTTAGACTTTGCAAAAGTTTCTTATACCAATTGGAGTCAGAACAGTCTCTGCCATCCCAAGACCTTTATTCCATTAGTCATTTAAATGGAAGTTTTTCATGTGCCATCCTGGTCATTTTTAACCAGTATCTTGTCTTTCTACTGTCTAGTATGACATTTATGTTGTACACACCAAGCTCACCATGTATATATACTGCAGGGAAGGAATGGCCCAACCCCAATGTCTGTCTCAGTTTCATGGGGCCAGTTAATTTATTACTATTTTTACTATCCCAAATTCTAGCCTTACACAATTATTGTGAAAAATATTTACCTTTGGCTGCCTCAGTCAAAGGTCTTACTGATAAGCTCCCATTAATTGGTATTAAATCTGTTCAGTCCAAGCGTTGTTGGTTTTTTTTTATACCATCAATCATTTTGTTGACGTGACTGGTCCAAGTGGCAGAGAAGGTGAATGTAATACCCAAATAAGTGTATTTATCAACAGTTTCTATGTTATGATTCCCAATAGTCCATCTACCCTTTGTTCTTTTATGTCCAGAGACCATAGTATGGGTTTTACCAAAATTTAGTTTTAATTTTAGATCTTTAGTTTTTGCTTCTAATAAATAAAATTTTCTTTCTAATTCACTTTTAGATAATGCTATTAAAATTAAATCATCGACATACACCAATGCAGGACATGAACAGTCTTTGATTTTTGGGGAATCTGAGTTTAAATATCCAAATTCCCTCAACATATTATCTATATATAAGCAAAAAAGGTTAGGGGAAAGGACACAGCCCTACCTCATGCCCTTATTGGTGGTAATAATACTAGTTAAATCATCTCTTATGCCCATCCTGATCCTAGCCCAAGTATTGGAATATAAATTACAGATGATCTTTACTATTGTGGGGTTTATTCTTCTATCTAACATGATGGACCATTAAGTTTTCCTTCCTAGGCAGCTGAGAAATCAACGAATACCACATATAGGTTTTGCTTTCTCAAATGGACTTATTTTTCCACTAGATGTAATATAATATAGCAATTGTCAATAGTGGAGTCATTGTTCCTAAAACCTGCCTATAGTTCAGACAATCCCCCCATTTGGGTGATCTGTTGACCTAGTCAGTCCAATATTATTTTGGAAAAACATTTTAAATTAATGTCTAATAGACTGATTGGTCGGTACATAGTAGAATCTGTGGTATTCCCTTTTTTATGTATTGGAATAAATTTTGCTCCTTTCCAGGTAACCGGGATGTAATTTTCATGGATACTTTTGTTATAGAATATAGTCAAAAAGTTCACCAAAAGGGGGTACTACACAAGTTCACTTCCGCCAGAATTTTATCTGGGCTAGGTGCCTTGTTAGTTTTCAATGAGTTAATTGCCATATACACTTCCCCTCTATTTATTGTTGGTGGAGTGTAATCTTTTATGCTAATAAAATAATTATTAACAATATTTGGATTGAAGAATATGAATGAAAAGTGTTTCATCCTTTGTTTTTCTGATATGTATGTATCTATTAGAGCTTTGTAATTATCTGTTCTTTTTGCTACTAGCAACCAGAAAGTTTTACAATTTCTTTTCTCAATAACCCTCAGCATCTTCTCCCATTATAAGTGAAAGCAGTTGGTTTATTTTTCCTTTAGGAAATGATTATATTGTTTCTGCTCCAGATTTAAATTTTTAATTTGGATCTTACTTTTTGAATGGTTGACCACTCTTATTCTAGCTCTTAGGAATGCTTTGTATTTTTTACATTCTCCATCAAACCATTCTGATTGTCTCTTATGGGGCCCACATTGGATTATTTCTTTATATATGTGTCCCTTTATACTTTCAAACAACAAAAACACTTCTTTCCACAGAGTTTTGGCCTCCAATCTCATTTTACACCCCATTTTCCATCCCTGGAAGAAATTCTTAGTTAAAGAACCTATATTGTCATTAATTTTACAGTTCTATATTACCCTTCTATTCATTCATTTTTCACCCAGTGGTACATGTGAGTCTGTAGTTGTCCTTTCAACCTTAGCCAATTATCTTAGTAATACAAGTTGGTGGTCACTTTCAGACCTCACTGGAATCATTAGACTATCCCAAAAATTAAGATTACCATATCATATGGCTAGATCCAACAGAGAAAAAATAGTAGATTGTATATATGTGCTGTCACCTTCCAAATCACCCTGTAGTCTTCCATTCAAAGGATACAAATTGAATTCCTTTAGAAAACCAACAATTTATTCCAGATTTGTTCTGTTTTGTATCCAAAGTATTTCTGCAGGGTACAGAAGATAGGCTGTCCATATATTCAAGTATTGTATTGTCTATTAATCCATCAAAATTGCCAATCCTGGCATATAAGTCCCCTAGGAATAGGATTTCTCTATCCGGATAATTAAACTTAATGTCCAGTATAAGTGGTCTAATAGAATTCCAGATATTATCATGAATGAACATTGTTTCTATTGGTGGAATATAGCAGTTGATCAATACCAATTTAAGGCCTTTTTTCCAAGACAATGGTGATAAAATTGTGACATAAATATTGTCTAATTGTATTATTAAATGACCCTATTTTGATGTAAATTACCAGACCACCCACCCTTCTACTTTATTTACTAATTCTAACCCCAGGGTGTTGGCGAGTCTGTTAACTATTTAAAAGAATATAATTTTCCTTGTCATGCCAAGGCTCTTGGAGACATATGATGTCTCCATAGTTACAAATGTTTTCCATTCAACATCAACTAGTTTATATTCAAATCCTGCTAAATTCCAAGAAATTAATAAATGTGAATTCTTGGGTCCTCCATAATCTAAGTCTCTTCCCTCAAAATCTATATTTAATAAAGAGTAAACATCAATCTTTGTAGGGAGGGTGGTAAATCGCCATACCCATCTAACCTCATATATTTGTTTGAGGAGAAGTGGCAATCAGAATTTTTTTCACTCCTTGAATTCATGTGAAGGCATGAGGAGCCAGCTTTGAGGATGGTAGAGTCTATTAAATGCAGACCCAGATTATCCAATGCATCTGATTTTAGCAAAATTTCGTCAGCCAATTTTATTCCTTTTACTAAAATATCTATCTGGTTACTGTTTATACTGTTTTCCTACTTGTAAATAGGGGTGTGCAAAAAATATTTTCGCCTGTGGAACTGAAGCAAAAGTCAGACTTTCGCTTCCATGAAAGTTCATAAATCCATTTCCAAACTTTCTCAGAAATTCCGCCTCCCCTATATTTAAAAAAAAATCTTCCCAAATGAATCCCTGGTGGCTAGTGGTCCCTCCCTCACCCGCCTCACAAGAAAACAAGGGAAAATATCCCTATTCCATAGTGGCTAACGGCCCTTCCCCCAATGGATCACTCATCCCACTTTTAAAAAAAATCTCCTTTAAAGTAGCACTCCCTCTCCTCATCCCCTGCCTGACAGTGTCCACACAGCCTAATGAAATGCCTTGATGCCCTGCTGGATAGCGGTCCCTCCCCTCCACACAATCATCCCCAAAGAGTATAGTAACCCCTCCATCTTCATCCATACTTAAAAAAAATGCCTGGCTGTCTAGTTGTTTCCCAACTGCCCTCCCCATCCCTGATCCCCAGTTCCATATTATTTCCCTGGTGGTCTAGTGCCCCCACCCCAGCAGGTGTTCCACCACCACCATCCCACTCTCACCCCATCATAAACTGCAGTGGGTGGACTGGCACATCCCTCCTCTCTTCACCATGGCCAGTCCACCCACTGAGCTGCCAATGAATGAGTGCATTCCTACAGTTTCCTACAGGAATGAGGGCATTCACCAGTGCACCTTATCTTTAATGGTTTGGACATGCTTGGTTGTTTGTTGGCTTTTCTTATTTACAAGGTTATCTTTGCACTGTTTTTATTTGTTAAAACTTCAGTAAAATATTTCATTTTAAGAAAAGGAATGAGCTTAAAAAGCTACAGATAAAAAGTGGAATTCCACAGCACTGGCTAAAGCAGGAGGTGGCCATGTGGTGGAATTCCACTTTACATGTGTCTGAACACTTGTTTGAGCAATACAAGGCCTTGAAAGACTTCACCATGCTGCACAAACATAGTGACATGTCCTTCTTCTCACTCAGTATGGCTCAGTAGTGCCTAATGAACAGTCTTTTTCAAATTCTCCAGCCATTGGAACCTGCTACCTAAGCTGTTAAAACTGAAAATGCTTGCATCAGCCAGGCAATATCATTGATTTGTGTGCTATGGCAGGCACTAGTAAACATCAGGGAGAAGTTCAACCATAATGGTGATAGCATGGGCAGTGAACTTATAGAGAAGCTCAGAGAATGTGTGGCCAGTAGAGTTGCAGTAAAGTTTTACTCTGCCTGCAAAATTGACACAAAGTGGCTGAAATATCCATCCATAGAGTTTCATGAAGTTTTCTCTACCCTCAACAACTTCAACGTCACCCAAAGTCACAATGTTGTTCATGCAAATGGCAGAATTCTACCTGTGAAGTGCAGAATGTTGCCTGCAAATGGTGGAATTTTGGATCGATCTGCACTTTGCAAAGTGTGCTGATTTCTCAGATTAATTTGAGGAGTGAAATTAGCCAACTTCACCCATTTCTAGTGTGTAGTGACCATTGTTTGTGCAGCATGTTGGAGTCCAATGTTCATGGTGTGCCAACATTATTAGATTCCCATTATAAGCATGGCATCAGGGCTCTACTTGAGGAGGGAGATATAGATAATAAAACCAAAGTACTGACAAGTCTTGTGGAGGAAAACATGATAATCTGGCAGCAAGGTAAAGACAGCAAGCATCAGCAGCAACATACTTCCAGACATTCCCCCCTGTTTGAACCATCATTTTCATCTGTTACAACTACCAGCACAAAGTTATCATGATCCTCATCTTCCACAACCTTAACAGTTACTCAAAAGTAGCCTCAGCAATGCAGTAGCAGTGGCTTAAATCCTCTATGGGCAATTCTGTCTCAGGTGGGTGGGTCCAGAAAAAAGGTTGTTTCACCTGAGTGAGAGAGCCAGATATCTACTGCCTCACTTATGCAGGCATACATGGATGACATAGAACAGCTGTGTCCAGATGATGGACAACTGTTGTATTGGCAGAGTAAATTTACAGTGTGACCTGCATTTGCAAAAGTTGTTGATGAGTACCTATCCTACTCAGTAGTGAGTATAAGCTCTGAAAGAGTGCTTATTACTGCAGATGCTATTATTACAGAAAAGAGAACATGTCAATTGAGTAAGAATGTCAAAATGCTTACATTCATTAAAGTTAATCGAGAACACATCCCACCTGGTTACAAAATCAGTGTCAGTTTGAGGTACCATGAGGAGTGAGTGGGAGAATCAACCCCGCCATCAGAGTCGGGGATGAAGGATGATTATCATAGTGTCATGGTGGATGATCCGTCAGATGAGATTAATGCTGACTGTCATTTTGAACACTGTTAGTAAAAAAGTAAGCCCTAAAAACCTCTGCTTACACACTGATACTGACCAATGGTACCCTCACCCTTTCCTTGAAACTGCAGTCCCCAACAACCCTCTGAAACCTTGCCCCTAACAGTTTCCACTCATGTCCTCTGGTTCTTGATCTCGATATCATATAACCCTTTCTCATCAGGTTTCTAGTGAGTATGAATTGTCACTGTGCCTTTAGATGACCTTTGTAAGATCTGTTCTGTTGAATCATCATGACCACGCTTTGTGTCACCATCTCCAGCCTGTCAGTCTGTCCTTCCTTAGGTGAAAACTTCAGAACTAAGCACAGTATTTAAGGTGAATTTTCCACAATGACTGAGAGGAGTAGTAAGTCACCTTCACATAATCAATTTGTCAGTACCCCTTCTGATACACTACTGCATACCCTTACTATAAACTTTGTATACTATCATCTTTCCAAGACTCCATCCATTATAATGATTAAAGAACCATGCAGAAAAGAACTATGATGTCAATGTCTTAACAGTTGTTTAGAAAATTATTCTTGTTGAGTAATTCTCCAATGCAGGAAAAAGTCCAAGGAAATATAAAGTAATAAAGGTTCAGCTCCTGATAACTAATCACTTTGACATTTCTTGACATTGCCACTTGCTTAGGTTGGTGGTCTATAATAATAAAAAAAACAAATATATAAAAACATAATCACTTGATTGTATGTACATATACTGTATGTAAAATTTTAAATGCAGTGATAAACAGCCACAATAACATGTGTTTAATGCAAAAATTCCAAGGAATTACAAACACTACAAACAAATGTAGGATTAATCATTTTGATATTATCTTACTGTTAAACTAATTATTTACATGGTTATGTTAGATTGCTATTCTGAATCACAAACATAGTATTGTCAACATCAGAAAAAAAAAGGAAAATATACAGCATGTCCCCATAATATACCACCTTGAGGTGGAGTTCATCCATAAAAATAATAAATGCTTCTTGGCCCTTCATCATAATGATCCTTTATTTATTGCATTATGTGCTTTTTAAAACATTCATGAAACATTATAAATAAACCCATAACCATTAATCCAAACAGTCAATTAGTTCATCAGTAGATTCATCTTGCAGTTTCAGTTGAAACTCTGTATAGTTCCAAGTTGGACACTCCCAATCAGAGCACTTTACTCATACTGCCATGCATAGGCATTAAACAATTATGTTCCAGTTTTAAATGTGTACTGGATCCACAACTTAGGTCTTATGAACTGGAAAACTCTTGCTACTTTTTGCAAAAAATAGTTCATGTCATTTAACTTGTCATAGTAAGCTTTTTTAATTATTTCCAAAGCCAGAAGTATGCTGCCCCTACTAGTGTTCAAACATTATCCATTACTTTATATGGTACACCAGCTCACTTGACAGCCTGGGCTACTTGTGTACTTCTTTGTCATGTACAGCAGTGCTGAAAAACAAGTAGGATGATGATAACCTCAGTATGTGTTTTAACCACGACTGCCTGAGACTAGCAGTGCCATTTCTTTAACACAGTTCCTTGATATTTAATACACATTTTGGAACTAAACTAGTTTAGAACTCTAAATAATGCAAGGCATTAAAATAAGTGGCTAACTCTGAGTTATAATTAACAACAATGGTGAGGAATAGAAAGAAAATGGAAGTGCTAGTTTTAAACAGCATACCATTTAAAACACATACTTGGAGTATTATCCTACTTATTTTCTGCACTGCTGTGCAAGACAGAGAAATACTGAAGTAGCACAGTAGACCAAGTATGCTGGTTTACAAAGTAATGGACATTTGTCAAACACCAGTGACAGCAGAGGCCTGATATTCAGTAAAGTGAAAAGTGGAGCACAAAGGTTTGTGCTCTGCTTTTCAAATGCCCAAGGGTATGAGGATGTTGTATGCAGCTGGATAATGCATCAGTGCTATCTGACTGAATATTGGGCCATGTTGGTGCAGTGCTAAGTAAAGTAGCACTACCCGGACATGCCTCTTGAAGTAAGCCACAAGAGTGGATAGTGCCAGAGCACTGTCTGCAATTTTCAAAGGGACACAAATGAGCCCATTGGACATGCAAGGTGTCACATGCCCATTAGGGACCCATTTGCATAGGTAGTGGAGTCAGGTTAGCCCAGCACTGCTCCCCTTCCCCGGTCCAAGAGATATGAGCTATCCTTGGTGCTAGTAGTCCCCTTCCCTCTGATTGCTAGCCCTTATTTAATAAAACTCTCCCTGGTGCTAGTGGCCCCCCTCCTTCCAGTCACCAGCCCATATTTAATAAAACTCATTCTGGTGCTAGTGGTCCCCCTCCCTCCAATCTTCAGCCTGTATTTAATAAAAAATCCTTGGTGTTACTGGTTCCCCGCCTCTGATCACCGGCCCGTATTTAATAAATCTCTCCTTGGTGCTTGTGCTCCCCCCGATTGCCAGCCCATATTTAATAAAACTCTTTCTTTTTCTACTGGGCCCCCTCCTTCCATTTGCCAACCTGTATTTAATAAAAAAATCCCTGGTGTTAGTGGTCCCACGTATCTCCCATTGACAGTCCTTATTTAATAAAAAAAATCCTTGGTGCTAGCAGTTCACTTCCTCTGATCATCAGCCCATATTTAATAAATCTCTTCCTGGTGCTTGTGCTCCCCCCCACAATTGACAGCTTGTAGTATAACTAACCCCCTTGATGTCCAGTGACCACCCCTGGTACTGACCCATGGCACCTTCTGTTGCATGTCCTTGGTAACTAGTGACTCCCATTGTGGCACAGAGCACCAACCAGTCACCTTACTCATATCCTTGGTACTGCGGGTGCACATAAAACAACTGACACTGTCCTCCTCATATCTCCTCGGCCAGCTGCAGTATGTGCAGGCGGTGAAAGAAAATCTTATCTATAGGACAGGATGATGCACCCAGTTCTATAAAATAGATGCATGGTCCCTGCCTGGACATATGATGACCAGCTGAGGAGGTGTGAGGAGGGCAGCACAAGTCATCATGTGTGTACCCGCAGCACTGAGGATATGGGCAAGGTGATGGGGGATGAGTTCTCAATGCTGCCATGGGGGCTGCTAAATGCCAGGGATGTGTGGCAGGAGGTACCATGGATCATTACAGGGGGGGTTATCACTGGATACTGAGGGGGTGGTTAGTTCTACTACAGGCTAGTGATCAGGGAACATCACTAGCCGTGGGAGACTTTTTTTAAATATGGCTGACAATCACAGGGGGGGGGACCACAAGCACCAGAAAGAGATTTATAAATTACAGGCTGGCAATCAGAAGGAGAGGGGCCTCTAGCACCAGGGAGACATTTTGTTTAAATATGGGCCAGCTATCAGAAGGAGGGTGGACCACTAACACCAGAAAGATATCTCTTAACTATGGACTGGAGATCAGACGGGGGGGGGTAACATGAACACCAGGGATTTTTTTTTATTAAATCCAGGCTGGCAATCAGAGGGAGGGAGAACCACTAGCACCAGGAAAAGTTTTATGAAATATAGGCTGGCGATCTGAGGGAGTGGTGGGGGACCACTACTACCAGGTAAACATTTTTTTAAATACGGGCTGGTAATCAGGGGGAGGGGTTGTCACAGACCACAGGGGATGGCTGTTCTCCTAAAGTAGTCAACCACTAGTTGGCTAAGTACCTCCAGCAGTTGCTCAGGTTCTGCAGAGTAAGAGAGAGTTTTGTTTAGTGGTATTTGGGTGGCACAAAAGGACCATGTCAAACCCTTTTGTGTGGTGCAAATCTGCTGAATATTGGCTTGTACTGATATTCCAGTCCCCCCCATTTGCCTACTCCCCTATTTTGGTCTGCATAGGGGCTAATCCTTTTTGCCAGCATGATCAAGCCTTTTGAATATGGTTAGCACCCACGTAAACTGTTGAATATTGGGTCCCATATTTCTGGCTTTGGAAATAATTAGCAAAAGCTGACTATGACAACTTAAATAACAAAATATGTTTTGAAGCAAGTAGCCACAGTTTCAAGATCATAACAGTGGGATTAAATGACAAGTCCATTAATGATCAGTTTTAATACCCAAACAAAACAAACATTTAAGAACTCAAATCAGGCTTCATATAGACCTAAAGGAAAGACTACTGTTTCTGCTGATGATAAAACTGTATGTAATTCAAATAAATGAAGTTTCATAGCATTTGACAAATTTCAACAATAGCTTTTCCTTGCTGGACATCATTGTCCACCTAGGGACAAATGGCTTAGCTCATCATGAGATCAGAGCAGTGCAGGAGGACTTTGTAGAGTTAGGGAGGGGCCTAAGACAAGTAGCACACACAGTATCCTTCTCAGAGGTGCTGACTGTCAATGGCACGGGGGAGGTGAGGGTAATTTGCACCATGCAGTTTAATGAATGGTTGAAAAAATGGTGTGGAGCACAGGGGTTTGGCTTCATCAGGTTCCACCTGGAGGGACACCAGCCTATACTGGCAGGATGGTCTGCATCTGTACAGGAAGGGAACAAGTTCCGGTGCCAAAGGCAAGCACAACAAGAAAGCTGAGAATAGAGGAATTTAACAGATGGCTAAGAACCTGGTGTTGTGCTAAAGGGTATGGGCTGTTGGGGGTGGGAGGAACCTGGGAGGACAGTAGTCTCTATGCCAGGACAGACTACACTTGAGTGAGGAGGAAAGAAAGTGTTGAAGCAGAGGATGGAAGAATATAGAGGAAGTTTGGAGTTTAAACTAGGAGTGGGGGGTGGCAGTTGGGGAAGAGATATGCAGGGACCACAGGTTGGGAAATCATATGAGTTTACCCCCCATAACAGTGACAAAGGACAAATGGCAAGTACTATTGGTGATGCTAGGAAAGGAGGGCAGGATGGGAGGAGGGAAAGGGTGGAAGGTGGTTACCCTTAATGCTAGGAGCCTTGGGAGGAAAACTGCAGAGTTGCAGGTTCTCATGGCAGAGGGAGAGGTGGACATTGCAGCCATCACGGAAACATGGGCCACCCAATATAATGATTGGGACCTGTCTGTACCAGGGTACAGGTTATTTCGTAGGGACAGGGTGACTGGGAAAGGAGGGGGGGTGGCACTATATGTGAAGGAAGGACTGAAGTGTGTAAGGGAGGAAGGGGAGGAGGGCAGTACAGAGTCACTTTGGGTGCAAATCCAGGATTCCAAGAATAGGAGTCTTAGAATGGGAGTGGTGTACAGGCCACCATCTCAGATGGAGGAGTTAGACAGGGAACTAGCGGGACAGATCAGGAGGACCTGCGAGAAGGGTAGTGTGGTGATTGTGGGGACTTCAACATGCCAGAGTGGACTGGAGCACCCAACAACCAGGAACAGAAGGGAGCAGGTACTGCTGGATGCCTTCAGGACAGCTTCCTGCTGCAAATGGTCAGTGAACCAACCAGGTTAGGGAATACCCTTGACCTTGTGCTGGCAAATGGGGACTTTGTGAGAGAACTTACAGTGGAGGAACCGCTGTCGGGAGTGACCACCACGTATGGCTCACATTGGATATGGGCAAGGAAGGAGTGGAATCTGGCACAAGAGTGCTGGACTTCAGGAGGGCTGACTTTGGGAGGATGGGGAAGTGGTAAAGGGTACCTGGCCAGAATTCAATCTAGTATGGATACTAACCAGAGATGGAGCTCATAAAGTTGGGGATAGTGAGGCAACAAAACCTGCTGCAAAGCCCAGAGCAAGAAGGCTAGAGCTAAGAAACCGAGCTGGTTGAGCAAGGAGGTCATGGAAAGGTAAGGAAGAAAAGAGCTGCCTTTAGGAAATACAAGAAAACAGGGAGGGGAGGACAGAGAGGGTACTTGACAGAATCAAGGAGGTGACAAGGGCAGTAAGGGGAGCCAAAGCATCTACGGAACTCAGGCTGGCACAAGGCATTAAGAAGGGGGAGAAGGACTTCTTTAAGTACATCAGGGAGAAAAGGAGCTGTAAGGACCACATAGTAAGGATTAGGAAGGAGGGGGGTTGGGTGGAAGCAGGGTACGATAAGGCGGAAGCACTAAATGAGTACTTCTGCTCAGTATTTACTAAAGAGAAGAGGGGGGTGACACCCAAGATGGGTGAAATGGCAGACGCAGGGAAGTGGTGACAGATGGGAAATCATGGAGGACAGAGTTCGAGAGGGTTTGAAGGCACTGAGGGTGGACAAGGCACCAGGCCCAGATGGCATCCACCCAGGGTACTGAAGGAGCTGGCAGAGGTCCTTGCAGGACCCTTGGCAGACCTATTTAATGCCTCACTACATTGGGTGTGTACCTCAGGACTGGAGGATGGCTCATGTGGTGCCCTCCACAAGAGTGGCCCCAAGGATGAACGGGAAACTACAGACCAGTGAGCCTCACATCCATCGTGGGTAAGCTAATGGAGACTATCCTGAAGGAGAGGCTGGTGGCCCTCTTAGAGGCCAAAGGACTACAGGACAGCAGACAGCATGGCTTCATACGTGGCCGATCCTGCCAAACCAACCTGGTCGGGTTCTATGACTGGGTAACTAGGCAACTGGACGGGGGACATGCAGTGGATGTCCTGTATCTGGACTTCAGTAAGGCATTTGACTCAGTGCCACATGGAAGGCTGGGAAGGAAGTTAGTAGGCACAGGGGCAGGTGCAATGCTGGTGAGATGGGTAGGAAACTGGCTGCAGGGAAGGCAACAGAGGGTGGTGGTGGGTGGGGAGCTCTCACACCCAAGGGCAGTGACGAGTGGTGTCCCACAGGGCTCGGTGTTGGGACCAGTGTTGTTTGGGATATTCATTGCAGACATATCATGGGACATCAAGAGCAAGATCAGTCTGTTTGCTGATGATACCAAGGTTGGCGCGGTGGTGGATGACCTAGGGGGATGGCAGGGGTTGCAGGATGATCTGGCAAAGCTTGAAACCTGGTCAGACACCTGGCAACTGGCTTTAATGCCAAAAGTGCAAGGTGATGCATTTTGGGATGAAAACCCAAGGAGGACTTACCAGCTAGGGGAGTGCAGCTAGCCCAGACAGAGGAGGAGAAGGATCTGGGTGTGCTCATCACAGGGTCAATGAACAACTCGGCACAGTGTGGGAAGGCAGCTGCAAAGGCCAACAAAATGCTGGGTTGTATTGCAAGGGTATATCCTCAAGGAGGGAGGAGGTGATTCTGCCACTGTATGGGTCATTAGTTAGACCACACCTGGAGTACTCAGTGCAGTTCTGGCGTCCGTGTCTGAAAGGGACATTAAGTTACTGGAGGGTGCAGCGCAGGGTGACAAAAGATGATCAAGGGTCTTGAGGGACTTATCATATGAGAGGAGGTTGAAGGTTGAACATGTACTCACTGGAGGAGAGGAGAGACAGGGGGACATGATTGAAACCTTTAAATACATGAAAGGAATAAACAAGACAGGTACAGAGGGCTGTTCAAAGTAAGGGAGGGAGGGCCACCAGGGGCCATGATATGAGACTGGAGCGAGGAAGGTTCAGGAGGGAGATGAGGAGACACTTTTTATACAGAGGGTGGTGGCTGGGTGGAATGCGTTACCGGCAGAGTGGTATGCAGTAGAACAGTGGACTGCTTCAAGCGAGGATGGGACAGGACAAGGGGAGGGTTAATGAAGGGGGAAGGGTGGAAGGGAGGGGCAGCTGCAGAATAAGGGGTGCTAGCTGCACATTCGAGCAGACTTGATAGACCTCTAGGCCTTTATCTGCTGGCAAATTTCGTATGTTCGTATGTTCGTAAGTCTTTTGAGCAATTGGTTTAAATGTTTCATTGACAAGCTTTTAAACTAGTCAAAGGGGGAGGCACTGATAAGCAGCAGGAAAATCCCAGCCTCTCCCTACAAAACAGGGTACTAAATGAGAAAAGAACCGAGGTAGAAAGGTCAGTGGGGATGCTGCAACAGAAGGTAAAGCCATCAAAAATGGAGAGCAATGAGTACCAATGCCCGTAGTCTGGGTAACAAGCTTCCTGAATTAGTGGCCTTGATGGAGTAGGAGGAGGGACATCTGGATATCGTGGCAGTCACAGAAACATGATACACACAAAACCATGACTGGGATGTAAACATACCAGGATACACTATCTACAGGAGGGACAGGGAGGGTAAAAGAGGAGGAGGAGTAGTAGCTCTTTACATAAGGGAAGGAATAAAAGCAACAGAACAAAGGGTAAACAGGGAGGAGGAGAAGAGCACTGTGGGTAAATTTGGAGACAGACAATGGCACCACAATCCGCACAGGGTTGTATACAGACCCCCTTCTCAGGGGAGAAATGGACAAGAAATGATAAGTATACTTAGAATGGCAGAAAAAGGGAGATATTGCTGATGGGTGATCTGAATATGCCAGATGTTAACTGGAGTGCAGTTGCAGCAGCCACTTTGAAGAGTGGGGTTATTCTAGATGCCCTACAGGGGCATGCCTTAGAGAACTAGTATTGCAGCCCACTCGAGAGGGGACAATCTTAGACCTGGTTCTCTCAAATGGAGATGGAGAGAGGATCACAGATGTAGAAGTGGGTAGCCATCTGGGAACTAGCCACCATCGAACAGTATGGTTCACAATAAACACAGCAATAGAGTCAAGCCATACAAAGGCAAAAGTACTGGACTTTAGGAGGGCTGACTTTGCCAAAATGGGTGAGTGCCTAAGGAATGCACTAGCAAATGGGCAGGAAGGAGGGGTGGAAGAACAATGGGGAATAATAAAAGCTGCCATCACAGAGGTAACGAGCCTTTGTGTGAAGCAAATAAACAAAACAAAAAGATGTAAGAAACCACTATGCTTCTCAAAGAAAGTGGCAGTTAAGGTTCAAGAGAAAAAGAAAGCATTCAGGAAGTACAAGGAATCGCAGAAGGAGCAGGACAGAGAACTGTATCAGTTAAAGCAAAGGAAGCTGGGAAGGCAGTCAGAACAGCAAAGGCCCAAACTGAGGAAAAGATAGCCAACTCAGTTAAGAAGGGATAAAACCTTTTATAGGTACATCAGGAGCGAAGGAAGACCAAGGAAGGATAGTGAGGCTTAATAAAGGGAGGGAGGGTGGGCAGAGGTAGACTGTGAAAAGGCAGAGATACTAAAGAAATATTTTTGCTCAGTATTTACAAATGAAGAGGGGGAGGTACCTAAAACAAACAGTAGAAACACTCTGGATACAGAAGTTGATACCAGCCCATTTACAGAAGAAAGAGTTCTGAAAGAAGTTTTAAAACTGAAGGTGGACAAAGCAATGGGGCCTGATGGGATTCGTCCCAGAATTCTAAAAGAACTAAGGGTAGAACTAGTGACACCACTGACTACCCTCTTTAACAAATCATGGGAGGATGGGGTGGTGCCCGAGGACTGGAAGAGGGCAGATGTGATTCCCCTTCACAAAAGTGGGAGCAAGGCAGAAGCAAGAAACTACAGACCTGTTAGTTTAACCTCAGTGATAGGGAAAATGATGGAATCACTTCTGAAGGAAAGAATTGTCAAGTATCTAGAGGCCAGAGGGGCACATGACCCTAGGCAGCATGGATTCACAATAGGAAGGTCATGCCAGATGAATCTAATAGATTTCTTTGACTGGGTGACCAAAGTAGTAGATCAGGGAGGGGCTGTGGACATGGCCTACCTAGACTTTAGCAAGGCATTTGACACAGTCCCACACAAAAGATTAATATACAAGTTAGCCAGCCTGGGAGTGGGTCCCAAGATGACAGCCTGGGTAAAGAATTGGCTGGAGAATAGGACACAGAGAGTAATAGTAAATGGAGTCCACTCAGAAGAAAGGAGGGTTACTAGTGGAGTACCGCAGGGTTCAGTATTAGGACCAGTCCTCTTCAATGTCTTTATAAGTGACTTTGCAGAGGGACTGGAAGGAAAAGTATGTCTCTTTGCAGATGACACAAAGAGCTGCAACAGAGTTGATGCACAAGGTGGGGTGGAAGGATGATAAGGGACTTGGCAAGGTTAGAGGAATGGTCAAATGTATGGCAACTTAGATTCAATGCTAAGAAGTGCAAGGTAATGCACCTGGGAAACAAAAACCCAAGGGAAGAGTACACAATGGGGGGTGAGATACTAACAACAACAAAAATGGAAAGGGACCTGGGGGTAGTCATATCAGATAACCTAAAGGTGGGCAAGCAATGTGAGAGGGCAACAAGAAGGGCTGGGAGGATACTGGGATGCATAGGGAGAGGCATCACCAGTATAAAACAGGACGTTATTATCCCTCTGTACAGACAGCTGGTCAGACCCCATCTGGAGTACTGCGTGCAGTTCTGGAGACCCAATCTCCGCAAAGACATAGACAGGATGGAAGCTGTCCAGAGGAGGGCAACTAAAATGGTGCAGGGTCTGCACCAGAAGACATATGAAGAGATTAAAGGAGCTTAATATGTATAGCCTCGAGGAAAGGAGGAGAGGGGACATGATAGAAATGTTCAAGTACCTCAAGGAATCAACAAAGTCCAAGAGGGTAGCATCTTTCAAAAAGAGGTGTGCAAGAACAAGGGGCACAATTTGAAGATGGGGGCAGCTCAGAGGTAATTTAAGGAGTATTTTTACAGAGAGGTTGTGGATGCATGGAACTGCCTTCTGGAGGAGGTTGTGGAGTCAAAAACAGTGGTGGAATTCAAGCATGCATGGGACAGTCATAAGGCCATTCTAGGGGGTGGGGGTAGGAAGAAGTAGGCTGCTGGTTAACTAGGATCTGCAGCTTATCCATAGGTAGGGAAATGGACAGACTGGGTGGGCCAAGCAGTCCTTATCTGCAGTCAAATTCTATGTTTCTATGTTTCTAAAAACCCACCCTGTCAGCTCCCTAAGATGCCGTCAAATGTGCTGCATGATTGTGTTATAGGAGTGAGAGGCAGGGAGCTTCATTGGTCTCCATAATGCTCATGCTCACTTGTATTCTATAATGCCCATTATTTACCCCATTTTCACACAGTGCTTCAAAATTATATCTTACGTATGCTATTTATCAAAACCAGTGCTAAGATATGGCTTGGATCATTTAGTCAGAGTGGCAGTATAGCCTACAGGTTAGAGCAATGAGCTGTGAATGAGCTTGGTACATCCAGCAGACAAGACCTGGGTTTGATTCTCAAAACCTCCACTTGCATACTGTGTGACTCTAAGCAAGTCACTTAACCACCCAGTGCTCCCTGGTCACCCCTGAAAACAGACACTTGTACCCAGTGGACCATATCTGGTTACCGAAGACTAAAATAAAAAAAAAAAAAAATTATTTGCAGAACTCATGGTATGCTATGAATGTCTCTCTTGGTATGCATCATAGTGTAATACAGAAATTTTCAAACACCTGTTGGCCTAGTGGTGTTGTTCCATTCTGCAAGGTCCAAATCACAAAGTTAAACATTGTGTAATATTTCACTCTATCAAAGCATTTCTATATTCTTCTTAACCTAATCCCAGTGTTAAACAAGAGCCCCCCCCGTTGCCAGAATGCTAGACTGCATCTAGCAACACTGACACTTTTGCAACACACATTGCTTCTTATTAATAAATCTGCTACTCCCTAACAAATTGCCAATCAAACAAAGATGTTGTCTTGATAATTGGATTTCTATTGAGAGAGCTGCTTTCACTGACACACTCCCCTCATGGCTGGCACTTTAAAATGACACACATCGCAACACATATGCATGTCATGTTATGGTGCCAGCGGGGGAAGGAGCATGTCGGTGAAGGCGGCTCTCTCATGAGAATTCCAATTATCTTGACAATGTTTGTGTGACCAGCAATTTGTTAGGGCTTAGCACATTTTATTAAAAATAAGCAGTGTGCATCGGTTGAGTGCCAGTGTACCCAGATGCAGGCCAGTGGGCTGGCTTTACTAAATTACTGATTGAGAACAGAGAGTGTTGTTCACAGCATAACACAATTTCTGCAAATGAAGTTGACAAAATGATCCAGAGCATAGAATGACATGTATATTGATAAAAATCATGCTTTAAGTCATGATTCTGATGCACTGGGTGAAACTGTGGCAAAGAATGGGCATTACAAAGTACAAGTGTACATGATCACTACGGAGAACAATGCAGCTCCCTGTTTCTCACTTCAATAACACATTAGCATGTTTGGTGGCCATTTTAGGGAGCTGACGGAGGGTTTTTGAAGAAGGAAAGGCTATTGCTTACATTTTTCAAGTACTTCAAAACTGCACTTATGTGAATTATTGAAATACATTAGCAGCAGAGCAGTGTAAACAATAGCCTTTTCCTTCTGGTCTCTATGAAGCCACGTTTTGTAAACATTTGTTGTTAAAACTGCTGGCTTTCTTTGTCCTTTAAGTTATTACAGGTAATATTTTAAAATCACTAAAGAAAACAGCAGCCAACTGAGGACTGGTTCTCAGTGTCAACAGTATGATCCAGAGTAGATAGTCATGGAACTCAGCCCCAGGTTTCTCAAAAGTGATGTCCAAAGCAGAAGAATGGTGCAAAAGGACTGTAACAGTTGATTGGCTTTATCAAAGCATGCTTTGATAAAGCCTATCAGGTGAAATGTTAGCACTTTTTTCTGCTGCTGCTATTTGCATTTTGCTGCTCTTAAATAAACTGTTTTAGTCTTTTGCACCATTCTTCTGCTTTGGACATCTGTTTTGTGAAAGCTGGGGGTGAGTTCCATGACTATCTACTCCAAGATTTTAAAATGTAAGATATTGCTTACACATGGCAGCATGAATAAAGCACTAACATGGAGTTACACACTTGAAACCATACATTCATGTGTGTCCACAGGCATGCTCAGTGTACTTTGCTGAGTAGTACAGTAACATAGAACATGGAAACATAGAATTTGACGGTAGATAATGACCACTTGGCCCACCTAGTCTGCCCATTTCCCTACCTAACGGATAAGCTGCAGATCCTAGTTAACCAACAGCCTACTTCCTCCTACCCCCCCAATAGAACTGTCTTATGTCTGTGCCATGCATTCTTGAATTCCCCCACTGTTTTTGACTCTACGACCTCCTTAGGAAGGCTAATCCATGTATCCACAACCCTCTCTGTGAAGAAATACTTCCTCACATTATCTCTGAGATGTCCCCCCTCTATCTTCAAATTGTGCCCCCTTGTTTTTCCACATCTCTTTATCTGAAATATGCTACCCTCTTGGACTTTGTTGATTCCCTTGAGGTATTTGAAAGTTTCTATCATGTTCCCCCTCTCCCTCCTTTCCTCAAGGCTATACATCAGTATACAGTAAAATCTTAAAAATCCATAGGCACCATGAGTCTCAGGTAAGAGCAACAAACGTAAACAGTGCCTGATAGACTGTACATCAGTAGCTGTTTTTCCCTTTCTGGGATGTTTTACAGTGAGTTTATGACTGATTTTGAATGATGGGTGGGTACTAAACTTAGAGGCCATTATTGTTTGATTTACCCAATTGAATGTGTATGCATGAGTGCTGGTGTGAATGAACTTCTGCAAAGCTGGTAACCTTGATACGGTACAGAGGCTTCTCACAATGTATTCTAGACATTGTGTAACTAAAAGCCAGCCAACTTTGTCTGATTGGTAGTATGTATGTAACAAAACAAAATGTTGTGAATGTATTACAGTCATTGGCTTACTACGTACTGTTGACTGAAATGTGGGGTAGGGCAATGTTTGTATGGCAGGGTAGCACTTCTTGTGGTTTGTGCTCATGGAGTTGGGGTGCACCTCATCAAGTCTCGAGTATAAGTTTAAAATTCCTGGGTACACCCCTGCATAAAAAGACTCAAGTCTCAGTAGAAACTGTAAGGTTAATGCACTGATCATTGACTGCTTGGAATGATGCTGGTTATATGAGTTTAGAAAGGATAATAAAGTTCAGCGAAATGTTTTAGAAGCACATACATAATGCAATAAGTAAATAATAATTATGGTGAAGGGATATGCATATATTTTAAGGTGGAACTAATGTTAATGTGGTATATTAAGAGGACACAGTGTTTTTACTGATGTTGACAATGGTATGTAACTCATTCCAAACAGAAATGTTACAGCCAGGTGTGGAACCATGTAATAACTGCCTGGTTAACAACAATAACATATCAAAATGATCAGTGGATTGCGCATTTGTTTTTAGTGGTTGTAATTTCTTGAAATTTGGGAATGAAAGACATTTTACGGTAGAGGAGTTTATCAATGATTTTATATTTGTACAAGCATCCCTTTGCTAAATGCAGATGTGACTGTTCCTAGCCTTCTCTCCTCTTCCTTCACTACACTGCCTTTTTAACCTGAATTGGTAATCTACTATGACAAGGCCTACTCTAGCTGCTCCCTACTAATTTACCTCCATTCCCATGCACTCTAAATCCCCTCCTTTGCCTGTTCCCCCTTTTTCCCTGTCCACCTGCTTCCATCCCCAATTTGCCTCCCCCCTTACTTCCTGTTCCCCTCCTCTGTATTCCCTGCCTGTCTAATTTGTATCCCTCTATGTAACTGTCTCCCCTAAGACAAGATATTTTTATTCAAGGTATCATGTTTTGTTTCTAATTATTGCCCTTATGTTTGTTCTAGCTATGGTTATCATCTATCTTATCCCAACTGTTAATTCACGCTGCTAATAGTCTTCTTGCCTCTGTATATCAATTTTGTTACCTAGTTACCAGTTTCCCTGAGTGATATTGTAGTTCCTCGTACTTTGTCACCCTGTATACCTTACTGGAAATTGCTTCTTTGCTGTCTTTTGCTGCTTGTGATTATGTATTCGCATCTCATCACTGTACCTTCTGTTCGTATGACGTGGAGCCTTTGTAAAGGAGTCTCTGACTCAAAGGTTTGTAATTCCAGTACTTCAATAAATAAGAAAATAAAAAATAAACATATGCCCTAGTGACTGAGGTTTGATTTATATCTTGATAGATGATAGCTAGACAGATAGATAGATAGATAGATAGATAGATAGATAGATAGATAGATAGATAGATAGATATTCTTTGCAAAAAATATGTTTTTAATGCACCGGTTAGTGTAACTTAATGCCACAAAAGTAGCAAAAAGTGGTGTTAGAGATTCCAACCCTAACTCAACCACACCCACCACCAAGCAGCAAATGGAAAAAAAGAACATTAAAGTTCGGGGTCTCCAGAGTCTTGGTGAATCAGTGGTGGGATCTTCCTTGGGGTTGTCAACCCTAATGCCCACCCCATTTCCTGAGCAAACAACATCACACATGATCTCCTTTCTACATTTTGTTATGGTTAAATATTTTTCAATATACCAAAAGAAAGACATAAACTGTGCCCAGGTCCTCACAGAAGTCCACCAGATGCCTAGTGGGCACTAGCCCAGAAATCAAATGCTTCAGTCATTGAGTATGATGCAAGACTAAAACAAAATTGAAAACCAATGGTCATCACTTATGTACATACTTCAGAAATTGAACCACAGAGTACAAAGGTGTGATTGAGTCATCCCAATAGCTGAATACACTCAGACCTCTGTCATGTTCGTAATAAAAAAGTAACTGGTGGACATTTATTTTTCATTTGCTTACCCTGCTGAGACATTTCTTATCCTCTAACCAATCACTTTGCACATCTCACCCCCACTGCCCAAAAAAAGGAAGCCTAGTGGGATCAGACACTTATGAGATACATATTATTTGATAAAATAATTACAAAAATAACTAAACATTAAGTGAGCAAGGTTGCTGCTGTTATTCATTCTTGCACCAGAACTGCAGAAGAGATCTCATAGAATGAGCTGTAAAATTACAGTCATCACACAAGAAGTTCCATATTATTGCTGAAACAAGACCACAGCACAGGTGGGGGGTTGGGAATAAAATCCAGTATGGATTGTTACTAGTGAGGGTGAATGAATGAATAAACAAAAGTGGTGACATAAAAGCAGAAAAATACTGCAGTGCCCAAGCAGTCAAATAAAAATCTCTTTAAAAAAGTGCCTTTTAATGGCAAGTGTGCCAGCAGAGGGACTACTTTTCTGCTTTAAGTGATTTTTTTAATATTGAATGATTATCTATTACAAATTATTAATCCACTTATTTATTGTACTTTGTTAACCATGCGGGTACACCACTGAGACTAAAAGCATGCTTTTTAAGTGTGACCAGAAATTAATAACAGAGAAGAAGTTTACAACTTAGACAAGACGTAAACACACATTTTCTATGCCAAATAGATACTCGAGGGTGGACCATAGTAAACACACTGGGATAGTGGAATATCTCTATACCACCAATCCTGATGTGTATAGTGATTGCATTGCAGTGTTTTATGTGTTCAAAATGAGTAAATAAAGTACAATGAAACTCACTCAGTACTGTGACAGTGTTTTCATGGATCCTCCGCCTGTGTCACCACACCACCAAAATCTTATAAAATGGGACTGAACCGGACATGGAGGTCATTCCACCAGTGCTTCAATTGTTTAATTTAGCACTCAGGGTGCTTCTCTTCCTCTGAGACCTGGACAGCAATAGCTGCCCATATTTTTTACCTCGAGGGGTAATCCAGACACTTAGCACCAAAAAAGTTAGCAGCATTTTTTGCTAACCTTACTGACCAGGATACTTGTATCCTCAGGTGAAAAGGTTCCACCATGCCATGGTGACAAGAATATCACCAGCCTCCCCCAAAGTGACACATGGTCGCTGACATCCCCGACACTGCCAGGTCCCAACCCCAACCCCAACCGGGGAACACACTGACTCTAGTTTGATGTTCATGCAGGGGGGCTTCACCCTCCCCTGCACACCCCCATGGGGCAGTGCCCCCCGCACCCCCAGACTTATAGATTCCAACTCTGTGGGGGAGGGAGCCAATGTCAGGGGAGATCGACTAAAATCTGGAGTCGATGACACGGTCATTGTTCCAACAACCCTGTCAACACTGGAGGTGTCAACGGGCTGGTGACACTGTAACAGTGTTGCTATAAAAGTGTCATTTTTTCAATGGTATATGGGGTGAAAATAGTGCTGACAGTGCTATGGCTTTGCTGGTGTCAGTGGTGGAACTTGTGTCAGTCATGGCTGATGCTTGGTTTGCTTGCTGATGAAGTTGTTTTTCAACACTCTTTATGACTAGCTTTAAACAACTCTCCTCTTCTGTTAGAATCACGTGATGATGTGGCAGAACTGAAGAATGCAATCCCACAGATAACACTACCTATTCCTCAGTTTACAGTGAACACTGTTAAAGAACCATGGAATAGTATTCTGGCACATTAAAAATGTCATCAATAATGTGCAGTAGAATGCTATTTCACAGTTCTAATGTACTGTGAAATAAAATTCTCCAGAACTAAACAGGAAAAATCCTGTATGATTCAAATTCAGTTTTAAACACTGAAGATAACTTCATGCACCCCGAGTACTGTCAGTGTGTCCAATCAAATAAGAGTTAAACAGGTGCCTTTTAAGTTAAATTCTCCAACCTTATTCCATGGAAAAATCCACCTACATGATTCCATAGAAATTACATGTAAACATCACAAAACAATTATCCATGGGATTATGTTGTTTAGCAGGGTATACCCACCTGATAGCGAAACATCTACGTTGACCAACACTACGGTGACTACAGCACCAGGTCGCTGTAGTGTCGGCCCTGGTACCCATCACTGTCTTTCAGGGGTCTTGCACCCCCCCCAATCAGCTCTGACTCGGAGTCAATTATATATATAGTGGGGGGGTGCGGGGAGCCCAGACCCCTGAAAAAAACTAGTTGCTCTGTAGGAACCAGTCTGCCAACTGCAAAATGCGGTCTATGTGATGGGTTTGCTGTCTGGTCGTTCTACACATATTTTGTCAATGACCAGTCATAGATCAGTTTAGTAGAACAGAATTCCACAGATCATCATAGAACCAAACCATGGAAACATAGACAACAATGGCAGAAAAAGACCAATGGTACATCCAGTCTGCCCAACTTCTCTATCTAACCCAGGGACTTACTTTCCATCCTGGGTCCTAGCACTACCCCTCCTACTCAATATTCTCCTTCCTGAGTCAGTCAGCCACAGAGACAGCTATACCACTGACTGTCCCAGCTGTGCTTGAAACCATCAAATGTTTTGATGCCCACCACTTTGACTGGTAGACTGTTCCAAAGTTCCACCATGCTTTCTCTGAAATAACACTTCCTCATGTCCATTCTGAAGTTCCTTCCTGTAAGTTTCCACTGACCTGTACTTGGAGACCAAGATAGAAGCCAAAATCACTGTAATTCATTATTTTCCCTATCACACAGTCAATATTGCATGTATCCTGTATCAGGTCTTCTGGCACTGGGTTTATCTTCCCCTCTATCTACTCCCAAGAGGTCTACCAGGCGCTAATAACATTTAACCACAACAAAACCAACCCAGACAGTCTTCACTCCAAAATTCTTCACATATCAGCACCTACAATCACTGCCCACCTTGCTCATCTACTTAACATCTCCCTCTCTACCAGTTCTGTCTTCCAAGTCTGGAAACAGGCCAAGGTACTCCCCCTTCACAAAGGCGGTGATCCCACCTGGCCTGGCAACTATAGGCCCATCTCTTTCTCCTACCCACTCTTGCCAAACTCTAGGAGTCTCTTATTTACTCTAGGCTTCTGGAACATCTTACTGCCTCAGATAATATTTCTCCATTTCAATAGGATTCAGGAAGCAGCACTCCACAGTCTTCTCCCTGCTTCAAGTCACTGACCATACCCAGTCAGCTATGGACAAAGGTCAAGTCACTGCTGCCATTTCTGCTGCCATCTTTGTGGACCTGGCGAAGGCCTTTGATTCCATCTCCTACCACCTTCTTTTCCAAAAGCTTCATTTCTCAGTTCTGACTCTGTCTGCCATACATTGCTTCCAATCTTACCTTCAAAATAGACAGCAATCTGTGTCATCTGCTTTATGCAGATGATGCTGTAGTTATTTTGAAACATCCACATCCCAATGTTCTACAATTCGCCCTGCAGGGTTTCTTTGGAGAGCTGGAAACCTGGTTCTCTGGACACTGCCTTATACTTAACTACAAGAAGGTGAAATCTATGATTTTCACCCAATGCCAGAACCCGCTCTGTAAGACACCACTAATAGTCACAAATTCCGTTGGCATTGTGCTAGAGCAGGTGTACTGCTTCAAATACCTGGGAGTAATGTTGGACACCTCACTCACCTACCACATGCACATACAAGTCTCCTCCTCTGTTAACTCCAGGCTGGGGATCCTGTACAGACATAGACACTGCATTCCCCCATGGGCGATGCATCTAGCTGTGTCTGCCTTAATTCTACCCTTGGTGGGCTACAGCATAGTTATTTATGGGTCTGCTGACCATACTGCCCTACACAGCATCAACCTCACCCTCAATAAAGCCTACCATCTGGTCTCTAATTGTTACAGGTTAACCCATACTTGTGAGCTCTACAAATATACTGGTTGGCTAAACTTCCAAAATAGGCTTAAGTATCACACCTGCCTCCTTGCAAATAAGATACTACACAAACAGGCACTAGTAGGCCTCCACCCCCTTATCCATACAGTCTCACACAGGATTGCCCAAAGACACTCTGCAAACACCTCCCTACAAGTACCTCACTGTAGAACCTCCCTTGATCAACAGTCCTTCCAATATCATTCCCCCTTGTGGCTAAACAACCTACCATCCACTTTCTCCCTTGCATCCAGTCTGGGCCAATTTAAAGCAGATCTTAAGACCCTTCTCCTTAACTCTGCAACCTGTGACTGTATATAACTTGCCCCCCCCTTTGGATTTCACCTCCCTTTCTGACTCTCAAACAGAACCATATTATGAGCAGGTTCCTGCTCTAGTGCAGTGAGGTAGCCACCGGCATAGGGACTTTTTCTTTTCTTCTCCCATGCTAAGGCTCCTCAAATTCACTGTAAATAATTATGACTCAGGGCCTATTTTTAAGGCCCTCCAAAACTGTATACTGTCATATGTACATAATGTTGACCCTCAACCTTCTTTTAAGATCCCTGCTGATATAATCGTACAATGTATACTGTGCTGAATGTTTTGATTTGTAATATATAAGTGATGCTTGTGTATTTTCTTTTTTTTTCCTACTGATGTGGAGCCTTTGCAAAAGAGTCTTTGACTCAAAGGAATGTAATTACGATTCTTTCTATAAATAAATAAGTCAGAAGCGCTGTCTCCCTATCTAAACTGGCATCCCCAAGGCTCAGTACTTGGCCCCATTTTATTCTCCCTATTCATAAATTACCTCCTATCCATCTGCTATCCATCCCTAATCCTCATGTATGTCAACGACACTGATATACCTCTCTGGTCCCATCACTGCTGATGTGACTGCCCCCTGCAATGCAACTTTGATGAAGTACAGCATGGGTTCCAGCAAAATCAGCTAAAACTAAATTCCAAAAAAACTGTATCCATATTCTTTGACTCCAGGCAGAGACTATCCAAATCCAAAAAAAACAACCTTTGCTACCCTGGATGGCTCACCCTTAGACATAGTTAAGTCATTCAAATATCTCAGGATCTGGCCAGACAGCAGCCTCAAATTCTCTTCCCATATCAACTCCATATACACCAAACCTTGACCTAAACTTGGGGCCCTCAATTGCCACAAGGACTGCTTCTCTATGTCAACCTGCCAAGACCTAGTAACCAAAACTATTCTACCCAAAATCGACTAAGCTGATATTGTCTATGGCTCTGCACTTGCAACCTTCCTTTCTAGACTCGATACTTTACTAAACTCCTTCTGTCAGTTCACCACCTCCTCCTCCCCTTCACTCACCATTGTCTCCTCTACTCCACCCTAGCCCTAATGCCTTTACCCACTAGGTGTCAGGTCCATAAACTCGCCTTCATCATCAAATTCTTATTTGGGACACTCCCCCTCCCACCTCAATGCCAACCTCTCTCCAGAGAGCTCGTCCGTGTACTCCCTTTGATCTAAGGATGCTCATACATTCTCCCTTCCCCATCCTCGCACATGTTCAGGTCAGGCAGCATTCTCCTACCATCTCCTGTACCTCAGGAATCAGCTTCCTTTGATATTCACCACTCCCACACTTTCACTGCCCAGAAATCCCTACTCCAAGTGGTTCCTTCCAATAGTTGTTTATGTCATTCCCTCTCCTCTGTCCCCCTCCTGCATTCCCACTAGCCAACCTCCTTTCCTTGTTTAGCATGCTACTTCCTCAAGGTGTCCCTAATCTACCTGATTCAGACCCCCTTTGCCATGGTCCATTTTACAAAAATGTAATTCTAGACTGTTTGACTACAAACAAATGAGTTAGAGCTTTCCTACTCCCATTCCTGCATTATGATGTACTTTAAGCGATAAACCACAAGAGGGTGTGGGTTATGTTGGGATTTACCATGGCTGGCGTGGTTAGGCCACAAGGCCACGGGCCAATTGATCAAATCCTCACCAGCCATGGTAAATCCCCCTATAACTCACACCCTTGAGGGGTTTATTGTACTTATGCAATGGTCTAATTATTAAAATATAGAAAAAAATAGTAAATAAAATTTTTTTTTATTTTTTTATCTATTTTTGTTGAAATATTCTTCCATGCTATATTAAATAGTCCTGCTGTTGCTGGGTTAAATTTGATTTAGTAAGCCCTCTACCCCCAGTGCCCCACCCATGTGCTTTTTGAATTTTTTTATTTGCTTGTTTGTGTAGGAACATGGGGATTAATTTTTTTATAGTTTCTCTCCTATAGATTTGAAAATGTGTTGGGGCCATGGGTGTTTGAGAGAAGCAGAGACCAGTCTTCACTAGTGTTGGGAGTGGACCAGGAGCGCGGCACCTGGGATTACTTCCTGGAATCAGTGTGCTGGGAGGATGTAGTCAGCATCGTTTTCCGGGGAATGTTTTTATTTGACTTTTTTTATTTATGATTGTACTATACAGAGATAGATCTAGTGAGTGGGGAGCTGTGAAGAGTTACAGCAGGATATATCGGAGGCAGAGAAAAAGTGGAGTAAAGAGTGAGTGAGAAGTGAGGTGAGTGCCACAGCAGATGTTTACTGGAGAATTCTTTCAAGAGTCTGAAGTTTTGGATGTCTGTGTTTTTAATTATTAATATCACAGGTGGAATGAGAAAGAGGGGGTGTTGTCTGTCACCTGTCGCTGTCTTTGTTGTTGAAGTGGGAGGTTTGGGAGATGGCTGGGAGACTGCCATTTACCAAGGAATTCAACATGGGGTTTGGATTGATTTTGTTAGTAATGCCGGTGACGGGCACCATTGCCGTGGGTCTGTCAGAGGATTTGCCACATCAGAAAGGTGCCAGCCAACCAGTCACACTACAGGATTATTCTTTCATTTTTATGTCCATGGTATAATGTATTTTATCCTCTGCTATTTGACATATTCATGTTTTACTGCCCTATGCTGTGATGCACATTATTGTATAAATCCTTTGTTTTTGTATGTTTTCCTGTATTTGCCATTTCTGGAATTTCTATTTGTACAAAAACTATTTTACTAGTATCATATCCAATTGTGTTATTTCACCGTATCTGTCTTCCACCTGGGTTGCACCTGGAAATGAGCCTCAGCTCAGTGTGCCATTCCTGGTTACCAATTTTTAAGTAAATAAATAAGTATTGGAACAGCACTCTGAGGTTTCTGTCCACACTATAGCTGGATCTGCTACATCAATTTTGGCTTCACCTGCTTCTCCAAGCACAGGGCATGCTGGCTTTCAGCTATGTCTTAGGAACAGCAGTACCACTCGATGTCTGTAATAAATAAAGTTGCCAAAAACAGGCAGCCCAAATTGTCAGATGGTCGCCTAAAGAAAGAAGAAAGGACAGGGAAGGAGGGAAAGGGGAAGGGGGATGGTTGTGAGGTCACCAGGTGTCATTGAGGGGGATGGTGGTGAGGTCACCAGGTGTCATTTGACACAGGTATTGGGAGAGCAAGCCATTGGCCAGGGGAAGGGGCTTGAATGTAGCCTAGGGGAAGGGCCTGGAGGGGTATAAAAGTTTATGCAGCCCTCCAGTAGCCCTCTTTTGCTTGAAATTTTCCTGATGAGGATTCTCAGCACATTCATTGACAGCAGACAAGGTAAGGCACAGGCCGTTGGTCTCCTTGGGGCCTTTGGACCACGTGGAACTGTGGTTGGGGTAGTAGGAAAGTTTAATGACATTTTTCCTGTTTAAAAAGAAATGAAATTGTGAAAGAACTGGAAGGAAAAAGGTTTGAGCTGTTGATCTCTTCGGGGCCTTTGGACCATGTGGAGCTGGGGCTGGGTATGAAGAATTGTGATTTGAGTTTTGCTGGTTGTTGTTTTCTTTTGAAATGGAAATGGTTTAAGAACCTGAGAGGTGAGCTGGTAGGGATGCAGCCCTCATTGTGATGCAGCTCGTGGCTGGGGGATGGAGAACTACAAGAGCAGCTGCGGACATGGGTAAGGGTTGGGGTCAAGTTTTAAGAAGGAGCTGGGAAGGAGCATCATTGTTTGCAAGGTCAAAGTGCTTTTTGTAAGAGGAGCTTGAGTTGGGACCATGGGAGTCGGGCAAGCAATCAGCACTAGGCAAGTGTGAGCTGGGAAGGAGCAGCATTGTTTGTCATGGTTGTGGCATTTTTTGTGGAAAATTAGTGAATGAGGCCTTCTGGTAGTGGCTAGAAGCAGGGCATGAGGCAAGTGGCAGGTTTTTTGTTGGAGGTGGACACCGCAGGAAAATAGAAAGAACGGATTGGCCCACAATGTGAAGCGGGCGTGCCTTCAGGGACTTGTTATGCTGTGGTAGCATGGTTACGGGTTGGCCAGCAGTCATGGGGTGGCAATTTTACCAAAGAGGCCGTGGGGGTACGTGGTGCACCTGGAGGTGCAGGCAGAACTCAGGGAAAGGGAGGAGAATGCTTTACAGGGTTGGGGCTTGCTTCTGCTGGTAATCTCAAAAAAAAACAAAGAGAAAAACATAAATACAGAGAAGAGACAAAAACAAAAGGTAGCAGGAGGGGAGACAAATGAGAGGTCAGCAATGGGCGGGCATGCTGGAAGGGGCTCAGCAGGCCCACAGTTGAGGATGGAGTGGGGGTGACTAAGCAATCAAGGAGAGGGAGCAGCAAAGGCCCAGAGGGGCCAGCGAGACCACATGGAGTTGCGGATGTGGCCTAGAGAGGTGAGTGGCCATAGGTGGATACCAGTGAGAGCTACGTTTCTGCTGAATCAATGGGGGCCATCTGAAGTGGGGAGGTAAAAAGCCTCTGAACTGTTTAATTGTCTGAAATGGCAGTATATCAAAAAAAAAAGAACGACTGATTTCTGACACCTCTACAGTGTCATTGTGGTGGTCATTTTTGGTTCTCAGAGAGGGGGGCAGTGGTGGTATTGAATGGGTAAAGATGATATGGTGAGCAGAGACCAGCAGATGGCCTGAAAGACCATCACTCAGGGGGAAGATAGAAGGGGGGTGAATTTGGATAAGGTGATTTCCCAAGAACACAGTGGATACAGAGGTATTCTGGCTAGGGTTGTACACAGAAGGAGAGACCTCAAAAAAAAGCTGACATTGGACAGTGCTCCCCCCTTAGCACAGAAGGGATGGGGCAGACAAGGGGCACAAGATAAGGGGGGGCAATGGTACCAGACTGTACAGGGGTAAAGTCTGATGATGGGGTGGAGAGGGGCAGGAACTAAGGGTGTCACGGGGGTGGGTGCAGGGACTAAGGTTGGCACAGAGGTATAACGGGGCAGAACACTGAGTGCCATGGGCCTATTGGGGGAAGCAAGGAAACAAGGGGTAATAGGCTCAGGACAGCATGTCTCGCACAAGGAGGTGCTGGCAGGTGGAAAGGGTGATGGGTGCCCTGATGGAGAGGTGGTCAGTGGGTGCCAGGGAGGCACACCAATAGAAGGTATGCCTGGTAATGACCAGGCTGGTGGCAAAAGGGGGGCAGATGGCAAGTCTCCACTCACGGTGTCCTTTCCTCCTTTTATAGTATTACAGCAGTGAGAAGATGGCACCAAAGAAGGCCCTGGTTTCCAGTGCCAAGCTGATGGAAGAGGTGCATAAACTGATGAATAAAATGATGGAGCTGGTCGAGGCAGCAAAGAAAGGAAGGAGGAGGAGGAGGCATCCAAGAAAGGAAGGGAGAGAGAAGAGCAGGGGGCAGGGTAGGAAGAGGCCACAATTAGCAGGGCCCAGCCCCTCACCTGTCCCACAACCAGAGCCCACACCACAGCCATCTGGGCCAGGCCCAAATGGGAGTAAGGGCAATGTGGATGTTACGAGTGAGGGAGATCTGAAGGAATACTTGGAAGGGCTGATAGGTGATATGGGGGACAAAGGTGTAGAAAAGATGGAACTGGCACTACAAGCAATTAAGGGTGGAAACAAGGAAGGAGGAGGGGCCACGGAGAATCCACTAGGGAAAAAGAAATTGTACGACGGACCGACCACGTACCGTCTTCACTAAACAAAAAAATTTGGAAACGGGAATATGTGGACATTTTTGGGTTAGTGGATGGGAACACAGCCAAAAATTATGAGCAGAAGGAGTCAGTAGGTAAATCAGAGATGGCAGTAGCAAAGGCAGTGGTGGGACACAAGGAAGAGGAAGCTAAATACAAGGGTAAAAACATATACACATTGCAGGTGGGTTTCCTAATTTACAGTGTGCTGATCCTGGAGAAGCAGCCAGAGTTGACAAATCCCCTTTTAACTTACACGGCAATCATCAGAGATGTGTTTAAGGCCAAGCTGTGGTATGGGTGGTTGAAGTATGACGAGGCATTTAGGAAACAGATGGCAGCAAAGGGTGATTTGAGGTGGGATTGCACACACTCGGAGCTGTGGGTGATAACTCTACTGGGCCTAGTGGGTGGACCCAGAGGGGAGCACAGTAAGACAGGCACCCCAGCCCTGGCGACGAAGTCATGCTGGGGTTTCAAGGCATTGTGCACATAAGCGAACTGCAAATTTCAACATTTTTTTATTATTATATATTTATCCACCTCTCATTCTGCCAACTCCAACCCTTCAGGGCCCCCAATGAGTCATCCTCCTGCCTCCTGCCCTACCTGAACCTACTTCCAGTCCCCATGGAACTGCAGCTTGCCCCCCAAGTGGGGAAAAAGTGGGGCACCAGACACCCCATAATTCTTCATTTCATCCATCTGGAGGTGGCTGAGAGAGTTGGGGCACATCGGAGACATGCTCCTGGAAGCCCATCTTTCCAGTGCTGGCAGGCATTTTCCTCACTTTTCTCCCTCTACAGTGTGCAAGCCCTGATGTCAAGATGCAATGTGCCGACATCCATACTGCGAGTTGGCCACCCTTCCCCTACAACTGGGGTTTGCAGTACTCCAAGCCTCTACTCAGAGTGAGGCAAGTGCGTGGGCACTGGTCTCCACCCTCACCAGAGAAGGTGAGCTGTCATGGGACGCACAAGCCATTCTCTCCCGGCCGACCCTCCAGTGACCCGAGTCTGCTCCTGAACCCTAGTCGCCAGAATGGAGTGAGGTGTGACATCCAGCACCTCAACCCTCAGTACCACCGGGCCAGCTATAAATTGTGACATGTTTGCTGCTCGGTCCCACCTGCTGGCAAACTGCCGGGCAGGGGAACAGGAGTGTATAAATAGGGGTGCAGTACCAGGAGCAGTCCTTTTGGGGGGGAGGGAGGAAGATCAGGCAGGGGCAGAGGGGGGCACAGCAGAGGCATGTACAACTCCAATTATGGGATGAACTGACAGGCAGGACAGAGTCAGGTGATGGGGTTTTTTCTTAGCGCGCACTCCATGGTATGGAGTATAGTTGAAGTCTGGACACAGGCATACCCAGACACTTTAAAAGCATAATTCCTGCAGAAAGGCTTCAAAGTGGGTTTCTGGTTGGGTTTTGAGGAGGGGCTCAGGGCAATGAGGGTGAAGAATTTGGGGTCAGTAAAAGGGAGGGAAAACATCATCCGAGCAAAAATTCAGAAGGAGGCATTGGCAGGGAGGGCAGAGGGCCTTTTCACCGAACCTCCATGCCCACATTTTAAAGTGTCACCTCTGGGGTGATCCTGAAGAAGAAGGAGGGGAAATTTAGACTCATACACCACCTTTCTTATCCAGAAGGTGCATCGGTGAATGAAGGGATTCCAGATGACTTACGGGCAGTCTCATATGCATCCCTGGATCAGGAGGTGGTGCTGATAAAAGCAGTACAGGGGGCATGGCTAGCAAAGATGGACATTGAATCCACTTTCAGGTTATTGACTGTGAGACTGGAGGATAGGAATCTATTGGGTTTTCAATTTGAGGGAGGGCTGTATTTTGACAAAGCCATACCAATGGGGTGTTCGGTGGCTTGTCCCACTTTCTAGGCTTTTAGTTCATGGGTGCAATGGGTATTTGATTGGAGATATGGGCACAGGAGGGTGGTTCACTATTTGTACAATTTCCTACTTATAGGGGGGAGCCAGACAGAGTCAGAGGGGATGTTGTTGAACTTCAAGGAGATGTGTGGTCGCATAGCGATTTCACTGATAGAGGGGAAGACAGAAGGTGCGAGCTGCCAGCTTGAGTTTTTGGAGATTGAAGTAGACACAGGGCATGAATGCCTCTGCCTGCCTGCCTGCCTGAAGGAAAAGTGGCCCATCTTAGGGGCTTATTATTCAGGTAAAAGGGAGGAGCAGGGTGCTGCTGGTATTAGTACAGCAGCTCCTGGGGCACCTCGATTTCACTTGTAAGGCCATAAGTTGGAGCACAGCCTTTACCAGGAGGCTAGCAAGGTCTATGGGAAAGGCAGCGATGCCTCATCACTGGGTAGACATCATGAAAGGGATAAGGGAAGACATAGGGGTGTGGGAGGAGTTCATTGATGGATATAATGGGGTTACATTCTGGCAGGATAAATGGGCGTACAACACGGAATTGGAGCTATACACTGATGCTTCAGGGACATTGGAGATGGGGGCCTATTTCAAAGGGGACTGGATCTTGGAAGCATGGTCGGGTACCTGAAGAAAAGCAGATTTGCTGAAGGACATTACCTTCCTGGAGATATTTTCAATCTTGATAGCTCTGGAGGTCTGGGGAGACAGGATATGGGGAAGATGGATACTGTTTTGGTGCGACAATGAAGGGGTAGTGGAGGTAATAAACAGACAAAGGGGGGTTACCGACTCGGTAGGAGTGGTTATGCATCGCTTGGTCCTATTGGGTCTGCAATTTAATTTGTCATTTAAAGCACAGCATATTGAAGATATTCAGAATGATGTGGCTGACAGTCTTTTCCATTTGCAGCTGGACAGGTTCCAGGAGTTGGCGACAAATGAAGTGGTACACAGGATCAGGGTCCCGAACCATCTATGGGAGGTTGGAGGGAAAAGGCCAGATGGCTGTACCAGAGTTCCTGAGTGCCCTACACACTGACAGCATATAAGGGAGTGTGGGGAGCATTTCAGGATTTCCGGGCTAGAGCAGGCTGAGACACAGAGGAGTAGGTTTCAAAGGATCAAGTGAGGCAATATATAGTGGGAAAGTGGGAGGAAGGGATGGCCCATACCATGATGGTGGTACAACTGGCCAGCATTGGTTGGGCATGTAAAGACAGGGACTGCCCAGATGCCATGGCAGGGAGGAATGTGAGGCAGATGGTCATTGGTTGGCTGAGAGGACATGGGGTGAGGAAGGATAGAAGAAGGCCCATCATGGGACAGCTACTCCTAAAAGTGATGATTGCTTTGCAGCACATATGCACGAAACCAAAGGAGGTGTGCCTATTTAGAGCGGTCATCACAGTCATGGTGAAGGGAGCTTTCAGGGTCAGGGAGGCAGTAGCTCCAAGGAAGTCATGGATAGGACAAGGTCTACAAGCAGAGGACATCCATATGGGACAAGAAAGTGAGTTAATTCATTTGTCACAGTCAAAGACGGATCAAGGGGGTAGGGGCGAAACCATGTTCTTGGTCAAACAGGGGCCAGGCGAGGTATGCACAGTCACAGAATTGAAGAGGTATGGGAGAATGCGGGTGTGGGGTGGGGGGATATGGTTCTGCCATGGGGATGGGAGCCCAGTGATGGGTTTTCAGGTTGGGATGTCCTTAAGAATGCTCTCACTTTTGTCGAGGAAGACCCCGACGAATTCACACCCCATTTGTTCTGCATGGGAGGGCCTCGGAGGCCGCTGCCCAGGGGGGTGGATCAGAAACAGAAGTGAAGCAGGTGGGGAGAGGGAGATCCAAGTGTTATAAGAAATGTGTGAGATAATGACATAATGCTTTTTCACCCTAGTGTTTTTCTTTTCTCCTGTAGGAGGAAAATGACAGGTCTGGTTGGTGGAGCACTCATTTATCTACTGGGCCAAGAGGTTTGCTGCAGTGATGAGTGGTGGGACACAACTATGAATGGATGTGCAGCACACAAGGGTACAACGGAAAGGAATAAGGGGTATGTGATGGGCGCAATTGATGCCGCTATTGGAGGAACTTCGTATCCGGTGAAGCAGGCTGGATTTTCTCATCATACACTTAGGGGAGAATGACCTGGGGAAAACACTGTGAGAGGCATTAGTGCAGGCCATAACAGTGGACTTAGAAAGGGTGAAAGGGTGGTGGCTGGGAGTGGTCATCGGCTGTTCCAAAATCACATTCCGTAGGGTGGGGGGGAGCAAAGAAGTTAAGGCGGTGGAGAAGGGGAGAAAAAGGCTCAATAGGAATGTGGCAAGAGCAATAATCAAGATGGAGGGTGCATATACAACACAGAGACATATCTTTTGAGATGGCGGAAGTATACCAGTCAGAAAGGTGCACCTGATGGAATTTTGCATGTGTCTCTTCCTGAGACACATGATAGACCAGGTGGGGAAGATCAATAAGAAGGGCCCCTAGATACTAACCCACAAGGTGGGAGCCACATCTTCCATTGCAAGTGGGATATGGGGCAGTGGAAAAAGGAGGAGAAGCAAGAGAGGGAAAATAGGGGGGTTTGGCAGATAGGGGAGAGGGGGCAGGGCAAAATGTGCTGGGGGAAAATGGCACCCAGGCATGAGATTAAAGGGAGGTGGGGGAAGGGGTAGGGACTTGGGGTCAGATCATAGTGTCCAGACCTAGGGGGGTGGAGGTCCTGGCAAGGCAGCACCTAGTATTGGTGATGGTGTTGAGGGTCAGATCTGAGTGTCCGGATCTCAAAGGCAATGCATGCAAGAGGAAGAGGACCAGGAAGGAAGAAAGTTCCAGAGGAATAATGGAGACCTGTATTTTACTGTTTAAATGTGATGTTTTGATGAAAAGGACTTGGATGTAAATATTAATTAGTGCCTAAAATAAATTGTTGCCAATGAGTATCCAAGCTAGCAGTAGTGGAGTGAGTTTTATTTCTGGGGGGGTGGGGATCAGATGACAAGTCACTGCTTCACGAACAGAGGCACCTCCAGCAAGTATATCTTACTTTTACTGCCCAACTTCTTGCCGCAATTCATATTTTTGTGCTGAATTTTGCTATTTCAGTGGGTTGCCTTTTATTACAGAGAGCCCATTTGAATTCACTTGTTTAATTTTGGACTTTTGCTACTCTTGACTGCAATAGCAGTGGGTTGCCATTATCTAATCATTAAATCCCTTCACAATTGACTGAGCTCATTTGTCTGGTAAAACTGAATTTTTTCTTCAGATATCCTTCAGAGCTATAATCCAACCTGCTGTTTGGATTAAGGGGTTCAGATCTGTACCCTTACTTCAGGTGTGGCTGAGTTTGGGTGTGCTTACCCAGTCTGGTACATCTGGCTATAGGAAGATGCCCCCCCCCACACACACACACACACTCTGTTATTTCACCTTCTGAACTGGTTTTCACATTTTTTAGCATGGCTCTATATTTTAATTTCTGTCTATCTCCTGTATTATCTGTGTTATCATATTTGTGGCTTTCTACTTTTTGGCGCACAAGCATTTTGTCATAGCAGCTAAATTTCAAACTATTTGCACTTTACTGTGTGTCCATCTTCTTACTTGTGGCTATTTAGCAAACTAGCTCTAGCTTTTATTACCACTATCCATTACCCAGAGAACTTCTTTTTGAACACAGAGTTTTGGTACGATTGTCTTGTGAAGGCTTTATGCACCAATTTGCTCCTTAACTGTGTTTGAACAGGTATTTATTTAAACAGCCCTTAACATTCTGTAGCACACTCAATTTCCCACTGGTCTCAGCAACCTGGACTAAGAGCAACTCTTGACATAGTCTATAAAACATTGCATCCTGCCTTTCAACTAGAGCTGCTATAATTATGAATTGCCATAATATTGCAAACAGAAACGTTTCATAATGTGACTGACTTAAACTTGATAATGTTTGATTGTTATATTCTTTGACTACTAGAATGCTTTAATTTCAACTATTCTATGATCATCTGCAGAATTCTATGAAATATTTGCAATGGCCATTGCCTAATTATAGTGTATTTTGCACATGTTTTGCTGCAGTATATGAAAGCGCTTTTATTTCTATACTTAATCAAAATTATCTCCCTTGGCAAGAGATAGAGGGGAGTGGTCATTACTCATCCTCCTCAATCTCTCCCCAGCATTTGACACTGTGGACCACGTAGTGTTGCTTAATTGCCTAGTGGAGCTCTGTGGACTCACTGGTACTGTCATCAACTTTTTTGAGTCCTTTCTCAAAGACAGGACACAGAAAGTAGTGATGGGGAGTTTCTCACCCTACCCAAAGACCCTTCCATGTGGAGCTCCCCAGGGTTCAATCTTGTCACCTATGATGTATGCTAAGATCATGCTGCCCCTGGGAGAGATCATGAGATGGTATGGCTTGGACTTTCACTGCTATACAGTTGACACCCAGCTGTACATGTTATTTTCACCCTGGACAAGTAACGCAGTGGATGTGTTAAATAAATGTCTGGCCAAGATTCAGGACTGTATGTCCTCTAGTTGGCTGAGACAAGACAGAGGGACGATTGATTGAACCTGGTTGTCAGTGGGATGTGGGTGTGGCTGGGATGGGAACAGGTTACACCTCAGCCCCAGTCCTCTGGATACAGCTACCCAGGTGAAAAAATCTGGGCATTATCCTTGATGATGGAATGACACTTGAGGCTCAGGTGTTGCCTGTCATTTGAAGAGTTTTTTATCACTTGAGGAATGTTGCCTATATCAAAACCTTGATTCTGCCTGATGACCTGCCATTACTGGTACATGCTTTTGTGATGCCTCAACTATAGCAATGCTCTGTACCTCAGGGTCAGTGGAGGGGTTCTCTGGTGCCTGCAGCTGGTGCAGAATGCAGTGGCCAGGTTTCTGTCAGGCCTCCCATGGTCCTGCCATGTGATCCCAGTTCTGCATGATCAGCACTAGTTGCCAGTTAGGTGGAGAATCATCCTCAAGTGGTCTTGCTCACCTATAAAGTCCTATAAGGATCAGGCCCAGGCTACCTGAGTGGCCTCTTCACTCTCATCTGTCCTGTGCGGTCGGTCCACTCCTCTACTGAGGGCCTCCTAGTGGTTCCTAGGGCCCACCTGAAGACCTTTCTAGACCATTCATTTGAGGTTATGGGCCCTGTACTGTGGAACTCAATTCCAAGAATTTTGAGGGAGTCCCCATTGGTGGAAACTTTTAAGCAGGGTCTGAAGGTGGATCTTTTTAAAAAAGCATTTGCAGATTGTTTATGAGCCTCATAATTAGTTTGCCAGTGAACTAGTTATCTTGTATCTGGTTTTATCTAGAGTTTTAATTGTTGTTTAGTGTTGTTGTATTGATTTATGCTCTGATTGTTATTTATTCAATTACTTGCCTACCTGCATTGTGCCCAGAGCCTCTGGGAAGGGGAGCTTAATTTTGCTTACTTACTTACTAAGTGATATGCACTTTACAACTTTCTGTTAGCTGCTATGCAAATGCTAATGGTCTGATTTGTTAATGGTAAACAAATGCTTCAGTTAAGCAATGCTTCAGTGCTGATACTACTGGATACTGAATACAACTAGTTTTTTCATGATACTATGGACTAAAATTGTTACACTGTGGGAGACTTTTTCTTGTTTCATGAACTGTCTGTTTTTCAGTTGTCACCTAAACATGGAGCTGGTTCAGTGAATTTTAAAAAATTGCTACTGTTGTGGACTGTGTTTCTTTCAGAGTTCTTACTGCTGACATTCTCATGATGCACTGTTGAATTACAATTTGAGCTAGTGCTATACATGGACCAAGGTGCAAGGCTCACCTCTATGAGTAGGAGCAGAAAGTGGAGCACAAAAACAGTGAAACCAGCATGAGCAGATCTCAATGTCAGTTGTTAACTGATAAAGTAAATCTAACTTTTGTTAATAGAATTCATCTGAAATGCGTAAATATTAAATAATGCTACATGTAATGTTAACAATCAAAGAGGGAAATATTGAAATATTTAGCATGGTAACACCATGAGAAAAATGAACACAATAATCTGAATTGGCAGATTTATCTGTGTGTGTGTGTGTGTGTGTGTGTGTGTGTCAGATGCAGTGAGGGTTGGTGTGGTACAATGATCATTGGAAATAACGACAACCAGGTGAAGCACCCAATACAGTCTAACCCCGATTAACATTTATTGACATTTGGCATGTTCAGGCAACAATTAAAAAGGTGAAACATTACAAAGAATGACACCTGGTAATTTATGAAAATCGAGTTCAGTATGACAGAGAAGCAGCGTTATTTGAGACAGGTCACTTAATCTCAGGTGTAGGAGGTGCCTGTATGTCACAAAACTCTGAGACTCACACAGTTTGTTGGCATTGCAATCAGTGGCCTTTGAGGGAATTGGATAACAGACAAGTCTATGCAAGTGTTGTTGTGTAGCATGGGCAGAGTATAGTTATGTTAGTCCAATGTTCTGTTGATGAAACAGTGTGAGCTGGATTGTGTTGGGAGAGTAATGATGGAATAATATAAGAGAAAGAATATAAGGAAAGGTAGCAAACAACTATGCTCAATGATATAAAATAAACACTGTCATATGTTAACCATAATATGAAAGCAAGAAATAATTATACATAGCACATAATGATACAGACTTGCTTCTATTCCTTTGCGCTTCTTCACTATGCTGCTGGAATGCTTTTGCTTTTCAGGTTTGAGCAAAAATATTGTTGAACACACATCTCATTTGCTTGATGCTGACTGGACATAAAACCAGTGCATCCAAAGTAACTGAGAAATTGCAAACTGATCTGCAGAAAAACGATCAGCACAGATTACAGTGTGGTCATCTGGTTGCCATTTAGCATACTTAACCATCACATTCTGCTGATTGTGTAACTTTTCATCTTTGGGGAAATTATAAAAACTGCACTTATACCCCTTACTATTATTGTACCCAAGAGCACAACAGAACTCCATTATAACAAAGAAGTCAGACAAAGGTTTAGTAAGAGTGACTCATTAACTTTATTAATTGACAAACAAAAAAGCTAATTTAACTATTACGACAAACAATAACGGCAATGTGTTAGTAAAGCACAAAATGCAATTATATAAAATTGTACTGTATTATTATTATTATTTACTTTATTAGTTATGGTAAAAGAAAAGACATAAGGAGAAGAAAAAAGTAACATGTAAAGTCATACCAAGCTTGTCAATGATGTCTGATCTTGCAAAGTAAATAATGTATCCACAATTATGAGAACTGGATGAAATGCAGTAATGATTCCAGCTAGATCAGTTTGGTTGCCTAATTAATATCACTGAACTACAGCCTAACTCTCTAGTATGACGTACTTATGCCTGCAAATGACTACATAACAAGCACAAATTAGGATGAATAGTAATAAATGCTGATTATACTGCAGAAATAATTTAAGAGGTCAATGCAGTAATACAGCATATAGACATACTAGTGTTAATGACACATTCAGAGTTTTGTATTGCCTAATGCCTACAAATAATTGACAGTTACAGTATTCCATGTATACAAGGGTGGGAAATGGTGACCATAAACTCAGATGTACAGATTACCCACCTAATGATGCCACCATGCTGCATGCTGCTCTGGCAGCTTGGTTGAGAATGTAAAATCTGGACACTGTGAATGCAGCAAAAAACCAAAACAAACAAACAAAAAAGAAATGTGTTTCAGCATTTTTACTGACAAATACATTACAGGTTCAGCACAATTAAAGCTTTGCATGTTTAAAAGACTTGTTTAAAGTAGGGGCACAAAATGTTGCACAGGGGCCAAACAATCGACATACTATACCTGGATTTTAGCAAAGCATTTTACTTGGTACAAATACATGACTATTTAAGAAGGTTAGTGATCTGGTGCTAGGGGAAAAATATCTGGTTGGATCAATCACAGGCTGATGGAGAGAATCCACGAGGTGGTCCTAATTGCTAAATTCTCTGAGGAATGACCAATGAGTACTGGGGTACTATAGAAGTTAGTCCTGAGTCCACTTCTGTTTCATATTTATGTTTGTGACATAGGAGATAGTATCCAGTGCAAGGTAAGTCTGTTTGCAAATGATGCCAAGCTCTATTGGGGGTCAACAACGAAGAAGGAATTAACATTATGAAGCAGGATGTGGGGAGACTGGAAAGTGGTCAGTAGCCACTCCAGTACTGAGCCACTGCAGACTGAGCTACAATCCACTTTCGGGCTACTGGAGAATTGGTTCAGGTCTCAAAAGTTACTACTCAACCATAAGAAAAAAAACTATGCTTATCTCCAGCCACCAGTCAAAAAGGAGATACCACACCCTTAACATCACCAATCTAAACTCTGACCTACTAGACCAAGTGCACTCCTTCAAGTACCTTGGTGTCGTGATCGATGACACCCTCTCCTTTGTGCAACACATCAACATGGTGGTAAAGACCATCAACTCCAAATTGGATATCCTTTATAGGCACTGGAAAAGTCTAACACACAATGCCCTCAGGATGTCAATCTCCAGCTCCATCCTATTGTTGTCAACTGCGGCTTGGTAGTCTATGGGGCTGCCACAGCTATGGCACTTAAGAGGATTGAAATGGCCTTAAACAAGGCCTGCCACCTCCTGCTTAATGCTGACCAGCTCATGTACACTTGCATACTCTACAAGCTGACCAATCAATTAAACCTTAGTAGTAGTGTCAGTTTCAAAACTTGCCTCATTGCGAGGAAAGCCTTGCTTGGCCAAACCCCTCCATGTATCTCTGAAATGATTTCGATGGTGAGCCATTTGTACACTACCAGGAGAAAGGAGCTACACCCTCTCAGTGTCCCATTTTGCAGGACTGCTCTTGGTCAATGCTCCTTTTCCTACAGAGCACCTGTCTGGCTTAACGAGGTCCCCTCAGCTTCTTTGACAACAGCTAACCTTAGGACCTTTAAAACAGAGCTAAAGCAATATTTTCTAAGTAGGCAATTGTGTTTGTGCCATTACTAAATATCCTGATGCACCCCCAGGACCTACTATCAACAGTCTTGGCAATACCAAACGACCAATAAACCCCACCCACTCCTCTGGCCTCCATCTCCCCATAGAGGATCTATAGTTAGCCCTCCTGTGCCATCTCCTCTTCCACCTCCCCTTGTCCATTTATTACCTTACCCATCTTATGCTTAATAACCACATTCTCTCTCTCTCTCTCTCTCTCTCACTGTCTCCCTCCCAATCTCTCTCTCTCTCTCTCTCTCTCCCCTCCCCCTTCCCCTCTCTTCCTCTATCCTCTCACTATCTCCATCTCTCCATCCCCCAGCTACCTCTACTCCCCTTCTCTACCCTCTCTCCACCCTATATCTTTCCACTTACTACCTCATCACCCCCATGCTCAACCCCCTGTACACCACATAATATGTCCACTCCCCTTCTCTCCCACTTCCTCCTTCATTAGCCCACTCTCTCCTTCTCATTGTCATTGTGCTGCACCCTGTACCAGTCTGGTATTTATGAACCACTCCTCTCGGCCAGTCTGTACCCTCCTCCCCTCTGCTTCACTGTCCTCTTTTTACCTCTCTCATGCCTCTCCACTCTCTAGTTGCATCTCAGACAATGCCACTTGGGCTGCACCTTGTAACCTGTGCCTCCCCCACAATTATCTTTAGCAGAGCTCTGCTACATTTTATTCCAGCCTTGTTTAGAATATTCTGAATAAGATGTAACCTCTTGTCTGGAATTACCTATATAGCTTTAAATACGTAACCAAAGGTCTGTTAACTTATAGTGTCTGTATCATGTGTCTATGTTTGCATGACGTGGAACCTTTGTAAAAGAGTCCTGTACTCAAAGGTTGTTTCCGAACCATGAAATAAATAAAATAAATAAAAATTTGTCAGTTAAAATGCATTGCTAAAAAGTGCAAGGTGATATACATAGGAGGGAAAACTTCTGTAATAGCGTACTACATTGTTGGGATGATGGCAGAGAGTATGAAGAAGGATAGAGACATGAGATGCTGATCAGAAATAACCTAAAGCTAACCTCTCAATACAATTAAGCATACTGAGGAGGGCATGTGGAATTCTGGAGTGCATAGGTAGGGGAATCACTAGCGGAAGAAGGGAAATAATATTACCTCTGTATAAACCACTGTTGAGACCACATATAGAATACAGTGTACAGTGCAGGGTCCCACACCTTCAGAGGATAGGGATAGCTTAGAAACAGTGCAGCAATGGGCTATGAACATTATTTTATTTATTGATTGACTGATTAAAAACAGTTTAACAAAGGGTTATGAAGATTATTTCATTTTATGTATTTAGTTAGTTGTTAGGAACAGTGCAACAAAGAGCTATGAAGAGTATTTTATTTATGAAGTTAATAAGTTAGTTATTAGAAACAGTGCAACAAAGGGCTATGAAGATTATTTTATTTATTGAAAACTTCAGAGATAACCTTTGAGCACAAGTGCTCATTTACAAAGGTTCCACATCAAATACATGGTCACAAAAAAACATTACAAGTACAATAAGCAGTTCCAGAGGAGTTACAGTCAAGTCATGTTCAAAGACAGAACAGTTACTTATAGTTTTGAAAAAAAAATCCATGCAGATCATGGTATTAAAAGTCACAAGATATGTACAGAGAGAAACTGAGTAAAACAGCTTAACCGTTACAGTTGCATTGGATTGCAAGGACAAACCGAAAAGATCTCAAAAATTGATTAACCTTGAGGACATTCAGCAGTGTATCAGGCAGTTCATTGAAACAATTAGCAGCCCTGACAGCAAATGACCACTTGCCAAGCTGAGTATGCCAGAAAAGAGGCTTAAGGGCATTCCTGGCAATGTTCCTGGCGCACTGATTGGAGATGGTATGGAAGCAATTTGTTGAAGCGGGGGTGTTAGGCCCAGGAGTGCCTTTTTGGCTTGCAGATAGGTATGGAGTTTTATTCTGGTTGGTAAAGGTAGCCTGTTAGAGAGTGTGTAAAGGGAATAACTATGAGTTCAGCTATTTGCACAAAGTACAAAGTGGCACACATTATTACAGATCAGCTTTGCTCTGTTTAGCACAGTGTCACAGGCAGCTGTGTAGACAGGGAGGCCATCATTTATAAGTGACAGAATGGAGCTGGCCACTGTAAGTCATCTAGTATCCCCAGTGAGACTGGTCTGGTTGTGGTGCAGGGCACCAAATCTTCTGTTGACTATGGCCACCAGATTGTCAACTTGAGGAGCAAAAGATAGGGGTGGGATATTCAGATATGTGCCAGGCAGGGGTGCAAGCTGGGTGCAACACAACTAGGATGCGCCAGGGAGTGTGTTGGGAGATTTTCAATGGTGCTGTTCTATGGCTCAGCACCACTGAATATGGCAATGTGGCCTCCCACATTACGCATGGTGCAGTGGCACTGTGCCAGTGCAAGTGGCAAGAGAGGAGCAGGGGGATGCGCCAGCGTAAGTGTGGTTGCACTAGGTGCAGGAACCATGATATTCAGCGGTGGATATGCAAATGGCACCATAATGCATGCAAGGTGCAACTGGGGACATTAGCATGTCATTATTGCCCCATTTGCATGCATGTGTGCCGATCCCCAGTGACTTGCACCTGGCACCCTGCCAGGCTGCAGCCATCAGGGAATGATGCCCCCTGCACATAGCAGCAAAGTGCCTCAATGCCTGATCGTGGGCATAAGTATAAAATAAACATGTCCAATATCCCTGGTGGTCTAGTGGACTGCTTCCAGCCCAATTGTGGGCATTAGTATACAATAAATCATGTCTAATATCCTGGTGGTCCAGTGGACCGCTTCCAGCCCGATCGCGGGCATTAATATACTAAAAAAACATTTTACATTATCCTGGTGGTCCAGCGGTATCCCCTCCCCACCCACCCACTAAGCCCCACCACCTCACTCCTCCCCGGTCAGCGGTGGGTAGCAGCTCCCCACCCGCAAGCTGCCCAGCCACCTGCCGACTGCCTGCATACAGTACGGCTGTACACCCATTATTCCACAGTGTGGGCCAATGGGCATGCAGACCATACCATACTACACAGTCCAGATATGTGAATGGATCCTTTTGAATATCGTACCAGGGCACAACAGTGGGTTGCGCATGGCTCAACACTGTTGTGCCATTCGCAACCCCTTTGAATATCCCGGCCAAGGTGTCATCTTGAGTTACTCCAAGGTATTTGAAGGTCTCCATCTGTTCAAGGTTTTGTCCATAACCATTTCAGATAACAAAGGGTGGAACTTTCCTCTTCTGTGGGAGGCAAGAGAAGAGCATGATCTTTGTTTTTCTGTAATTGAGGACCAGTTTGTTGTTGGAGAATCAGCCTTCAAGTGTCCTGAAGTTACTTTGGATAACAGCAGTGAGACTGTCAACTTCAGGGTTCTTGGAATACATGGCAGCATCACTGGCATTTAGGAGTGCATTGGCTGACAGGCATCAGACAGTTGATCTATGAAGAGGCCAAATGGGAGCAGGCCCAAGATGGAGTTATAAGGGCATTGCAGGGGATGGTAAGGGTTTAAGGGGCAGACAGGAATTACAGTGTGCTGAAAGCTGGAGAAGAGGATTTAAGGAAGATCGGTAGCTGTGGATAAATGCAGAGAGAGGGGTGACAGGGTGGATAGGTTAGGTGCAGCAGCAAGTATGTAAGGAGAGGCCACATAGTAGAAGATTTATGGAGAATAAGGAAAAGATCAAAGAGCAGAAGGCAGATTATTCAAGAGGAGGAAAAGATTGGAGGAGAAGGCATATTGTACTGCTGGGATGTTGCCATGGGGGACTGAGAAGGAATAAGAATTAGTGAAGTGAAGTGAGTAGAAATGAGGACATATGGAAAGAGAAGAGAGGAGAGATAACAGGGAAGGATGTGAACAAGCACTCTAAAAAAAGAATGCACAGTAGGAGGTGCACCAAGCCTCAACAGAGTAGAGGGAGGAACAAGAATAGAGAAAGGAATGAGGAGTGAGGGGATAGAATGCAGTTTAAGGTGAAATTATAACAGAAGTGAAGGAGTGGATTGAGTCAAGCCAGGGTAGATTTGCAGGCAGCACTGTACTCCACACCCAGGGCCAGTAGTGAAACACTGGGAAGATCATCTTGAGTATAATCCCATGGTGGAGCAGAAGTGAATGGCTAGATCTGGTGTGGCACAATGTGCCAGGTCTGCAGAGGAGCGTTTTATTGATGGCCTCGATGTGGAAGGATAAATCAAGGTAATAATCCAGTCATTCACCAAGGTAGCTGAAATCGGAGACTTTTACAAGGGGCAAATCTAGTGTACTAAAGACAAGGGTTTTGGCTAGCATAGAAAGTCCCTTCTCTGTGTCAAATGTCATGGATACAATTTTAATGCCATTAAGGGACAGTAGATTAGCACTGAATCTATATTTGACATTACCTAATTAGGGGGGCCAAGCCTCCTGAGATGAAAAAAAAAACTAGTGCCACCTACATACATGTGTATATGTGCGAAGACACAAACCATGGATATATTAGTAAGGAAAATGGAGAACAGAACTGGGACCCGGATGGAACCATTTGGGGACACTTGAGCAGATTGGGTTGGGTAAGACACTACTAGTTAGATTGACTGGTAGATGTATGAATGAATGAATGAATGAATGAATGAATGAATGAACCAATTGAGAGACCTAACCCTTTGAATTTGTGAGCAGGATAGAATGAGCCACATTGTCAAAAACATTGGCAGGTTTGTTAAATATGGCAGAGGTAAATAGAAATGACCCATCCACTTGAGGACAGACTCAGTAAGTTGTAGTAGTGAATAGACACCGGAATGGGACATGTGGCAACTAGACAGGAAAATGCAAATGAAAGAGCAAGAATCAGGAAAGACAAATGTTAGCAGAGTACATGTTTTTCTTATACTTTCACCAGAGCTGGAGGTAAAGAGATGGGGATGCTAGTAGTTTCATGAGCTACTACACCTGCCTGTACTTCAGGGTCTCGGGAGGTACCCTGGTGCAGAACACTGCCGCTAGGTTACTGACTGGCCTGTTGAGATCCAGTCATGTGACCCCAGTGTTGTGTGGTCTCCACTGGCTGCTGGTCAGGTGGAGGGGTATCTTCAAGGTGAACCTTCTCACCTATAAGGCCCTACATAGGCTAGGTCCAGGTTACCTGGCTGAGCTTCTAACACCCTGCACCTTGGCTCATTCCCTCCATTCCTCAATCAGGAGCCTCCTTGCGGTTAACAAGATTAGATTAAGAACTTCCGGCCACTGTGCTTTCAGTGTCATCGGTCTAATCTTGTGGAACGTTCTACCTCCATCTCTAGGGAGGCCCTGTAAGTCAAGGTGTTCAAAAGGGGTCTCAAGGCCCATCTTTTTGCCCTGGTCTTCCTGAGTGAAGAAGTCTGACCAGTATAATTTTAGTTTAGCTGAGTTGATTTTATGAGATTATTTATTTTAATTTTGTCCTGTTATTGCTGACCTGTCTTACTGTATCATCTTGTTTTATTCCCTTATTATGTAAGGTGCCCAGACCCTCCGGAAATGGGGCACAGTACAAATAAAGCGTGCCTTGCCTTGCTTTGCCATTGTTTATAAAATAAACAAAGGGGACTCTGTATCAGTATGATGGTTGCAAATTGAACAAAAGATGTTATTTGACATGCCTGCAAAAACAGAATATACAGTATAGGTAGAATCAGAATTTTCAGCATTATGGCTTCTTCAGGAATGATCGGTAATGCAAAAGCTAATATTGTTAGTGGACAGGGATGGCAGACAGCAGGAGATATACTATAAGTAAGTATACAGTATACTGCATATACAATTAGGTCAACACATGTACAGCATACAAATACAAAAGGGCACTGTGTTAGGCTGTTAGCATGTGGGCTGAAAATAAAACAAAAATGGCTCAATAAAATACATGTGGCAAAAAGAAAAGTTTGAATAAATGTTTCAGCTATCATGTGTTTTATAGGACTGATTTAAACATGTATTTGTCAATGACAAATATGTGCTTGCAGTGTAATAGAGCTTTGAAGAGCCCCTAGTGTTGCTGGGACAACTTTGAAAAATGTATTATTAAGGATGTCTGCATGGGGATAGGCTAACTACCCTGTATTATCTGTCTGCATGTCTACTTCTGCAGTCACAATTCTGTTAGTGACATCTCAATCTGTTACTGTGGAGGAAATAATGATGTCATAAGTGGCATAATGATGACATGTGTAGATAGGCAGACATGGCAAATAAAATCCAAGGGACAGTAATTTTGTTTTGTTTTTTTATGTCACATTCCTCAATAATAAAAAAGGGAAATAAAATGCTAAATTATGCTTTTGGCTGAATGATAGAGGGTAAAAGCACTGAACTGTAAAACAATGGGTTGCTGGTTCCATCCCACTCTAGGCCACAAACAATATTGTCTAGGGAAGTCTGAGCTACAGCCCAGTAGTGTTGGGGGCTGAGGAGCTGGATGTCTCACCTCCTACCACACTGCCAACCTGGATGTAGGAAAGGACCAGGGCCACTAGAGGGCTGACAGGGGAAAAGAGGATTGAGAGTCCATCAACAGCTCTCCTCCTTCAGCGTACCACTGCTTGACTGCCACCTAGCTGAGGATAGATAGCACATCAGAGCTCACCAGCATCAAAAGTATGAGGCATGCATGGAGAGAATGCACCATCCTTACAGTCTATGTGCACATCATTGCTCACCTTCAGTTCTGACTCAAGGGGAATAATGGGAGGAAAAAATCACCCATTGGCAGGATGATGCTGCGATCCTGCAGGCACCGCACCAACACCATCCATGGCTCCCTCTCACATGTGAGGTAAGAAGTAGATGGGGTAAGTCCTAGAGGTGGAGTAATGGGGCTGAGTCAACAGCAGAAGGGAGCCAACGAGTATGGGCAGGAGGAAAAAGTCCAAATGAAACAAAAAGAATTGCAAAAATATGAACTATGAACTGAATTTGTCTAAATCTCACACTTTTCAAAGTTACCTAGCTGGTATCAGGACCTCTTTAAAGAGAACATAAAAATATGCAATTTAAATCAACTATTTCTGGTGTTTTCTGTTCATTGATTACATGCTGTTGGCATGTTTAATGCTATTATATTTGCATTCTACATGCTCAGTGTTTTTTATCAATATGTTTAGTACTTTCAAAGAGGCACCCTCCAGACTCCTATCTGATACTAGGGGAACCACAATAAATGGGAAATACAAAAGCATGTACAACACACACACACACACACACACACACACACACACTGCGAGGCTTGATGTTGAGCCTCAAAGCCTGATGATAATGTATGTTAGCTCGTGAATGGGCAGAGAACCAGTGTGATGTGATTGGTGGTGATGCAGCCTTTGAAGTATACAAAGTTTATACCCATCAGCCAGCTGAACATTGTCATCTTCAGCCTTCTCAGAATTGGACTTTTAGTAATTAGGATCCTGCAATTCTACATCTATTGGCTTATACAGTGCACACCTCTGCAGCCAGTACACTGTATGGTACCACCGATATGTTCAGTCTGTGCATGCATAGAAGCAAATTGGAAAAGTGTTTACAGTTGGAGGGATGTTACGATGAATATAATACATCCTGTATTTTTTAAAGAATTGTGTTTGTATTGTTTCTGGCAATGTATGCATTGATAACTAACAGTAAGTTGTCTCACAACACTTAGCCAGCACATCAGCATTTTATTTTGCCACTGACATGGAATGCATCTGCAGCTGTGTCAGAATGCAGCATAACATTTTGTTACAGCTCAAAAGCAACTGTTTTGCAATATGTTGTGTTTGATCCAGCAATACTCATGTAAGTCACTGAGTAAAGCAAAAGCTTCTCATTAGCATAAGATAATAATGAGATGTATACAGTAATGATTTGATAGTTACGGTGAGAATAAATTGATGGCCAGCACTGTATTGAAACCTGTAAAAATATAGCATGGTAGTTTTCTCTAAATGTGAGTTGAAATGATCCAATGAGTGGTCTCATAGGGTTGTGATGAAATGGAGAGATGTAAAATGTGGGGCAATGTCAGGTTAACATAGTTGCTGGGCCTGAGGTGCCATGCCAGTTTTGTGGATTTTAGGTAGGAGATAATACCTGCATATCTAAAGAAGTTGAAGTGTGTGCTTATTATCTGAGTGAAGTCATTTATTTTCTTCTGTTACTAAGAGAGTAGATATGATGAACTCTGATAGCTGACAGTTAGCTGCTAATGTGGAGAAGATAAAAATAATGGGCTGATTCACAAAGGTTGGCACAATCTGCACTGAAGGTAACTTGTGATGACCACCAGTGTGCCAGGGGTGCTGCGCCCAATTCACTATAGGGTAGGGTCATTGTGGCAACATCCCGTGGCTTGTGGCAACCCTGTCCCTGTGCCAAAAAGACAGTGCATTTGGAAGGTGTGCCGTAAGCCACAGGATGGCCGAGTGGCAATAGCACCATGGACAGCAGTCTCTGGTGGCTATTTTACCCCCTGCCCCGATCCCCATCAATACATAAAAACCCTGGTGGACTAGTAGACCCCCAATCAGCCCAGTTCCCTTTTATTAAATATAAGAAAAAAACATCCCTGATGGTCCAGCGGACCCCACCCTCAGCTCAGATCCCCATTAATACATAAAAATCCTTGGTGGTCTAGCGAACCCCCAATCAGTCCTGATCCTGTTTATTAAATAAAAAGAAACATCCCTGGTGGTCCAGTGGATCTTCCCAAGACCCGATCCACAGTTCCTATACACATCCAACCTGGTGGTCTTGTGGTCCTCCCACCCTGCCACTCTCTATGCAGTGTCCTACCACCCAGCCCCTATCTCATTCCAGAGCCAGCACCTGGCACAGCCCTCAGCTTTCCACTATGGCTGGATGGCAACTGAGTTGTCAGTTAGTGGACTGTATACAGTACGGGAGAGTACAGTATACAGTTTGCTAATTGACAGTTCAGCTGGCTCCTGGTCATGGTGGAGATTGAAGAGCTGTGCCGGGCACTGGCTCTGGAATGGGATGAGGGTGCAGGGTAGTGGGGCACTGTATGCAGGGTGGGGGAGTGGGGGGCCACAAGATCACCAGGTTGGATGTATATAGGAAATGGGGATAGGTGCTTGGAGGGGTCCACTGGATCACCAGGGATATTTTTTTTATTTAGTAAATGGGATTGGGACTGATCGGTGGTCTACTAGACCACCAGTGATTTTTATATATGAACTGGGATTGGGGCTGGGGTAGGGGGGGCCACAGCACATTGCTGCAAATGTCAAAACCCTCCCTGAGGAAACATTTAAATACCCTTAGACCAGCCCTATCTGGTTGAAGGGTATTTAGAATGTTGCCCTCTGGGAAGGTTTGCGAATATCAAAATGGAGTATATGGTAACCTGCATCTGCCCCAAGTCCCTAGCACCATGCTGCAGTCAATTTTGTGGCGTAAAGCTTGTGTAAGCCCTCTTTGGCACATGCAGCCTGCGTGTAATGATGGCTGGCTTTCTGAATAGCTCTTGGGGCACCTTTTTGTACAAGGTACCACTTGCATCATTTGTGTTTGATGTAGGCACCTTGTGTCATTCTAGGGGCTTTGTGAATTGGGTCCAATATCTCGCTATTGAATATATGATAGCACATCTGCTTAGCTACAAATCCAAGACTAGCCTAGTAAAGGAAATTTACACAGTGAGACCTGTTAAATGTGTACATGTGGATGCCATCCACCAGAAGTTGAATCCCTAACTTGGTGTGCTTTAAAGGAATAAAGGAAGTTGCTATCCCTCTCTTACAGACAGTTGGTGAGATCCCATCTGGAGTACTGCGTGCCGTTCTGGAGACCCCATCTCTGCACGGACATAGACAGAATGGAGGCAGTCCAGACTAGGGCAACTAAAATGGTGCAGGGTCTGTACCAGAAGCCATACGAAGAGAGACTGAAGGAGCTTAACATGTATACCCTTGAGGAAAGGAGGGAGAGGGGGGAAATTATAAAAACTTTCAAGTACCTCAAGAGAATCAACAAAGTCCAGGAGGGTAGCATCTTTCAGAAAAAGAGATGTGCAAGAACAAGGGGGCACAGTTTGAAGAAAGAGGGGAGATGCCTCGAAGGCAACGTGAGGAAGTATTTTTTCATGGAGAGGGTGGTGGACGCATGGAACAGCCTTTCTGAGGAGGTCGTGGGGTCAAAAACAGTGGGATAATTCAAGAATGCATGGGAAAGACATAAGGCAATTCTGGTGGGGGGTAGGAAGATGTAGGTCATTGGTTAACTAGGATTTGCAGCTTATCCAATCGGTAGGGAAATGAGCAGCCTGGGTGGGCCAAGCGGTCCTTATTTGTCGACAAAGTCTATGTTTCTATGTTTCTATATTGCTGCCTGCCTTAAGAGAGATAGTCTCCAAGATGTTACTCTCCATCTTCAACTATGCTGAGATAGTATACAGTGTTGCTTCCAAGTCCACCCAGGCCAGACTGGATCCCTTCTTTCACTCCATTTGCTGCTTTACCCTGAACTATATCCCCCTGCACTCACCACTGCTACCTGTACTTCTTCCTTACCTTCTCCTCCATTAAGTCCAGGTACCTCGCCAATTGTACCTCCTTTATCTCTCAGTATTGGCTTGACTCTTTATCTCCCCCTACCTGACTTCCCTCCTTAACACCCACCACCATGCTGTAACCCTTTTGTAGCTCTGGCTCTTGCTCTCTCACACTCCCCTCAAAGATATCCACTACTGGTCAAACTGCTTTCTCCTTCCAGTTCCCTAAACTTTGGGACTCTTTTCCCCCCATATATGTTCTGCCCCATCCCACCAGTCACTCACCTCTCTCCTCTATAAATTCACTACTTACTACTGCAGTTGCCCCAGATACTAGACCCTAATCTGCTACTCACCACCCTCCTTCCCTTCTTCCATTCCACCCTGTATTTACACTAGTGCAGTCCCCTATTCCACCCATCCCTTCCCACTATCATTCTAGCCTCGTTGGACTCTGTACTGGTGTCTGCACTTTGCAAATGTGGTTATTCTTCACTTTATTGTATTGCAATATATTTTGCTTACACAGAATGTGTCCCTGCACTATTTTTATTTATGATGCTAAGTTACCTATTTGTATTATTTATAATTGTATTTGTTGTTTTTTGTGTACCCCTGTTGCTCAATCCCTGCCCCCCAAAGACACATCTGAAAATGAGCTGTTAACCAACTCAATATGTCACTCATGGTAAATCTTTTAAAATAATACAAATACACAAATAAAGACATAATCTGTACCTTTTTGTTACATATAGAGACCATGATCCCCATTCATTTTGACCTATAGAATCCATTGCAGGTGTCAATGAGTATGTTAACGGCAGTGTTCTTAATTCTTCTTATTCTCTTCTGGCATGTTACAGGTGATAGAAAATTATTTTTAGACAGTTAACTGCCCTCCCATTTTCCTTTTCATGCCAGTTGTGTATTCTGATATACTCTGATCAACATTTGATAAATAACCTAGCTTTGCAGTGCCCTCAGATTTACCTAAATATAAACTTTTCTCACCAGCTGCTGTTCTTTATTTTCATATTCTTAAGACATCCAGGGGACTCTGTGGCACTATTACATGCTAGTCATATGAATGTCCTGGACTGGTGTTACTAATGTCATAGAATGCTGAGGCAGTATGAAAAGAGAAAACAGCAACTGCTGAGGAGAAAGGCAATCATTTTATTTACAAACACAAAAGTCAATTGTTAATTTGACCAAAAAAGTCAAAACTTATCAGAATATTGGATAGACACTAAGACGAAAACAGGAGGGCATCTAAAGTTGTACAAAACTGTTTCCTATCACTTTTAACAAAGAATGATCTCTTCTGCCATCCATGTCACTCCAGCAGTAGCTCAGATTTGGCAGTTCACTGGCTCTGTTAACTCTCAAAGTACTGTTCCCATTCAGTTCAGACCATGTTCAGAAAGAGTCCACTCTCCCACTCCAACAATAATTTAGCTCCACATTAGCTATGAACCTTGGCTGAAAGATCTGTTGTTAATCTCTGCAAACTGAAAAAATGCTATATATGTTAAAGAGACAGAGAACAAAAGCAAAATTCATGGACTGTTTCAAGTTAAACTAAGGATTAAATAAGCACTAATGAATTATTAAGAAAGGAAAATGAAATGTTCAGCTACTCAACTCTGTATTTCCAAATTTTCAGTTTTCTAATTTTCTAATAAAAATACCTCTGGTTTGTTGTCTTTTTACTATGTATAATTTATTGCATAAAAAATGAGCACATATGTTTACAGATTATCCATGTCTGACTGAATATTGAATAGTAGAATAGTAGACAGAAAACTATGCATTCTAGTGTTGCGCTTCCATTAAATGATTTTGATAATCTCTCAAACCATTAGAATAAAGCTCATTTGGCTCATTATGTCATCAAAATCCTATACTGGATGTATAGCCCTGTTGCTTCCATTATTCTATCTTCTGTCTTCTATTTCTTATAGTATATGGTCCCCTTAGAGGTGGAAAGGAAAAACAAGCAAACAAACAAACAAACAAAAAGCTGAGACTGTTTTGTTTCTGTCTTTAGATGCTCTCATCCTCTTCTGTATGTAACATTCCATCATTGCTCATTCTGCAGTGAACATTCTAATTATAGTGATTAGCTATGGTGCCCATGCACAGCAAGCTACTTTCATGCGCAACAGATGATTGACAGCTACAAGCCATGAGCCATGGAATTAATGGCACCCTCAGATGTATTGTAAAATCTATGTAATAGTGAGAGTCATAATAATCCTGAAAAAAAATGAATATGCCATCTTGGAATATCTCTGGTCCACAAGATGAATTAATTGGTAATAAATGGCCGATTTACAAATAAATGTATCCAAGAATCTTAGGTTACAGAAGACATAGCACACAATGGATATCTACAGATATCCTTACCAGCAGTAAAATATTAGAAGAATGGCAGGCCATTTAGAGAACTATCAATATCACTAAAAATTTCTCCATCACTAAAAATGTCAAAATATTTCAAATCAATAAAAACTTTGTAAGGATAGTGATTGAGCTACTGTAGCCCATACCCAATTCATAATAGCTAATGTGTATATTCCTGCACATTGTTCTAAATATTGAGCAAATATTTTTACAGATTATCCACGTCTGCTCCATATTGGGGCCAACCCTGTTTTTTGTTTATGTAAACAATCTAGTGAAAATTGCAATCCAAACTAGCATTAAACTGTATGCAGATGATACAGTACTGCTTGCACAAGAGGAAAGCATCAGTGAGGTAGAAAGGGGACTTCAAACCAACTTTCAAGGATTAGAAAACTGGTTAGTTCATTCAAAGCTAGTATTAAATAATAAAAAACAATGGCCTTTAAATCATTGAGGAAGGGAAAGTCTGATTTAAAACAAGGACAAAACATAATCACCTCAAAACATTAAGTTTTGGAACAGGTCCCTCATTATAAATATTTAGGGGGTGTGGGTTGATCATGGACTTAAATTTGAGGTACATATGATAGACATGATAAATAAAATAAACAAGAAACTTTGGGCCTTTCAAAGGACCAGCTTCAATACTGACATAAAAATGTGGAAAATAATTGTAAGTCAGTTACTTATTCCTAACATTGATTATTGTAGTCATATATATGGATTGGCCACCAAATCTCTTTTAAAAAGGGTAGCCATCACTTACAGCAATTTAACTAGATTCACTCTCCCGTATGACCCCAGAACTCATCATTGTGACATGTATCAAAACTTGGGATGGCCAATGCCCAATGCCCAAAAATAGGAGGAAACTAATCTGGGCCACTCATATACATAAACTTTTAAAGCCAGGAAAACCTAAGTATTTAATGAGTAAAATAGATTGAAATACCCCCAAGCACAAATATCAGTTAAGAAAATTTAAAAACACACCCCTTAGGCCAAAAAACAAATCCTTGTCTTTGGTTAATGACATCTTAATAAAAATTGACTATAAACCTACTTTGTAAATTTGTAAATGTCTTCTTTAAAAGAAGAACTGAGAGTTAGGTGCATGTGCAATGGGTGACATGATGTAACAATGCTTTGAAAAGCATAGCTAGAGGAATTTATGATTTTATTGATTTGTTAATGCTTAAGCGTACCTGTATATTTTATTTTAAATCTGTTAATTGTAGACATTTATGTATTTTGTATAATGTGTACATAAGGGCCCAGATATTCAAACTGCGCCCAAAAAGTGCGCAATAGCAGGAGCAAGCACAAGTCTATTGCACCCATGCACAACAGATGCAATATTCAAAAAAGGAGCAAGCCAAATTGCGCCTACAGCCAACGCCTGAATATCGCACAACCTGCGCCATAGCACAACTAGGGAAGGGAAGCTGAGCAGATATGATGCGCTATGGCGCAACAAGGGATGTTCAGCTGAGCAGTCCAGAGGTGCCATAGTGCAAGCAGGGAGCCCCCCAGCTGCAGAGCAATGTAACTGCACAACCAGAGAGGTAGGGGCCCACCACCCATGCCACAGATGGGCACAGGAACACACAGCAGAACTGACATCGCTCCCCCCTCACCCCAAGCACAGCACAAGTGGGGGAGGGCTGGAATAACACCGCCCATGGATACAAGCAAACAACCCACAGCCAGGCCATGGTGCCCCATCACACCCACCGCAAGCTGAGACTGCCACACAAGGAGGGTGGACCACCGCGCCACACCATCCCCCAGTGCACAGCACACCTGCACCTTGACTCCCAGACACTTCCATGAGCAGTGACCACCACTGCAGGAAACCCCATGCATACCACCACCCCCACTGTGACACTGCAACCTTGTGCACCACAGAACCATGCAAGCCAGCCCCACCATGAGCACCCAGCAGTGGGTGGCAGCACATGGCAATGCAACAATGGCAGACACAGTGCCACCATGCACATTCCCTCCAAGGCACAGCTGAGAGACTGACCATGTGTCAGCACAAGAGGTATCCCACATGGGACAGGGCATGCCCCTGACACCACCACCAGTGATACAGCACCCTGCACAGTAGTTCAGTGACACACCCCCCGACCCACCACTGGCCACAACAGCCAGTACAGGCACCCACAGTGGTGCATGGAAGCATGCACCACACCGGATGCAACACAGTGCAGGGACAAACACCCACCCATACCCAAGGGCACAACAACACAGGGACACAGTAGCAGGACAACCAAGCCCCCAGTGTGGGCCCATGGAAACCGTGTACACACAGCCTGCAGTCCTCCATGGCACAGGAGTGCCAGCCACCCTGCGCAGGAACTGTGGACCCGTATGCCACCATCATATGCCTGGAGCACAAGTCACAGACAGTGGTGCACATCCCCTGTAACACATACAAGCCACAGCATGGAGGTGGGACAACAACCACAGAGGCGACAGTGTCACCCAAGGCAGACATGCACCACACCAGTGACAGGAGGCAACCCAGCATTGTGACGGGTACAGTGGCTGCCCTGCATGGACAGCCACCACTGAAATGCCAGCAGACCTTGCAGGTCAAAGACATGCATGTGTGTCAGCTGCACAGGCCATGGATGGGCTGACAGGTGCAGCATGGACACAGAGCATGCACCATGGACCACTGCACACAGTCATCCAGTGCACAGGGCACAACACACACACCACAGACACTGACTGATAGCTACCCCCACACCATAGTCACTTCCCCACAGACACACAAACATACCCATGACTGCACCACCCCTGACACCATGCACACCACTGCAGCTGAGCACCAATAGCCCACTGAAAATCAGAGACCACCACAGTATTCATATCAAAAGATCTGTATTCAACAAAAATAGAAATTATAACTATATACAATACTATATACACAGTTGGGGGGAGGGTAACAAACAAGGTGGGGTGGGTAAGGGGCAGGGGTGAACAAATGGGACAGGAAAGGAGGGATGTGAGGGTGGGTCCAGGGGGGTAGGGGATATCAGGGGCAGAGGGACACTCAACGTGAGCGCCACTCCCCGCTCTTGCTCCATCGCTGCCTGTGCCTCCTTAAGACCCCTGTTTCATCGATCCTGCGAAGGATGTCTAAGGATGCCCTGGCCACCTGCAGGATCTCACGCAGTGCCTCCCGGATGCCTTGGAGCTGGCATGTACCTAGGACAAGGGAGCACAGTCAATAGGTGTGAATGCACAGCCCCATACAGCCCACCCACTGTGCATGGCATATGGCCGTGGGACATACCTCTGTGATGGTGTGTGACCACCCACATAGATCACGTCCACATGACCTGCCGACCCAGACATATACAGCCATGCGGAACACTGCACACACCCACCAGCCCAGTCATGCACAGCACCACCGTGGCTGTTTACTGACATGGCTATGTGGTGCAAAAGGCAGTGGCACAGCCATGTATCTGGTGCACGCATGGACCACCATTGATGCACTCCCAGACATGCATTGCCACTGGACAGTGCTGACTGTAACAAGTTGCGTGCATGGCAGTGGTGTCGATGGATGGTGGCCATACCCCACTGCCCACCCTGTTACACAGCATGCAATAGTAATCATGGAGTTATGGCACTCACCCTCATCGGGCCGGTCAGGTTGGTGGTGATGGCCCTCGTCCCGCCTGGACGCTCTGTCCTCCTCCCTCCACCGCTCCTCCCTCAGTCTGCACCGTTCGTCCATGCCTGTGGGGGAAACAAGGAGAGAAGAACATCAGTACAATCCCAAAGCAAAGTCCCCTGCCCCAAGGTGTGTGCCCACCCATCCAGCCAGACCCACCCACCCCACACCCTGTAAACACCGCCACAGCCAACCCTAGATTATCCCTCCCCTATGTGCTGGACACATACAACACTGTTACCCATATGGACAATAAAAGTGCATTGACAGAAGCCCTACCTGGATGTGGCACCATGCCCCTCCTGGCACGTGACCGCAGATGGGCTAGTAGCTCCGGCACCCTCCTCCTGAATTCCCCATAGTGATGCCTGCACTGCTCTGCACTCCTCCTCCATCCGGTGGCCTCCTCCAGGGCAGTGGCCACCTCCTGCCACACCTGGGTCCTGGTCCTGTCCAGTGGTGCCTCCCCAAACAGAGGCCCATGGTGTGGCTCAACAATAGCCACCAGATTCACCAACTTGATGGCTGTCCACTGAGGGGCTCTTCTGCGTGCCATCCCAATGGCTATAGTAGGCAATATGGTGCTCTGCAGCGTGGTACCCCACGTGCAGATGCTGCACGGTGCAGCGCTGCTATTCCCCATCGCACTGTTACCGAACAGCGCGATAGAGGTGCACCCATGCCTGACGCATGGCGCCAAGGGGCAAAGGTCGGCACAGGGTCAAGGGTCTCTGGCGCAAGGCCATGCACAGTGCCATCAGATGACTATGCATGTAGCACGATTGGTTGCCTGTGTGCCAGCGCCACAGCGGACTATTGGGCAGTTGTGCCACAGTGCCTATGAAGGCCCATTGTCACAGCGCCATGTAGTGACCTTTGCTATAGCACCACTGGCACAATGGTGGCCATGCCCTGCATTGACCACCGCCCACAACACGTCATCAGCATGGCAGATGCCAGTGTCAGCAGCCTGGGCATGCGCAGGGAGGTTTACTACGCATGCCATGGAACTGCGCCATTGGCACAGCACGTTCAACACAATTGTGCAAAGCGCAAAAGCGCGATATTCAGCCGTCATATGCTAATCATCCGATCAGCCATTCAATGGCGCAGCACCACGATTTGCATCTAATTAAAGTTGCTCCTCACCTAATTTGCATGGATTGCACTATAAAAGTGCGACAAAGTGCCGCAGTGGCCATAGTCGGTTACTGCAGTTTATTGGTGAGTTGCATGCTGTGTGGGAGTGTGGACTGTGGATTCAGGGACATGCATTGGACTGCACAGTCACAGGTAACCACTGCCATCCTTACAGGCTAAATAATGACTGAGCAAGTTCTGGGTGAGGAGGACAACAGTGGTGGGAGGAGGAGGAGGCCCAATTTCACGATGGCCGAGACCGAGGCACTTTTCGAGGCCTACCTGGATCAGGAGCCACTGCTCAGTGGACGGCGGGGCACCCCTTGGGCCCATGCTGCTGCATGGGAGGAGGTGGCACATGCCGTGAACCTGCATGGCAGCCACCAGTGCTCCGTGCAGGAGTGTAAGAAGAAGATGGGTACTGACAGGAGGAGGTTGAAGGAGAAGGTGACTGCCATCAGGGCGGCACGTGCTGCAACAGGTGGGGGACAGCCGGAGGTGGTGCAGCTCACACCAGCAGAGGACAGGCTTGCTACAAGCATGCACCGCAGTGCCATAGAAGGAGTTCTGGGCAGTGGCTTCCAGATGGGTGGTGGCCCATCTCTGCATGGTAAGCCATGGTCTGCCTTGGGGGGTGGGTAAGTAACACGCAGTAACATGACTTTGCTTTCCCTTACAGATTCTGAGTGTCTGCGTGGGTCAACGTTAGTGGACCTGTCCACTGTGAACAGTTGGCCAGAGTCAGAGTCTGGACCATCCACCTCCACAGGTTTCTGTGGATCGGCATGACAGTGGGGCCACCTGGCTGTCCACACTGATGTCATTGAGACAGGTGTGGGGGAAGCCCTGCCTGTGTCTCAGCGTGCTGACATCCATGGATGCCAACACACTATGGCTGTAGCTGGGCAGAGACCTGCACCAGTGATGAAGACACGACTGTCATGGGCAGTGACACATGTGTGCCACAGGATGGACACACAGCAGGTCAGCTCGTGCCCATGGCTGTGGCTGGTGCCGCCATGGGGGCCAGCATGTCAGCGCAGTCCCAGGCTGTGCCTGTCAGCACCAGTGGGGCAGCACCGGTGTCTGATCAGGACAGTGGGGCTGCTGCAGCCACGGCAGCAGCACTACTGAGCCCTTGGGCACAGCAGCCGGAGGGGCAGCAGCAGCATTTGCCCACCTGGACTGGGGGTTCAGGGTTCAGTGGCATCTTCTGTGCACCGCCTGTGGACATGCCCATACCTGGTCCTGGTGTGCAGCACCCACCCTCAAGGGGTGCTGAACATCAGGCCCGTCCACACCCTGAGAGACAGGATGCTGAGGAGGAAGACGACCTCTTGGACGAGCACACCCACCTACTGGGGGCATTGGTCCAGCAGCAGATGCGGCTTGCAATGTCCATGGAAGTACTGTGTGTGGCTCTGGAGTGGGCAGAGGAGCATCGCAGCAGGGACACCGAAAGGATCATGTCACGGATGGACCCTTTTGTGAGAGGATGTGACCGCTGCCATTGACAGGCATGCACAGGCATTCATCGCTGTCATGGCCACAATGGGTACACAGTCAGGTGTTCATGCATTGCACATACCACGCAGTGCGCTCTCCAATCCCCATTCCCGGCGTGGTGTGACTCCCACCCTGTTGATGCCGGGTTCAGCTGTGGGCATCCCGAGCAGTCCTGATGCAGGCATGTTCGGTGTGCTGCAGACCCCTGTGCGGGCACAGTCGTGTTTGTGCAGTGGAACCCCTTGAAGACCACCGGTGCCACCCCATGAGGCCTGTGGTCAGCCTGCCAGTGCTGGTGGGTCTCGGCGGGGCTGCCTACACATCTGAGGTGGCCGAGGCACTGTGCCGTGAGACTGACCTGTCTCCCAGCGTGGGCACTGTCTGGTGCTGCCCTGTGTGCATCGTGTGTTTTGGTGGGCAGTGCACAGGTGGGTACCTGGCCCTGCATGCAGACACATGGTCCACCTGCACACCCTCCCGGCTGCTGTCCGCAGGTACATGTGCATGATGATGCCTGCATTGCGTTGTACACTGAAGTGCGATGGTGCCCAGCATCTGACACATGCACATGGACAGACAGTGGATGTGGTGGCCTGTGGACATGTGTTTTGCTAGGGTTGCCATTCTGGGTCGGTGTGCCTCCTGCCTTCTGTGCACATTTGGTGCATTGTGTGTGTGTGTGCGTGTGTGTGTGTCCGTCCATGTGGCATGTTGATCCTTACCCATCCCTGGTTGTGTGTGTGTGCTTCTGTGCCCTGCCACTTCCCTTGCTGGCATGCACCCCTGGTGTGTTTCCATGCGTGTTTGTGGGTTGTGCCTTAGCCACTGGTGGTTGAACATGGCCCCATGACTTATCTGGGTTGGCTGAAGTGCTCCTCTGTGATGGTGTCCCAGTGCAGCTGTGCCAGCCAGATCAGTTGGGGGTTCCGTCGGCCAAGGGGGGGCTGCCCATCACCATCATCACCGGTGTCCCCATCATCCCCATCACTGTCCCCCTCTTCAACCTGTATGGCTATCCCACATTCTTTGGCCATGTTGTGCAGGATGCAACAGGCCAGAAATATCCCACAAGCCTTTGAGGGGCTGTACTGTAGGGCACCGCCAGAGGTGTCCAGGCAATGAAATTGTGCCTTGAGCATCCCGAACACCCGCTCAATGACATTGAGTGTGGTGGCATGTGCCTTATTGTAGCATTGCTGCGATGGAGTCGTGGGCCACCACTAGGGTGTGAGCAGCCAGGAACGGAGTGGGTATCCACTGTCACCTGTGTGCAGAGGGTGGAGGTTAGTTTCGTGATCAGCTTCGGCTTGCCCCAAGCCCTGTAGGCCACACCCATGGCACCTCTGGCCATGCCCCACAGGCCCGTGATATGTCCATTTGGTTTGCATACTCACTCACTAGGTGTCCTGTGGGGATGTTCCCACCCTCAAATCGGTGGCACAGTGCCAACTGGTGCCAGATGTATGAATCGTGTGCTCCCCCAGGGTGCATGGCACAGACATTGATGATGTGCCCACTGGCATCGCACACCACCTGGCAGTTGATGCTGGAATAGCCCTTGCAGTTCATGTATGCAGCCCCCTCCTCTCCAGATGGTGTGCATATGACCACATGGGTGCAGTCTATTGCCCCTAGCATGCCAGGCATATGTGCTACCCTGTAGAACTCCTGAATGTTTGCTGCGCAGTCTGCTGCAGTTCTGGGGAAATGGATGTACTCCTCAGCATGTGGCAGCAGTGCACTGAGGAACTGGGTGAGGTTGCATGACGTGGCCGACTGGGTTATGCCTGTAGTGTCCCCAGTTGGTCTCTGGAAGGTACCCGTGGTGAGCAAGCACATGCAGGCTGTTACCTCTGTCTCCACTGACAGGGCATGACTCCGTCATGTGGGTGCCTGCATCACATCACTGCACAGCTCACAGAGCCACCTCAGTATTGCCCTGTTCAGGCAGTACCAGCCCACAATCTCAGTATCTGTATACAGCTCAAAGCTGGTGCGGGCTTGGTACTGCCTGTTGGGGGCATACCGCTGACGAGCCCTTCCATGGCCACATCCTCCTGCCACCCACCTTCTCACCCCCCTCATTATGGCCTCCATGTGGAAGGTGGCACAGGCCATGTCCCTGGCTTGTGTTTCCCCCCCAGCAGCTGTTGCTTTGTTCCCCCCACTGTCCTGGCTGCTACCTCCCCTGCACCGGGTACACCTGTCTGTGCTGGCCTCTGGATTGTGTGGCTCCACACACCTTCCCTGTGCCTCTGTTCTGCTATGGTATTTCCCTTGCCTGCCCATTTTCTGCCACTTTCCCTGTCCCTGTTCCTCCTCTGCCTCATGTTTCTTCCCTGCAGCGTTCTTGCACCTCTTCCTTGCTCCTTTTTATTTTGGCTCATTTCCGCTATGGCACAACTTCCACTTGCTCCACTGTTGCGCATTGCACAAGTCTTTCAATATCACACTGCGCCATTTATGCATGGCTCCTCCCCCTTCAGTTGTGCATGCCTTCATTATCATTGCCCTGTTGCTCAGCATGTTTTCGGTGGCACAACTGCCTCCTGCTGAATATCGCAGAATGGCACAATTTCGGACTTGCACGAGTGCAACCCTATTGTGCTTGGCTTAACTCTTTTGAATATCTGGGCCAAGGTGTTTTAAAATTTGACACATGTTTGCTAGGACCATCTTGTAAAAGGGCCTTTTGGCCTAAAGATGTGAATGTAAGAACTGTAGCCTGGTTAAAAATAAACCTTTTTACCACTACTAAATATTAACTACTATAAAGATGAAATATGGGAGACTTTATTAAAGATACAGTAACTATAGGAAGCTGCACTTTGAATACGCAAAAGCAGTAGTTATAATGGTAACAGATGTCAAAGCCAGGGTAGAGGCTGGTAGTAAGTTAGAGGATTCTGATTAATGTTACATTCAACTATGAACCCAGTTTGAAGCTCAGAGGGTAAAAGTACAAAAGAGAATGGAAGAACAATGATTGACATGCTGAATCAATTACAAGTTATAGTCTCTAATGGATTTCTTTGGAGCATACACTTATTCAGTACCACAGGGAAAAGTGTAGTACTGTAGATTATTGTGCTGTGTTCCCTATAGATTTAATTAAATTTAGATCTCTGGAGGTCCAAAAGTATCCCAAAAGTATCCATGATGCACTATGAACTTACTAGAAAATTGCCTCGACAAAGCATATTTAAATATAGTTAAGTCATGTATATAATGTACATATTAAAAACACACAGTAAGAACCCATTGTTTTCTGACCATTAAGATAAGGTTTCAATATCTGAAAAAATAAAGGAATTATTTGATATGACTAAATCTCTAGGTTCAGCAGCCAAAATATATGAGACACTAGTAAAGGTTTCTCAGTCTTTAAATATGGTACTTTACTTGGGGAAAAAAACACACATTAAACCCCCTGAGACTTGGTATAATGATAAATGCAAGTCATACAAGAGAACATTGAATAAAGTGGCAACATGGAGTAAGAGTAACCATCCAGGGAAAATGTAAAAATTTTAAATAGAGAAAGAACATTGCACAAAAACTTCCTATCCCAAGAAAAACTTAAATACCATTATAAAATCTGGTTAGAAATTGATGATGATGTCTTTCAAAGAGATTCAAGAAAGTTTTGGCAGCTGGTGGCACAAGGCAATAATAACTTTGACTGCTCTTTTGAGTTGTATACTTCAAGTAGCCTGGTTGAATCAATATGTAGCCTTATTTTTTGACACACTGTTAGAAAATACCCATTTCAAAACTTAGGAAGGAGATAATCCATTATTCAGTCTTCTTATTCTTTTTTCTGAGGAGGATGACTCACCAATTTTTGTAATCAAAAATCTAATAAAACATCAGGGTTAGATGGGATACCAAGTGATCCATTAAAATCTCACATGGGACTCTGGGTACTGACTCCTAGTAACATTTTTAATAAATGCCTTAAAGTATATTATATCTCACTTGACAGAAAAAATGCAATAATAAAATTCTTTTAAGAACGGTAACTCAAAATCTCTTTAGAACTACCACACATTAGCTTACTAAACAGTGTAGCAAAACTACTTACAGATGTTTTTGTGAAATGCCTTCTGGACTGGGTGGAAGCAATTGTTACACAAGGTCCCTGCACCCTAATCGGTACCCTCAGAGCTACACCGTAGACAGCTAGTGCTTAAGCATATGTTATACTAACATATAGGGCTAAGGGCATCTACCGTACAAGAGTAGATGTCAGGATATGTATGCATATTGTTGTAATACACTTTGCTTGCTAATACATATATTCTTCGATGTATTTTCTACGTATTTCTTACTTGAGAGATGCCAGGACACCTGTGTCCTTGGAATAATTATGATATGTAAGTCGGCATTGCCAACTTTTGGTGATTTGTAATACTACACTGAGTTATGGAAGACTCTGTATAAGAACTCTTTTGTTTCACAAACTGATGACTACTGCAAAATTGTATAATGTTATCTTGGACTGTGGAGCCTCCTCTAATTTAGCCAATAGGGCTCATCTTTGTAACTAGAAATGTTTCTATCTTTCAGTAACCATAGTAATTATCATAGGTGTATAATGTGATACACTAGTCTTGTACCTCGGAGATCCCAAGAGACACAAAAAAAAACCTCAAGGTATAGGGAACGCTTAGCACTGGTTCCCGGTTTGTATTGGTAAGAACTGCTTAGGGAAACTGTGATTTTATCATTTTTGGTAGAAATAAACAAGTGTATTACTCTTATGCAATGTGTCTGTAATTACTTGCATTCCCAATATTGCCAAGAACCTGAAAGTGAGGTTTAGACCTCCTGACAATTGGTGACCGTGTGCAGGCGATATTTGGTGTTTGTAAGTTTACATTAGTTGCTATAACTTTTCCCTTTCCCACGGGGACAGTAGGTGTACATTCCCATATCACCTCTCCCATTTTAAAACCAGTTTGTAGTCACTTACAAAGTCTGGCTGTTTTCTTTTTGGGTGTGGTCGATGCTGACTCGACTCACTCTATTACAGCTTTGAATTGTAAGCCTACAACTCTTACAGTAGCCCGACTGTGTACAAAGTGCTCCTGCTGTGGATCAATACATAGCATGGCACCTTATTCACAGTTTGGCTTTTCATTCCCTCCCACACAATGGCCACCGTATCAAATATGTGCACAGAACTGATACTCGAAGTCTCGGACTTCCTTGCATCCCATAGAGGATGGGCTGACTTCGCGAGGGATGCAAGTCAATCTGAAAACCCTATTCTGGGGATTTCAACTCAATACATAGAGATAAGACAATCAACCAATAAGCGTCAAGCTAAAGGGCTGATGGTTGCGACTCTCTACACTGGTCTGGAAGCCTCCGAAGAGAGGTTTTGAACCCTTGATCTGCAAATTTCATCTCTTAAGCAACAGATGGGTTTGAGGGAAACAGAGTGTGTTAGACTGCAGCAGAACTTGGAGTCTGAACTTCAAACTCTGCGAAATGAAAAGGATTCACTTTTGCATCATTCAGCTCAAGCTGGAGAACAGGAACTTTGTATGTTGAAGCAGGAGTATGAAAGTTTGAGACAGGATAAGGGACAGGCATTGCATATGAATGATTTGTTAAGTACAGCGAATGCACAGTAGAGTGAGGAGATGGGAGAGCTACAGGACGAGATGAACCAGGTACGTAATGACTTAGAAGTGGCTACTAGGAACAATCGTGAACTGAGCGCCGAGTATAGATTGTTGCAGAAGCAAATGCAGGAAGAGGTTGATATAGATGTTGCAACTGTGAGTCATGCTGAATGTAAAACTAAGATGGTGAAACTGCGCCATCAGTGGGAGGTACTGGCTGGACATGTTAAGGCAATGAGAGGCGTAGCCCTTGCCTTACACATGTCATCTGAAGGGGAGGTATCAGATGTGACATCTCTCAGTACAACACCCAGTCACACCCCTAGTATGGGCCAGAAACCCCACCCAGCCATCCACAACATGGCAGGTCCCCACTACACCCACACCATGTCATGCATTGTAGATGTTGTGACGCCCATCACGGAGGATGCCAACATGTCAGCCCCCATAATGGGGGGAGCAGGCCCAGGCCTGGTCCTGACAGCACCACCGATAGCTGTTATTAATGTGGAAGATAGGCAAGAGATAGAAACGATGATTGAAACTGCAATAGGTAATGTACCTCTTCCTGAGAGAAGTAAATGGGCCATTAAAACCAAAATTAGGCAGCTTCTACAAGAGGCTGGCACTCAGGATGGTATTGTTCATACTGCGGCTGAGGCTGCAGCTCGGGCTGCACTAGATGGCACCTGAGACAATCTACCTCTACCTGATAGACCCAGTAATCTCCTACAAATGGCCTACTCTGTTCAGTAAATCGCTGACAGTGTCGGTCAGATGAACCCGTCTGACAACCTCAGCTGTCACTTAGAAAAGGTGCGTTCTAGATGCGAGATGCTTAGCCTTGCTGCAGAATACTAAGTCCAGATACTACGCCAAACTATCGATCCTAATTTGTGGGCCAAACTCCCCAATGCCATCCGCCTGGATGGGAACGCCATCTTTGATGAGGTTGCAGCTGAACTCATTTCTGCTCACAGCCCAGGTGTAGTAGGAGTGATGCTTGCATACCCTGTAAAACAGAATGCAAAGGAAAGTCTAGCGACTTACCGCCAGAGACTTTGGATGGCCTACTGAGCAGGAAAGCACCTGGCACAAGAAGCTGCGGATGTAGATCTTATTGAGTATGAGACCCTGTTCCTTAGGAACATGATTCCTGCAGTACAAGAAAAGGTAGAGCCAACCACCTACCCCAACATGGACAGGTTTGCCGATATCATTCTGAAAACTGAGAGAGTTTGCCAACTCTACATCAGTGATTTGGGCTCTGGTTCCGAGAAAGTAGCCGCCATGGAGCCTATCTCAGAGTCCACGACGCACTACACTGTGGAAGGGCAGGCCCAACAGCAACAGTCCCAACATCAGTAGGCCCTTCCAGCCGAGAACCAACACCCCCAACAGACCCAACACCAACAACAACTGCAACAGCAACAACAATGGGGTGGGAACCGGAATTGGCATAAGAATAAAAAGCATAATAATAAGGCTAAACCACAACAACAAAGAACAGGCCCTTCATATAGGGAGATAGCCAAGGGAAAATTGGAAATTCTGAGAGCTTTTGGGACAAGTGCGCTCTGTGGCAGATGCTGTTCCCGCTCAGGCCCTTGCAGCTTTACAACCGGCGACCCAGACCCCAACGGGTCATGGTGATACTGGAAGTGCAGGCCCTCTGACCCATTCAGGCATGAACCCAGAAGCTCCTCCCTATATAGCATCGGTGCAGCATGGTGAAGTGATTCAAAGAAGCCAGGCCCAACCTCTCCATGTCCCAGCAGTACAGATTGACAATCACAGGCCCCAGTCTGGATTGTAAACAAGCTGGTCTTGGATACAAACAGAAAGGCCTTGCACTGAGGTCGAGGTCAGGGGCTGCCTACTCATAGTCTTGTTAGATACAGGTGCGGCTGTGACTGTATTACATGATGAACACCAAGACATATCTTCTTGGTCCATCGGACGGAGGACCAATATGTCAGGAGTAGATGGTACTAGGCTACCTGCATACCAGTCTCTACCCCTACCGGTAGAGGTAGGCCACTTAAAGGCCTCACACATTTTGCAACTGATGGTACTGCATGATCATCCTAGTATCATAGGATTTGATTTTCTTGCATCACACGGCTGTGTGGTGGATCTAGCTAACATGCTACTGATACAGATTCAGGGTCAATACCATACCATTTTGATCCCTGATTCACATGTTGTGGCAACAATTTCTGCTAATAATAAAGAGTATGACGTCATAGATTTGTTCAAGGATCATGAGCTTTTCCCAATGCTTCTCCCCATTTTGCAGTGACATCTGGAAGTATTTGCAATCCACAAGCATGACTGTGGCAAAATGCACACTGTCATTGAAGTGCCAGGCCCAGCACATGAGAGGCAAAGGCAGTACCCTTTTCCAACTGAGGCCTTGCCTTCTCTCAAGAAACATTCAAGTCACTTCTCATGCAAGGAGTAATCAGAACTTGTGTTTCTAATGCTAACTCCCCAGTGTGGCCCATGAAAAAACCCACAGGTACCTGGAGACTTACTATTGACTACAGGAAACTGAATCAGGTCACCCCCAGTTGCTCTCCAACTGTGGCATCAGCACCTGATGTGCTACAACTTTTGACACCTGACCTGAAATGGTTCAGTGCCCTGGACATCTGCAATGGTTTTTGGTCATTACTAATGGCCCCCAAGAGCCAATATAAGATTGCCTTCACCTTTGAAGGAAGACAGTACATGTGGACTTGATTACCACAGGGATTCCATAATAGCCCGTCCCTGTTCCATCTGCATATGATGGACGCCCTTGAGGGTTTCTCTACTCCCCAATGTCTCTTGCAGTATGTGGATGACCTGCTTCTGGAAACTGCCACACAGGAACAACATCTGGATCTCTTGGATGAACTACTGACTCTCATTTAGAGAGCAGGCCTGAAATGCAATCCAGCAGAAGCACAACTGTGTCAGAAAGAAGTACTCTTTCTAGGTCTAAAAATAACAGACCAGGGTTGAAGCCCTACCTGGAAAAAGATACAGGGATTGCAAGACTTGCCATTGCCCAGCAATGTGGCAACTCTTAGAAGTTTTCTAGGTATGGTGAATTATTCAAGAGATTTTATTTGTGATTTTGCTCAGAAAGCTGCTCCTCTGTATGAGCTACTGAAGAAGGACATCCCATGAACTTGGGGCCCAATTCATACCCAGGCTGTGACATCACTGAAGCAGGCCTTGACCTTCACCCCAGCTCTGGTTAACTCCAATCCAGCACTACCATTCCATCTGGAATGTGCCACCTCTGGCATTTCCATGTCAGCAGTGCTGGCCCAGAAGGTTCATGGCACCCTGAGACTGATTGCATATGCATCACAGCTCTTGACCCCAGTGGAACAGAAGTACATCCTTTGTGAAAGGAACCTTCTGGCTACCTTCAGGGCTGTCAAGCACTTTCTGTATATCATTGGGTACTGTCCACTGATTATCAACACCAACCACACCCCAACCACCTTTCTGCTCTCAGATAGAGTGAAGGATGGGTCAGTCTCCAACACTAGGCTGACACACTGGTCACTTCTTCTCCAGGATAGAGACATACAGGTACACCCAACAAAAATTCCATCCAAGCTGGCTCATGGACTCCTTTTCCAAGGAAAATCCCATGACTGTACACTGCAATCACCTGATCTTCCAGATCCAGGTTCTTTCCTCCCTGCCACGCCACAAATACTTAATGACACTTCTTTGTGTCACGTCTTTACTGATGGTTCAGCATCCTACTGTCAGGGAGAACAAATTGCAGGGATGGGTATTCTAGTGATTTACCCTTATGGGAACACTGTTAAAATATCTAAGCATTGCAGTGTAGCATCATCACAGTATGCAGAGATGGCAGCGGTGGCCTGTTCCCTCAAGTTTATCCAGCATGCTTCGAGGATGCTATAATTTTTACAGACTCTAATTGTGTTTGTTGTTCTCTTACAGAATTCCTTCCTTTCTGGCAGAAGAACTCCTTCCTCTTCTCTGATGGCAGTCCAATGAAGTACAAGGAATTGGTAAAATACATACATTCACTGGCACTAAAATTTGCACACAAACTCTATGTACACAAAGTCAATGTTCAGTCCCTTCATGATCCCTATCATGCCTTCAATGACACAGCAGACACCCTTGCCATGGAAGGGGCCTGAGGGGTGGACACCTGGACGATGGACCATCCATAGGCCAATGTGGCCGTACAGATAGCAGCACTCAGGGAAAAAAACTGAACCCTTTCCCCCTTGTACCTCTCAGCAGCACATGTTGATACTGAACTCAAAGAAGTGTTCAGATTCCTTGACAAGAGTTCTGAAGAAAAACTCCCTACACTTAACTCCTACCGGAGGCATGAAGGTAAGTTACACTTGTCACCAGATGACAAACTCATCTGGTATCAACCAGATGATTCTACCACCAAGTTGTGGGTGGTCCCCAGATGCCTCAGGTCTGAATTCTTGCACCAAGTGCTTGACACACCCACTGGTGGACACCAGGGAGTGGAAAACACCCTCCAAAGGCTTAAGACCACTGCCTGGTGGTCTGGTGTCACCAAAGATGTTAAACAGTACATAGACAATTGTCTCATTTGTGCGCAAAACAATCCCATCCCTACCAAGCGAAATGCCAAACGTTCACCACAACAATACTCTGGGCCTTGGCATGCCATACAGATTGATTTTATTGGCTCCCTGACCAATATCAGCAGAAATAACAAGCATACTCTTGTGGTAACTGACCTCTTCTCTAAGTGGGTTGAAGCTTTCCCCACTAATACATGAACTGCTAAAACCACTGCCAAAATCCTGGTGGAACAGATTTTCTCCAGGTGGGGCCTACCCCTTAAGGTAGACTCCAGCAGAGGAACCAGTTTTTCAGGTGAGATAATGAAATAATCTCTTGAACTCCTTGGAGTTCAACAAAAGTTCCACATACCCTACCACCCCCAATCTTCAAGTCAAGCAGAGAGAGCCAACAGATGGATTAAACAAATGTTTTCTAAATTCATTGAGGACAATCCCAAAACCTGGGATTCCCTACTGCCGATACTACTTATGGCAATTAGGGGCACACCCTTAGCCACTACCCAGCTCACACCCTTTGAAGTGATGACTGGAAGATAGATGAGATTACCCGAACACCTGTTGTTTGACCTGCACACCCCCACTGCAGACCGTGTGTCTGTAAATCAATATGTGGAAAAACTCAGAAAAGACCTCATACACACACATTTGTATGCTGCCAACTGCATGGGCAAGGCCCAGCAACAATCCAAAATACAGTTTGACAAACACACACAAGAAGTGGATTGGCAGGTTGGAGATCAGGTAATGGTACTCCGATTTGCACATCCCACCCATTTCTTCTCCATTAAATGGGAAGGCCCATACCCCATTGTCAACAGGCTCAGTCCAACAGTCTATCAAGTTAGACTCCTGCATAACAATAAACTGACTGACAAATAGTTACATGCAAACCAACTGAAACTGTATAAAGGAGCTTAATTAGTTTTTCTCACCCCATTGGGCAGAATAGTACTAACTTACTAATGTTTGATTTTGCTTTTCAGATACACTGACAAGATGGCTATCTTGTTCCATTATCTCCTCATCTCAGGAGTTATCCCCTGCATCCAAGGCATGGTACCGAACCTCCTACCACACATTGATCATCCAGCATCTCCTTCAAAGGGAGTATCCATCAGTATACCTGATAGTCTGATTACTGTCCAGGAAGGTTCCGATGCTTACCTCATTGCCTCGGTTGTTGCTCCTGATAAATCAACCCTACAAATTGAGTGGCAAACCACATCGCAAGAACAAATTCTCCCTGTGGCCAAACTCTCCAAAGGGACTTTCCAGGGTTGGCCCAATGCTAAATTATCCCCAAATGGTTCTCTGTCCTTGTTACAAACTGCTCTTAGACATTCTGGTTTATACAATATTACTGCCTTAATTGATCCTTTGTACTGTAATTCTTTGTCTAAGGATTCTGCTAGAAAATTTTGTGCTGTACACCATGTGGCTTCTGCTGCCATGTATCTCTCTGTATTACCACCCACTGATAAACAGCATTTGGAATGTCCAAAGCACACCCCTGGTCCCTGTAGTTGTCTAACAGCCACTGCCCTCCCTGATTCATTGATCAATAACTTACAATTTATGGATATACCTGTTTTGTTTAATCTTACTTACTGGAATATGAAAGAATTTGGTACGTGTCACAATACTAATTCATCAGTATTTGATAGTTCATTATTGCTTGATAGTTTAGCTGCATTTCAGATTCGTACTCAAGATCCTATTGCCGGGGTCCATTCTACTGAACATAGAGGCAACTTCAGGAGAAAACCCAATACTGATGATCAAAGTCACAAACGTAATACTCATGAAGTTGACAGTTCTGATGTCACAGGTGCAACAGGTACTGTCACAGGCCTTTTTGGTCCAGCTATGTCTATTTGGAATAAAGCAGACATTGCTGCTATCAAATCTCATTCTGCCAAGTTTTCCACTGGTTTGGTTAACAATATACTACCCCCATGATTTTATAGTGTGGATGGTCTTAGTCAGGAAGAAAGATACACTGTATACAACATGCACAACATTGTTAAGGCATTTACAGACTCTAAAGATAAGATTAATGCACTCATTGCACAGAACAACAGAGAAGCAGATAAACAATACATTGCTAGAGAAATCCTCTACTCTACCTATGGCTCATACATTATCACTACCATCAACAATCTCTTCCACGATTTAGAATCTGGAAGAATCCCTGATATCATACACGATAGACACATTTCCAAATGGCATTGTCCACAATGTAAAACCCCTAGCTGTATTGCTATGTGTATGCAACAACCTCTAACCATTCCTCTTTGTACAGCTAGGAACCTGGGGTTTGTGACCAGACATCCTAACACTGGTCCTTGTTTCACTGCTAAGAAGTGCTCCATAAGAGATACTATGTTTGTTTCTTTTACTCTCTCTTTACCACGTTTTGATCCCACTACAGCCTTGTTCTACAAGCTTGCACTGGTACACTCTATTGGGCACTTGGATGAAGACATCTACAGAGAACGCCTGGATCTACTGCCTCTACTGGTTTTCCATCCTTTCCTGGATGCCTGGGTGGATCCGCACACAGACTGCTTTGCGAAGAAACAATACATTTACTTGTGCGGACGTGATGTATTTGATGTTATTCAACCTGTTTGTGGTTATTCTCCAGATAGCATTGATTGTACATTCAACATGGATGATGACATCACTAAGAATGGCACAGATTTATCAGATTCTACTTTGGCTCCGGATAAGCTCTACCAATCATATAGTGAGGAGGTTCATCACCTGTCAACATGGATTTCGAAGACAACCTACACTTGACCTGTCCAGTTGCAAAAGTGGAGACTCCCTACTGTTCGCTCTCAGTACAATTTTTATGGGGAGTACTGTGCGGTAACTAACTTTAAAAGCTATACTTATGGATCTGTGACATGTGTTATTGATAACCCCAATTTTGTTTTGTCCCCCACCATAAGACTGTCATTGGACATACTGTTATAATCCCTGTCCCCCTTTTGGATGCAGACATCATTAATGGTAACCCCGATTATCTGCTCACACTTTCTGAATACTTATCATATTTTAATGTACACATAGACCCACTTACACTTACATTAAAATCACTTTTAGACAGGAAAGACACACCTCATCCACATCAGCAATAATATGACCAAGGCCAATGAAGCTATTCTTTCATTGATTAATGATGGTGATATGAATGATGCATTTACTAACATCTGGTTAGAAATTACCTTTAAAGATTTTGTTATTATACAAGCATTTTTGATATTTGTTTTGATTATCATGCTATGCTGCCTACGATGCATGCTGCGCCAACACCGTGAGCAGCTCGAGTTCCTTTACAAAGCTCGCGCGTCGGGTTTGTAAATGACCACTGCTCCCTGACCTTTCCCTACATTTGCCTGTGTTGCCCTTTGAGGCAACAAGGGGGGGATGTTACATGAGGTCCCTGCACCCCAATTGGTACCCTCAGAGGTACACCGTAAACAGTTAGTTCTTAAGCATATGTTATGCTAACATATAGGGCATCTACCATACAAGAGTAAATGTCAGGATAGGTATGCATATTGTAGTAATACACTTTGCATGCTAATACATATATTCTTCTATGTCTTTTCTGTGTATTTCTTACTAGTAAGATGCCAGGACACCTGTGTCCTTGGAATAATTATGATATGTAAGTCTGCATTGCCAACTTTTGGTGATTTGTAATACTACACTGAGTTATGTAAGACTCTGTATAAGAACTCTTTTGTTTCATAAACTGATGACTGCTACAAAATTGTATAATGTTTTCTTGGACCATGGAGCATCCTCTAATTTAGCCAATAGGGCTCATCTCTGTAACTAGAAATGTTTCTATCTCACAGTAACCATAGTAATTATCATAGGTATATAATGTGATACACTAGTCTTGTACCTCAGAAATCCCAAGAGACACAAAGAAACCTTGAGGTATAGGGAACGCTTAGCACTGGCTACCGGTTCGTATTGGTAAGAACTGCTTAGGGCCACTGTGATTATATCCTTTTTGGTAGTAATAAACAAGTTTATTACTCTTATGCAATGTGTCTGTGATTACTTGCATTCCCAATATTGCCAAGAACCTGAAAGTGAGGTTTAGATGTCCTGACACAATGAACATCCTCACTAATCTTCAAGTTGGATTCTGCAGTGATTTCTCAACCATAGACCATATATCTATATCTACTGTGTGTGTATATATATATATATATATATATATATATATATATATATATACACCTGTCTACATTGTGGAAAGTAAAGCTTGCTAAAAAAAGTAAAAGTGTACACAGAATTAATTGATTTTACAGCTGCATTTGATTTAATTGACTAGTATATTTTGTGGAGTAAATTACTGTTCCTTAAATATTAAAACAAATATTTTAGTTCCCATAATCAAATTATAGTCACACAACCAAACACTTATATGCTTTGATATGAAATCAATTTTAACTCTGCCATTTGACATTAGCAGTTGAGTTAAGCTGGCGTGCCTGATGGTCCCCTTATTATTTAATTTATATCCAGTTCAAGTTCATGTTTATTGTGAATGGGTACAATCTGTTGAGAAAGCTCACTTGCAAGGAGGTCCCTTGTACAAGAATGGTGAGAATATAATATCTAGAATAAAATACCAGCCAAAATTGTGGCAAATAACACCTCCTACACAGATAGGTCTGAGATTCTCAATCAGCTCAATAACCACTTCACCACTGTAGGCCTCACATTCAACATGTCACCTGTTAGTAAACTGAGCACCACAAGCACTGCCAGCATAACTACTAGATCAGCCATAGCCCCCCCTACTGACCATCCCATCTTCAAGTTCCAGCTAGTCTCCTACAAACAGGTGGAGGACCTACTCCTCTCACTGAACACCAAAAAGAGTGCTGGTGCCGATTCGCTTGAACCTGTCATCTTAAAAGCAGGTTCTTATTATCTGGCAGCTCCATTTGGCCATCTCTTTAACAGCCTATTATCCCAATCGGAATTGCCTCCTAGTTGGAAATTCGTGCACATTATCCCCCTGTTCAAGTCAGGAGACCCCACTGACTTGAACAACTATAGGCCTATTTCGTTGCTTCCTGTTTTATCCAAGCTACTTGAAAAAATTGTAAACTCTCAATTAAGGGAGTACTTGGATCTTGAGAAAATCCTCAATCTAGTCCAGGGGTTCTCAAATGGTGAGGCCAGCCTCCCTGGGGAGGCCCCAACCTGTTCCAGGGGAGGCTCAAGCAAGTCTGAAAAAGTACTGTATTTAAATTTTGAGTTTTAATATATTTTGTGTGAAGAGATGATGCAAACTGAAAGAGGATGATAGTAGGTGAATTTAATGTATTTATTTACTAATAGGTGACAAGGGAAGGTGAATGAGCCAAAGCTCATTTCAGGTGTACCCAGGGAAGGGTAGGGAGTGAACACATTTCAAATAGTAACTGTAAAACAAACAAGAAATACACAATGAACAATAGTGCAAACAAATATGAACAATAAACTAATAATGAGAGGTGGCAATTGATCAATTTGTAGACTGATGGCAGAACAGTCCAAATACAAGGGTTGAGCATAGAAGTGCTAAGAGCAATAGCAGAAAGGATCAACGTAATCCCTGAGAAGTTGCTTAGGAGCAGGGAAAGATGGGGAGAGGCAAAGTATGTAGGAAGGTAATTTCATATAGAGAGGAAACTGAGAAAGTAGTCTGACCAATGAAGGTACTGCAACAAGGGGTAACAATGGTTCAAGAGTGAAAATAGCAGAGCAAGTAGGCTGGCCTGGGGGGGATTTATAATAAGTTAAATGATAATATTTGTTTATTTTATTTATTTGTTACTCAGATAACACCTTTGAGCACAGGAGCTCTTTTTCAAAGGTTCCACATCAGTATAAGACAAAGAACTGAATGTGAGCCAAATATTCAAAGGGGTTTCAATTTATTCATAGTGTACTGCGCAAAGTACAGTATGTTATTTTTCTTTGGGGAGGCCTAAGATTATTTCAATTTTGGGGGGAGGCTCAAAATCTTTTCCATGGATTTGGGGAGGCTCACTGTGACAAAGTCTGAGAACTATTGATCTAGTCCAATCAGGTTTCAGACCCAAGAACAGTACCATGTCTGCTCTTGCCAAAGTGTCAAATGACTGATTAAAAGCCCTGGACAGTAAACAGCACATCTATGCATTCTTCCTTGACCTCAGCAAAGCATTTGATATGGTTGATCATTCCATACTTCTTGATTCCATGAGTAGCATCGGTCTAACCTCTGCTGCAGTAAAGTGGTTCTGCTGCTACCTCACAAATCATAAACAGCAAATTAAAGCCCGGGGGAATTCTCCCCACTAAAATTATTGCTCCGAGGCATTCTGCAAGGTTCCATTTTGGGCCCTATCCTCTTTACCCTTTACATCAATCTCATCGACTCTGGACTGGTTGCTGGAAACATTCATTTCTTCGCAGATGACACAGTTCTCTACACAACCAACCCCTCCTTGGACATTGCGTACAAAGAGCTACAGCAGAATTTTGTCATCCTCCAGCACAACCTGCTGAATCTAAAGTTCTTGTTAAATGCAAAAGCAAAACAAAAGCTATGATTATCTCTCCATCCCACAATACGGGGATACCTGGGACCTCACAGGTTATTACCCTCCTTAATGAACCACTAGAGCTAGGGGATAAATTTAAATATCTGGGAGTCTGGTTGGATAACAAACTTACCTTCAGTGTACATCTAAGTGAGTTAAGAAAAAAGCTAAGGCAGTGCCTCAGCATTTTCTACTGCATAAGATGCCTACTCACCCTAGAAGCTAGAAAGCATCTGGTTCAAACAACCTTTCTTCCCCTGACTGACTAAGCTGACTTCCTATACGACCATTGCTCCCAGTATGCACTCCAAAAGCTGGATACACTCTATCATCGTGCATTGAGATTTGTTCTTGACTTGTCCTTGCAGACTCATCACTGCTAATTGTACCAAGCATTAGATTGGCCGTCCTGCTCCACGAGGAGGCAAATAAACACTCTCATGTCGCTATTCTGGGCTTTGCCCAACAAGCAACCACCCTATATCTGTGACCTGTTTGAACATTCAAAGGGTACCTATGGACTAAGGAACTCCTACTTTGTCCTCCTTAGGCTACCACAAACTAGGACATGTATTGACTCAACTGACATTAGCTCCTTTTTACAAGCATGTTGAAATAACATGCAAAAATGAAAATCTCCCTGCTGCCCAGCCATTTTATATTTAGGGGGCTGCTATATAGAGGCCTGAAAATGGCATGCGATTGTTTCAGGTAAAGCTTTATCCTGCTTAATTGAGTCCCTTAACCTTTGTAATCCTGGGCCGCCTATTTCCCGTGTCAGCTAGCATCCCTTTAGGGTAACCACCTCCCCCCTCCTACCTCCCCCCTCATCAATTAGCTTCACAGGGGGCCTCATTCTGTTAGGCTGCCCTATTTTCCCTCTCTACTATGTGTCTGATTCCCTTTCTTCCCACTGCCCTTCTCTATGTCCCTCCTTCCTCTCCTCACTTGTACTCTATAAGCTACAACCTGTATACGTTGCACTTCAAATGCCTACATTTGCACTTATTTTACATGTCTTATTCATCCAAGTACTGATTTTGTATATTGTAACTGCCTGTACCGATGTCTACTTTTCTATAAAGTGTTGTCTACTGTAAGCAAAAGTGTCATCTATGTCCAGGATCATCTTGAAAATGAGCTTGCTCAATGATGTAACTGCCTGGTTAAATAAAGTTTGATTGATTGAAATACAAAATACAAATAAAGGTAACAAGGATACATAGTTTGACATGATAAAAAGGAATAATAGTTTCTAAAATAAACAGTATTTACAATAATTTATGAAACGGCACCTGTGTTGATGCATTCAATAGAGAAAACAAGCAGTACAATTGTGTTTGTTATGGCATCAGAGCAGTGCAAACATATCAACATAACTGGCACAGGAATAGTTTATTCCCCTAATATGGGAAATGAATAGTAAGACTGGAAAAAAAAGTGTGTGTGTGGGGTGAGGGCATAGGAGATTCGTGACAATGGCAGATGTCAGTGGTGGCATTGTTGATAAGTGTTTTAAACACATTTAAGGGGATTAAGGTTTGTAGCTTTATCAAAGTTTGGAGTTTATTCCAGACTGCAGGAAGTACATAGCTAATGGCTGCCTTGACATAACGTGAACGAGTTTTTGGCATCACTAAGTAAATACACGTGTTTTTCCGTAGTGCATATTAACGATGTGAGCAATGAAGGAGGGAAGTATATGTAAATGGTGTCCTGTTCCACTTTAATGATGTTAGCTTTCATTCGCCTACAGTAGGTGGTTCTGAATGCCCATTAACAGCTTATACTGATGACATGATGCTTCTCTCAGTCTCCCTGATTGGCTTACAGTGAAAGCTAAATGAATGTTATAAACGTTGTGTCAGTAGTAAGGTTTATATTAATTTTAGCAAAACAAGAGTATTCTTGAAGGTGATAAGAAAAACCTTTATACACACGATGAAGAAAGAGAAGTTGTTCCAGATTATGTCTGTTTGGGAGTGACATTTTCCAGTAATGGAACATTACAAAAATATGGTAAAACTCAAACATGTAAAACAAAATAAATCTGTTCTTAATAAGCAATTAATCTCCCCAACCTTGTCCCTTGTCATTGTCTTTTACTCTCTCCTTTTTGTATGTTCTCATTTGATTTCAATTTTCCATTGCAATAATGTGGAATAATTTCTATGGGTATTTGGATTTAAATTAAAATGGAAATTAAAATCATAATGAATTGGCACAGCCATAATACTGCATAGGCTGAGAGTTTCCAATAATACCCAGTTAGAGATTTGCATTTTGTAAAACATAGAGTTTTTGCAATAATTTGTAATATCGTGTGCCTGTTTTACACACTGTCACTTTAAACTGTCTTATGGTGATGTCACAAAGGTGAATGTATTTAAATGTATGTGTTGCATTCCCAAGCCACACCTCCTGATGAAGGCTTGAATGCCAAAGTGCTGGGGCTTCACAGTACAGCTAGGACTTGTTAAATAAATGTTGCACTGCATTTGCACTTTAAAAGTTGTGCTAGCATTTTTCTGTGGAGTGCTGATTTTTTGGGACTTACTCTTGCAAGGAGAAAAGGAGTTCACTTTACTGGATTCTGAACCAACAACACAGGAATGAGTATTGCAGCACTGTCACTCTGCCATCACTCGAACCAGTGCTCTCTCTCTATAGAGTGTAGTACCACTATTTGTCCTGTGGAGGTCAAGGCAGAACATGACACACTCTGCCATTTCCAAGATGGACATCAATGAGTTCTGCACATGCACGACTATTAGTGCATGCATAGCACATTGCGGTGGCCATCTTTGTCACTACAGACTGTGCTGTGTTCCGTGTGATCACCTTTGTGATTTTTGTTTTAAATATTTTATTTTGTTCCTCCCACCTGACCCTCCCTCTCAGCACCCCTTCAAACTATAACACTGACACTGGGGGTGCCCAATCCCCCAATAATGCAAATGGGAATCCTTGGGTTTATTTTATTCCCTTAAATCTGAAAATAAGAAAACAGTCCATCAATGCTTTTGCTGCCATTACTGAACCCCCAACCAACCCTCCCACCCAGCACCCCCCTTAAGCTCTTAGTTGCCCATTGGGAGGTTTAGCACCATCATCTTCTGTGGACTGCAGACAAGTCTTCACTCTTCAAAGTCAGACCATGAACTGAGGAAACATGTATGCGGTTCAATGTATTTAAATGGGTTTTGAACTTAGTGACATAGCTTTCCATTTTCTCATATTTTGGCCTCAAATTTTCAACATTCCTTCTTTGGGACCCCACCTCATGAACAATGACACTGTCATTAGGCAGATCTATTCTGAAATGTGATTTTACAGTCCCTGCATGAAATCACCTTTTTAGCAGTAGTTGAAAATTTTCTCTGCCCTTGTTCATGAGATGGTGTCATCAGAAGGCTATGTTAATAATTTGGTGTAACAATATAAAAAAAAAAAGTTATGAGCCTACATTGAAGTTTTTGAACACAGGCTTGTAACTTTGGTAATTTCAACATTTCCACCCACATTCACAACATAGCCATAACTTTACAGCACCTCATTAGTGTGACAGCTTTCATTTTACAAATCCTGGCCAAATTGTTTTTTTTTTTACATCCTGATAGATGATTTTACTGTCCCTTTGTGATATAACATTTCAGGCAGGAGTTGAAATTTTTTTCTACCCTTGTTCATGAGGCATGGCCATAAGTAGACTATGTTAAAAATTTGGTGTAAAAATATTAAAAAACATCCAAGTTATGAGCATACATTGACTTTTGTGAATGTAGGCTCTTAACTTTGGTAATTTTCAATAACTTTCCCTGAAATTTTGAGAAAGCGTAATTGTGACACGAAAACATTTGGTTCTGTGGGGAGGGGCAGTATGTATCCTGTTTGTTTGCTGACTGATTTGCCTACCTGGTATTAAAAGGCATTTTATCCTGCTACATCAATTGTGGATTTTTCATCTATGAGCAGATGGTGATGAGGTGCTGACCCACATGAACAGTTTGTGAGTACCATTTGGATTTGGTTTTGGCCCTGTTTTCTGTGGCGTTTGTAGCCACCTATGTTTTTCTTTGGTCAACTGAAATTTACAACACAGCCATATCTTTACAGCACTTTATGAGTGTGACAGCTGTCATTTTTTAATCCTGGCCAAATGTTTCTTTTTTTACATCCCAAAAGGTGATTTCATGGCCCCTGCATGAAATCACCTTTTAGGCAGGAGTTGAACTTTTCTCTACTCTTGTTCATGGGGTGGGGTCATAAGAAAACTATGCTGAAAATTTGGTGTAAAAATATTAAAAAACACTATAGTTATGAGCCTACATTGAATTTTGTGAACGCAGTCTCTTAACTTTGGTAATTTTCAATATTTGTACCCCAAATTGTCAACATAGCCACTTCTTTACAGCACCTCATGAATGTGACAGCTGTCATTTTTCAACTCTTGCCCCAAATTTGTTTTTGCATCCTGAAAGTTGATTGCACTGTCCCTTTGCAAAATCCCCTTTAGGCCTGGAGTTGAACATGTTCTCTGCCATTCTTCATGAGGCAGTGCCTTAACAATGCTACATTGTAGATTTGGTGTAAACATATTAAAAAACACATTTTCCATATTTTACCCCAACTTCCTCACCTGTAACTCTATCAGCTCTGGCCGGAGCTTGTTTAATACTGGTTCCACTAGTATGAGAGAGGATTACTGTCCCTTAGACTTTATCTGCAATTTCTGCTTGCCAACACTTGACATAATAATCCCCTGCTTATGGCATCATAATTATACACACAGCAACAGATTTTGATATCATAAACAGAACTGTGATGTCAGGTTTAGGGAAGCAGCCTGAACAGATAGGAGAGCAATCATGTTACTATGCAAATGTTCTTAGTAATAAAGAAGTAAGGGTGAGAGTTACAGAAAAAAATGATTAAATATAAGCTAAATTGTGTCTAAATATTCTATTTTTGATTTCAGATGTCTCACAACGGCATTGGGAGCTCTTTAAGACCTCACTGGCATTGGCATTACAGTTGACCATAATGAATCAATCAGGTTCTACCAGTAGGTCATTAGTGTTGTCACAATGAGTGAGGTTACAGTGTTGATAAAGTATGAAGGGGTATGAAGGGGTACAGTATACACTTTTAAATTTTCTCTAATTGCTTTGTTGAAAACATTTCAATAAATACATAAATACAAAAACTGACTAGAACTGTACTCAGGATATATGGAAAAATCCAGACCACAAGGGATAAACTATTGACTGACAGTAGTCACAGTACATTACCTGAAGCTAAAGGCTGAGGGCAACATGACTACTGGAAACAACAGTTTATCCCATAAGAGTCACAATTCTACCACTGTATCCTGAAACAATTCTGGACAATATCTTTTTTATAAAGCCTGAGTTATGCCCCACACAATCCATCCCTTTTCCTGGTGCTAATGGTGCCCACCCTCCTGCTCCCATAATCCATTTAAATAAATACATTTTCTCTGGTGTTGAGTGGTCCCTTGCCCTTCCAGTGCTAGTATCCTTAACATTCTCCCCTAGTCTTAAGGTAGTGTCCAACACTCACCTTTTGCTCACATCTGCTGCAATCTACCATCTCATGCAAGTATTATCACTTGCATTATAAAAGTAAGTTTATTGATATTGTACACTCATTAGTATAATATCAATAAACCATTGTATAATGCAAGTCACTGTACTTACCAGAGATGTTGGCTGGCAGCAGAGGTGAGCAATGGGTACTGGCTGCCTTCTTGGTGTGGGGGACAAATGTATGCACTGATGACAACAGACAATAGTTGTTAGAACTATTGCCTGCTATCATGAAATGTTGCCTACTGCTCGGAAGAGGACAGATGATAGTTCCTTCTAAATACTGTAATGTAAATTACAAACATACCAACATATGAAACTGCCAGAAGAAATAGGCCACAAGTCTGCTTGAGTGTGCAGCTAGCCATCCACTTACACTGCAGCTGCCTCTCTCCCTCCCCTCCCCTCATAATGGTGACCCTCCCCCTCACTTTGTCCCACCTCCTCTTAAAACTTCCCACTGACTTACAGGAAACCATCTCTTTGGGCAGTGTATTCCACATGGACACCACCATTTCTGTGAAAGTGCCTCCTCATTTCTATCCTGAATCCAGACTTAGCCCATGCCCCCTCCTGTCGCTCCCTCTCTTTAACTTAAAAATCCCCTCTGTACCAGTCTTCTTTATACCCTTCATATATTTAAAGGTCTCTATTATATCCTCCCTATCCCTCCTGTCTTACGTGGAATAAATGTTAATTTCCCTCAGCCTCTCCTCATAGTGTTTGTCTTCCATTCCCTGGATCATCCTTGTTGCTCTGCACCATACCCCCCCCTCTAGTAACTTAACATCCTTCAAGTATGGAAACCAGTACTGCATGTAGTACTCCAAGTACGGCCTCACCAATGTTCTGTACAGTAGTAGGATCACCTTTTCTCTCCTGGAGGTGATACATCTAGCAATACACCCAGCATCTTATTGGTTTTAGCTGCTGCTTTCCTGTACAGTACTGAGTGGTTCATCTGCCCTGTTATTATCACCCCAAGATCTTTATCCTCCTCCTCTGTAGTGGTTATCTGTACAACTCCCAGCTGATAACACCTCCTTGGGTTCTTTGCTCCCAAATGCATGACTTTGCACTTCTTTGCATTGAACCCCAGTTGCCATGTATCCAACCAATCCGGAAGTTTAGCCAGATCATCCTGCAGCCCCTGCCACACTACTGTGTCATCCACCACAGCCCCAATCTTTGTGTCATCCACAAAAAGGCTTATATTGTTCTTAATGCCATGTGAGATGTCAGCTATGAAAATGCCAAACAACACATGGCCTAGTACCAAGCCTTGCAGCACTCTGCTTGTCACAGCCCTTGGGGATGAGAGTTCCTCTGCCACCAGCCTCCCCTACAGCCAGCTTGGCAGCCTCTCCTACAGCCAGTTCTTGATCCAATTCACCATCTTTGTCCCTGCTCCCTAGTATTCCACCTTTGTTAATCAGCTTCCCATAGAGCACCGAATCGAAGGCCTTGCTAAAATACAGATACAGGAAATCCACCACATGACCCTTGTCAAGTGTCCTAGTCACCCAGTCATAATAGTAAGCCAGGTTGGTCTGGCAGGATCTTTCAGAGACAAACCCATGTTGCTTATCATCCTAGAGACCATTACCTTCCAAAAAGGTTACCAACCTCTCCATAAGGATCATCTCCATTAACTTCCCCACAGCGGATGTACGGCTTACTGGTCTATAGCTGCCTGGCTCATTTTCTTTTATTCTTTTGATAACTGGGTAAGGTCCACTAGACACAAGTGCCTGTTTTCAGGGGTGACCTGGGAGCATTGGGGTGGTTAAGTGACTTGCTCAGAGTCACATAGTATGCTAGTGGAGGTTGTGGGAATCAAACCCAGGTTTACTGGATGTACCAAGCTCATTCACAGCTTATTACCTCTAGGCCATACTGCTCATCCTTAGGTCCATTTTTGTGGAGAGGCACAAAATGAGCCATCCTCCTTTCCTGGTGTATGCACCCCATTCCCAGATAGACAGTGAACAAGTCAGCTAATGACTCTGCTAGGATATCCACCAACTCCTTCAATACCCAGGGGTGTATGTCATCTGGATCAGGTGCCTTATCCACCTTCAGTGCCCTTAGACCTTCCACTATGCTGCCGGCTGAGATTACCCCATCTGTCATCCTGTCCCCCCGTGCCTACCTTTCCTAACCACTGAGGCAGTGACCCCCATTTTCCTTAGTAAATACAGAACAGAAGTACTCATTGCTGCTCTGGTCACCTCTCTTGCTTTCTTCAGGTACTTCTCCCTATCTCCTTCCCTCCCCCCCAGTTGGATCTCTTGAATCTTCTGAAGGCTGCCTTTTTCACTCTCACCTTATCCAGCACCTTTCTACTTAACCAACTTGGTTCTTTGGACCTAGCTTTTTCGCTTTGTATCCTAGTACAAGATCTAATGGCCTCCACAATCCCTAGCTTGATACTTCCCATTTCTGATTAGCATCCATGTGTGAATGGATGCTGGCTAGGTGCCCTGCCACTATGCCCCCATCCTACCAAAGTCTAAAGATGAACAGCCTGGTCTCTGTTCTTGAAGCCTCCCTGCCTATGTTAAATGTGAACCACACTGTGTGGTGGTCACTCCCTACCAGTGGATCCTCCACCCTAGCTCTCTGACAAATTCCCCATTGGTCAGCATGAGGTCCAGATTGCTGCTTGACCTGGTTGGCTCGTTTACCATCTGTACCTGGAAGCTGTCCTGGAAGCCTCCAGGAGGACCTGTTCTCTTATGCTCAAGGTGGCTGGTGTGCTCTAATCTACCCCTGGCAGATTGAAGTCCACCACGATCACAGTATTACCCTTCCCACTGATGCTCTTTATCCACTCTTCTAATTCTCTGTCTAAGTCCTCCATCTGAGATGGTGTCCTATACACCACCCTCATCCTGAGTGTCCTGTTCCTCAATTCCTGGAATTGTAACCATAATGCCTCAGTTCTACCCACCTCCCCCTCCTCCATGGCACACCTTATCCCCTCTCTTATATAAATAGCTACCCCACCTCCTCTCCCTTTTTCTCTATCCCTGCAGTATAGCCTGTACCCTGGGATCACCAGGTCCCAGTTCTGGTATTGGGTGGCCCAGGTTTCAAGTGACCCCAGTTATGTCCACTTTAACCTCTGCTATTAGAGCCTGCAACTTGACTGCTTTGTTCCCCAGGCTTCTTGCATTCAAGCAGACTATACTACTACTTGCACCCTTGCCTTCCCTTCCCTTCTGAACACTATTCTTAGTAACTCCGTATGAACACTCCCTGTTCCTTTCCTACTGGTATGGAGGGTAAGCCCATTCAGCTCAACAATCTGGCGACCTTGTTTGATTCCCCATTTATCTCCCCCTACACCTAGTTAAAATCCACCTTGGTTGCTATGTATTACCCCAGTCTCTGTTCTAAGACCTCAGAGCCCTCCTTGCTCAAGTGTAACTGGTTCTGGGCACACAGGGAGCTGCTATCCCATGTTCTATCCCATCCCCCCACCAGCCCATACCCTTTGGTCTGATACAAAGCACCCTCCTCCATTCTCAGCTTCTTTGTAACACTTGCTTTGGGTACTGGGAGAACTTCTGAGAAAGTCACCAAACTCCCTGCCTTCTCACACTGCTTCCCAGTCTCCATGAATCTCTCCTGTACCTCCTTGTCTGTATTGCCCTCCAAGTCATTCATGCCCAAGTGTACCACGATATGAGGTTTCTCCCTTCCCCTTTTTGCATATTTAAGAATAAACTCTCCCACCCTTCCTTCTGTCTTTCCTGCCATGCACTCCACCCAGACGTGACTATGCCTTTCACCGTTACTCCCCCATCTCACCCCTTTTAGTAATGAGTTTCTCAGAACTAGGACCCCACCCCTCTCTCCTTATTCAGCCCTTGACTCTTCCCATTATCCTGTCCCTTGTTCTTAACCTTTACCCCAACTTGCATATCCCTGATGCCTTCTGTTCTATCAGCTTCCTCCTGTGTCCCTATCCCCATCCTTTGCCTGGCCTCTCCCTTTCCTATAGCTGACTCAACCTCCACTTCCCCGATGCAGTCCCTGTAACAGCACCATCACTCCTCCCACCAATACAACCTTGCTACCCCTCCTTACCCTTAGCTTCTGTCCCCCTGCCCAGTCTCCTATTCCCTGGCCCCTACCCTTACCCATTGATGCCCTGTCCCTTCCAGCTGCCCTTCTACTGCCCTCTTGAATTCTAGTAGTCTCTTCTCCTGTAGTCCTGTCTAAGAGCTCCTACCCCTCTATATCCTCCAGCATAGTTAGCACTGAGAACCTATTACTTGACACCTCTACCCTGCTCCAAGCTCCCCCGGCACACTGTTGTGAGACCATTATTTGCTACCTGCTCTTGAGCCATTTCTCCTCCTGTTCCCGATCCTCATCCACTCCCCTGTATCTGTACTCATAGGTTCCTGAGGTGGCAATTTAGGTCCATTTACCCCTCCCCCTCCCCCTTGGTCTGGGCTGCCTGCCATCTTCTGGGGCACTCCTATGTGCCCTAGGTCCTGGGTTGTTCCAACAATCTGCCCCAACCCTCTCCTTATCTCTGTCCTTAACCAACTAATCTCTTCTCTAAGCTTCTCAAGTTGTCTGCACATCAGGCAACCCCACCACCACCCTTCATGTCACTCCTAAAAAGATAGCTGCCCCGCAGTTCTTGCAGCCTACTACACTTCCATGCCCTTCCTTGAATCCCTACTTGACACCTAGCTTGCCCCCATGGCCCCTGCTGAAAACTGTCTGCCCCATCCCCTGGGACCTTCAACCACTTACTTGACAGTATTTAGATCCAAGGTTTAATAAGAGAAGATATCTCAAACTCCATGAAGAGAACTGTTCCACACATTACACCCTGAAAAGAGTTAGGTATAAAACTGTATAATTAGCAAAAGAGGGAAAAACTTACTTTAGAAATAAAAGGTCACAAGTGGGTACTTTTAAAAATTATTTACATTTTATTTTCTGCTGATTTTGGTGGCATTAGCTCTTTAAGAAAAGATAACTGAGAAAGAAAGAAAGAAAGAAAGAAAGAAAGAAAGAAAGAAAGAAAGAAAGAAAGAAAGAAAGAAAAAATAAATAGTATTTTTGTCAGGTAGCACAACTGACTAATTTATCATTTTCATATACTTAGAACATTTCATTTGTTATAAAGAGGTAAGTATTGGGTAACCTTAAATGAGAATTACAGTACACCTAACTTCTTACATGTGAAGTTCATATAGCTGTGGAACACTTAATGTTGTATATCTGTTCTGTCTCTCAGCTTAAAGGAAAATTGATGATAATAATAAATACTGTATCCTCACTTTATTTACCTTTGATACTGTTCCTCAGGTCCACCCTCTAGATTCATCGAGCAAAAGCTCATGTGTCATAGTGAACTATCATCAGGGCTGAAAAAAAGCTTTTTTTCATGTCACCCACTGTAACCTAAACTGTGTCTTCATTCTGTGAATCTAAGTACTGCATTTAAAAAGAGTGTTTAGTCTGTTGTCCATGGGAGAAAACAATGGGTTCTATACATGAACATTCACTGCATTGTTAACACTATTTTACATTGCCTTATGAATCTGATTTAGAAATGTTTACTGCTATTCAATAACATGGGAGATTGCAGATTAATGTTATTTTTTTTCAATTTGTTGCCCAGGAAAAGCACACTAAGCTGCACTAGCTCATTTCCTGTGTTCTGTAGGTGGGTAACAAAGGCCTGTTTTATTCATGGAGGAATGTTGTCTGTGACCGTGGATTAACTCCCCTATTCTTTTTCAGTAAGTGCCATGGGATCATTAACTTCCAACTAGGCAGTGACAAGAGATGGGCAAAAGGGACCTACATTTAATGCTTCATCTGAAGGACAGCACCTCAAACAGTACAACACCCTGTCATATTGCACCACAGTGTCAGCCATTGATATTGCCCCAAGCACCTGGTGTGGGGCTGAAACTCATGATTTTGCAGTCTTCTAGCTCCAGAAATGAGTGTGAATCCTGTTGAGTCACTGACAGTGATAACAAAGGAGAGAATAAAGTGGCATTAACAATGGAAGTTAATGTACATGATAAAGTCCAATGTATTTTAATGGAAGTGTTTGATGCTGTCATATGAGCTGCAGGGTAATCAAGCTAATGGAACAACCTGGTGGATCAAGAGTAAATAAGGAGAATATTTTTCTTCTACCATAATTTTTTCTTCCAAGCAAGAGTCATGATATATGTTTTTCAATGATTAAATACACTTTATATCAACACTTCAAGGGTTTATATTCAAGTCTAAGTTAAATGCAGGTGCACTAAGGAAGTACCCAATTGCGGTGCTTGGGGATGGAGTGGGATAATTCCACACTTCATTGATCACCAGTATACTAGGGCTCTTCCCCTCTGCTCCATCTTTGAGAGTCCTTTTCAGGTTCCACACTCTGATTTGAAATCATTAAGTGATAAGGACTTTTCTGTGGCTGCCCAGCATCTGTGGAACTCAATGCCATCGCAGCTTCATTGGATCTTCTTTGTGAAGTTTCTTAGAAGGGTGCAACAAACTCATTTTTTCTTACTAGCTTCTAAGTACCTCGACTTTTGCAGTTAATCATCTTTATTAAAACATGATTTTCCAATTAAAATGCCCTTTTTTATTTAGAAATGCATTGGGGGAATTTTGATTTTGAATATACTGGTTTTCAGATTTTGCAGTATGAATTATTTGGTTTTATTTATTATGAAGCTCTTCAAGCCCTGGGAATGAGACCTTTGAAAAACTAAAAGATGATGATGATGGGACACTGAATATTTTTTTTTGAGTAACTTTTCATGCAAAGATGGTGTCTGCTCAACTTACAGGTCAAGCTCTGTTTTTTTCGGTGCAATCTCTCAGTCTCATAATCCACTTCTCCATGTTTCTCCCAAAAGGGGTAAGCATGGTGCAGGACCAGAGAATGACAGTAAAAATCATGGAGATGCCACATCAGTTTTCAGGTTTTTCTCCCATGACCCCTAACCTTACACTGATGCTGTACAACCACTTGTTGATGGTCTCAAGCACATGCACCTATCCTCACAGAAGAGAAGCAAGTTCTCTGGTCCTCCACTGGTAGTCACTACAGTGTCAGATTGCAGTACAATCTGTCCTCAGGCTGAAGAACACTGCTGGTGGCATTGCCTTCTTGGCCAGGTTGCCCAAGTTCCAGCTCCCCAGTTCTGCTCCCAAACCAGAATTGCCAACACTTTGCTATCATAGGTGGTGGATGGGTCTGAAAACTGATAGGGCCAAGAATGCAAAGGGTAAATTCCTCCCCCCACCCTTGGCTGGCTTCACCCACACATTTGTTTTTTTTTTTTCCTTTATGAAATTTGTAATGTGTGGAGTATCCCCCCCCAACTGACAGCTTCTCCCTGTACTTAGTTTCTTGTCTCCCGCCATTTTCAGTTTTAAAGTTTGATGATTGTGCCTTAATTCAGTAGGCCATGACCCCAGCCCACCCCCACTAACACTACTCATGTCTTCAGTATCCAAAATTCCAGTGACACCCTCCAAGCCATGAAGGGAGTGATTAATTTGTAACACTGTGTACTGCTTACGCTGCATTTTGGAAGCACAGTTCTCCATAGTAGTAAATTAAAATGATTGCAAGAACTGATAGGGCCAGGCCCTACAACTTACATAAGTGGCAGGGCCATGGCCATAGTGGTCCTCCTGGTTCCAACACCTGTGGTTACAGTGCACTGCCCTGGGCTATTAGGTGTCCTCATCATGAACAAAATGTTCTGTACCTGCATATTAAGTTCTACTGAGCTGGTATGAAACATAGAAACATAGAATTTGACAGCAGATAATGACCTTCTTCGCCCACCTTGTCTGCCCATTTCCCTACCTGATGGGTAAGCTGCAGATTCTAGTTAATCAACAGCTTACTTCCTTCTACCCCCACTAGAATTGCCTTATGTCTGAACCATGCATTCTTGAATGCTCCCACTGTTCCTGACTCCACAACTGCCTCAGGAAGGCTGTTCCATGCATCCACAACCCTCTCTGTGAAAAAATACTTTCTAACATTACTTCTGAGCCATCCCCCCTCTATCTTCAAATTGTGTCCCCTTGTTCTTGCACATCTCTTTTTCTGAAAGATGCTACCCTCTTGGACTTTGTTAATTCCCTTGAGATACTTGAAAGTTTCTATCATGTCCCCCCTCTCCCTTCTTTCCTCAAGGGTATACATGTTAAGCTGCTTAAGTCTCTCCTCGTATGTCTTCTGGTGCAGACCCTGCACCATTTTGGTTGCCCTCCTCTGAATAGCCTCCACTCTGTCTATGTCTTTGCAGAGATGGGGTCTCCAGAATTGCATACAGTACTCCAGATGGTGTCTCACCAACTGTCTGTACAGAGGGATAACAACTTCCTGTTTTCTAATGTTGATTCCTCTCCCTATGCCTCCCAGTATCCCCCAGCCCTCCTTATTGCCTTCACACATTGCTTGCCCACATTTAGGTCATCTGATATAATTACTCCAAGAGCTCTTTCAATTTTTGTTATTATCTCACCCCCAATTGTGTACTGTTCCTCTGGGTTTTTGTTTCCCAGATGCATTACCTTACACTTCTTTGCATTGAATCTGAGCTGCCATATATTTGACCATTCCTCCAACCTTGCCAATTCCCTTTTCATCCTTTCCACCCCACTCTGTGTACCAACCCTGTTGCAAATCTTTGTGTCATCTGCAAAGAGACACACTTTTCCTTCCAGGTGCTCTCCAATGGCACTTATAAAGACATTAAAGAGGACCGGTCCCAGTACTGAACCCTGCAGTACCCCACTAGTTACCCTCCTTTCTTCACTGTGGACTCCGTTTACTATTACCCTTTGTGTCCTGTTGCCCAGCCAGTTTTTTATCCAGGCTACCACCTTGGGACCCACTCCAAGGCTGGGTAACTTGTGTATTAATCTTTTGTGTGAGCCTGTGTCAAATGCCTTGCTAAAATCTAGGTAGGCCATATCCACAGCCCCTCCCTGGTCTACTACTTTGGTCACACAGTCAAATAAATCTATTAGGTTCATCTGACATGACATTCCTGCTGTGAAACCATGCTGCCTTAGGTCCTGTGCCCCACTGGCTTCTAGGTACTCAACAATTCTTTCCTTCAGAAGTGATTCCATCATTTTCCTTACCACTGAGGTCAAACTAACTGATCTGTAGTTTCCTGCCTCTGCCCTGCTCCCACTTTTGTGAAGTGGAAATGCATCTGCCCTCCTCCAGTCCTCAGGTACCACCCCATCCTCCCATGATTTGCTAAAGAGAGTAGTCAGTGGCATTACTAGTTCTACCCTTAGTTCTTTTAGAATTCTGGGGTGAATCCCATCAGGTCCCATTGCTTTCTCCACCCTCAGTTTCAAGAGTTCTTTCAAAACCCTTTCTTCTGTGAATAGACCAGTATCGCCCCCATTCAGAATGTTTCTCTTATTTGGTTTAGGTACCTCCCCCTCCTCTTCTGTTGTGAATACTGAGCAGAAATATTCATTCAGTATCCCTACTTTTTCACTATCACTCTCTGCCCACATTCTCTTCCCTTTATTAAGTCTCTGTATCCCTTCCTTGGTCTTTCTTTGGTCCCTAATGTACCTATAAAAGGTTTTATCCCCTTTCTTAACAGAGTTGGCTACCTTTTCCTCAGGTTGTGCCCTCCTAAAGTCCAATACTATTGTTTTTGTATGGCTTGACTCTATTGCTGTGTTTTTTGTGAACCACACTGTTTGATGGTCACTTGCTCCCAGATGGCTACCCACTTCTAAATCTGAGATCCTTTCTTCTTCCCCATTTGAGAGTACCAGTCTAAGATTGCTCCCTCCCGAGTGGGTTCCAACACTAGCTGTCTGTGGCATGCCCCCTGTAGGGCATCAAAAATGACCCTGCTCTTGGATGTGCCTGAAGCAAAGGTACTCCAGGTAACATCTGGCATATTCAGGTCTCCCATCAACAATATCTCCCCTTTTTCTGCTATTTTAAGGATGCCTTCTATCATTTCCTTGTCCATTTCCTCCCCCTGAGATAGGGGTCTGTACACAACCCCCATGCGGATTGTGGTGCAATTTCCTGTCTCCAGGGTGACCCATAGTGACTCATCAACTTCCTGTTTGCTCTTTAGTTCTGTTGCTTTAATCCCTTGCCTTATATAGAGAGCTAATTCTCCTCCTATTTTACCCTCCCTGTCTCTCCTGTGGATAGTGTATCCTGGTGTGTTGACATCCCAGTCATGGCTCTCTGTGTACCATGTTTCAGTGACTGCCACAATATCCAGGCATCCCTCTTCCATCAAGGCCACTATGATCTGGTCATTTTCAAAATGGCATCCTTTCACATGGCAACAGTGCACATAATGAAAAGGACTGAAGAACCAGTAGAAATGTCCTTTGGATAAACATAATAATTTAGTATGAAACAATTTACTAATGATTTTACCTTTCATGGTTAAAAGAGTACCTTTTTTAAGTAAAATAAGTGCCAAAAATGGATTGAACTAATCATAGGAAAAAATGTGTGGATACATGCTGACTTATTAACGTGTCTGTATTGACAAGCCAACACCATATGGAAAGCACTAACATCTAAATCATGCAATTTTATTCAATACTCTTAGGCAGCACTGGGCCAGGATAGAAAAGGAACACATTATAGTTAATCTGTACAATTTACAACTGTGACAATTTCTTACATTTAAGCACTTTGCATAAAATTTTAGAGGTATATGTACAGATTATTTGCTATGTTGGGGAGGTTTTCAGTAAACTACAAAATCTGTGAGACTGATGAGATTTAAAAAAATTATCATGGGGCAGCCTGGTGGCCTTATTGTGCTGCCATGCTGATTACCTGGGTTCAGGAACAGGCTCAGGTCTTACAAACTGGATCACCAGAGCTGGGAAAATGTTGTCTCTGGCAGTGCAATTAACCTTGGAGGAGGGTGGCGCTTTATTCCAAACCCCCTAGGGTGTGGGGAAGCATGCTTCTTCCATGGGGAGGGATGATGTGCATGAACATGGGTTATCATAGAATGTTGTGGCAGGAAGGAGGAGAAAGAGAGGTGGATAATGGCAGTTGACAGCATAATACAGCCTGTATTCTCAGGCCCCATACCCTTACCCATTCCCTACAGTGTTGGGTGAAGTTAAGCTTGTCTCAGGGATGGGAGATGGCTTAGGCTGAGTGTGTGGTAACTGGCCAAAAGCATTGATACTAAAGGGTGGGTGAAAGTTGTGAATTCTGCCTTGGCGGAACTTTCACAGAATTTTGGAAATTCCATGAATGTTTTTGCATTTTCTCTTATGGTGAGATCGGAAACTTCCAACCATTTTCCATAGATTTTCACTCTTTTCCTTGGAATTTTTGATCTGCACTGTGTAATAATCCATTAAACTGTGGAATTCATTCCATCTGCAGTAGAATGTATTATTTAGTAATATAGCCCCCTCTCCCCCCTGCCAGTTGCTGGTCCCTGGCCCTGGTTTCTTGTGCCCCCCCCCACTGATTGCCAGCCCCATATAACAAAAATTGTGTGTCCATTCCCTCCACCCACCTGCCAATCACCCCTCCATATACAAAATAATAATATCCTCAATCCTCATTCCCTGGTGTTTAGTGGTCCTCCCTACCTGCCGATCGCCAGCTCCATATTAAAAAATATTCTCATTCCCTGGTGTCTAGCAGCCCCCCACCCTCTGATCACCAGCCCCCTAGAAAAATAACCTTTTGGTGTCCCGTCCCCCTTCCCCCAGCCTCTGATTGCCCATCCATATAAAAAATAAAATATTCTTTTCTCATTTTGTGGTGTCTAGTGGACCGCCCACCCCCTCAACCCTGGCTGGTATTCCATCACCACCCACTCCCCCCATCCCAACCCCAAGTGGGTGACCAGCATAGCCTTCCTCTCTTCTCTACAGCTGGTTGCCCACTGACAGCTTTAGGGTTCACAATGCCGTTCCACCCATCCCACCACCCCCGGGTAACCAGAACAGACCCATCCCCTTCTCTGCTCCCTGAAAACTATGCTGCAAGATGACTGGGAGCTGCAATGAATGAGTGTGTGCTTGTACAAGCATGCACTCATTCATTCAGCTCAGTGGGAAGCCAGCCACGGAGGTGAGAGGAGGGCTGTGCTGGTCACCTGCTTAGGGTTGGGATGGGGGAGAGTGGGGTGGTGATGGACTACCTGCCAGGGTGGAGTGTCCACTAGACACCAGGGAATGAGAAAAGAATATTTTATTTTTTATATGGAGGGACAATCAGCGGCTGGGAGAGAGGACTGGACACCAATTTTTTTTTCTATATGGCTGGTGATCAGTGGGTGGGGGATCCACTAGACACTAGGAAATGTGGGTATTTTTTAATATAGGGCCAGCAATCAGTGGGTGGTGGGGCCACTAGACACCAGGGAATGAGGACTGAGGATATTATTATTTTGTATATGGAGGGGCAATCGGCAGATGGGTGTGAGGACTCTGCATAACACATTATGTTATATGGGGCCAGGGATCTATGGGGGGCCACAAGAAACCAGGGGCCAGGGGCCAGCAATTGGTGGGGGGAGGGTTAATGAATTAAACTATGGGGGAAAAAGCCACAGAACTGAACACTGACAGTGATCAGTTCTGCAAATTCTTTTCCCACAGTTTAATACATTAACTCACATTTCTTACATTTGTTACTCAGTTTTTAGGTGGAATTTCTGAAAAAGTTGGAGAAATGATTTCCAAACTTTTACAGAAGTGAAAGTCCGATTTTTGCCAAAATTCCGTCGGTGGAATTTTTTTTTCTACACATCCCTAACGGATACAGTAACAAAATATACATAACCAGTGGTTACCTTCCAGACTAGCAGAAGCAGATTGGACTGCTGTGCAGATGAGCTGGGCCCAGAGTAGATTAATGAGCTGGATGAACTGCTCAGGAGTGGCAGAGTGGCACTGCCACATAGCTGCACTACCAGCAATAGTGATTAGGCACCAGGTGGAGGCACCAGGTTGCGGCACCACGGTGACCTCTGGAGGGCATAAGCACAAAATGTTGTGGGGAACTCCTCACTGTGTGAGGTAAAAGTGAGAGTTTCAGTTAGAAAAATACCTGTGAATAAAGTGTTTTATTTCTCCTCCAAGCTGCAGCTGCACAGTTATAGATGCATAAACCTGTAATTGTTGAAATACAAATGAAGAGCAATAATGTTCTTGGAGCACATGGGCAGTTGATCTAGCAGCTGATATCTCTATATGTGAAACACTGTGTACTTTTTGTATTTCAGCAATTATATTCAACTCTAATTATGGAGTTGCAGCTTGGAGGTAAAATAAATCACTTTATTCATAGACATTTTTTGGACTGCAACTCTTAGTTTTACCTCACACAGCATGGAGTTCACCATAACTTTTTGTGTTTATGTTGTATGCTTTGCAGTGGCCTGCAATAGTAGTGTACCAAACTGCTGCACTCTGCTTGACCCTCTTGTTGTTGTCTCCTCTGTGGAAAGCCCGGGAGACTGCTCTGCACAGGAGGTGTCTGCATGCATGCACAGCAAAAGTCACCACTACCAGGGTTATGTATGAGGACAGAGAGGGATGACAAACTACGTGGTACAAACATTCATGTAATCAGTATGATGGCTGCTGGAGCTCTTGGGTGTTACATCATGGATCCCCATTGATGGGAGGGCTAGAACTAATGGAGGTCAAGGCTGGACTGGGCAAATGACACCGCCAGGCTTAAGGATGGAGTTGATGACACCAAAGAAGAAAAAGCTACATGAAAAAAAAATATGCATTACTGAATTAATCAAATACAGATTTACACATTCTTTAACTCCAAGGAAATGGCACAAACATGTTACATTACTGCAACATAGTTATCTAGGTTGTGTCCATTAAGTGTTGTACTTTACTACAGAGGTATGCATATTCTAAAACAACCTCTACCTATTAGATTGCATCAACATTTGTTGAAAAATACAATCCTTTAATTATTTGGAAAGTTAGTTGGCACAAAAATAAACTATATTCTTCCACATACAAAGTTGGAAAACTAACCTCACAATGTTAATTACATATCGGTAGTACAAAGGGAATCCTTGACCTTGAAAGGTTAAATATTTCACTAGAAAGAACACAAGAAAATGTCATGGCATAGTAATTAATATATTTTTGATATTTTTCTTTTAGCTGCTTTTTTCCTGCCCTGTCAGAACAGTACATTCCATGGCTACTCTGGCACTTTCACTTGATAAGTCCAAAACAGCTCTGTTTGACAGCTCCCTCATACACAAGCTTGAAAAATAACCTATTTAGCATTCCCCAGCCCTAGCAAATGACTTCACTGGGAAAGAATGTGAAAGATACTTTGGAAATAAATATGCACAAGAAATTACAACTGTGTCTGAATGACCCTCTAACGCGGAATGTCTCAAACTGTGAGAATTATAAGGTCAGGAAATACGTGCTGGTCCAATGCCTCCAAAAGTAACGATTCCTTATTTGGAATCCATGCAGACATGAAAGCAGAAGTTATATAAACGAAAGGAAAGTTTTTCCTGCCATTTATGTGCCTAGTCCTTGACCCATCCCATTTATAGTTTTCTTTTAGATAATATTCAGAGCAAGTTAATTTATTTCCTAGCTGCCTTCCAATGCTGACATTTAGAATTCATGGAGGCTTCTCTGTCTCTCTAGATTACACAGCTTCACACATATACAGTACAGATAGAACTGCATGCACTTTTCCTTTATACATGGCATTCAGTCACTGGTTCAGTTGATTTCCAACCTGTAAATAAAAATTATAGGCCTGATCCTCATTTTTAATCATGGACATAAAAATGGTCCCAAACACTAATTTGTACCCTTTCTAAGTCTAGAATGACATTGTGCCATGCTAAGCAAGGTCACAAACTCCTTCTGGGCACATTCAAAGATTTGTATGATTGCCCAGGAAGAAGGTACAATGACTGAAGTACTATTGGTCTGAAGAACCACTAACAATCCACTGATGTCATCATAGACTTGCTCACAGGTTGTTTAAGGCTTATTAATGTGCCTGTGTCTACTGTTCTCAGCCTTTACAGATTGCGTGAGAGGCCATTTAGCACAATACACTCCTGAATAAAGCAGAACCAGTCTAACTTTCAGGGTGATATATATATGGCCCATGATGCTTTGTCGAATTGGGGTATGTGTGAGTTTGTATTTCTTTGAAACCTGACTTCATTACCTTTGACCCTCCTGGAAAACTCATATTTCAGTGCTGTTGTGTTGATGTTCTTTGTCTTTTACATTGCTTTCCTATTTTGCCTTAATCATGACCCAAACCTGTAAGACTATTATAGAGTTAGTTCTCCCTTCACCTGGGTTAAGATATAGGTAAGTCACACTAACGAGTCCCAAGAAGAAAGAAACAAGCGTCTGTGACTTTTCTGTTCTCAGTCTTTGCAGATTGTGTGTGAGGCCATTTGGCACCCTACACTTCTGCTTAAGGTAGAATCAGTCTAAATTCTTTCATGGTGAATTGCATTATTGCGGTATGTATGATGTTAAATTTCTTTGTTGAGTTAGTGCAGTTTTTACTGAGTGAGCCCACTCAGACATATCTGAGCTTGAGAGATGGCCAAAGCATGACATGAGCAAGAGATGGAGGGGGACCAATGAGCACCAGGGATGCCATAAGAGCATTTATCAGGAACTGGGGTTTGCACTGGTAGCTGGGAGGGATTATATTAGACACTGAAAGATAATGGGTGGATGTGCATTGGGAGATGATAGAAAACTGGCATTGCTATGGAGGGACTGAATCAGATCTTTGGGGATGGCATCAGGTGACAAAAGGACTGCATTGGGTGATAAGGCAACACACTCAAAGAAAAGGCATGCTCAGTAGGGTCCTGATGCTCCTACAAGAAAACTTTCAGTTAAAAAGTCACAATATTGAGTCACACTGGGACAAAAATTCCTAGTGAAGAAGTAAAGTATATAAATTGTTTTTGCTAATACATAAACCCTTTATTTCAAGCAAACCCAAAAAGAACAGAAAACCATGGGCAAAATACCATGATATTTTGATGAGCACATTAGCTCTGACTTTGTCTAGCTCAGGCAACCTACAGTGCGTTTCTTTTTTTTTTTTCACTACTCCATTTGATGTGTTTAGGAAAACACCAGGTAGGTTTTCTTGTGCTTTCCTGTTCTTTTTGGTCCACTTGCTATAAAATCCCTATGTATATTAGAAACACACTGTCAGCTCACGTGCTTCATTTCTTTACTACTTTTTTTTGATACAGTGTGCCCCACCTATGTGTTTTTTTTTTCCATTAGGTAATCGGGAGATGGTATTGGTATGGGGTTGCATTGGGTGACTGAGGAATCACAGTGTCAAGGTTTATGGCACTGGACAACAAGGTATGCTTGGAACTGATCAGGGATAGTGGGAAAGGGCAGTGTTGGAATTACACCTTATGAGCTTTGGGAGCTAGGGGGACCTATAAGATTCCTATCTTTAAAATAAGCCCCCATTCCCATTATAAGTCAGTGGCAGTGATATGTGAGCTACCAGGGCTCTCTTCAGAGTTACCGGGGTTGAGTCCTGGCAAGCTCCCTGTAATTCCAACACTGGAAAGGGGGATGTAAATGGACATTAGGGAGTACTTGCAAGTAGTGAACCGATGAACTAGTGGGTGGAAGAGTGAAGGCTGGAGTGACACAGGTGCAACACTGTTGTTTAGCATTGTAACATGCAACAGATGTATTTCATAATGCTTCATAGCTCCATTCTTTGTGCAGTCACCAAGATGCTAGTGGACACTGTTTCTGGTACTATAGCACCAGTTAGCATCTATGTCAGCAATTTGCATTGTGCTGCATTAATGTGGTGGATGCCTTTTCCTGCAGTATAAGACCAAGACTGGACACAATGTAATTGGGTGGGATCACACAGGAAGAGACTTTCCCAAAGATGATACCACTGTATTATTTTAGCAGTTTAGTTCATGTTCAGTATCACTGAATTTCTTTACCTTTCAGGAAAAAGGCATACACTACTACACATAAATCAGGTTTATAGGTCAGTGAGACAAAATAGTTCCCAAAATATTGTAAATAAACTGATTAGAAATTACCCTAAATATACACTTTACAAAAATGGGGTGAAAGATTTAAAATACCACAGACACTATGGTGAAATGAAAATTGCTTATACTGCATCAAACACTTAAATGATGTGGTCAAAATCTTAAAACTATCAGCTATGCCTTGCATGTATTCCAGTACCTTTAGCACTGCAGTGAAGCACAATTCAGCACATACAGTAGTTGCAATTGTTTTAAATGAGTCAGTAGATTGTCCTGAGTGAATGGTAAATGTTACGTATATTTTCTGTACTGATTAGTTTCTTATGTTCTTCTGGTGCATTACATGTATATAGAATGTAAAATACCAAATTTTAATGAAACATGTAACTTACGTAGGAACAAGGCAATACCTCAAGAGCTCTGATGATGTTCACATGAGCGAAGCATTAGTCACATGATACCAGCCAGCATCTTCATGAACTATTTTGATTTCCTGCCTATTTTCTCTGCTGCACTTTTTTTGCAATTTTCATTTCACCTAAATAAAGGAGGGATTGAATTTTGACTCTAGGGGTCCATGTGCTTATTTCCTTCAGTGAGGGGAGATGAGTGGAGTTATCCTGCCTTGTTCCTGTTTGATATTTTGAAATGGAGCAGCACCAAGCCAGGGAACAACCTCATTCTAATATACAGTTTTGCAATGTAACTTATGCATTTCTACAGGACTGCACTGCAAATAGGGCTTATAGCACTAGTTGTGTAATTCCTTCTGAAAAATAAACATTTTACCACTACTTTAACTACTAATTAATTGTGAATGAGAACTGGGCACCGAGTCTAATAGGGCAAGTTATGAATGTGAGCAGAAAGTTGCTTGAAGGAAAAAAATATTAAATTATAGGTCCTTACTTTCAAAAATTGCATTAGGGTACTTAATCTTTGTCAAGTAAAGACTTTGGCATCTAACCTTTTGATGAGATGAGTAATTGCTATCTGTTACCAGTTTGAATAGGTAAGCTCTTTTTTTCTCTTTTCATGTTACTTACAACTGCCTTTTACCTGTCACTTCCATTATATGTTTTCAGACAATCTGTGTTGGGGGATCATATTCCTGTTTTGGAATATGTCAGTTTGAATACTGGAATTCCTAGATCTATGTCTTGCAGTACAGATGCTATATGATGTGTGCCCGGTTTTCTCCTTACACAGACAAGGGGTTTGAATGAGATTACTGGCACACCAACATGATGTACTGTAGTGATACTGAAAATGAACTAAACTGCTAAAATAATACAGTGGTATCATCTTTGGGAAAGTAATGCTATATGTACTCTGATAAGTTCTATTACAAAAAAAAAGAAATCTGAGAAACCTTTATAGGCAGTGGAGGAGAGGGACTGACTGTGATCTCCACATTTTGGAATATCAGATCCTATTTTCTCACAGACACACAGACATACACACACACACACACACCACCTCTATTTTGTGAAAGGGTGTGGAGGGCCTGCTTGATTGATATGCAGTATATAGGCTTTTGCACCCCACAGAAGACAGTGCTGATCACAGCACAGCATTTTGAGATGCCCCCTCCATGCAGAAAGGGACAAAGGCCAAGGCAATAACCTGGAGCTTAATACATGGGTTACGTGTTGAGGAGGGGTAATCTGAGCCACTTCAGGATGCTCAAAACTTGTGCTATGGCGTTGTATATTCTGGAAGGCTAATCATGCTATGCAGTGTGAAGGGAAGTGTAGAAGGCATTTGCAACCCCCTAAATGAACCAAAGGGCAGTTTTCCTTAGCACAAGTGTCCCCTGAACCCCCTTTGATGGGGGGATGCTGGAGCATTGGGGATTATGCAGATATTTTGTATTTTATAACTGAAATACAGTGCTGTGTATGCAGACTATTCTACTCAGCTGCACACAGAGCAGGGATTCACTGTGACTCAAATTCAGGCACCCGAAAGCCTGCCTGGGATTTGGACAAACTGTATACTCTACCTGCCCTCAAGATGCTTCATGGGAACCTACCAAATGAATGTCTAGTAACACAGGGATTAGACCATCTGGGGAAGGGCCACAAAAAAGAAACAAAAGCTTTGGAGGGAGTGAGGTGGACACTAGTCCTGTTTTGGATGAGAGAGTCCTGAAGAGATATGCTAATAGAGATGTTGCAAAATAAAAATTTGCTGGTTAAGTTTGCGCAAATCACTGAAAATTCATGCTTTGCCGAGTTTGCGAAGCTGCCCCTGTTCTAACAAACTTCAACTTTGCACAAATTGCATGAATTTCACCACAAAGTTTGCTACGGGTTGCAGATTTTGCCACAAAGCATGAAATTTGCAGGCAACACTGTGTGCTTTGTGGCAATTTTGTTTGATTTGCAGTCCACAAATTACATGAATTCCACAAATTGCACTCTGCAAATTGTGCAAAATTCATGGATTAATCTGTAGAGTGAATTTTGTGGACTTTGCACTTCTCTACTTGCTAATCTGAAGGTGGAAAAAGCAATGGAACCATATGGGGTGCATCTAAAGGTATTGAGGGAGCTTAGGAAATTACTGGCTACACCTCTGACAGTTCTATTTAGCAACTTACTGGAAACAGTAGTGGATCTGGATGTCTGGAGGAGGGCAGATGTAATCCCACTACACAAAAGTGGTAGCCAGGAGGAGTCTGGCAATTATAGTCCAGTCAGCCTGATATTAATGGTGGGAAAGTTAATGGAATCACTGCAGAAGGAAAGGATTGTGGAATATCTTGAATTCAGTGGGTTACAAGACCCAGAGTAGCTTGGTTTCACAAAGAGGAGGTCATGTCAAATGAATCTGATAGATTTCTTTGAGTGGGTGATCAAGGAACTAGATTAGGGTGGAGCGGTGGACATGGCCTACCTAGATTTCAGTAAGGCATTCAAGACTGTTCCACACAGGAGACTAGTAAGTAAGCTGGGTAGCTTAGGAGTGGGTCCAAATGTAGTAAACTGGATAAGAAATTGTTTAGGGGATAGGCGACAGAGGATGGTGGCAAATGGAGTTCACTCCAAGAAAGGGAAGGTGACCAGCACCATGTTTCAGGGATCAGTGCTGGGACCAGGTCTCTTTAACATTTTTATAAGTGACATTGCAGAGGAGCTGGAAAAGAAGGTCTACTTCTTTGTGGATGACACCAAAATATGCAATAGGGTGGAAACTCCAGAGGTGTGTGTGTAGAAAGGATGAGCAGAGACCTGAGAAAACTAGAGGAGTGTTCAAGTATATGGCAGCTGGGTTCCAATGCAAAAAAGCGCAAAATAATGTACTTAGGGCACAGGAACCCAGGGGAAGAGAACAAAATGGGAGGAGTGGTATTGATGACCACCAAGAAGGAAAGAAACCTGGGGTTAGTCATACTGGATGACCAAAAGGTGGCCAGGCAGTGGGACAAGGCAGTAGGGAGGTCAAGTGGGATGTTAGGGTGCATAGTGAGGGGTATCACCTGCAGAAAGAGGAAGATGGCACTGTCTCTGTACAGATCATTGATAAGACTCCACTTGGAGTATTGTATCCAGTTCTGGAGACCACAGGCTTGATTCTCAAAGTGTATAGACTGCTGCAAGCCCCGGGTGCACCGAAGAAATGGCACATGGGACTTGCAGCAGACTGTGGCCAGGAATCAGGATTCTCAAACCCGGAGCCCCCTGTGTGCTGCATGCCATGAGTTAGACCAGCTTTTGCTGGTCTAACTTTTCAGATCTTTTTATGAGGTTTGCGCCACATATTTGGTGAAAGCCACCATAAAAAAGGTAAATTGTCAGAAATACGAGCAACCTTTATGAATCAGGTGCAAGGTGCACCAGTGTGGTTGGTGCAGGGTTTGATGTAGGGCTTGTGCAAGCCCTGCATCAACCTCTGAGAATCAAGCCCCACATCTCCAGAAGGACATAGACATAGTGGAGGCAGTCCAGAGGAGGGCAACTACAATGGTGCAGGGTTCACACCAAAAGTCTTATGATGAGAGACTAAAGGACCTCATTATATACACCCTGGAACAGAGGAGGGAGAAGGGAGATATATTTAAGATACATTTAAGCACCTCATGGGGCTAAATAAGGTACAGGAAGGGAGCATTTTTCAGGAGAAAAAGTTCTTAAGAGCAAGAGGACATGCTATGAAGCTGGAGTGGGTAGATTCAGGAGAGAAATGAGGAAGTTGTTACATGAGGTCCATGCACCCTAACTGGTGCCCTCAGAGGTACACCATAGACAGCTAGCGCTTAAGCATATGTTATACTAACGTATAGGGCTAAGGGCATCTATCGTACAAGAGTAGATGTCAAGATATGTGCGCATATTGTTGTAATACATTTTGCTTGCTAATACATATATTCTTCTATGTATTTTCTGCATATTTCTTAGTTGTAAAATGCCAAGGCACCTGTGCCCTTGGAATAATTATGATATGTAAGTCAGCATTGCCACCTTTTGGTGATTTGTACTACTACACTGAGTTATGTAAGACTTTGTATAAGAACTCTTTTGTTCACAAACTCATAACTACTACAAAATTGTATATTGTTATCTTGGACCATGGAGCCACCTCTAATTTAGCCAATAGGGCTCATCTCTGTAATTAGAAATGTTTCTATCTTACAGTAACCATAGTAATTATCATAGGTATATAATGTGATACACTAGTCTTGTACCTCGGAGATCCCATGAGACACAAAGAAACCTTGAGGTATAGGGAATGCTTAGCACTGGTTCCCGGTTCGTATTGGTAAGAACTGCTTAGGGCAACTGTGATTTTATCCTTTTTGGTAGTAATTAACAAGTGTATTACTCTTATGCAACATGTCTGTGATTACTTGCATTCCCAATATTGCCAAGAACCTGAAAGAGAGGTTTAAACCTCCTGACAATTGGCGACCGTGTGCAGGCGATATTTGGTGTTTATAAGTTTTCACTTGTTGCTTTAATTTTTCCCTTTCCCACGGGGACAGTAAGTGTACATTCCTGTATCACCTCTCCCATTTTAAAACCAGTTTGTAGTCACTTGCAAATTCTGGCTGTCGTCTTTTCGGGTGCGGTTGATGCAGACTCGACTCACTCCTTTACAGCTTTGATTTGAAAGCCTACAACTTTTACAGCAGCCCAGCTGTGTATAAAGTGCTCCTGATGTGGATCGATACATTGCATGGCTCCTTTTTCACAGTTTGATTTTTTGTTCCCTCCCACACAATGGCCACCGTATCAAATATCTGAGCAGAACTGAGACTCGATGTCTCGAACTTCCTTACCTCCCATGGAGAATGGGCTGACTTCGCGTGGGACGCAAGTCAATCCGAAAACCCTATACTGGGGATTTCAACCAAGTACACAGAGATGAGACAATCAACCAATAAGTGTCAGGCTAAAGGGTTGATGGTTGCAGCTCTCTATGCTGCTCTGGAAGACTCCGAGTGAGGTTTCGGACCCTTGATCTGCAAATTTCATCTCTTAAGCAACAGATAGCTTTTCAGGAAATGGAATGTGTTAGACTACAGCAGAACTTGGAGACTGAATTCCAAACTCTGCGGAATGAAAAGGATTCACTTTTGCATCATTCAGCTCAAGCTGGAGAACAGGAACTTTGTATGTTGAAGCAGGACTGTGAAAGTTTGAGACAGGATAAGGGACAGGCATTGCATATGAATGATTTGCTAAGTGCTGCAAATGCTCATTTGAGTGAGGAGATTGGAGAGCTACAGAACGAGATGAACCAGGTATGTAATGACTTAGAAGTGGCTACTAGGGACAATCGCAAACTGAGCGCCACATATAGAGTGTTGCAGAAGCAAATGCAAGATGAGGTTGATATGGATGTTGCAACTGTGAATCATGCTGAATGTAAACCAAGATGGCAAAACTGCGCCATCAGCGGGAGGTTCTGGCTGGACATGTTAAGTCGATGGGAGGCATAGCCCCTGCCTTACACATGTCATATGAAGGGGAGGTATCAGATGATGACGTCTCTCAATACAACGACAAGTCACACCACTACTATGGCCCATAAACCCCACCCAGCCATCCACAACATGGTGGATCCCCAGTACACCCTCACCATGTCATACGTCATCGACATCATGATGCCCATCATGGGAGATGCCTACATGGCGTCCCCCATGATTGGGGGGGAACAGGCCCAGGCCTGGTCCCGACGGCACCACCGATAGCCGTTATTAATGTGGAAGATAGACAAGAGATAGAAACGATGATTGAAACTGCAATAGGCAATGTACCTCTTCCTGAGAGGAGTAAATGGGCCATTAAAACCCAGATTAGGCAGCTTCTGCAGGAGGCTGGCACTCAGGATGGTATTGTTTGTACTGCGGCTGAGGCTGCAGCTCGGGCTGCCCTAGATGGCACCCGCGACAATCTACCTCTTCCTGATCGACCCAGTAATCCCCTACAAATGGCCTACTGTGTTCAGCAAATAGCTGACAGTATCAGTCGGATGAACCCATCTAATAACCTCAGCTGTCACTTAGAAAAGGTGCATTCTAAATGCAAGATGCTTAGCCTCACTGCAGAATACCAGGTCCAAATACTACGCTAGACCATTGATCCTAGTTTGTGGGCCAAACTCCCCGATGCCATCCACCAGGATGGGAATGTCAACTTTGATGAGGTTGCAGCTGAGCTCATTTCTGCTCACAGCCCAGGTGTAGTAGGAGTGATGCTTGCATACCCTGTAAAACAGAATGCAAAGGAAAGTCCAGCAACTTACCAACAGACACTTTGGATGGCCTACTGAGCAGGAAAGTACCTGGCACAAGAAGCTGCAGATGTAGATCTTATTGAGTATAAGACCCTGTTCCTTAGGAACATGATTCCTGCAGTACGAGAAAAGGTAGAGCCAACCACCTACCCCAATACAGACAGATTTGCTGACGTCCTTCAGAAAACTGAGAGAGTTTACCAACTCTAGATCTGTGATCTGGGCTCCGGTTCCAAGAAGGTAGCCACTGTGGAGCCTGCTCCAGAGACCACGACGCACTACACTGTGGAAGGGCAGGCCCAACACCAACACGCCCAACATCAACATGCCCCTCCAGCTCATTACCAACACCCCCCAACAGACCCAACACCAACAACAACCACAACAACAGCAACAATGGGGTGGGAACCGGAATTGGCATAAGAATAAAAAGCATAAGGGTAAAGGGAAACCACAACAACAAAGACGAGGCCCTTCATATAGGGAGACAGCTGAAGAGAAACAGAAATTTCTAGAGCTTCTGGGACAAGTGCACTCTGTAGCGGATGCTGTTCCCACACAGACCCTTGTGGTGGAATAACTGGCAACCCAGACCCCAACGGATCATGGGGATACTGGAAGTGCAGGCCTTCAGGCCCATACAGGCTTGAACCCAGAAGCTCCTCCTCCCTATATAGCATCAGTGCAGCATGGTGAAGTGATTCACATGAGTCAGGCCCAATCTCTCCATGCTCCCAGCAGTACAGATTGACAATTACAGGCCCCAGTCCAGATTGTAAACAAGCTGGTCTTGGATACAAACGGAAGGCTCTGCACTGAGGCTGAGGTCGGGGGCTGCCTACTAGTAGTCTTGTTAGATACAGGTGCAGCTGTATCTGTATTACATGATGAACATCCAGACATATCCCCTTGTTCCACCGAACGGAGGACCAACATGTCAGGAATTGATGGTACTAGGCTACCTGCATACCATTCTCTACCTCTACCAGTAGAGCTAGGCTATCTAAAGGTCTCACACACTTTCCAACTGATGGTAATGCATGATCGTCCTAGTATCATAGGAACTGATTTCTTTGCACCACACAGTTGTGTGGTGGATCTAGCCAATATGCTACTGATACAGATTCATGGCCAATACCATACCATTCTGATTCCTGATTCACATGTTGTGGTGACAATCTCTGCCAATGACAAGGAGTATGATGTCATAGATTTATTCAAAGGTCATGAGCTTTCCACAAAGCTTCTTCCCATTTTGAAATGGCATTTGGAAGTGTTTGCAATTAACAAACATGACTGTGGCAGAATGCACACTGTCATCGAAATGCCAGGTCCAGCACACGAGAGGCAAAGGCAGTATCCCTTTCCAACTGAGGCCTTGCCTTTTCTTAGAGAAACAATCAAGTCACTCCTCAAGCGAGGAGTAATCAGAACTTGTATTTCCACTGCTAACTCCCCAGTGAGGCCCATGAAAAAACCCACAGGCATCTGGAGACTTACTATTGACTACAGGAAACTGAATCAGGTCACCCCCAGTTGTTCCCCAACTGTGGCATCAGCGCCCGATGTACTATGACTCTTGACCCCTGACCAGAAATGGTTCAGTGCCCTGCACATTTCCAATGGTTTTTGGTCATTACTATTGGCCCTTAAGAGTCAATATAAGTTTGTCTTCACCTTTGAAGGAAGACAGTACACGTAGACTTGCTTACTGCAAGGATTCCATAATAGCACGTCCCTGTTCCATCTGCACATGATGGATGCCCTCGAGAGTTTCTCTACTCCCCAATGTCTCTTGCAATATGTGGATGACCTGTTGCTGGCAACAGCCACACAGGAACAACATCTGGATATCTTGGACAAACTGCAGACTCTCATCCAGAGAGCAGGCCTGAAATGCAATCCAGCAAAAGCACAACTATGTCAGAAAGAAGTACTCTTTCTGGGTCTGAAAATAACTGACCAAGGTTGAAGCCCTACCTGGAAGAAGATACAGGGATTGCAAGACTTGCCATTGCCTATCAGCATGGCAACTCTTCAAAGGTTTCTAGGTATGGTGAATTATTCGAGAGATTTTATTTGTGATTTTGCTCAGAAAGCTGCTCTTCTGTATGAGCTACTCAAAAAGGACATCTCAAGGACTTGGGGCCCTATACACACCCAGGCTGTGACATCACTGAGGCAGACCCTGGCCTCAGCCCCAGCTCTAGTCAACCCCAGTCCAGCACTACCATTCCATCTGGAATGTGCCACCTCTGACATTGCCATGTCAGCAGTGTTGGCCCAGAAGGTTCATGGCACCCTGAGACCCATTGCATGTGCATCACAGCTCTTGACCCCAGTGGAACAGAAGTACAGCCTTTGTGAAAGGAACCTTCTGGCCACCTACTGGGCTATCAAGCACTTCCTGTATATCACTGGGTACTCTCCACTGATCATCAATACCAATCATACCCCATCTAAATTTCTGCTCTCAGACAGAGTGAAGGATGGGTCAGTCTCTAACACCAGACTGACACACTGGTCACTTCTTCTCCAGGATAGAGACATACAAGGTACACCCAACAAAAATTCCATCTATGCTGGCTCATGGACTCCTTTTCCAAGGAGAACCCCATGACTATGCACTGCAGTCACCTGATCTTTGAGATCCAGGTCCTTTCCTCCCTGCCATGCCACAAATACTTGACAACACCTCTTTATGTCACATCTTTACTGATGGTTCAGCATTCTACTATCAGGGAGAACAAATCGCAGGGATGGGCATTCTAGTGATTTACTCTTATGGGAACACTGTTAAAATATCTAAGCGCTGCAGTGTAGCATCATCACAGTATGTAGATATGGCAGTGGTGGCCTGTGCCCTCCAGTTCATCCAGCATGGAGCCAAGGATACTATCACTTTTACAGACTCTAACTGGGTTTGTTGTTCTCTTACAGAATTTCTTCCTTTCTGGCAGAAGAACTCCTTCCTCTCCTCTGATGGCAGCCCAGTGAAGTACAAGGAATTGGTAATACACATACATTCACTGGCACTAAAATTTGCACACAAACTCTATGTACATAAAGTCAAGGCTCATTCTCTCCATGACCCCTATCATGCCTTCAATGATACAGCAGACACCCTTGCCAAGGAAGGGGCCTGAGGGGGGACACCTGGATGATAGACCATCCATAGGCCAATGTGGCCGTACAAATTGCAGCACTCAGGAAGAAACCTGAACCCTTTTGCCCCCTGGACCTCTCAGCAGCCCAACATGTTGATACTGAACTCAAAGAAGTGTTCAGATTCCTTGACAAGAGTACCAAAGAGAAACTTCCCACACACAACCCCTATCAGAGGCATTAAGTTAAGTTACACTTGTCACCAGATGACAAGCTCATCTGGTACCAACCAGATGATTCCACCACCAAGTTGTGGGTGGTCCCCAGACACCTCAGGTCTGAATTCTTGCACCAAGTGCATGACACACCCACTGGTGGACACCAGGGAGTGGAAAACACCCTCCAAAGGCTTAAGACCACTGCCTGGTGGCCTGCTGTCACCAAAGATTTTAAACAGTACATAGACAATTGTCTCATTTGTGCACAAAACAACCCCATCCCAACCAAGCAAAATGCCAAACTCTTACCACAATGGCACTCTGGCCCATGGCATGCCATACAGATTGATTTTATTGGCCCCCTGACCAACACCAGCAGAAATAACAAGTATGCTCTTGTGGTAACTGATCTCTTCTCTAAGTGGGTTTAAGCTTTCCCCACTAAGACGTGCACTGCTAAAACCACTGCCAAAATCCTGGTGGAACAGATTTTCTCCAGGTGGGGCCTACCTCTCAAGATAGACTCTGACAAAAGAACCAGTTTTACAGGTGAATTGGTGAAAGAATCCCTTGAACTCCTTGGAGTTCAACAGAAGTTTAACATACCTTACCACCCTCAATCCTCAGGTCAAGTAGAAAGAGCCAACAGACAGATTAAGCAAATGCTTTCTAAATTCATTGAAGACAATCCCAAAACCTGGGATTCCTTACTGCCATTACTCCTTATGGCAATTAGGGTATACCCTCAGCCACTACCCAGCTCACACCCTTTGAAGTGATGACTGGAAGATAGATGAGATTACCTGAACACCTGTTGTTTGACCTGCACACCCCCACTGCAGACTGTGTGTCTGTAGACCAATATGTGGAAAAACTCAGAAAAGACCTTATACACACACACACTTGTATGCTGCCAACTGCATGGGCAAGGCCCATCAACAATCCAAAATACAGTTTGACAAACACGCACAAGAAGTAGATTGGCAGGTTGGAGATCAGGTAATGGTACTCCGATTTGCACATCGCACCCATTCCTTCTCCAACAAGTGGGAAGGCCCATACCCTATTGTCAACAAGCTCAGTCCGGCAGTCTGCCAGGTTAGACTCCTGCATAACAATAAGTTGACTGACAAATGGTTACATGCAAACCAGCTGAAACTGTATAAAGGAGCTTAATTACTTTTCCTCACCCCATTGGGTGGAATAGTACTAACTTACTAATGTTTGATTTTGCTTTTCAGATACACTGACAAGATGGCTATCTTGTTCCATTATCTCCTCATCTCAGGAGTTATCCCCTGCATCCAAGACATGGTACCGAACCTCCTGCCACACCTTGATCCTCCAGAATCTTCTTCAGGGGAGTTTCCATCAATATACCCAATAGTCTGATTACTGTCACTGCCTCAGTTGTTGATCCTGATAAATCTACCCTTCAGATTGAGTGGCAAACCACATCGCAAGGACAAATTCTCCCTGTGGCCAAACTCTCCAAAGGAACTTTCCACGGTTAGCTCAATGCTAAATTATCCCAAATGGTTCTCTGTCCTTGTTACAAAACTGCATTAAGACATTCTGGTTTGTACATTACTGCCTTAATTGATCCTTCGTACTGTAATTCTTTGTCTAAGGATTCTGCTCGAAACTTTTGTGCTGTACACCACATGGCTTCTGCAGCCATGTATCTCTCTGTGTTATCACCCACTGATAAGCAGCTTTTGGAATGCCCAAAGCATACCCCTGGCCCCTGTAGTGGTCTAACAGCCACTGCCCTCCCAGGTTCATTGATTAATAACTTACAGTTTGTACAGAAACCTGTTTTGTTTAATCTTACTTACTGGAATATGAAAGAATTTGGTATGTGTCACAATACTAATACTTCAGCATTTTATAGTTCATTATTGCTTGATAGTTTAGCTGCATTTCAGAGTCATACTCAAGATCCTATTGCTGGGGTCCATTCTACTGAACACAGAGGCAACTTCAGGAGAAAACCCACTCCTGATGATCAAACTCATAAACGTAAGACACGTGAAGTTGACAGTTCTGATGTCACAGGTGCAACAGGTACTGTCACAGGCCTTTTTGGTACGGCTGTCTATTTGGAATAAAGGAGACATTGCTGCTATCAAATCTCATTCTGCCAAATTTTCTACTGGTCTGGTTAACAATATTCTACCCCATTATTGCATGGTGTGGATGGCCTAAGTCAGGAAGAAAGATACACTGTATATAACATGCATGACATTGCTAAGGCATTCACAGATTCGAAAGACAAGATCAATGCACTCATACAACAAAACAACAAACAAGCAGATAAACAATACATTGCTAGAGAAATCCTCTGCTCCGCCTATGGCTCATATATCACTACCATCAACAATCTCTTCCATGATCTAGAATCTGGAAGGATCCCTGATATCATACATGACAGACGCATTTCCAAATGTTATTGTCCACGATGTAAAACCCCTAGCTGTATTGCCATGTGTATGCAACAAACTCTAACCATTCCTCTCTCCACAGCTAAGAACTTGGGGTTCGTAACCAGACACCCTAACACTGCTCCTTGTTTCACTACTAAGAAATGTTCCATAAGAGATACTATGTTTGTTTCTTTTACTGTTAATTTACCACATTTTGATCCCACTACAGCCTTATTCGACAAGCTTGCACTGGTACACTCCATTGGGCATTTGGACAAAGACATCTACAGAGAATGCCTGGATCTAATGCCTCTACTGGTTTTCCATCCTTTCCTGGATGCCTGGGCGGCTCCGCACACGGACTGCTGTGCAAAGAAGCAATACATTTACTTGTGCCGCTGTGATGTATTTAATGTTATTCAACCTGTTTGTGAGTATTCACCAAATAGCATTGATTGGACATTGACCATGGATGATGACATCACCAAGTATGGCACGGATTTCTCACATTCGACTTTGGCTCCGGATAAGCTCTACCAATCATATCGTGACGAGGATCATAGCCGGTCAACATGGATTTTGAAGACGGCCTTCACCTGCCCTGTCCAGTTGCAAAAGTGGAGACTCCCTACTGTTCGCTCTCAGTATTATTCTGGTGGGGAGTATTGTGTGGTAACTAACTTTAAAAGTTATACTTATGGATATGTGACATGTGCTATTGATAACCCCAATTTTTGTTTTGTCCCCCACCAGAAGACTGTCATTGGACATACCGTCATAACCCTTGTCCCCCTCATGGATGCAGACAGCATTGATGGTAACCCTGATTATCTGATCACACTATCTGAATACTTACCATACTTTAATGTACACATAGACCCACTGACACTTACATTAAAATCACTTTTAGACAGGAAAGACACACATCTCTTTCACATCAGCAATAATATGGCCAAGGCCAATGAAGCTATCCTCTCATTGATAAATCATGAAGACATGAATGACGCATTGACTAACACCTGGTTAGAAATTACTTTTAAAGGTTTTGTTGTTATACAAGCATTTTTGATCTTCACTTTGATTATTATGCTATGCTGCCTATGGCGCATGCTGCGCCAACACCGTGAGCAGTTCAAGTTCCTTTACAAAGCTCACGCGTCAGGTTTGTAAATGACCACTGCTCTCTGGCCTTTCCCTAGATTTGCCTGTGTTGCCCTTGGAGGCAACAAGAGGGGGAGTGTTACACGAGGTCCCTGCACCCTAATTGGTACCCTCAGAGTTACACCATAGACAGCTAGTGCTTAAGTATATGTTATACTAACATATAGGGCTAAGGGCATCTACCGTACAAGAATAGATGTCAGGATATGTGCACGTATTGTTGCAATACACTTTGCTTGCAAATACATATATTCTTCTATGTATTTTCTGTGTATTTCTTACTTGTAAGATGCCAAGGCACCTGTGCCCTTGGAATAATTATGATATGTAAGTCGGCATTGCCACCTTTTGGTGATTTGTACTACTACACTGAGTTATGTAAGACTCTGTATAAGAAGTCTTTCATTTCACAAGCTGATGACTACTGCAAAATTGTATAATGTTATCTTGGACCGTGGAGCCTCCTCTAATTTAGCCAATAGGGCTCATCTCTGTAATTAGAAATGTTTCTGTCTTACAGTAAACATAGTAATTATCATAGGTATATAATGTGATACACTAGTCTTGTACCTTGGAGATCCCAAGAGACACAAAGAAACCTTGAAGTATAGGGAATGCTTAGCACTGGCTCTTGGTTCGTTTTGGTAAGAACTGCTTAGGGCAACTGTGATTTTATCATTTTTGGTAGTAATAAACAAGTTTATTACTCTTATGCAATGTGTCTGTGATTACTTGCATTTCCAATATTGCCAAGAACCTGCAAGTGAGGTTTAGACCTCCTGACAAAGTGCTTCCTCACAGAAAGAGTGATAGATTCCTGGAACAACCTTCCATCAGAGGTGGTGGGGTAAAAACAGTGGTGGGGTTCAAGAATGCATAGGTAAGTACAAAGGAATCATAGTGGAAAGGAAGAGAGGAGGGAAAAAGCTGTTGATTGGGCACAGTCTGTTGTAATAGTGTAGGTAGGGAGAAATGGGCAGACTGGATGGGCTAAGTGGTGCTTGTCTGCCATCAAATTCTATGTTTCTGTATTTCTACATTTCTGGGACTCTGCGTCAACACATGAATCACATTTATATGTCTCTTTCAGAATTGAGTCTTTACATTTTTTGAAGCACAGGTAGTCAAAAATATCTGCAGCACTCACTATGAGGTCAGTCATTACATTGCAGCCCTATTATGCTACAGTAGTATTAACACCTGACAAGGTGGGTGGTATCGGGCTGTATCAGCCCACCCAGGGGGTGTAATGAGGCCTGATGCAGCAAGTGGAGTGCCTTATTAACCCTGGAAGGGTGGTGTAGCCCATACTGCCCATCCTAGGGTGGATATTTTTGCACTTTGCATTATTTGGGCTATTTTTAAAAAATATTTTAAAATGAAAAAAAAACTTACATTTATTTAAAAAAGAGTAGAAATGCATTTTTGTTATTTTTTTAAGTATCTGACTGTATTTGTTTCCTTGTAGCTGCCCCCTCCCATCCTTCTGGGACAGTTATCCTTTAAAGTGTTTTTGTTTTATTTTGTTTTAAAATGAACTCCATAATATCAGTTCAAAGGACTGTGACTAAGATGTTGATCTTGGCAGCGTGGCTATTTTGGGAGTGCAGTTATTTTGGCAGAGCAATTCAGTGGAACAGAAGGTCTGATGGCAGTGATGAGGTTTGGGGAAGTAATGATTCTGGTGACATGGAGATTTACTGGGCAGGATTCATAAAAGAGATGCGCTTGGCACATCTGAGATGCACAGGCTCATCTTGGAGATGTGCACTGGCATGATTCACACAGGGCAGGGATGCCTCAGTGCATCTCACATGCACTGCACCACCAAGGATGTGCTGGAGACCAAAAATAATGATATGCAGTGCATCTGGAGGGGGGTGTAGTTGCATACATGACACAACTCCATTCACAAAGCTAAATGAATGCACAAACACAGCGCATACACTGAGCATCCACCTATATACACACTAAGGAGATAAGTATAAAAGAAGTAGACCTAAGTGCAAGCCCCCAGCAGGTAGCTGGCAGGATAGCAGCAGTAGTATCACCAGCAGCATCACCAGAGAGGCACCCAAATGAATGGTGCACCATTCCTGATGGTGGGCATGTTAATGAAGATGAGGAGATGGGCAAACCAACAACGTGGTGATGGAAGGCACTATAGGCAGCCTGCCCTAATTTGGTATCATGCCAGAATAACATTCAAACATCTGGCAGACACAGAAACAGTTAGCTGATACCGCCTTAACAGGACAATTCTGAGGCAGCTTTGTGAGATGTACCATGATGAAATGCAGGCACCCACCGGAAGAGGTCATATCATATCTGTGGAGACCAAGGTGACAACAGCAATATGCCTGCTTACCATGGGCACCTTCCAGAGGCCAGCTGGAGACACCACTGGCATATCCCAGCTGTCCATATCCTGGATCCTCACGCAATTCCTTACCGCACTGCTGTCACGTGCTTTAGAGTTCAATCGATTTCTAAGCACACAGGCAGAGAGGACAGAAGCTATGCAGAAATTCCACAGGGTGGCACACATGCCAGGCATCATATGGGGCATTGACTGTACCTATGTGGCAATCTGTGCACCACCTGGTGACGAGGTGATGCCTTACATGAACCACAAAGGGTTCTAATCCATAAACTGTCAGGTGGTATGCAGTGCAACAGGGCACACCAGCAATGTCTGTGCTACACATCCTGGGAGTACACACAAAGCCTTCATATAGCACTAGTTAGCCCTGTGCTGCCATTTTGAGACTTGGGATATCCCCAGCAGCCACTTAGTGGGTGAGTGGGGCATCAGTATATGCCCAAAAAACAGCACACTGTTGTGCAATATATGTCAAAAGGTAGTGCATGGGTGTGTGGGCAGCAACATGAACTGTGCAAGGGCACACACCCATGTGGGACAGTGGAGGTGGGCACATTGATGGGCAGTGTATGCAAAAAGGGGGCAGTGCAGCAGCATAATGCAGCATGGGAGGTGAGGTGACGTGGAACAGTAGACATGTGAGGTAGGGTGGAATGTGTCACATGCACCCAGGCATGGGCAACAGCAGGGCAATGGAGGGCTACCAATGATGGACTGGACAAGAACAGTCAGCCCTGGATGCAGGCATGGTCAGGTGCAGGGCAGATGAGGGCAGCCAGGACACTGCAGTTATTGGTGACAGCACAAATGCGCCGTCCCACTGTGGTGGTATAGTGTTGCACTGGGAGGTGGGCCACAGGTACAGAGGTGGATAGGCAGTAGCTGCAGCAGTGTGCAGTAATGGATGGGGGGGCTATGTTACACAATGCACATGCATGCAGGGTACTAACAGACTGCTTTATTCCCCCACAGGTGATGCAGCATATCCCCTCCAACTCTGGCTCCTCACCTCCTACTGCTGTTCCGGCACAGAGGTGGAGGAGCAGTATAATGAGGCACACATTACTACATGCACCATCATTGAGCATGTCTTCTGCATGCTGAAGATGCATGTCAGTTGCTTGGATAGGTCTGGTGGTGCCCTACAATATAGCCCAGAGAAGCCTATGACATATTCCTGGCCTGTTCTATGCTACACAAGATGGACATTCACTGTGGAATAGCTGTCCAGGCTGAGGAAGGCAACAGTTCCAGGGAGGAGGAGGCAGAGGATGATGATGCAGAGCAGGGGCACCATGGAGGAGGTAGGCAGCCACCCCTGGGACTCAGGGACCCACGCCTGGTCTCTAGGTCCTGGTGGCACAGGGACACCATAGTGGAGGGGCATTTTGGGGACTGATGGTGAGTATCACAGGTGGGCAACACATGGAAGCCCCCCAAACCCACCCACTCATCCACCCACACACACACACACTCACACACATCACAAGTGGGGGTGGGGAATGACACACACATACAAAGATGACTACTGCACAGTGGGCACAGAGTGCACCAGTGAAGGATGACAGCAATGCACAGACACACACACAGCAGATCAGACATGGACAGGGTGCACATGGTGTCTGTGTTGGGTATGGCATGGATCAGTGTACATCCATCAGCACACATGCACAGCAGACACAGGGCCACACTCATTACACCCATGCCACACAGCACACCAGTGGCCCTAGCTATGCAAAGTGCACCACACAGGTGTTCCACACAAGTGTTGTACTGCGGCAGGCATGTGCCACATCACGCCACCCCAGGCACTGTCCTGGTGTGCGGGCCACAATGGGTGCTGGTTACAGGGGCCATGACAGCAGTCTACCCAGGCATCATCGGTAACCACCACAGCCACTATGGACATGAGGGTGGCCATGACCTCACTTGGTGGTCACTAAGTCAGCACCACTGGTCCCAGGGGGGGTGTCCACCACCCCTGGTTGGTTCTGAAGTGAGGCTGTGAATGGGTGCTCACTGGTGTGTTACCCTGAGACCCAGGTTGGATCCAGGGGTGTCAGGGATGGCTAAGCATGGTGACAGCATCAGCAACAATGGGTTCACCTGATGCTGTGACCTGGGGGTGCGTGAGACACTCACTGCCTCGAGAGCGAGTACCATCCACTCCAGTGCAATGGTAGTGCCCACCCTCAGTAGGTGAACTTCTGCCATCATCTGGGTGTGCCACACAGATGATGACTCATGGTCCATGACCAGCTGCATCTGAATGCCCTTCAGCTCCTCCCTGAGGGATGCCTGCCCTCCAAGGTGTCCCACAGGATGTGGGCATAGCCCTCCACCTTGTCGGCAGGGAATGCAACAGGCGGGAGTCACCAATGAGCAGGTGGGGTTCTGGCCTGCTGCACCACATCCACCATAGGCAGATGCCACACAGCTGGCCATTGTATGGATGGGGACTGGGTACAGGCAACCACTGTGTGCCTAGGGCAATTGCATCATGGTCCTCTGCCACCTGTTGTTGCTCCACAGAACCCTGCTGAACAGTGTCAGCAGTCGCTGGCCCCACAGCAGCACCAGACACTTGGCCACCAACATCCACCACCATGGGCAGTTGCGGTGGCCCCGTGGGTGTGCATGGGACCACAGGACCACCACTGCCGCATGGTGCCACCTGTGCATGCACATGTGCCTCAGCCAGGACAATGTTGTTTGTGTCTCCCTAAATCTGTGTGGCATCAACATCACTGTCATCATACACCCTCTCCATTCTGAATGCCAGCACCAACAGGTCATCCGCAACATTGACCATGTCCACAGGGTCCTCATCAGCAAGACCCAGTAGGTTGAGTAGCCATGTGCTACCATGGTCACTAGCTGTGGCACCAGATGTGGAGGGGTTTGATGGCCCTGCACCATCCTCCACCACATCAGGGGCTGCGGTGGTGTTGGATGCACCTGACATGGGATCTGCCACATCCCCAGCTGCAGTGTGGTGTGATGGTATAACCTCCTCCCCTGCAAGGTCATTGGGGAGTCCCCTAGACTCTGAGCACCCACCAGGTGTGATGGAGCTGAAAGAGAGACAGGAAACATGGTTAGTTACACGTGTCAATGGTGTGTACAGACAGATATGAACAGAGAGCCATGCACAAGTGCCATATGTGCACCTGACATGCCAGACAGCTGAGTGCCACCCATAGGGGACACTGCCATAATCATGCACTAGCATAGGCAGATATGCACTGTGGCCAGTTCAGCCACTCAGGGACATGTGTGGGACAGCACACCACTGAGTGGTGGCCCCCTCCATGCCCACCACCCATGGGTACAACATCCTAAGCAACCATCTCTCACCCAACCCCAGGGCAGTGCCTCCCAGGTGCTGCAGAGTGGCGGCATAACATGTATCAACAGCACACTGTGGATGGACAGGGATGTACATCAACATGTGCAGTGCACACTGACACATGAGCACATAGCGAGGCAAGGTGGGGAATGTCAAGGCAACCATGGCATGCACACACAGACCTGTACAGTTATTGGAACATGAATACTCACAGTGCTATGATGGACTGCCACCAGTATGGAAAGCCACCACCTGGAACACCCATCACCATGGTCCGGCCCATGCTAGCTACCAGCCTCTCCTCATTTAGGGTGAGGCACACCACTTTCTGTGGTACACCTCCTGTTGCCCCCAGAGAGGCCCTGATGGTGTCCGTGTTATCCTTGGCCCTCCACTTCTCATCGTGAAAGTGCTTGCTACACTCCTTGGGGGTCTGGTTGAATATATGCCATGGGCATTCACATAGTGGGCAACCTCCTCCCAGGCCTCATCCCTGCACTGGTGGCTGCCACCCCTGCCAGATAGGCTGCTCTGCCTGGGAAAGTAGGCTCCAGCAGAGCCTTGTCCTCACCTGATGCAAAGTTAGGACATCTCCATCTTGCAGCGTCATCCAGATTGGACAATGTGGTTCCTGTGGATGGAAATATGCAGGCACCAGCACAGTTCAGGCAACTGTGGATGAGTAGCAGCAACATGGTGGGAAGCAGCACAGTCACATGCCCGTAAAACCCCACTGTCAGATGTTGCTGACAAGCTGTTCATGGCAGAATGTAAACAGACCTCCCTTCAAGGTTGCAATATCTCTCGGTCACCTATGGAATGGGGAGGTGCATTCAGGAGCATTTATGGCCCAGCGCATGCAAATGAGGTTAGGAGCAACTGTAATGAGATGCAAAGCAGGTGAGATGCCCCTGAATTTGGCAATGAGCTGATTTGAGAGCATCACCTGTGAATTGCATAATTGCTCCCAGCTCTTCTCAATCAGCAATGTGCAACTGGGGCATTAGGTGCATCCCCCTATGGTGCGTTCCTATGCATGTGCAGTTGCATTGAGGGCATTTTCTGAATGCAGTGCAAGTAGCGCATCCCTGTGCATACACGATGCATCATCATCAGAATGCCATGCATTGTGCATCTCATTTGGTGTTAGCAGTAGTGCGATTGTTGTCAGCAGCACATGTCAGTCAACATGTGCTATTGGATCTGTGTGGCATGTTTCATGTTGTGCAGGTATGGTGCATCGGTGTGATGTTGTGTTAATGTGCCAATGCGGATCACGGTGCATGTATAGGTGTATGTGCCATCCACAGTTCACTGTGAGTGGCAAAGTGTTCCATTCACAATATGGCAGTTCCGCGAGAGCAGCGCATGTGTGACCCTGGTGTGACCCCTGACCCTGGTGTCTCACCCATATTGTGAGCACTGCATGTGGTGATGCGTAGTTGGTGGCAATCACACATTGCCATACAGCAAACCTGTGATGTGAGGACCAATGCTCGACGGCTTATCGTGCATGTGGTATGAACAGGCCATAGCAGTCCTGCAGATCATAGAGCATGCACCTGCCACCACAGCACTGCCTGTAACAATGCCATGTGCCCAGTCAGCTGGACCCAGAGCCATGAAATAGGGGGAGGTTGAGCTGGCCAATATGGTGCCACTAATCATGCCACTTGAGGGGCAGGTTTTTGACATACAGGGCCTGCATGAGCCATGCTCTGCTGTGTGAACAAGGAGTGTCTGGTGCACAGGACTGATGTGGTCTCCTGTAGCTGTGATGTTTTTACTGTCCACAGTGCTTGTGGGCACGTTCCTCCTGTGCGGCAATGGCCTTCGGTCTGTATGCCATTGTGCCTGTCCCCCTGTGTGCACCTGTTTTGCTGCTCCCATGTCCACACTGCTGTGTTCCTAGGCACTGGTACATTTGTGGCTGCCTCTGCCATGCTTACTGGTGCACCTCTGCTGCTGTGCCACACCTTGCTGGTCACCCCTGTGCATGGTGACTGTGCCTGTTGGTCCCATGTGTTGGATGTGTTTCTGTGGTGCTTCCAGGTGTCACCATGTGTGCTCTGTCTGTGCACCTCATCTGCTTTGGCAGGCCACTCTCCGGCCCATTGGCCCTGTACTCAGTCCCTGCTGGGCTGTTCGCCAGCAACCTGTATACCACTGCAGTCTTCCCCTGTTACTCCTGTGTCCCTTGCTGACTTGCTCATGATTCATTGTTTTGTGGTCCAAGGTGCTCCTGTGCATCCTGGTTGTGCCAGGGCAACTCAGGTTGTGCATGGTGCTTCAGTGGTATTCACAGTGGGGATGTGCATGGTGCATCTTGTGGTGCATCCTTCTGTGAATACCACTGTTTGGGCACGGTGCATCTCATTTGCCCCAGCACATCCCAGATGTGCCGGGTGCAACTGCTTTGTGAATATCACCCACATTAAGCTATCCTTGGCTCCATAGTGAGTTAGGTAATTGTCTTTCTTTGTTTTGCTTTTTTGATGAATGGGAACTGTCACACTTTAATATATAGTACAACAGTCCACTACTGCTGACAAGGTAAGCAAGTGCCTTGAGTGCTGGTGGTAGCACCAGCAGTAGTGTTTCAATGTTATCAATTTGAAAAAAAAGAGAAAAGGAAAACTGCTTTTTTTGGGGAGGGGAAATTAGCTTTGGATTTTAGAATATACACTGCAGTCTGTGGCAGTTTAGTAGTAAGACTGTGGGAAGGAATACAGTCACTTGGTAATGGGAAAAATGTCTGGTGGTTAGAGTTTTAAAACTGGATTCATGGCACAGTGATGCCATCTGGCACAGAGGCATGTGACTCTGGTACATGTTTTTACCCAGTCTCTGCTGGCACATAAATGCACCCATAGGTGAGGTACTAAGCCAATCAAAGTCCAGAATTTTTTCTACTGATTTTTTAATGTACTATATTTCTACCCTTTTAACTCTGAAATAAAATAATGTATGTGGGTATTGGGTCTGTATCCAATGCAGACGCTGCCTTGCAGTGCTAATTGGATGCTTGTCTTTTGAAGATGGTAATCTTAAAGTTGAGACATTAAACTGAAATCCCTTCTTTTTGTCTCCTTTGTGGTTGTCCAAGTGGCTGTTAAAGAACCCAGAACACTTTCTGAAAAGAGAAGGGTAAAGCTCTGCTTTCATGGTCAAAATTCTCTCTCTCAATAAAGAAGGTTCTAAAGTAATATTTTTAGGATCTGAATAGGGTGTTGTTTAGCAATTTATTACTTGTTAACTTGTCTGCATATTGTCTGTGCATTACCATTTTCCTATCTAATATAGGGGCTATCAATATACTTGAAGATACTTCATACACGGTATGAAAATAAACTATATGATATTAATAAGCATGTAACATGGTTGTAAATTTTTTCTTTAACATTTATCTACAGTTGTTATTTATCATTAATACAGGCATGGTAGCACCTATATTATGGGGGTTGATTTAGCACTTTAATGTTAAATATTCAATTTGTGCACCTCATGAACTTTGCCCCATTTAACCAATTTACTTGAAATTTGGAATGTGTAGAGTAAGTGCCAAGATATCTGGGTCCTTAACACTCTGTGGCAATTAGTTTTTTTTTGGGGGGGGCAATGTTACAAAGGAGAAAAAATGCAAACTATCACACACATTAAAACTTTGTTATTGCTCACCTATAACTAAAAAACTAGGAGGATTTGAAAAGTGAAATTTGCAGGTTTGATAGTGTCTGTGCCAAAATCTTCACTTCGTCTCCCAAACTTAAATAATTTTTAAAACATTAAAGAAAAAAAGTTCAATTTCTGAGCATGTGCAGTTTAAAAAAATCAGTGTTCTAAGGGTAACTGATTTTCTTACCACCACATGAAGTCATGTGATTGTATTAAGAAAATGCCTTTGTTTATCAGGTGTCAGTATCAGTTTCCTATCTTCGTATGCCATTGTGCTGTTTTTTTCATCAGTGATGTGGCTACATGTCAGTGTGTAGCTGTGTCCCTGCTGAATGTCTGTCCATGTCAGCTTCTTTTTGTTTAGCAGAGCACTGTCATGCACCACTGGAATTGCATCCTAGATTTGAATGGGACAACAGGGGCCCAATCCCTTTTGCCAGTTAAATACCTGTATTATTTTATGCATGCTGACACCAGGGTGTCCACCACTGGTGCCAGTTCAGCTCCACCCTTCTATTTCATTTTCAACCTGCCCACCCCTGCCATGTTAATCTGTTGACACCAAGATGGGTAGACAGCAGCAGTGTCAGTGGCTCAGTAGGTAGCACACTCGCCTCTGAGGCTGGGAGATCGGAGGGCTGTGGGTTCAGTTCCCACATCTGGCACTTGGGTTAATATCCCAGTACTGACACTGTAGTGCAGCATGAGAGGGGTGCTGCACTTCTGAGGTGCCGCCTTTCAGATGAGACGTTAAAACTGAGGTCCCATCTGCCTGGATTGGTGGTAGTTCAGGTGGATGTTAAAGATCCCATGGCACTTATCGAAAAGAGTAGGGGAATTTCCCCAGTGTCCTGGCCAAATTTCCCTCATTCACTAAAAATACCACCAACAGCTTAATCTGGTTCAAGGTCAGTTGGCATTCATCTGTATCCCCCTCCCCCGGGTCGTGCCTGAAAATAGGCAGGATTTGTCTAGTGCACTTACCCGGTCAACAAAAAACAAAATAAAAAATTAAAAAATAAGATGCTCAATCCTTACTGTCTTCACTGTCCAGCCAACCTCCTTTACCCTGCCAGCAGTCTGAGAAATCAGTGTGCCAATCCCTACTGTCCCCAAGTATCTTGCTGACACTGAAGTGCCCAATCCCTAGTGTCAGAGGTACATTAGGTAAAATAAAGAAAAGTGTCCTGTGACTAGAGATGTGTGAAGCTGGCAAAATTTGCTGTGCGAATGTAATTTTGAAGTTTCTCACATTTACTAACTGTGAAGTGCTATCTTAACAAAGTTTTTGGCAGGCGAAGTGGTAGTTTTTCTGAAGAAGTTATATAAATTTGCTGGTGAAGTTGCAACTTCACCTTAACTTCACCTGAACTTTGCCTGACTTCACCTGAAAAAGTACCATTTCCCCAGGAAAACTCAGTGCGAAGTGGTAAAGTGGTGAAGTGTGCAATCCACAAAGTTATTCGCAAAGGTGAATTTTGCAACTTCACCAGAACTTCACCAGCGATGTAAAACTTTGCAATATCTCTACCCATGCTGTACTTTTCTTTTTTTAATCTCTGAAATAAAAAAGTCCCTCATTGTCTACAGCCATCCTCACCTCCACTGCCACCCTGACCCTTCCACTCAGCAACCACCCCCCCATCACCCTTACCCAATACTTACACAGCAAAGGTCCAATGTCATAATCCTCTCTGGACTGGAGACATGTCTTCACTCTTTAGCGCTGGACAGTAACTAAAGAAAACTGATGAGTTTCGTATAGAGTATTTCAATGTGTTTTGAACTTTTCCTCATAACTTGGTAATTTGTTTTGTAGTTTTACACTACACTTTCAATATGGCCCTTATAATAACCCACCTCATGAACAAGGGAGGTGGATTTTTTTTCAATTCTAGTCTGAAAGGTGATTTTGTAGCCAGTCCATGAAATCACCTTTCAGATAGGATTTGAAAATGTTCACCTATCTGGTTCATGAGGTGGGGTCATAAGAAGGTTATATTGAAAAGTTGGGATCGACCTATTGAAAAACAACAAAGTTATGAATGTATATTGAATTGAATTAAATATCAAAGCTACAGAAATTCAGAATACACATAAGGAGCCAGAGAAACTGTGGGTCACCCTGGAAACAGGAAATGGGACAGCCATAAGAATGGGGGTTGTCTACAGGCCACCAGACCAGGGGAGGACACAGACACATCACTGTTAGAAGATATACAAAACATGACAGCAAAAGGGGAGGTTCTGATAATGGGAGACTTTATCATGCCAGATACAGATTGATCAATACCAGCAGGAACATCTGTCAGAACTAGACACATGGAGGATTCCCTGCAGGGGAGGGCCTCAAACAACTGGTACAACAACCCACTAGAGACATGGCTATCCTAGATCTAGTACTGACTAACAGGGAAGGGATCACAGATCTCCAGATAGAAGGTCACCTGGGTGCCAGTGATCATCACATGGTATGGATCAATTTGGCCACTACAACTGAATCATCCCATTCCAAGGCAAAAATATGGGACTTCAGAGGAGCTGACTTTGATAAGATGACCAACAGAGTTAAGCTAGCCCTGGCAAAAAGAAATACATGTGAGGGGGTACAGGTAAAGTGGGCAAGCATTAAGGATGCAATACTTAAAGCAACATCCCATTGTGTTAGAGAGAAAAGGAAGTGCATAAGAAGAAGGAAACCACTTTGGTTCTCAAATACAGTAGCAGAAAAGGTCAGAGCCAAAAGGCTGGCCTTCAGGAAATATAAGGGAACACAGTAGGATGAAGATAGGGAGGTATAGCAAACTGCCCTAAGGAAAGCAGGGAAGGCAGTAAGGCAGGTGAAGTCCCAAACTGAGGAAACACTAGCATGAACAGTAAAAGAAGGTGACAAGACTTTCTATAGATACATTAGTGAAAGGAGAAAGTCCAGAGAAGGTAGGGCAGGGCCCACAGCTCAGCATCATGGACACAGGGGGAGGGAGGTGAGCACTACTCCCTTCACAAAAGAAGGGTCCTACATGAGCTCGCTAAGCTCAGGGTGGACAAGGCAATGGGACCTGATGGCATACATCCCAGGGTACTAAAGGAGCTAAGGGTGGAAGTAGTAGAGCCATTAGCAGAACTGTTTAGTGAGTCTCTGAGCACAGGAGAAGTCCCAGAAGACTGGAGAAGGGCTCATGTGATCCGGCTCCTCAAAAGTGGTAGCAGGGAGGAGGCAGAGAACTACAGACCAGTCAGTCTTACCTCAGTAGTGGGCAAGAATATAGAGGCACTCCTTAAGGAAATGATAGTGCAACACCTGGAATCCATAGGGGCACAGGATCCAAGACATCATGGGTTTACAAAAGGAAGGTCCTGTCAAACTAATCTCTTACATTTATTTGACTGGGTAACCAGTGTGGTGGACCAAGGGGGAGCAGTTGATGTCACCTACCTTGACTTCAGCAAAGCTTTCGACACTATTCCACATAGTAGGTTGATAAATAAGCTGTATAGGCTCAGGATGGGTCAGAAATTGGTCAACTGGGTGGCAAACTGGTTGACAGGCACAAAACAGAGAGTGGTGGTAAATGGTACACACTCAGAAGAGATGCAAGTCACAAGTGGGGTAACTCAGGGATCAGTCCTGGGGCCAGTCCTCTTCAATATCTTCATTAGTGACATTGCAGATGGACTAGAGGGTAAGGCTTGTATGTTTGCAGATGACACCAAGATCTGCAACAGAGTAGATGATATAGATGGGGTGGGCAGAGTGAGAAGAGATCTGGATAAACTGGCAAAATGGTTGGAAGAGTGGTAACTGGGATTTAATGCAAAGAAGTGCAAGATCATGCACATAGTGAAGAGGCTGGGAGGGGAGTTGCTGGCAGTCACAAAGAAAGAAAGAGACTTGGGCATCATCATCACAGATGACCTGAAATCATCCAAGCAGACCTCTAAAGCAAGTAGGTAAGGCTAGGGGGATGTTAGAGTGTATTAGTAGAGGTATTACAAATTGTAAGAGGGAGGTAATAATCCCTCTTTACAAGACACTGGGTAGGGCCCATCTGGAGTACTGCATGCAGTACTGGAGGCCACACCTTCACAAGGACATTAACCAAATTGAGGCAGTCCAGAGAAGGGCAACCAAAATGGTGCAGGGACTGCATCAGAAGACATATGAGGACAGATTAACAGAGCTCACTATGTATATCCTAGAGCAAAGGAGGGAGAGAGGTGATATGATCGAAACATTCAAGCACCTTAAGGGCATTAACAAGGTGAAAGAGTCTAACATGTTTCAATATAAGAAAAATAGCAGTACACAAGGACACAGCATGAGATTAGAGGGAGACCGATTAAGGGGTAATGTGAGGAAGTTCTTTTTCACAGAAAGGGTGGTGGATGCATGGAATGGCCTACCTCAGGAAGTGGTGGCTATGAATACAGTGTAGGGCTTCAAACAGGCATGGGATAGGCATAAGGGAGCAATACAGATGAGTATGAATAGATAGGTTCATGACAGAGCAAAAGCCGGTGGCACATTTATAAGGTAGAAAAAGAAATGGGCAGACTGGATGGGCCTTGCAGTCCTTATCTGCCGTCAACTTCTATGTTTCTATGTAACTTTCACATAACCTTGGTAATTTTCAATATTTTAACTCCAAATTTTCATCATAGCCAATTTTCACACCATCTCACATGTGACAACTGTCATTTTTAAATCCTAGCCAAAATGTGTTTTCACACCTGTGGCACAAAATGGCAGTTTGGTAGGGATTTGAACATTTTCATTTATCAGGTTCATAAGAATACTATATTGAAAATTTGGGGTCAAAATATAAAAACAAAAAAACCCACAGTTATGAAGGTACATTAACATTTTTCAATGTTCACTCATAACTTTGGTAAGTCTCAATATTTTGTTCCCGATGTTCAACATAGCATTTTTTCACACCACCACATAGACTGGACAGCTGTCTTTTTTTCAGATCCTGGCCACAACATGATTTTGCACTTGTTTCACAAAATGACATTTCCTCCAGTATTTTATAAAGGACACCTGTAATGATCAGAGTGAGGAGGGTCATAAAACGACTATTGAGATTTTGCAGTCAAAATGTCACAAATAGAAAAAAAAAATAAGTAGTATTGTTTGCAGGGAAGCCCGTTGGTTCAATGTGAACCATGTTGCCTTCCTGTGCCAGTGACCTGAGTTTGTGAGAGAGCTCAGTGAGTCGGCAAAATGGGCCAAGGATGGGGGGAAAGGTGCTGCTGTGTGTGGCACTGCCCCCCCCCCCGGGACAAAGCAGTGTTCTTGTGCACACACAACATCTTGAGGCAGGTAGGGGAGCTTTCTCCAAGGTGTTGAGATGTGTGTCGAGGCCTGATTGGCCTATGGACTTTGTCAGGACTATTTCCAGTATTGTATTTATTTCAGTTTGTGCAGGTCCCTTTAGGATCCACAAGAATGAGGATACAATTCCACTATCAGAAAATAAGGGAAATAAATTGTGAAAAAAATTAAAACTATATTAAAGCAGACATTAGGGTTGAAGAACACAAAGCCCATAAAATAGGTAAATGAAAAACATTAGGGTTGTGGGTCTCCATAGTATTGACAAATCAGTGGTGGGGGTCTTCCTTGGGGTTGTCAGCCCTAATGCCCACTCCCTTCCCTGAGCAAACAAGATCAGATGTGATCTCTCTTCTTCACGCAGGGCCCACAGGGTCCTGCGTGAAGAAAGCTGCAATTGATTCTGTTGGCAACATGTGGAGAGCCATGTCACAAATCTACTCCAGGGGTCAGGCCCTCTGGTCCCACAGTGCCCAACCTTGAAGTGCGATTTGTGAACAGGGGATAAACAGGGACATTCTCCTGTTTGTTTTGGATCCCAGCAAACTAACAGTATTGAGTCCTGGGGTCAATTAAGAACCCTTTTCAGTTAGCACACCCAGGTAACTGGTCCAAATATCACATTATCTTCAGGAAAAGCAGTGTCATATTTGACCCAGCAGGCATACAACCAATCTGGTTCACAACCCCCTGCTGAATCAATTGAGACACTGGTATTTTCTTACCTTGCTGGATCTTTACATAGATGCTTGTTAACGTGGCTGCATATGGTGATACTCTAAGCAATTTAACAGTTATGTCAGAATTATTACTAATGTCCCACCATTCACACTCAAAATGAGCAAGTTCCCAGGCAGGTTTAAGAAAAAACAAGGTTTACTGAAATTAAAAATAGGAAATAAATACAGAACATAAATACATTAAGGTTACAGTCAGAAAATAAATGGACAAATACAAAACAAAGCACCTTGTAAGTGATTTAACGAAGTCTACCTCAGGTTTTCAGTTGGCAAATGATTTGGGCTGTTACCTATCTTGGCAGAAGTGTCCCTTAGAAGTCCAGAAACAAAGATGACTCTGAGAAATCCAGAAAAAAGAGTATCCGTCCTTTCAGCCAAGCTTTACCAATGTCAGACAGGCCAGAATGTCTCTCCCACCTTGTGATGTCACAGCTCTGAGCTGCTAGTGTGGGTTCACACTCACACCTGCATACTTAATTTCTAACATACAGCTGCATAGGCAAACAGGCCAGATTACTACTTGATTGGAATCTGCAAATACAGCAGTATTGTTAATTATAACAAGACAGTCTGTCTTCCTCAGAGTATGGTTTACAACACCCTATGATGTTGCAGAAATATTCTGTAAGGTTAATTCACATATGCTTTCCCAAAACAATCTTCCTCCTGTTATCCAATAAAATGTAACCTTTTATGGCAGTCATCCTAAGTTCAAAGCAGGTGTTTTTTTATAACCTGGTTGTATAACAGCTACACAGGTTCTGGCAGGTTGGTGCTAAAACAGGAAAGGAAGCTCTAGCCAGCTAATCCTCTAGATCAGTGAGAAGGCAGACCATTTTTTTTCTTCTCTTTTAAAATCCAATCTTCCATGAGGCTCTTCTGCTTGGCCTGTTTCCTAAACAGGTCTGCCATACAAAACATAGATTTATAACAAACTTGTATACACATAACTGGCAGACAGCTATTCCCATTCCACCCCTCCCCTTCCCTCCCTCTTAGAGTGAATTTGTGAGAATCCATTTCCAGGCATGGGATGAATTTCACAAATTCTGTTCACTACTCTAACTGTCGGGATAGCCCATCTGCATTGTCATTTGCTGCCCCAGTCCTGTGAGTGACAGTCATGTCATAACCCTGTAAGGCAAGACTCTATCTTAGAAGCCTACTGCTCGTTTTGCTCATTTGTGACAGCCAAACCAGGGGGTTATGATCCGTCTGTACCTCAAAGTGCCTCCCGCACAGATATGGCTCCAATTTCTTCAGTGCCCACACCAGTGTAAGGCACTCCTTCTCCACTGTAGAATAAGCCTTTTACCTGGAAGTAATTTCTTACTGAGGTATGCTATTGGGTGATCTTATCATTGGTTAGAAGTCTGACTAAGTACTGCCCCAATACCCATGTCTGAGGCATCTGTCTGGACTACAAATGGTTTACTGTAGTCTGGACTGGCTTACACAGGAGCATCACACATTGCCTCCTTTAGCCGTGTAAAGGCTCGTTCACAGGCTGGGTCCCAGTGCACCCCTTTTTGGCATTCTTTTCTTTAGCAGGCCAGATAGGGGAGCTGCCAGGACACTGTAGTTTGGTACAAACATTCTACAATACCCTGTGGTCCCTTGAAAACTCTGGACCTGCTTCTGTGTTTCAGGTATGGGCCACACCTCTATTGCCTCAACCTTGGCTTGATTAGGATGGAGCTGTCCTTGCACCACTACATGCCCTAGGTATGCCACCTCTGCCATGGTCACCTGGCACTTTTCAGCTTTGACAGTGAGCCCAGCCATCTGTATCCTGCCCAACACTTCCTTAAGGTGGGACAGGTGTTCCGTCCAGCTGGCACTGAAGATGGCAATATCATCCAGGTATGCAATGGCATACTCTTCAGTAATATGTAACACCTGGTTCACCAACCTTTGAAAGGTGGCAGGGGTGTTCTTAATTCCGGAAGGCATTACCTTGAACTCGAATAGCCCAATTGAAGTGATGAAGGCCGACTTTTCCCTAGCTCTGGCAGTTAACTCCACCTGCCGATACCCTTTTGTCAGGTCAGTAGTGGTAAGGTATGTTGCTCCTCCCAACTTGTCCAGTAGTTTGTCTGTCCATGGCATAGGGAGGGCATCAGACTTCATGACTGCATTGAGTCCACTATAGTCCACACAAAAGCAAGTAGAGCTATCTGGCTTGGGAACGAGGACTAAGGGTGTAGCACACGGGCTGTGGGAATTCTGGATTACTCTTAAATACAGCATTTCTTCCTCCTCCCTCCTAATGTCCTATAGGACAGCCTCAGACACCCGATATGCTGGTAGCTGTATGGGCGCTTGTGTCCCCATGTCTATATCGTGTATCGCCAAGAGGGTTAGTCCAGGCTCAGCATTAAACAAAGGGCAAATTCTGCTAAAACCTCCCTTACTTTCTGGGTCTCTTCTAGGGTCAACTGTGGTGACAGTTTGATTGCCTCCACAGAGGACTCCCACTTGCTTTCCTCAAGCAAGTTCAGAAGGGTATCTACCTCTTCTGTCCCCTCCCCAGGACTACACACTGCAAATACCATGTCAGCCCTATTTGCATAAGGCTTCATCATGTTGACTTGGTATATTCTATTGGGATGTCTCCTATCAGGCAGTTCTACAGTGCAGTTTACATAATTCTCCTGTCTGACTACCTTGTATGGTCCTTCCCAGTTGGCCAGCAGCTTATCCATCCAGACTGGGATTAGGACCATAGAAACATAGACTTTGATGGCAGATAAGGACCGCTTGGCCCATCTAGTCTGCCCATTTCCCTACCTACAGGATAGGCCGCAGATCCTAGTTAACCAACAGCCTATTTCTTCTGACCCCTCACAAGAATTGCCATATGTCTGTCCCATGCATTCTTGAATTCTCCCTCAGTTTCAGACCCCACAACCTCCTCAGGAAGGCTGTTCCATGCATCTACTACCCTCTCTGTGAAATAAAACTTCCTCACATTGCCCCTGAACTGCCCCCTCATCTTTAAATTGTGTCCCCTTGTTCTTGCACATCTCTTTTTCTGAAAGATGCTACCCTCTTGGACTTTGTTGATTCCACTGAGGTACTTAAAAGTTTCTATCATGTCCTCCCTCTCCCTTCTTTCCTCAAGGTTATATATATTTAGCTCCTTTAGTCTCTCCTCATACAGCTTCTCTTGCAGACCCAGCACCATTTTAGTTGCCCTCCTCTGGACTGCCTCTATCCTATCTATGTCTTTGTGGAGATGGGGTCTCCAGAACTGGACACAGTACTCCAGATGGGGTCTCACCAACTGTCTGTACAGAGGGATAACAACTTCTTGTTTTCTGCTGCTGATGCCTCTCCCTATGCATCCCAGTATACCCCCAGCCCTCCCTACTGCCTTCTCACATTGCTTGCTAACCTTAAGGTCATCTGATATGATTACCCCCAGGTCCCTTTCCTTTTTTGTTGTTGTTACTACCTCCCCATTGTGTATTCTTCCCCTGGGTTCTTGTTTCCCAGGTGCATTATTTTGCACTTCTTTGCATTGAATCCTAGCTGCCATACTTCTGACCATTCCTCCAACCTTGCCAAGTCCCTTCTCATCCTTTCCATGCCTCCTTGTGTATCAACCCTGTTGCAGATCTTTGTGTCATCTGCAAAGAGGCATACTTTTCCTTCCAGTCCCTCTGCAATGTCACTTATGAAGACATTAAAAAGGACTGGACCCAATACTGAACCCTGCGGTACCCCACTAGTAACCTCTCTTTCTTCAGAGTGGACTCCATTTACAATTACCTTCTGTGTCCTGTTGTCCAGCCAATGTTTTACCCAGGCTACCAACCTGGGACCCACTCCCAGGCTGGTTAATTTGACTATTAATTTTTTGTGTGGGACTGTGTCAAATGCCTTGCTAAAGTCTAGGTAGGCCATGTCCACAGTCTCTCCCTGGTCTACTACTTTGGTCACCCAGTCAAAGAAATCTATTAGATTTGTCTGACATGACCTTCCCACTGTGATCCCATGGTGCCTTGGGTCCTGTGCCCCACTGGCCTCTAGGTACTCAACTGCTGTATTCTTTCCTTCAGAAGTGACTCCATCACCTTCCGTACCACAGAGGTCAGACTGACAGGTCTGTAGTTTCCTGCCTCTGTCTTGGTCCCACTTTTGTGAAGGAGAATCACATCCGCCTTCCTCCAGTCCTCGGGTACCACACCATCCTCCCATGATTTATTAAAAAGAGTTGCCAGTGGTTTCACTAGTTCCCCCCTTAATTCTTTTAGAATTCTGGGGTGAATTCCATCAGGCCCCATTGTTTGTCCACCTTTAGTTTTAGGAGTTCTTGCAGAACCCTTTCTTCTTTGAAAGGACTGGAATCGACCCCCTATCAAGAGTGCTTCTGTTAATTGGATTAGGCACTTCCCCCTCCTCTTTTGTGAATACTGAGCAGAAATATTCATTCAGTATCCCTGCTTTTTCACTGTCCCCCTCTGCCCACACACCGTTCATTCTATTCAGCCTCACTATCCCTCCCTTTGTCTTTCTGTGCTCGCTGATGTACCTATAAAAAGGTTTTATCCCCCTTCTTAACTGAGTTGGCTATCTTTTCCAAATACTGCTTTCTTAGTTAGATTTCATTTATTTTAAGGGCTTTTCCAGGATTTGAACCCGGGACCTCTCACACCCAAAGCGAGAATCATACCCCTAGACCAACAAGCCATGACTTTCTGATCTACATTGTGCAAGCAAGCTCTGACTCTGTGGTAATACCAGACCATTTGCTTCTGCTGGGCAGCTGCCAGATTGCTCTGGGCTGCCCCCATAAGCTTCTTCAGCTTTTTCCTAAACTTAAGGACATACTGTAGTCCACTATGGGAGTTCCTGGGTGTCATGTTTGCCTTCCCAGTCCTCAAGTCTAGGGGCCCACACACCCTATGTCCATAAAAGAGCTCAAAGGGGGAAAACCCTGTTGACTCTTGGGGCACCTCCTTATATGCAAACAACAGATGGGGAAGGTATTCCTCCCAGTCCTTCCCATGTTCTTCAGCAAATGCTTGGAACATCGATTTAAGGGTACCATTAAACCTTTCCACAAGCACATTGGTCTGCAGGTGATAAGGTGTCATGCATCTCTGCACCACCCAACACTTGTCCCACAAACACTTCATCAGGTCTGACAAGAAGGTACACTCTCCATCAGTGATAACCTCCTGCAAGAACCTGACATGGGAGAAAATCCCTAGCAAGGCATCTGCCACTTTGTCCTCAGTGAGGATAGAGAGACTGCCTCTGGGTACCGGGTGGTGATATCCACCACTGTCAAGATAAACCTCTTCCCAGAGGAGCTGGGAGTATTCAAAGTCCCACAATATCAATTCCTACCCTCTGGAATGGCTCCTCCACAATGGGCAAGGGAATTAGGGTGGCTTGGATTTTACTACCCACCTTCCCTATCTATTGGCACTGGTGACAAGACCTGCAATAGTCCTTCACCTGCTTGGTGAAGTTGGGCCAACAGAAGTTCTGGGCCAGTCGCTGTGTAGTGCACGCAATTCCCAGATGTCCAGGCATGGGGATATTATGAGTCATCTTGATCAACCTCTCACGGAACCCCTGTGGAATGACAGGCTGCATGTCCATCACCCCTCCCTCTGTCTTTACATCCTGTGTATACAGCAGTCCATTGTCCCAATACACTCTATGTCTCCTGTCACCTCTCTCTGTCCCGTCAGATTCTGCACAAGCCATCAGCATCTCTAAACTAGGGTCTGTCCTTTGAGCAGCTGCAAAATCTTTATATTTTCCAAAGGCATAGGACATGTCACCTTCAGTCTGTAAACTGGGGTCCATAGCTCTGGAGTTAGGGCATTCAGAGTTACTGCCATCCCTAACTCTCTGATAATTATCTACCCCTTCCTCCTCAGAGTAACCTTCTGTAGCTGTTTTGTTAGCTGCTACCTGGGGGAGTTCTATCTCCCTTTCAATACTCTCTATTGCAGGAGACACAGGCTGGGGAACCAGCCTCTCAGTACCTTCCACAGGGGCTTCTACTGGGTCCAGGGAACTACAATCTGCTTTTGCAGCCTGACTGCAGGTACCCACACACACCACTCCTTTTGTAAAATATTCCCAATAATCACACCCAGAGTGAGATTGTTGACTATAGCTACTTTCTGCACCCTATCCCCTGTCTCTCCCCAGTCCAGGATACCACTTGCTAGGGGCACAGTTTTTTCCTGCCCAGTAAATCCCCTTACAGTTATGAACTGATTAGGTATAAGCTGTCCAGGCTCAACCAAATCCCCTTTTACCAAAGTAAGTGATGCCCCAGTGTCCATTTACCCATGGGTGAGCACCCCATTTACAGTAACCGGGTGAATGTGCTCTCTCATGTTTACAGGAATGCTTTCAGGGATACACAGTGCACCCACCTCTGTTCAAGCACCACTTTGTGCACTCTGTGTCTTTTTAGGACACTATCTTGCAAGATACCCTGGTTGCTTGCAAAACCAACATTCATTGTTTCTTTTATCAGGCAAATCCTTTCTCTGTAACCTGGGGCTGCCCACTTTCTGGGGAGGCAGTGATGGTTTTAGCTGCCCTGAAGGCACGCTTTTCCCTTTCTGAACTGCCACACCCACCCCACTCCCTTTCAGAGCAGGTCTGTTTCTGGCATAGTGGTCCGACAGCTTGGCAGCCTCCCCCACTCTTTTTGGAGCTCGGTCTTTAGTCAGATATTCAGCTCTGCTGGGCAAGCCCAAAAGAATTGCTCCAAAAGTACCACATCCTCAATTTTCTCTACAGAATCTACTTTAATCCCCTCCCACCACTTCAAAAACTGATGTTGCTTTATGGCTAGTTCCTCATAGCTCATGTTAGGGCTTCTCCTGAGCTTACGGAACTTAACTCCGTACGCTTCAGATGTCAGGTCATAATTTTTAAGTAATGCAGCTTTACGTATGTCATAATCATTACTTTTCTGATGGTCCATTTGACTCAATGCATCACAAGCTTTTCCAGTAAGCAGTGGGGATAGCTGGAAGCTCCAGAACTCTCAGGGAACTTTTGCTTGAATACATACCTTTTCAAATTAATTTAAAAATGCATCCATATCCTCCTTTTTAAATTCAGCTATCAATTTAGAATTTAATTTATACCAAATCCTGGAGTTACAGGTTCACCCATGCCATTTAACTGCTCTGTCATTGGATACTGGAGCTTTAGCTTCTGCAGTTCAAACTCCCTCTGGTGCTCTCTCTCTCCTATTGCTCAGCCTCTCACTGCTCTCACTTGGCCTCTTGCTGCTTTTGCTCGGCCTCTCACTGCCACTGTCATTCTTGTTCCTCGGCCTCTCTCTGAAACTGTTGCTCTCCTTCCTCTGCCTCTATCTGAAGCTGTTTTTCTTTTTCCTCTGCCTCCAGCTTCATCTGGAACATCCTCTGTTCAAATTCCAGCTCCATTCTCCTCCACACTAGCTGCAGCCTGATCCCTTCTGGCTCCAGCATAGTGGTGACCTTCCTCTGCTGCAGTGGTCTTGGGTTCCCTCTGGTTCTGCTGTCCTCCTCCCTGGAACTGGACACTGCGGAGGACCCTGGCCTCTCCACGCCAAAGGTCTGGTCACTTTCAGTCACCGACTGTGACTCGAGGTCCTGGGCAGTTGCTTGTGCATCAGCTGCCACAAGATCCTCCATAAGGTGTTGTTTGGATTGCTCCTCACACTGGACTCCTCTTTCCTGGCACATCTGCTTCAGGTGTATTTTTTATTTTTTTTTTGCAGTTAATCTTTTTACTGTTTTTCCAAGTTTTCAAGTGTACAATGCAGGTACAGACAGACAGAACATAAAGAGCTTTCCTCAAAAGGCAATTAATAAACAGGTCAAAAAGGATGTTGCATATATATATATATATATATATATTAGAGGCAAAAAACTCCATTTAATGCATTAGTTAGGGTTGTTCCACAGCGACAAAAGAGAGGAAATTCACTGTTAGGGTTGAAAACCCCTTGGACCCCGGCCACCCCAACCGGCATTGGGGTGCGCATTGGATCTCAGCTTAACTCTCACCCATGACATGTGTAAAGCAGCAGAAGTATAGGAGAATGGGGTGAGAGTTAGGACCCACGATCCCACGCACCCCAATGCCGGTTGGGGGTAGTCCAAGGGAGTTTTCAACCAACAGCGAATTCCTCACTTTTGTCGCTGTGAACAACCCTAACTAATGCATTAAATAGAGTTTTTGCCTCTAATTTCCTTCTTTTGAGAATGATAACGAGAAATAGTGAATGTAATGCAGCGGCGGATTGTGGCATACTAACAGGGACAGCAATGCAAACAGAAATGCTAACAGGAAGCACATGGTAAACACAAGCACGAATGAGAACAGAAAGGTAACGCACATGGTGGCGAGACGGAATGGTCTGCCACGTGATGTGTTGTCACATAGTAACATGGTGCCTGCAAACAGAAATGTCAATGGGCATGGTGATGTAAAGTGAAACAGTAAGATAAACAGTACTGTAGACAGAAATGGCAAAAAATAACAGAAACGCAAGTGCAAATGAAAACGCAAAGGATAACGCACATGGTGGCGCAGACGTCAATGGTAAGTGAAATGAGTATCGGCGCAGAAAATGAGATCTTGGAATACTAAATACATTATATCTCAGGAACCGTACGACGTAGAAAAAAAATTTAAAAGTCATATTATTTACAACTGTCCTGGCTAATTTGAATTTTATGGGGCTAAGAAATTTTCCGACGAAAAGTCCGTATCTTGCACCATTTCCGAGATACGGGCCCTGAAAGGCGCGGCAAATGCCGTAATGTTATCCTATGGGAAAAAAAGAAAAGTTCGGAGAGCCATAACTTTGCCTCCCTGTAATGTTTTTTCATCAAACTACTGAAAGGCACATCTGTGGGCTGTTGGCTGTCTTCCCTCCAAATTTCAGGAAACAAGAGCAAACCATTATTTTGCAGCAGGGCTCCAAATGATTTCTGTTAAGTGTCGGGCGCCGTAATGTTATCCTATGGGAAAAACTGTCAATTTTGGAGTGCCATAACTTTGCTGCCATGTGATATTTTTTCACCAAACTACTGAAAGGCACATCTGTGTACTTTTGGCTGTCTTCCTCAAATTTCAGGAAAAAGACCAAACCGTTATTTGCAGCAGGTGCCAAAGTTCCTGTAATGCTTCGAGCGCCTGAATGTTATCCTATGGGAAAACTGTCAACTTTGGAGTGCCATAACTTTGCCGCTATGTAATATTTTTCAATACAACACTGAAAGGCACATCTGTGAGATGTCGGATCGTTCCTCCAAATTTCAGCCCAAAACTCCCAACGGTTATTTTGCAGTGCAGTGCCAAAGAATTGCTGTCATTTTCCACAGACTAGAAAATTACTGTAGCAATTCTGAAAGCTTTTCATAAAGTTCGACACTTTCGTGAGCACTAAAGTAATTTCGTAGTATTTTTCCAGAAATTTGAAGAACATATTTCTGGGGTGTTTTACCAAAATAAAGACATGGCAAGCATCCTCAGGGCTCGAATAGCTAAATACAAAAAGAATTAGGTTGCTAGAGGGTCTCAAATTTAAATGCCAACCATTTTTCTGATCACCAACTGAAAACAAAATGGCAGATTTGCGAAAGTAACAGGCCCATTTGCGAAAGTAAAAATGCATTTGCGACACTGTTGAACTTTTTGTTAACTTTTTCCCATTGACTTATAATGGGAAACTGTTGTTTGAATAACTTTTGAACTGTTTAATATTTTTTCACCAAATCTTTGAAAGGCACATTGAGGACCCCGCCTGCACGTTCCCTGAAGATTTCAGGCCGGTCCCGTAAACCGTACGACCTGTACACGCGACCATAGAATTCCAGAAAAGCATAAACGCGTGCACAGATCATGCTTAATAACTCCGCAACTGTATATCTGATCAGTAAGAAACTTGGCAGATCCCAAGACCTATGGGTCTTGATCATACATTCCAAATTTCAGGCAAATCCATCAAACAGTTGCAAAGTTATTAAGGTGCAAAATTTTGGGTTTAACATGGAAATGGCTCCTCAACCCTAACTATGGTAGCACTACCGTGCTACCATATATATATATATATATATATATATATATATATATATTTATAAAATGGATAGAAAAAAAGTAGCTCATCTAGTCGACAATCATCATCACATGACCATGCGTATATCAGAGTGTGACTGCACACCTGCACTTTTACCCCCACAAAAAAACAATTTTGCCATTTTATAAGATAGATAACCCACTCTAGGATGTGCGGTCGCACTCTATTATATGCACGCCTTGGGTGGTTGATGCACTCGGCCTGCAGCCTAGTGCATACAATGCACACCAAGGCATGTGTATATCAGAGCGCAACCGCACACCTAAGAGCGGGTTATCTATTACACATATTGATATATATATATATATATATATATATATATATATATATATATATATATATGTGTGTGTGTAATCATTGCATAACATTCACATGAGATACAGTCTACTATAACAGCAGGAATGTTTTACTGTTAAGTTTCCAACAGATCATGACAAGAAGGCAATACAGGCATTACTGCACTACAGTAGACAGTTGATTCTGAAGCTGGGTGAAGAATTGGGGATCCTTGGCTTGGGGGAAATAAGATCTCTGATATTTAGGTTTCAGGGAGGTCTTAAAAGATCTTTGTTCTGTGGTGGAGTGGGAGGACATCCTTTTAAAGATATGTAGGAGCAAAAGGGGGCCCATCTCTCTAGAAACAAGGTAGTGGTACCTGTGCAAAATTTGACATTTTAGTGAAATTGACCAATTTCTCAATGGACATTAATCAGCCCTGAAAAGAGGGAATTATGGTAGACCACCAGTTTCACAATAATGCTATTTTAATCTCTACAGAGGCCTGTATCAACCACAATTTGTATTGATATGGCAGCTTTAGGTTTTTAGGGAGGAGACCTTGTATCCACAAGGAAGGTGACTGTGGCAGAGTGCTGTTTAAAATTCTGGAGCAACATGTTATGATCTTCCCCCAAATGGGGCGGATTGGGGGGTAGTTCCAAAGAATATGGAGAAGGTCTGCACTCTGTACTCTGCATCTCCAGCAATTGTCCTCTTGGATTAGCCCCATTGTTTTTAATTGAGTTGGGGTGTGGTACTATAAGAGTTGCACTTTATTCTGTATCAGGAGACTACGTGGGTCAGAGCAGGCCTTTTTGGTAGAAGCCCAGCATGCAGCCAAGTTTTCATCTGATAAAGGAGTGTGAAGCATTTCTTGCCACTTACTCTGAGCTCTAGTGGTGGGGTCTGGGGCTAAGTCCTTAAGTTTTTTTGCATATTATACCAGCTATGCCATTCGACTTGTGTTGCCAGCTACCGACAGGGAGAGGAGGGAGTTGCTTTTTTCTTCTGTCAGCTGCATGTTTGGCATGAGCAGGCCTTATGTAACCAAGTAGTGTAGCATGCCTCAGTTGAAGGTATTTCCAAAAATCTTTCTGGGGTAGTAGATATCTTTCTTTTAAAGAAGAAAATAAGTCGAGAGTGAGATTGTCAGAAGCAAGGATGGCTTTTATCCTAATATTCTGATTGTCTTTCCATTGAGGCCAATTTATCAGTTTCCCTTCAATTAGCCAGTTGGGATTATTCCAGAAGCATACTAATGATTCAGGGCTCATACATGGTTTGATGATTTAAGAGATGTTATACCAGGCTCTATGTGGATTTTGAATAACCCTCCACTTTTTCAGGGAACTGGAGTGGCCCTCCCAGATAGGCCGACAAATCAGTCCCTCCAAATATCCCGTGTTCTAGGTCACACCATGCAGGTTTGTTTGGGCCCAGATCTTGGAATATACAGCAAGTTCTAGCTACCAAAAAAGCATAGGCATAGAGATGGAAATTATGGAGCCCCATCCCCCTTTTTTCCATGGAGCTCTTAATTTTTCCTTACTGTATCTTGGCTTAGCGGTGTCCCACAAAAAGTTGTCTATTTTGGAATCTTGTTTTTGTAACCATTTGCCAGGAAGTTCTAGAGGCAGGTGGGACATGAGAAAAAAGATTCTTGGGGCAACCATCATCTTTACTGCAGCTATTTTCCCTGGCATGATTAGGTTAAGGTGTTTCCATCTTTGCACCTCAGATTGTAACACAGCAAATAGAGGAGAGAGATTCTTGTCCATAAGGGTCTGTATATTTGAGGATATAATCACTCCCAAGTATTTTATGCCCTTTGTGGCCCATGCTAGGCCAGTGTTTGCTAGCATAGGGAGAGGCGACTGGGTTTAGTGGGAGTACCTCCGTTTTGTTAGCGTTAATGCAAAGACCTGATATTTTTGCAATGGAGTCAAGTAAGGACAGGACTGAGGGTAAACTAGCCTGCAAGTCTTTAGTTATGATGAGATAGTCATCCGCATAAAGCATAGTGTGAGATGTAATCCCGCCTAGCTCCAGCCCTTGTACATTTGGGTGTTCCCTGATAGCACATGCTAGAGTTTCAATCGCCAGAAGAAAAAGCATTGGTGACATTGTCTAGTGCCCCTATACAGGCTGAATGGTTCAGAAAGGGTACTATTAGTGAGAACCCTTGCAGTGGGGTTAGTGTATAGGGTTTAGCCAAAGTGCTAAAAATGGGGCCAAAGTTGAGGTGCTGCAGGGTAGCATGTAGAAATTCCCATTCAACTGAGTTGAAAGCTTTCTCAAAATCAACTGTAATGGCTGCAGCAGGGGTGGGAATCACCAATGCTCCCTACAGCAATGTTAATAATGCTCAAAGGTGGTCTGTGCTTACTCGGCCTTTAACGAATCCCTCTTGGGAAGGATGATTTAAGTTGGGAAGCACTTTTTCTAATCAAGCTGCTAATGCTTTAGCCAGAATTTTCATATCAGCATTTATGAGTGAGATAGTCCTGTAGCTAGAGGGGAGAGATGGGTCCTCCCCCTCTTTGGGAAGTACGGTTATAATAGCTTCTCTCAGAGTGTTAGGGAGTCCACCTTCATTCAAGGCCTCTTGTACCATGTTGAGCAGGGGAAGGGAAATAGTATCTTGAACCATTTTATACATATCTACAGGGAAACCATCACCTGCTGAAGCTTTGTGTGGGGCCATATTTTTGATTACATCTCTGATTTCAGGCTCTGTCAATGGAGAGTCCAGAAGTGCCCTTGGAGAATCAGAGACATGGGGCATATTTGGGTTGGTGATGATGGCTGCATGTTTTTGTGCATCCCATTTAATGTGGGTGCTATAGGAGTGTCTTGTAGAATTCCAGAATAGCCTGATTTATCCCTGTTTTGGTGACTTAAGGCTGTCCTCTTTTGTTCTGTAACTGAGCTATTTGTCTTTCAGCCTGGTGTTTTTTCAACCTGAAGGCTAAGAATTTTTCTAATTTTTCCCCTTGAGCCCAGTAATTGCATTGCATCCTTTGGATCTGTAATTCAGCTTTTCTAGAGGCCAGATTGTTTAACTGTAGCCTGATTTTTACAATCTCATAGGTTAGGGAGCAGGACATAAGCCTCCGTGGCTTGGTTTTGTATAAGGACTCTGGCTGTCAATAACTGCTCTAAATTTGCTGCTTTCTTCTGTCTTTTCTTTCTGTGGTATGAGGAATAGCTAATTATTTTCCCCCTTAGGGTAGCCATAAAGGCCTCCCAGATGGCTGCACAGGATGGTGTCCCCAGAGGGTTATCTGCAAAGTAGTTTTGAGTTTCTTTTGACACCCAGGTTTTGAAATCAGCATCCTGCAGCAATAGATGGTCAAGGTGCCATGTAAGGGATCTTTTTGTAGTAGGGCAGTCCATTAGGGCCATCGATAATGGTGCATGATCAGAGAGGTATAAAGGGGTGATTTTCATATCCACCACTTTTTATGATATCTGGGGAGAGGTGAGCCAGTAGTCCAGCCTACTGGTCATCTGTTTGGGAGCAGAAAAGTATGTGTAATCTCTGTCAGTCAGGTGTTGCAGCCTCCAGATATCCTGTAGGGTGTGTAAGTTGATTAACTCTTTGACAGCCAGAAGTGATTTAGTGTGTGGCTCTTGCTTTGAATTGGATCTATCAACAAAATAGTCTACTGTGAGGTTCATGTCACACCCCACTATGATCTTTGTGTTACTGCCCGTAAAGTCTAAGAGTGCTTGAGAGATCTCATGAAAAAAGTCAGGGAGGTCATTGTTTGGGGCATAAACATTTACAAGGATCAATTTACCTGTTGAAGTAGAGACTTTTGCCATCACCCAACACCCATTATTATCTTTTTTGTAGTCTAATAACGACCATTTTAATTTTTTATGACATAGAATTGAAACCCACATTTGGAAGACTGTGCAGAACTATGTACTTCCCAACCCACCTGTTCCTGTACCAGATTGGCAGCTTCAAGATTTGATAGTTTGGTCTCATGTATGAAGGCTATATGTGAGTTAAGCTGTTTCAGTCTGTTCAGAATTTTTTTTTTTTTAATAGGAGAGTTTAGGCCCCTTTCATTCCAGGAGATGGCAGTGGTCACTCCATTGCTAGTCATTGGGAGATAGTATAATTACAAAAATGGACCTTATACATGAGAAAACAATCCTGCCACCTCTGGCTGTTTTTGGGTCTTTCAAACTAGTACAAGTTCTGAACAAAATGATCAACTAATCCCTGCCCTTCCCTTGTCACCCAAGTTCCCTAGTTCCTGTACTGGTGCCTACTTGGGAAGGCTGTGCTTTATTGATGTACATGTAAGAAACATTCCATCTATTCAACAACAGTATAAGCTGTACATGAAACATCCTAACAGTAAATACAAAACATAGCTGTATTTACAGCTTAAGTTTGGAAGGTACTACCCATATCTGCCTGATGGGTCTTCTTAGACAGCATTAATGACATGGGTAGCATTCTGAGGCAGTATGAATAGTAAAAAAATGAACCAACCATATCAACAATAACATTTGAACTTTATCTAAAACAGTTACTTGAAGTGATTTGGGGCCTGTGGCTTTTACATGGTATTGGAACCCTAGAAAAGGGGTGGATGGTCCTCATCTTCCCCTGCCTAGAGGTGAGGGTATATTTCTTCCCTGGTCCTGTTTGGGGGGGTGTGGGGGAGTAATTTGTGTGAAGGTGATTACTACAAGATGCTGGTGGGGGATGAGGGACATAAGGGTCATCTATTGGTTTTCTTTGTGATTTACAGCTATGTGGTAATGAAACCAGGCTGTTTGATCAGCTGGGTACTCCATGTTGAGTGAGCAAGAGGACAATTATATCCTGGTGACCCCTTTTTAGGGTCTCTTCCTTCAGATCTCACCACTATTGGGGCAAGATGTGGGCATAGGGAATATCAAGGGATTAAGCTGTGTGCCCTGCTGGGTGTCACAACAACACTCAGGGCCAACTGCTGTAAAGTAGGTTAGTGAGGAGTACTGTTAAAAGTATTTGGGGCCAAAGAGTGAGAAAAATGGCATTGTAACCTAAAATATGCTCCATTTCACACATCTGATGAAATGCCACAGTATCAACAGCCTGTATCATCATTGTCCAAGTCCGCTGATAAATACATCAACAGGTGCAGCATATCCATTGCCAACAGTGTCTCATATATTGGCAAGGTAGCAGCCTGTTTTGGTGTGGTACCAAAGAGGTGGGGGGCTTCCTCATTGAAGCATTGGGTAAGCAAATGGATATTGTTAGGAACTGAGGAGTAATGTTCTTACAAAGACAGTTAATCCCAGTGCTTCAAAAGACAGTTTGTGTTATGCACCATGCTGTGTATGCTTTACTAAGCAGCAGGGGCACATCAAGAAACCCTGCATTATGTCTCAACCTCATGGCATATAAACATGAACTCTGAGGTGGTAGAGACAAGTGCCAATGCTTTTCTCCATGAGACAATTACAGTTTTAAACCCCCAGTGAGGTTAAATCTCTTAAGAGACTCACTGTACCATAGCTGCAGTGTACATTACCCTGGACTGGACAAAAATTCATCTTAGCACAGAAGTTGGCTCCTAATCCACATTCTCTGGCTCACTAGGTTTTTGCTGATCCTTGACACAGTTCGCCCACTCTTGGCACAGTGGAGTCCAGTCAGGAGGAAGTTCATCAGTGGTTGCAGGATTTAGGGCTGGATGCTCCATTTCTGTAGTGAGTTTTAAGGTTATGGGAGACAGATCCTACAGGGCAGAAAAGTGGTTGCTTGTTTTGATCAGATGTCTCCAGGCTAGACACTACTAGCATAAAAGAGCAGTTGGAGCCATTGCTGGCTTCTGGATCTGTTCCTGCAGGGTGGAGGTTTCATACCTGAAGACCACTTTGTCAGTTTCTTGGGTCTGCCAAGCTGCACTTTCTGACATGGCTCCTCAGGAGAAGTGTTATGCTTTACCAGTGGGCTGTGTAAGTCTGGTGTCTCAGATGTTACTTCCATGGGTTGCCTAGAGAGGCTCTGTGGTTCTTTGTGCAGATGTCCCAAGGCCCTTGCATTTCTTTAAATATCTGTGAGGAATATGACCACTTCACTAGGGGAGTTAAAGGGGATATAGTTCCCATTATACATCACATAAAGCATAGCAGGGTAGCAGAGGGCAGCCGGAATGTTAAGCTGACACAGTTGTTTTCTGACAGCAGCATATGACCTCCACTTCTTAGATAATTCATAGGAGAAATCTTGGTAGATTTGGATAGAATGGCCTTGCCATTCAACATTTTTAAGCTCCCTGGTGGTCCACAAGAACAGTTATTTAACAGGATATCATAAGAACTTCACCAAAATGGGACTTGGTCTGTCCACAGGAGGGGGCCTGGGGGTTAAGCTCCTATGTGCCCTCTCCAATTCCAGTGGAGCCAGGTTGTTGAGATGCAGCATGTCTGGCAAAGCAGTGCAGAGAAATGCCACCATGTCTCATCCTTCCATCCCTTCTGGAATGCCCAATACTCTAATGTCTCTTCTTCTGGAACAATTCTACATATCATCCATTTTATTCAGGAGGTGATTTATTTGCCGTTGTTGTTCTTGCCATATGACTTGATGTTGATGCAGTTGCTGGCTTTGCTGTTGAACTACTTCCTCCATTTTGGATACTCGCTGAACTATCATCTGTAAGTCTGTATTAGTTTTAGTGGTAGTCAATTTCAGCTCAGCAGTGTCCTGAAGAACTTTTGTTAGCATTTGTATTAGATTTGCAAACTTGGAGGCAGAACCCCAGTGAGAGCGCTGAGCTTGCCATGCTGTGTCAGGGATACCCCCTCCAGGCGGGTGATACATGAACCTTTTTGTCAGCTGATGAGTGGGTTGGAGAGTTGGTGTTATGCCTGGCCTACACGTTGGCAACATGAGGAGTTCTGTGCCTTTTATGAGGGAAAAGAAAAAAAGTTTGTATTTACTTTTCCTCAGGCAGTTGAGGTCCGATACTAGTAGCAAATTGTAGTCCAGCTCTTCTGGTCACCAGTTCAGCATTTTAGGCTCCTTTCAGGGTCCTCGATTCTGTCAGATTTTTTAAAATTAGCGTCATGGGTCCTCTCACTTAAATTTAATGTGTTTCCATAATGGATGCTAGGCTCCGCCCCCCGCCTCAAGTGTATTCTCTGTAGGTGGAAGCCATCTTCTTCCCTAATCTATGGCTACACTAGCTTGGCACCCCAAAAAAATAAAAAGTAAAACCTGTAGAGAACTTTAGACTGTAACCAAAATTATACATTTCTTTTAAAGCCTCTGCCTTTTTTGTGTGTGAACTGTTACAGTTTATCAATCTGACACACTGGACTGTTAATGTCATGCCACCAAATGATTCCACAGTATGCAGACAAATTTTTCAGATCTCACCACTGCACACCAGGTCTGTCACCAATCCACTCCGGGGGTCAGGCCTTCTGCTCCCACAGTACCCAACCTTGAAGTGTGATTCGTGAACAGGGGACAAACAGGGACCCCCTACTGTTTGTTTTGGGTCCGAACAAACTACCAGTTTTGAGTCCTGGGGTCAATTAAGAACCATTTTTAGCTAGCACACCCAGGTAACTGGTCCAAATATCACACTCTCTTTGGATAAAGCAGTGCAATACTTGACCCAGTGGTCATACAATCAACCTGGTTCACAACCCCCTGCAGACTCAATTGAGATGCTGGTATTTTCTTACCTTGTTAGATCTTTAGACAGATCTTTGTTAGCGTGGCTGTATATGGTGACACTCTAAGCAATTTAACAGTTATGTCAGAATTATCACTAATGTCCCACGATTCACATTCAAAATAAGCAAGTTCCCAGGCACTTTTAAGAAAAAACAAGGTTTACTAAAATTAAAAATAGTAAATAAATACAGAACATATATACAATAAGGTTATAGTCAGAAAAGAAATGGACAAATACAAAACAAAGTGCCTTGTAACTGAATTAGTTAATTCTACCTCAGGATTTCAGTTGGCAAATTATTTGGGTTGTTACCTATCTTGGCAGAAGTGTCCCTTAGAAGTCCAGAAACAAAGATGACTCTTAGAAGTCCAGAAAAGAGTATCAGTCCTTTCAGCCAAGCTTCACCAATATCAGAGAGGCCAGAATGTCCCTCCCTCCTTGTGATGTCACAGCTCTAAGCTGCTAGTGTGAGGTCACACTCACTCCTGCATACTTAATTTGTCAACATACAGCTGCATATGCAAACAGATCAGATTACTACTTGATTGGAATCTGTAAATACAGCAATATTGTCAAGTATAAGAAGACTGTCTGTCTTCTTCAGAGTATGGTTTACGACACCCTTTGATGTTGCAGAAATATCCTGTAAGGTTAATTCACATATGCTTTCCAAAAACAATCTTCCTCCTGTTATCCAATAAAATGTAACCTTTTACAGCAGTCTTCCTAAGTTCAAATCAGTTGTTTTTATAACCTGGTTGTATAACAGCTACACACGTTCTGGCACATATATGTTAAAACAGAAAAGGACGCTCCAGCCAGCGTATCCTCTATGTCAGCGAGAGGGCAGACCATTTGTTTTCTTCTCTTTTAAAATCCAGTGTGACATGAGGCCGTACTGCTTGGCCTATTTCCTAAGCAGGACTGCTGTATAAAATATAGATTTATAACAAACTTATATACACATAACTGGCAGACAGCTATTCTCATTACAAGCCATACTTCTCTACCTTTGAAGTGTGTATCACTATGAGGCACAGGTTCAGAGCTGTACCTTGTGTTTCAGACAGAAGGCTATAGCCTGGCAGGAGGGGCCATGAATTAGGCTTGGGAACCCAAGGAATACCTCACCACTGATTCACCAATACTCTAGAGACCCCAAATCCTAATGTTTTTCAGTTCTCTGCTTTGTGTGCTTTATATCCTTCAACCTTAATGTCTGCATTAATGGTAGGTGTTTTTTTTTTCAATTTGATAAAGCTTTATTGTTTCTGACCAAGTTACAAACAGACAACACCTTTTAGCTGCCATAGATCCTATGATGGCATTTCATGTGATTGTAGCAGATAAGAGTCTAAAGGCATAAATGCTTGTGATTTCAACATTAGAATACAACAACCTCTGGGATATATGTGATGGTATTTGGTTTCTCCTATGATCTGAAACACGACTTAAAATGCATGATGTTCTGTAGCATTCACAAACAATGTTAAACCATGTGATATGTGAGTAAATTATCCCATGTTAAAACACAGTGGTAATGTCTACAGATGTACGTATCAATAACATATAATTTCTATTTACATTTATGTAGAATTAACTTATCTATTAGTATGTTGCTTCATAGAAGAGCAATGAGAAAAAACACTGATTTACTCACACACTGAAACATATATGTACAGCAAGATTTGATGCATTCTACTATACATGGCTACATGTCAAATAAATTAATCATTGTTTTAATCATTTTACTTTGTATTTAAATATCATTCTGAAAGCAATCAATTATCATGCAATTAAGGCAAATATTACATAGTGTGAGTGTGTGTGTGTGTGTGTGTGTGTGTGTGTGTGTGTGTGTGCTTTGCCAAACAAGATACAGTATTTCTAAATCTTATAATCCAGTCAAGTGTGTATGGTTGCACTTCCATCAAATTTCTTGGTTAACATCTCCTGTGAGGTGCACAGAAACATCTGTCTTATTTCTCAGTTCACACTATCATATGTCATTATTTACATATTTTCAGAATAAAATATTATTATTTATACAGTATGTAGATAATACTTTGCATGATAATCAAGCAGGTGTGGTGTATATATATATATATATATATATATATATATATATATATATATATATAATATATATATATATAATACCTTATGAAAACTACAGTAGCTTGAGTTTTTATGTAAACAAGGTGGTAGGACTTCATAGTGGTGGTAGTAGGACTTCATAGTGGTTAGTTACTGTAGTTGGGTTCGACATCTTATTATAGCATATAGTTATGGCTTATTCTGCAAAGGACATGGTAGTTTTCAAATTCTTGTTGTAGGACAGTGCAATGGTCTAAAATGTTGTTGTAGTATCATTCTGACATCACATTGATAGTATAACAACTATTTAACCTTGTCCTGCCACCTGATTGGCTTACTAGATATGGTTCTAATGCTAAAACTAATGAAAACATGGCAGTGTGATTTAGCAAGTGCCAATCAGTGGATTGTTCTCATTTTGATATGAAGAGCCTCATTCAGATCTGTTTCACAAAACTGAATTATTGCTTTTTTGTATTTAATTTTAAAATTAAATGGTGATAAGCAAGCAGGAGTGTGGTGAAGCCAGAGTGAGTGGGAGCAGGAAAAAGCAGGAGCCAGTGGGATTGAGAGCAGCACCAGGTAATGAAGATAAACAGCAACTAAAAAAAACACAAAAAAGAAACAAGCTGGAAACCATATACTATATAAACAGTGGATGGGTGACCATCCCACAACTATGGCTGCATTTCTATCTTGGGGAGTTGATAACATCAGTAAGACCTCTTGAGCTTCACTGTCAAGGTCTCTATGATATCATCAACTCCCTCAAAGGAAACACAGCCTTGTTGTAGATGGTCACTATTCTGTATGTGGTTTATTTAACACAATAAAGAGTGCTATGAAAAACTATATATTTTCTTCATCAGAACATGCAGAGTTAGGGTTGTTTACTGTAGAGCCTGTGACGGTAACTCCTCAGTTACTATGAGTTTGCTGCTTGTCAGAGACCCTAACATTATCACAATGTAGTTTTTTGAAAATATATTTTAATGTCCATTGACAATTTTTATGTTACCGTATATACATACATGCAAATTATTATCTTCTGAATATTTTGCAGGACTAGCTTGTGAAATGCAAGGCAAATGATTGGGTTATTATAACTGGTGTTGTAATGTGTATTAGTTATTTATTTTTTTATTGAACATTGGTAACCAATAAATGCACAGAGAGCTAAGACTGATTTTTAGGTGCAACCATGTGTGTGTGTGTGGGTGGGGTGTACAGGAAAACAATACATTTGGGGTAAAATGTAGTCAAGATAAGCAATAGCACTCTGCTGTAAGTATGACCTACAAAAGGACAATATATATACAGTACATAGAGAAGTTATAAACAACACATGTGATGTGATTTGACCCAATAGGGATCATAGGATAGACTTTAAAGGTGCCAGATATCATAAGAGTAATGTTACATGATACCAAGAATGTTTATTTGACCAAAAACATTTGTTAAAAATTAGTGTAACATTAGAACAGTTACAAAAATCATACTTATAAAATAAAATATTAGTAATAAAAGGTAAGTTATATAAAATAGAAAGTTATACAAATTATGAAAAACACTGAATTTGTTAAATGACTGTTCATTATTTATATTACTGAAAAATATAGTTTTTGGGTTGAAAATAAATTAATTCTAATATGTATAAAGGCATTGCATTAAATATAAAAAAAACATAATGAATGATAAAACTGGGGGGGATAATTATACCACAGGAAGGAAAATGTGGAAAAAATCAATTATCATTGCAGATTTTGATGGAATATTTCAAACATTACATGCATGCATGGGAAGAATATGTGAAGAAGCCAGATGAGTAGTGCTAGGCAAAATTGCCTTGCACATTTTCATGGATTTCCTTTTTTCTTGAACATTGGAAATTCAGTGATAATTGCCTAATTTCATGAAAAAAAAACTGTGTGAAAATCACAACATTTGACAATTCATTGATGAAGCAGCAGGTGACCTGGGATCAAAAAACAAGTGCAGTACATCATGTGCCAGCCAGTGAGAAGAGGATTGAGCATCTCACATGATGCCCTTTTCCTCAGCAGAGAAAGAGTTAGATGGTCTGCTGCAATACCACCCTATGAGGGACTAGTTGGTGAGGCAATCTAAATAGCAAACAAGAGGGAGTGTATCAGCAGCACTGGAGTATGCACACCATGTGCATGCATGCTGCATAATTTGTTGCATGCAGACATCCAGGAAGAAATGAAGAGGGAAGGCCTGGTAGTGCACAACATGAAGCTGATGCTCCTTGGGCCCTGCTAGCCTAACTGGCCACTCTACCTCCCATGCTTAAGATAGGTTAGATGGGGACTACTGCCCACCCCTCAAAAAGTTCACCATGCATGCAGGAAGCAGGAGGTGGACCCATTGGAGGTGTGAGATAAGTGTTGGAGAAAGGAAATATGTGGTTGGAGCACCTGAGTACAGGAATGCCACACCATTGATAGAGGATTAACAAAATGAGGAAAAAAAATGAAGTCACAATTTTCCCACAAAACCTGCCATTTTGATGTATATGTGTGTGTATATATATGTATATATATATTTTTTTTATTCATGTATTGTTTCCTAAAAATATATATTTTCACCTGATTAAAAATGTTTTATGAAGTTTCCACCAGATTTTGTCATTTGTGCAAAACTGGCCAAATCAAATAATCTTCACCAAAACAAAAATGAATGCAGTCATCCCCAATCAAAATAAAATTTCACTGTGCCATAATGGAGAGGATTGTTCATGCTTGAGAAAATATACGGGTACATGTGTGCTCCATGAAAAGGCAACAAACTTGTTTTCTGGTTTTATCTATGCATGTATGTACTGTTTCATCTTTCCAGTGAAGCTCAATTGTTTTATCTGCTGCTGCCCTGAAACTCGTAAAAAGGAGATGACAGTTGATAATGTTTTACTAAATAAATAATTAAATGACCATAGGAGCTTGTGTACCCTCTGACACAGGGCTTTTTGGATGGAAATGTTGACTTCAGTATTTAATTTTCCTTATCTAAGCGGGTTGGTTTTATAACTAACATAGAAGCATACACTTTGCCAGCAGATAAAGACCAAGGACACATCCAGTCTGTCTTGAAGGTGTGAGTTGCAGTCATACCTCTTAACTATCCATCATTTTCATGGCGTCCCTGATTGTGGATCAGACATTTCCTCTGTCTCTTATAAAACTGGCATTTCTGTCACTAAAGTGTAGAAATATGAAACATAATAATGCCATATGTTAGTTTTACAGTCTAGTTCTCCATCAGAAAATAATGTTCATAGTGGACCACAAATTGTGGGGAGCTTCTAGAGCTGTGTGGAATATAAAATGCCACCAGCAGAATGCCCGCAGACTTACCATTCTGATTCCATGGAATTTTATGAAATGTGCATGAAGACTCCATTGAATTTTGCCAAATTTCAATTTTCAGTTATTGTGGTCTAGCTTTCAAAGTACAGTATGCATCAAAATGATGTCAAATGTGTCAGGTATACAGGTCTGAATGGCTTTCAGAAGTGTCCCAAATTTCAGAATCTTAGATTATAAGGGAGCTCAGTTATCAGTGGCCAAATATTTAATAAAAACTCAGATTTTGGCTATTTTCATCTAATTTTAAAATTTCTTAATTTTTTTTTATTAGACCTTTTTCTGCACCTCAACAGACCCGACAGGGGCTATGATCCCTCCCTTGGAGAGATACATCCTCCAGCTCTACTGACCACTCCTGCACCTCCCAAAATTCCCCCATGGTGAGGCCAGGACAAGGAGTGCCAGTGAGCTCCCCCCAGAACACAGCTATCTAGAATCAGGGAAGGAAGCTGCACAGGCGTGATCGAGGCCATCATGGGTCCTACCAGGTCCTGGGTTTTCCTCCTTTTTCTCCAGCACCCTTATGCCCATGCAATTGACAGGGCAGCTGCTTCCACCTCTGCAGAGGTAGCCAATCTCCCAGGGTGTGGGTCAACCCTTTGCACTTGCATCTGCACTGTCACCCAGCCACTGTTTTGTGTCAGTCAACAGCACTCAGCATTACACCCCTTCCCAAGGAAGGAGAGCAGTCCTCCAGATGCTCAGTTCTTTCCTCCCCTGGCTGAGCCCCAAACTACTGGAGTCCAGTACCGAACCCAGGTCTCCAGTATGGCAAGAGGTGTGGTGTCCAGCCTCTCAACCCTCAGCACCACTGGGCCGGTGATAATTTTAAAATTTCATATCCAAATTTCTTCACAGCTTCAGGATTTAGAGAAACATGCAGCATGGGCATGTTCACCAAGTTGTATGTCTTAAGCTTTAAAGGGGCTGAGGTATTGATAGCTAAACATTTTGACAAAATTCAAATGTTCATTATTTTAGTTTCGTTTTGAAAGAGCTCATCAAAATGTTACAAACTTTTGCTGAATTATAGAAGATTACTACATTTATATATGTACCTAGTTTCATGTCCATAGCTCTAAAGATTCATGACTTACATGCAGATAACAATTTCCAAGAAATTTCCCACAAAAAATAAAATGACGGACTTTGAACACCTATAATTTTAAGACAATGCATCCTAAGGTAATGATATTTAGCACACCATTAGATAACCGATCAGCAAATAATTCTGCTAGATGTCAGAACTATAGCTCAATAGTTAGCTGAGCTATAACCAAATTAATAAATTGTAAAAGGTCCATACAATTCTGATGAAATTCTGCTGCATTTGATGGAATTTCAAAGAATTCCATCAGAATTCCACAAATATGGAATTTTCTCATTCAACACAGCTTAGGGGGCTTCATGAGCCGATGTTAAAAAACAAGAGGTAAAGCACTCCAGCAAGACAGAAAGTTGCACACTTAAAGGGACACTGGCAACCCCCTTAGGTCTCAAAATTTCTCGATTAAAAATCACATGTTATGATTTCTCACATTGTGTAGGGGCTGCTGATATAGCTGGTAGTTTGAGTCTAATTCCTTTTTTTTCTTTTTAAATGTAAAAAAAAGACTGCCTAACATAGTGGTGTTACAAAAATGTGTTTGTTAACATTCTTTGATCAACTTTCACTGCATCTTTCTTGGACTTGGCAATGCCCCTAAGAGAAGCTAGTCACTCATAATGCCATAGTAGGAGAGAAGAGAAGATTATTGCATCATGAGTAGCTGCATAGTTGGGGTGTTCCTAATGTTCAGAATGTATCAAATAACAGTATCAAGGATTTGCAGCTAAACAAGAGTGTGAATATTTGCACCATTCCCATGCATTTCAGTGCTATGAAGAAAGGAAGCAGATCAAACAACCAACAACTTTAATGAGTTTTAGATTAGGTAAGCAACCATGACATCTGTGTTTTCTACTAGAAATAATGTGATGCAAGAAAGGTTGGCAATGTCCCTTTCATATCTTAAATGACAAACAGCAACAAAAAGCTCAGCTTCAGTTCTTCAAGGCAACAAAGGCATTTTCCTCAAGTGGCAGAGACAGGCTTTCTGTGTTTGCTGCAGAAACAGAAAATTATTATTAGAAAAGGACTTCTATGCTCACCCAGTCTGCCCAAGGGTTCCCTACCTGTTGTACTTCTGCAAACCCTAACTGGTCTCCTGGGACTCTCCCCCTCCCTGTTTCTGTAATATGCCCCTGTGTCTATTCCATGCCTGCTTGAAGTCTTCCACCATTCTAGCCTCCAAATCATTAACTGGCAGTCAGTTCCATGCTTCTACCACCCTTTCTTTGAAGAAGCATTTTCTCACATCCTCTCTGAGATTCCAACCTCCAATTTTATTGCTTACCCTCTAGTCCTGCAGCTCATTCTCTTTTAGAAGTGGCTTTCTCACTGCACTATATTCACCCCATGAGGTACTTGAATGTCTCGATCACTTTCTACTGCTGGTGGTGCCCCTCCCTATGTACTCCATAATCCCACTAGCCCTGCTCACAACCATGGCATACTGTGATGCCACCTTGAGGCCTTCTGAAATAATAACCCCAAGGTCCCTTTCCTGCCCAGTGACTGTCAACATGGTCCTTAGTACTTGCATTATCACATGACACCCCATTGTGTTTCGATGAGGGATTCAAATTTTAAGTTGATATCCAACCTGGTGGTTAGTAAGTGGGTGCATCACATCACACATTACAATTACAAACCTGCTTATTTCAGGGCTGAATAGTAAAGATAGTAAAAAAAAAGATGCCTCACATTCCAACTTTATCCATAAAAGGGGAAAAAGTCAACACTAGCAGCCTCTAACCTATGTGTGGGGGCTGGTCTCAGTTTACACTTTGTGTACAAAAAAAACATGTTTTTACTTGAGCTTTTATAAGCTCAGATAAGATATTTGCCAGTCCTGCTGTTCTCCCAGGTCTAGGTTCAGTACTCTATAACTGTATTTAACACTGGGAGGACAGCAGGATGAGCAGACAATAGATAACAGTTTATAGAAACTCTAACATGCACTACAGGTTGTTGAATCTCCCACTGCTGCAGCCCTCCTATGATGACATCTGCAGGTGATTCTGGGATTTGTAGTTACAGAAAATATCAGCTTGGAAATCACCAAAATCAGCCTGATAAATCTATTATACTTCAGTAAACTGTAAGTAAAAATAATATTTTTGTACACAAACTTCAAATTGGGACCAGCCCCTCACTTGGGTGTGGGGCTCTTAGTGCTGACTGTTCCCCTTTAATTTTGGAAAAAGGCAGATCATTTTGTTATCCAAGACAAGTACATTGTGAAAAGCAATACATTTACATATACATATGCATGTACCATTAGATTTAAAAGCTTTGATTTCCAGTACCCATTTTAATGACAATGGCTTTCAATCTCCATAACAGTTGCCATGCCTAAGTGCTACCTTGATAAATGGTAAAATTATAACCATAGTTATGGCAGTGGGCTATGGGACTGACTCCCTCTGAGGTTATAGTAAACACAGGACAGAGGTGGAATCAAAGATTCAATACATGTAACCAGTAATGGAGACATGAATGACCTAAAGCAACCCTACACTAGACCAAATAGCTCAATGTGTGGCTGACAATTATGTAAGTGCTTGTGCAATGTTATACTGAATGTTACTTTGGCCTGTCTCCTTCCTCTGGATTTCTACCCTGAGCAGAGATACCAGGAGAAATTGCTCGAGGCTAAAGGAAATTGGTATCTAAAAGAGTCATATCTGAGGCAGAGCACTGGAGACAGAGGAGGAGTGGGAGGCGGTTGTGAAAAATACTAGGCAGAGGAGATGTGTGAGTGTGTGGCTTTTGTAGGGTAGGGGGTGGAGTACATCAGCCACCCATTGAACAACAGTTGAAACCTTTCAATTCAATATGTAGTTGTCAGTTATATGAGTGCTTGTACAATGTTAATTTGGGTGTTATTTTGGCTTGTCCCTTTATTCTGTACTTCCAACTTCAGTAGAGGTACCAGGAGAAGTTTCTCGAGCCTAATGGAAATTGGCAGCTAAAAGAGCCAAAGGGCCAAAGTGCAATGCAAAGGAACCTGCCTCCTCCAATTCATGGAATAGACACAATAACATGGAGGAGAGGAAAAAAAAAAACCTATGGGTGAACCTCTGGAGAACCAAGGTTACTGAGTTAGACTTCCCTCCAGGCTTCTAAAATTATGAGGCTAGCTGTTGATAAGATTGGCAGAGTTTAAAATTCTGATGTCTGAGTTTCAAGCAGGATGATGTGAGTGAACCACGATCCTGATGTTGTGAACAGGTATGTTTTCCTGAAGCAGAGATGGCTGTGCAATCATGAATGGCTGGGAAGCAAGGCAAAGACAAGATAGCAACACTGTGACATGAAGGGTGAACCAAGAGATAGTACTGATGTAACAGTTTTCAGTACACAGAAAATGATGAGTAGAATAAGGATGCCACACCATAACTTGTAGTTTGTAGAGAACTTGAATGGAGCAGCAAGCTGAGATTGCTGTGAAATAGGATATGTGGACCCCATATTACTTCTGTCAGGTTTGAGCTTGGTAAAGTGAAGGTAAAGTGTTTTGTCCTAATACTTTCGAGGGAAAAGTTTGGCGACCGGCATTACAGCAATGGCTTTATGTCGACCTCAAATTGCAGCTGGCATAAAGCCATTCAGTGAACTATCTGTTGGAGTTCGGGCTGATTCAGGGAGGGGGTTCAAGACTGGTAGAAGCAGTGCCAGGGTCCCATGGGTACATTACAGCGCTAACATCGAATTGGCGCTGTAAGGTACTTTGCTTTTGAAATGTCACTGTTGCAACACCATACCACTTTCTGAAGACTGTCCTTTGATAGTTGAATTGCAGGACTGAAGACAGAAGATGAGGTAAATTCTCCTAGTTAGGAATCCAAGGATTGCTAATATCATGGCTGTTTGAACATTATGATCTCGGGAAGATCCCAAACTCCATATTTTAAGAGGCCTATCAGTGAAAAATGTAAGCTGTAATCCATAGGCTTCCTTGAGGGATGTTGAGCAGTAGATTTTCTCAAACCTTGAATAAAGCCTTGATTGCTAGGATAACTAAGAGCATGTGTTATCAGGATGGATGGACAGCAAGGTGAACTACATGTCTGAAATATATTATTTGATTGTTGAGGCTGTCAAGCTAAATGTTTGAGCAAAGAAGAAAAATTACTCACCGCCGTAATGTTCTTTCTTCCAGAGGGTCCTTTAGCATCAATAACAATATGCAGAATTGCTGCTCAGCTATTGCTGCTCCAGAGGTGTGGTTTAGTTGACTACTTTAAGGCATTAGCCAATAGGAATTTAGGAGGGAGTGTGCTGTGGAGTGCCAGCCCCTAGAGGGCTTCAAAATTTTTTCGAAGATGGATGGGCACATGCCCAAAAAGAGAACTGACAGATTTAAAAATCATGCAAAAGGCATGAATGAAACCATGAGAACAACAATAACAACCCTGCCAAAACAGTAACGCCATACAACAAATTTGGTATAACTGAACAGGACCCTTCCTCAAATAGGTGATTAGGGGAGGCAGGGTGGGAGCTTTATGAATGCTAAAGGATCCCCTGGAAGAAAGAACATTACTATGGTGAGTAATTTTTCTTCTCACCCCGGGAGTCCTTTAGCATCAATAACAATATGCAGATTGTAAAGCAGTACAAGTGGGAATAGGGCACAGAACCTACTTAGGGAAGAGGTTCTGCAGCACTGCCCTGCCAAATTTGCTATCAGACCTGGACTGTACATCCAGGCAGTAATGTTTAGTGAATGTGTGAACAGTTTTCCAAGTAGCTGCCTTGCAGACATAAAGAAGGGGTATGTCCCTAGCAGCTGCCACCTAGCCTGCAGTTGCCCTGGTGGAGTGGGCCCTGAGGCCTTCAGGAGGCTGCTCACCAGCCTTGTCATAACAGAAATGAATGCTAGAGATGATCCAGTAGGAGATAGTCCTCTTAGTGGCTGGTTTTCACTTACCTACTTCCCCATAGGTGAGGAACAGCTGAGTGGAGGGCCCTCTGAATGACTTAGTATGCTCCAGGTAGTGAAGTAGGGCCCTTTTCACATCCAGACTGTGAAACCTCTGCTCCCCTGGTGTTGAGTTATCTGTAAAGAACGTGGGGAGAGTAATAAACTGGCTTAGGTAGAAGTCAGATACCATCTAAGGCAGAAATTTCCTATCTGTTCTGAATTCAACCTTATCCCTATGAGGGATAATATAGTTGAGCTCAGTGCAAAGGGCCTGTAACTCTGAAATCCTCCTTGCAGAGGTAATGGCCACCAAAAAGACCATTTTCCAAGTGACATACTTGAGATGAGCTGTAGTCATAGGTTCAAAGGGAGACTCCATTAGCTGAGCAATACAGAGGTTCAGGCTACAAGGGGGGAACAGGTTCCCTGTCTGGTGGCTGTAGATATAGAACTCCTTTAAAGAACTGTTTAAACACTAGATGTGAATAAACAGACTTTTTCTTCCTTACTGACAGGTAGGCTGAAATTGCAGCCAAGTATAGTTTTAGGGATGAAGGCTTTAGCCTCGAGGCCTGAAGGGCACTAGGTAATCAAAACAAGTTTGCATTAGATTCTGCCAGGGTTAATCTACCTTACAAAATTAATCTTTTCTATTTAGTTGCATATGTCTTCATTGGGGTTAGGCTTCTTAGCCATCCTCAGGATCTTGAAGACCTGTTCAGAGTACTAAGATGGAAACTCTAACTCCTCAATAGCCTTGCTTTGAGGTGAAGAGAATGCAGGTCCAGGTAAGTCAGCCCTGTCTGGAGAAGAGACAGCAGGGTAAGTTGGTGGCATGTGAATGGGTCTGCTGCAGGACAGGGATAGTAGGAGAGGGTACCAGGCTAGCCTGAGCCAATCCGGTATCACTAGAATCATCACTTCTGGTTCTTGTCTGAGTTTCAGCAACACCCTGAAAATCAGAGGAAAGGGAGGAAATGCATAAAGGAACTTCCCTGACCAATCCAGAAGTGAGGCATCCAGTGGGAGAGTTCCCAGAAATGGAGGCCTGCAGCAATATTGAGGAATCTGGAAACTGAGTGGGGATGCAAACAGATATGTTTCTGGAGTACCCCACCTTCTGAACACTGTGGCCAAGACTTGCTTGTTCAGAGTCCACTCTTTGTGCCCCTGACTGATGCAGCTTAGGGCATCTGCCAGGGTGTTGTCCTTGCCTGGGTGGTAAATGGCTGACAGAGTAACCCCCAGTCAGTAAACAAGAGAACAGACTTTTAGAGTTTCTGCACAGAGGCTCCCTGATATGGTGCCACCCTGCTTATTTATATAAAACATTGCAGTGGTGTTGTCTGTCCGTATCTGCACTGTTTGGCCTTTTACTTGATCAGCAAAGGTCTTTAGTGCCAGGAATATGGCCCTGTGCTCCAGCAGGGTTATGTGTAGTTGTGACTCCTCCTGGGTCCAGACTTCACTGACCGATGTACTGTCCAGATGAGCTCCCCAACCCAAAAGGAGGCATCTGTAGTTATTACCTTTGTGGGGATTGAGTCCTGGAAGGGGATGCCTACTGACAGATTCATGGGGTGTTTCCACCACACTAGAGCTTGGAGCAGTGCTTCTGTCATGGGTACCAACTTGGATAAGGCATTGCCTTTTCAGGACCAGTGGGACCTTGGGTAGAACTGCAGGTGTCTCATCCTGAACCTGACACCTAGGACCACTGCTGTCATGGATGCTATGTGGCCTAGGAGCCTTAGAAAGTGTTTGGTCATCCTGGGATGGCCTGGCACAAAGAAGTTTGCCACCGACATGAAGTTCTGAATCCTTTCTGGCGGTAGGAATGCAGACCCTTTCTGAGTATCCACTGAGCTCCTATGAATGTTAGGAGCTGAGTGGGTTCCAGGTGGGATTTCTTTCAGTTTATAAGAAATCCCAGGGACCTTAAGGTCTGCTCTGTTAGTGAGTGGGAGTATCTCATTTGCTGAGGTGATTTTGCTACCATGAGCCAGTCGTCTATGTACAGTATGGGTTGACTGAAACCCCTTATCTTCTGAGATGTGCTGCTACCACTGCTAGGCACTCTGTGAAAACCCTCGGTGCAGATGTCAGGCTGAAGGGCATTGCAGCAAACTGGTATTGTCCTGCAGGATGTTTGAACCTTAGATACATTCTGTGTGACTTCCTTATGGATGTATGGAAGTAGGCATCCTTTAGATCCAGGGAGGCTAGCCAGTATTCCTGTTGCAAGGACTGTATTATCATTTTGAGAGTGACCATCTTGAATTTGGGTGTCTGCAGATGCTTGTTTATGTATCTGAGGTCCAAAACGGGTTGCCATTCCCATTTTCTTTTGTGTCAGAAAGTATCTGAAGTAGAGACCCTTGCCCCTTTCTTGGGCAGGCACTTTCTCTATAGCTTTTGCTCTCAGAAGATTCTTTACCTCTAACTCAAGCAGGAGTTTTTTTTATGTTGGGGTGAGAGATCTGGATGCTTGTGTATGTTTCAGGTCTGGCATCATTTTGAATTGAAGTAGCAGGCCTTTTTCCACTCTCTCCAGGACCCATTTGTCTGTGGTTACTAGGGTCCAAGCATGGAGGTAGTGGAAGAGCCTGCCCCCCACAAGGATGGGGAAGGTGACCTTGTTCTGCAAGTCAGACTTTAGGCTGGGTAGCAGCTGGTTGGGCAGCGGCAGGCCTTCTTTGGCCCCTCCTGCCCCTTCTCTGTAGTACCCTCTCTGTTGGGTATAGTTGAACTGAGGAGGTAAGGAAAATAAGGTCTAAGAAAGTACCCCCTTGTGGTCCATCTTATTAGGAGCTTCTTATAAATCTATTACTAAAAGACGGATACAAGAATCCCCACCCCTGGTGTCAGAATGGAAAACTATAATACTCAATATACAGCATAATGAGCAGATGTCTTTTGGTCTCCAGGATAAGATGGAATTGTATATTTTAAGATGGACCAGGTGGGAATTAAATCAAGAGCAAATTCTATAGGTTCAGTAATTGTAAATAATGGTACATAAAAGAAGGCTAGGTCTCCCCTCAGGCAATATCTGTTGTAGCCAGGAGGGGTTTAGATCATCTAATGATTAGCAGGATTCTACCTGATTAAATACTCCTCTTATTATACTGAGAAGATTTGGGTGTTCTAAGGAGCTTCTAAAAGAAGGAAATTTTAAAATAAACCTATTAAAATGTATAAGTTAATAAAACTGCCCTGTATTTAATTTATTTATTTATAGTTTTTTAACAGTTTTAATTCTTCTTTTGTGTTGTTAAGTTCATTCTAGTTGTTAAACAAGATATGAATTTTATCTCAAGGCTGTGTGTTGTAACAGCCAAGACATGTATGTAATATGTATGTATCAAACCAATTTTTTTCTCAATAAAGAAAGTATAAAAAAATAAGAAAGTACCTCCTGCCTCTGCTGGCTTTGGCCTGAGGCTTCTGGGAGGTCAAGGCTTTCAGTTTAGATGAGCTGCTCTGCTAGGTGGTTTTATACTCATCTACTTTCTTCATATAGTCAGTTGTTCTAGAGTCGAACAACAGATTCTGGTCACAGGAAAAATCCATGGTCTTAGACTGCATGTCTTGAGAGAGAGACATAGTCCTGAGCCAAGCAAAGCACCTAAAAGTTAAGGCCTAAGCCATAACTTTAGAGGATGGATCATTGGTATCATCGACTATGTGGAATTAATACTTGGTAGCCTTAAGGGCAGTCTTAGCTGTTTCTACTAGATCATGTACCATTGTTTCAGATTTGTGGTGAGCAATGGCCATGACAGAATTCCATATTGCCTTCTGGTACTTGGTAGTGTAGACGAAATAGGAGGCAAGACGAATGAGTAAAGAGGAGATTGTATAAATCTTTTTAGCCCAAAAAAATCTATTCTTCTAGAGTTCTTGTCAGGTGGCGAGGATGAGAGAGGTACCCCAGTTTTCTCACAGACTGCCTGCTGTACAGTTCTTTCATGCCCAGGGTACACAGACAGGAACTCAGTATCACTTCTTAGAAGCTGGTACTTGTTATGAGTGTAGTTATCAACTCCTGCCAGAGAGTTAGGAATTTGATGCAGCTTCATAGTATTTTTCTTAAATGCACTAAATATATGGAGGACTAGTTTCTTTGGAGGAGGGAGCTCCTTCATTTCCCTGTAATCTCTGTCCTCTTCCTCATCCTGGGTGGTATCCCGGGTAGGGAGGTCCAGAGTGTCAATCATATGTTGAATAAATGTTAGCATTGATGAGGCTTCCTCCTACTCTGTGGGAAATGCCCCCAAATTAGGGTCAGGAGAGACATCTGGCTATTAGCCCTCTCCCTCATTGGCATCAAAGTATTCTTCCTCTTCCTCATCACCCAGGTAGTCCCTTGACAAAGAGGGGGCTGCAGAGGGATGTTTACTGGCCATAGCAGAAAACACAGACCCCATGCCCTGCATGGTCTGAAAGAAACACCAGGCTTGGGACATTTCCTCTGCAGAGGGCAACTCCTTGCTAAAGTCAGGGAGGTTCTGTGAATGTGCATGTATTGTCTTTTTTTCTGAATGTTTTCTGCTCTCTATTGTCTCGTCTTTGGCTTGCCCAGAAGGAAAAGAGGCAAGTTTTTATTTACATAATTGTTTTGAAGCCACTTTATCAGTGACTGTGTTATGCTTCCTCTTTGCACCAGGTAACTCATCGACATCTCTTACTATTTTTTGATTTAGAAAGAACTTCTTCAGCCCCTTTGGAAGCTTTAAGCTTTGGCACCTCATCGACACCTGAATTGTTTCTTTATTAGGTACTTCATCAGTACCTCTCTTTTGCTTTGAACTGATGGAGGATTCATCACCCCTACAGATTTTTTACTAATTAATCACTTCTGTCTCAGCAGGAGTAGTACCTGTTTGGATTAAGCAAACAGATACTTTATTAGAAGAAGGGGGTCTCATTTAAGTAAAAAAAAGTGTTTTTCCTGAGGAAGGGCGTAGTAGCACCTTAATTTACTGAGAGCAGAGAGTGAATCTAATTGGGGGTGTGGCTTAGCAGTTTAGGTGTACAAAAACAGCTGTCTCCAATTACAGCTCACGGCTGTTTCTGGCAGAAGAGAACTGGCTGCACAGCAAGAAACAGAAGTCCAGAACTACAGATTTTTTACTAACTATTCACTTCTGTCTCAGCAGGCGTAGTACCTGTTTGGGTTAAGCAAACAAATACTTTACTAGAAGTAGGGGGTCTCATTTAAGTAAAAAAAAAGTGTTTTTAATGAGGAAGGGGGCAGTATCAACTTAATTTACTGAGAGCAGAGAGTGAATCTAATCGGGGGCGTGGCTTAGCAGCTTAGGTGTACAAAAGCAGCAATCTCCAATTACAGCTTCTGGCTGTTTCTAGCAGAAGAGAACTGGTTGCAGAGCAAGAAACAGAAGTCCAGAACAACAAATGTTTACTATTTAAACCCTTCTGTCTCAGCAGGTGTAGTACCAATTTGAATTAAAAAAACAGATACCTTATTAGAGGAAGGGGATCTCATATAAGTAAAAATAGAATAGTTTTTCCTGAGGAAGGGGGCAGTATCACCTTAATTTACTGAGAGCAGAGAGTGAATCTAATTGGGGGTGTGGCTTAGCAGCACAGGTGTAAAAAAGCAGCTGTCTCCAATTACAGCTTCTGACTGTTTTTGGCAGAAGAGAACTTGTTGCAGAGCAAGAAACAGAAGTCTAGAACTACAGATTTGTTACTAATTCATCACTTCTATCTCAGCAGAAGTAGTACCTGTTTGGATTAAGCAAACAGATACTTTATTAGAAGAAGGGGGTCTCATTTAAGTTAAAAAAAAGCTTTTTTTCCTGAGGAAGGTGGCAGTATCACCTTAATTTGCTGAGAGCAGAGAGTGAATCTAATTGAGGTTGTAGCTTAGCAGCTTAGGTGTGCAAAAGCAGATGTCTCCAATTACAGTTTCCGTCTATTTCTGGCAGAAGAGAAACTGGTTTCAGAGCAAGAAATGGAAGTCCAGAACTACAGATTTTTTACTAATTATTCACTTCTGTCTCAGCAGGAGTAGTACCTGTTTGGATTAAGCAAACAGATACTTTACTAGAAGAAGGGGGTCTCATTTAAGTAAAAGAAAAGTGTTTTTTCTGAGGAAGGGGGCAGTATCAACTTAATTTACTGAGAGCAGAGAGTGAATCTAATTGGGGTGTGGCTTAGCAGCTTAGGTGTACAATAGCAGCTGTGTCCAATTACAGCTTCTGGCTGTTTCTGGCAGAAGAGAACTGGTTACAGAGCAAGAAACAGAAGTTCAGAATTACAGATTTTTTACTAATTAATCACTTCCATCTCAGCAGGAGTAGTACCTGTTTGGATAAAGCAAACAGATACTTTATTAGAAGAAGGGGTCTCATTTAAGTTAAAAAAAGCTTTTTTCCTGAGGAAGGCGGCAGTATCACCTTAATTTGTTGAAAAAGCGGGAGTGAATCTAATTGGGTGTGTGGCTTAGCAGCTTAGGTGTACAAAGGCAGCTGTCTCTAATTACAGCTTCCAGCTGTTTCTTGCAGAAGAGAACTGGTTGCAGAGCAAGAAACAGAAGTCCAGAACAACAGATGTTTACTATTTAAACTCTTCTGTCTCAGCAGGTGTAGTACCTATTTGAATTAAGAAAACAGATACCTTATTAGAAGAAGGGGGTCTCATTTAAGTAAAAATAAAATAGTTTTCCTGAGGAAGGGGGCAGTATCACCTTAATTTACTGAGAGCAGAGAGTGAATCTAATTGGGGTTGTGGCTTAGCAGCTTAGGTGTGCAAAAGCAGATGTCTCCAATTACAGTTTCTGGCTACTTCTGGCAGAAAAGAACTGGTTTCAGAGCAAGAAATGGAAGTCCAGGACTACAGATTTTTTACTAATTATTCACTTCTGTCTCAGCAGGAGTAGTACCTTTTTGGATTAAGCAAACAGATGCTTTACTGGAAGAAGGGGGTCTCATTTATGTAAAAGAAAAGTGTTTTTTCTGAGGAAGGGGCAGTATCAACTTAATTTACTGAGAGCATAGAGTGAATCTAATTGGGTTGTGGCTTAGCAGCTTAGGTGTACAATAGCAGCTGTGTCCAATTACAGCTTCTGGCTGTTTCTGGCAGAAGAGAACTGGTTGCACAGCAAGAAACAGAAGTTCAGAATTACAGATTTTTTACTAATTAATCACTTCTATCTCAGCAGGAGAAGTACCTGTTTGGATTAAGCAAACAGATACTTTATTAGAAGAAGGGGGTCTCATTTAAATAAAAAAAATGTGATTTTCCTGAGAATGAGGGCAGTATCACCTTAATTTACTTAGAGACTCTGCAGAAAGAACTGGCTGCAGAGCAAGAAACAGAGTCCAGAACTACCGATTTTACTAATTATTCTGTCATAGCAAAGTAATACTGTTGGTTAAGCAAAAATAGTTTATTAGAAGAATGGAGCTCAATTAAAAAAAAGGGTCTTTTGTGAAGGGCAGAATCATCTAATTTACTGAAAGCAGAAGAGAATCTAACTGAATGGCATAGTGATTATGTACAAAAGCAACTATCCATTTACAGCTTCTGACTGTTTCTGGCAGAAGAGAACTGGTTGCACAACAAGAAACAGAAGTCAGAACTACAGATTTAATTATTCACTTCTGTCTCACCAGGTGTAGTACCAGTTTGGATAAAGTAAACAGATACTATTAAAGAAGGGGTCTCAATAAGTAAAAAAATATTTTTTCTATGGATACAGCAGTACACCTTAATTTACGGGGCAAAGAATGAATCTACTGTGGCTTAGTAGCTAGGTGTACAAAGCAGCTATCTCAATTACAGCTTCCAGCTGTTTCTGGCAGAAGAGAACTGGTTGTGAGCTGAAACAGATGTCCAGAATCAGAAATTTTACTAATTAATCTTCTGTTTCAGCAGAGTAGTACCTATCTGGATTAAGCAAACAGATCATTTATTAGAGAAGGGCATTTTAAGTTTAAAAGTTTGTTACAGAGGAAGGCAGATCAATTAATAATAGGAGAGAGAGTGAATCTAATTGAGGCGGTGGAGAACTGCTTAGATGTACAAATGAGCTCTTCCAATGCAACTCCCTGTTTCTGGAAGGAGAACTGTTGCAGAGCAGAAACAGAAGACCAGAACTAGATGTTTCTAATTATTCACTTCTGTTTCAACTGGAGTAGTACCTGTATGGATAAAGCAAAGATATACTTTATTAGAAGAAGGGTCTCATTTAAGTAAAAAACAAAAAGTGATTTCTGAGAAAGACAGCATCACCTAATTTAATGAGAGCAGAGGTGAATTAATGGGGGTATTACCAACTAGGTATAAAAGCAGCGTCTCCAATCACAGCTTCCGCCGTTTCTGTCAGAAAGACTGGCAACAAGAAAAATTCGGAATTACAATTTTTTTTTACTAATTATCCTTCTGTCTCTGGAGGAGTAATAACTGCTTGATTAAGAAAACAGATACTTATTGAAGGGGGCTCATTTAAGTAAAAAAAAAAAAGTGTTTCTGAGAAGGGGCAGCCTTAATTTAAGGAGCAGAGAGTGAATCTAATGGGGTGTGGCTTAGCAGCTCAGGCGCACAAACATCTGTCTCCACCACAGTTTGACTGTTTCGGCGAAGAACTGCTTGAAACCAAAACAAGTTGAAACTACAGAATTTTACTAATTAACTTCTGTCTCAAATGAGTAGTCTTCTGGATTAAGACGAATAATTATTAGAAGAAGTAGCCTCATTTATGTAAAAAGTGATTTTCCTGAGAGAAGGACAGTATCCTTAATTTACAGGAGCAGAGAGAATCTAATTGGGGAGGATTAGCTGCTTAGGTGTACAAAAGACTGTCTCCACCACAGCTTCCTTCTGTTCTGGCAGAATTAACTGGCTGCAGAGCAGAAACAGAATTCACCTACAGATGTTCTACAATTAATCACTATCCAGCTGGAGAAAACCTGCTTGGATTAAACAAACAACACTTTAATGAAGGAGGTTTCATTTAGTAAAAAAAAAAAATGTTTTCATGAGAAGGGCAGTATCTAATTTACTGAGAGCATAGAGGAAATCTAATTAGGAGGTGTGTTCTTAGCCTGGGTGCAAAAGCATGTCTCCAATACAGCTTCTGGCTCTTCTGGCAGAGAAACTTTTGTGAAACAACAGAAGTCCAGAACTACAGAGTTTTGACTAATTAATCACTTCTGTCATAGCAGGAGTAGAACCTGTTTGGATTAAGCAAACAGACAGTTTATTAGTAGAATGGGGCCTCATTTTAATAAAAAAAGTGTTTTTTGTGGAAGGGGCAGTATCATCTTAATTTACTGAGAGCAGAGAGTGAATCAAATTGGGGTGTGGCTTAGACACAGTGTGGCACAAAGCTGCTATCTCCATTCACTGCTTCCGACTTTTCTGGCAGAGAGAGAGAACTGGTTACAGAGCAAGAAACAGAAGTCCAGAATAACAGATTTTTCACTAATTTTTCACTTCTGTCTCAGCAGGTGTAGTACCTGTTTGGATAAAGTAAACAGATACTTCATTAGAAGAATTGGGTCTCATTTAAGTAATAAAAAAGATTTTTTTTCTATAGATGGCTGCAGTATCACTTTAATTTACTGAGAGCAGAGAGTGAATTTAATTGGGGGTGTGGCTTAGTAGCTTAGGTGTACAAAAGCAGCTATCTCCAAATACAGCTTCCGGCTGTTTCTGGCAGAAGAGAACTGGTTGTAGAGCTAGAAACAGATGTCCAGAACTACAGATTTTTTACTAATTAATCACTTCTGTTTCAGCAGAGGTAGTACCTGTCTGGATTAAGCAAACATATCATTTATTAGAAGAAGGGGTATCATTTAAGTTGAAAAAAAAAGTTTTTCCCGAGGAAGGGGGCAGTATCTCCTTAATTTACTGAGAGCAGAGAGTGAATCTAGTTGGGGCGGTGGCTTAGCCGCCTAGGTGTACAAAAGCTGCTGTCTCCAATTACAGCTTCCCACTGTTTCTGGCAAAGGAGAACTGGTTGCAGAGCTAGAAACAGAAGACCAGAACTACAGTTGTTTTACTAATTATTCACTTCGGTCTCAGCTGGAGAAGTACCTGTATGGATAAAGCAAAGAGATACTTTATTAGTAAAAGAGTTTTTAAGTAAAAAAAAAGAGTTTTTTCTGTGGAAGGCAGTATTATCTCTTTAATTTACTGAGAGCAGAGAGTGAATCTATTTGCAGTGTGGCTTACCAGCTTAGGTATACAAAAGCTGCTGTCTCCAATTACAGCTTCCAGCTGTTTCTGGCAGAAGAGAACTGGTTGCAGAGCAAGAACAGAAGTCCAGAATTAAAGATTTTTGTTTACTAATTAATCACTTCTGTCTCGGAAGTAGTAAATGCTTGGATTAAGAAAACAGATACTTTATTATAAGAAGGGGGACTCATGTAAGTAAAAAACCAAAAAAGTGTTTTTCCTGAGGAAGGGGGCAGCATTACCTTAATTTAATGAGAGCAGAGAGTGAATCTAATTGGGGTGTAAGCAGCAGCTCAGGCATACAAAAACATCTCGTTCAATTACAGTTTTGACTGTTTCTGGCAGAAGAGAACTGCTTGGAGAGCAAGAAACAGAAGTCGAGAACTACAGATTTTTTACTAATTAATAACTTCTGTCTCAGAAGGAGTAGTACCTCTCTGGATTAAGGAAGCAGATAATTTATTAGAAGAAGTGGGCCTCATTTATGTAAAAAAAGTGATTTTCCTGAGGAAGGGGACAGTATCACCTTAATTTACTGAGAGCCGAGATTAAATCTATTTGAGGATGAAGCCAGCTGCTTAGATGTACAAAGGCTGTCCAGAATGCAGCTTCTGCTGTTTCTGGCAAAAGTTAACTGGTTGCAGAGCAAGAAGCAGAATTCCACAACTACAGATGTTTTACTAATTAATCACTTCTATCTCAGCTGGAGTAGTACCTGTTTGGATTAAGCAAACCGATACTTTATTAGAAGAAGGTTTCATTTAAGTAAAAAAAAGTGTTTTTCATGAGGAAGGGGGCAGTATCACCTTAATTTACTGAGAGCAGAGAGTAAATCTAATTGGGAGGTGTGGCTTAGCAGCCAAGGTGTACAAAAGCAGCTGTCTCGAATTACAGCTTCTGGCTCTTTCTGGCAGAAGAGAACTGGTTGTAGAATAAGAAACAGAAGTCCAGAACTACAAAGTTTTTATTAATCACTTCTGTCGTATCAGCAGTAGTACCTGTTTGGATTAAGCAAACAGACAGTTTATTAGTAGAATGGGGCCTCATTTTAATAAAAAAAGGTTTTTTTTGGTGGAATGGGCAGTATCATCTTAATTTACTGAGAGCAGCGAGTGAATCTAATTGGGGGTGTGGCTTAGGAGCTTATGTGTACAAAAGCTGCTATCTCCATTTACTGCTTCTGGCTGTTTCTGGCAGAAGAGAACTGGTTGCAGAGCAAGAAACAGAAGTCAAGAACTACAGATTTTTTTTACTAAACAGTCACTTCTGTCTCAGAGGGAGTGTTACCTTTATGGATTAAGCAAACAGATACTTTATAAGAAGAAGCGGGTCTCATTTAAGTAAAAAAAGGTGTTTTTCCTGATTAATGGGGCAGTATCACATTAATTTTCTGAGAGCAGAGAGTAAATATAATTGGGAGTGTGGCTTAGCAGCTGAGGTGTACAAAAGCAGCTGTCTCCAAATACAGCTTCTGGCTGTCTCTGTCAGAAGAGTACTGGTTGCAGAGCAAGAAGTAGAAGTCCAGAACTACAGATTTTTTACTTATTAATCACTTCTGTCTCAGCAGGAGTAGTACCTGTTTGGATTAAGCAAAAGGATGCTTTATTAGGAAAAGGGGGTTTCTTTTAAGATAAAAGAAAGTTTTTTGCCCGAGGAAGGCAGCAGTATCTCCCTAACCTACTGAGAGCAGTGAGTGAATCTAATTGGGTGTGTGGCTTACAGCTTAGGTGTACAAAGGCAGCAGTCTCCAATTACAGCTTCCGGCTGTTTCTGGCAGAAGAGAACTGGTTGCAGAGCAAGAAACAGAAGACCAGAACTACCGATTTTTTTACTAATTAATGACTTCTGTCGTAGCAAGAGTAGTACTTGTTTGGATTAAGCAAAAATGTAGTTTATTAGAAGAATGGAGCCTCATCTAAGTAAAAAAAGGGTTTTTTTGTGGAAGGGGCAGAATCAGCCTAATTTACTGATAACGAAGAAGTGAATCTAATTAGGGGTGTGGCTTAGTTGTATGTGTACAAAAGCAGCTATCTCCATTTACAGCATCCGGACGTTTCTGGCAGAAGAGAACTAGTTGCACAGCAAGAGACAGAAGTCCAGAACTACAGATTTTTTACTAATTATTCACTTCTGTCTCAGCAGGTGTAGTACCTGTTTGGATAAAGTAAACAGATACTTTATTAGAAGAAGGGAGTCTCATTTAAGTAAAAAAAAAAAATTTTTTTTCTATGGATGGCGGCAGTATCACTTTAATTTAATGAGAGCCTAGAGTGAATCGAATTGGGGTGTGGCTTAGGAGCTTATGTGTACAAAAGCTGCTATCTCCATTTACTGCTTCTGGCTTTTTCTGGCAGAAGAGAACTGGTTGCAGAGCAAGAAACAGAAGTCCAGAACAACAGATTTTTTACTAATTTTTCACTTCTGTCTCAGCAGATGTAGTACCTGTTTGGATAAAGTAAACAGATACTTTATTAGAAGAAGGGGGTCTCATTTAAGTAAAAAAAAAAAGATTTTTTTTCCATGGATGGCGTCAGTATCACTTTAATTTAATGAGAGCAGAGAGTGAATCTAATTGGGGGTGTGGCTTAGTAGTTTAGGTGTACAAAAGCAGCTATCTCCAATTACAGCTTCCGGCTGTTTCTGGCAGAAGAGAACTGGTTGTAGAGCTAGAAACAGATGTCCAGAACTACAGATTTTTTAGTAATTAATCACTTCTGTTTCAGCAGAGGTAGTACCTGTCTGGATTAAGCAAACAGATCATTTATTAGAAGAAGGGGTATCATTTAAGTTGAAAAAAAAAGTTTTTTCCCGAGGAAGGGGGCAGTATCACCTTAATTTACTGAGAGCAGAGAGTGAATCTAATTGGGACGGTGGCTTAGCCGCTATAGGTGTTCAAATGATCTCTCTCCAATTACAGCTTCCCACTGTTTCTGGCAGAGGAGAACTGGTTGCAGAGCAAGAAACAGAAGATCAGAACTACAGTTGTTTTACTAATTATTCACTTCGGTCTCAGCTGGAGTAGTACCTGCATGGATAAAGCAAAGAGATACTTTATTAGAAGAAGCGGGTCTCGTTTAAGTAAAAAAAAATAGTTTTTTCTATGGAAGGCAGTAGTATCACTTTAATTTACTGAAAACAGAGAGTAAATCTAATTGGGAGTGTGGCTTAGCAGCTTAGGTGTACAAAAGCAGCTGTCTCCAAATACGGCTTCTGGCTGTCTCTGGCAGAAGAGTACTGGTTGCAGAGCAAGAAACAGAAGTCCAGAACTACAGATTTTTTTCTAATTAATCACTTCTGTCTCAGCAGGAGTAGTACCTGATTGGATTAAGCCAAAAGATGCTTTATTAGAAGAAGGGTTTTCTCTTAAGATAAAAAAAAGGTTTTTTCCTGAGGAAGGTGGCAGTATCTCCTTAACCTACTGAGAGCAGTGAGTGAATCTAATTGGGTGTGTGGCTTACAGCTTAGATGTATAAAGGCAACAGTCTCCAATTATAGCTTCCGGCTGTTTCTGGCAGAAGAGAACTGGTTGCACAGCAAGAAACAGAAATCCAGAACTACCGATTTTTTTACTAATTAATGACTTCTGTCGTAGCAAGAGTAGTGCTTGTTTGGATTAAGCAAAAATATAGTTTATTAGAAGAATGGAGCCTCATTTAAGTAAAAAAAGGTTTTTTTTGTGGAAGGAGCAGAATCATCTTAATTTACTGAGAGTAGAGAGTGAATCTAATTGGGGGTGTGGCTTAGAAGCTTATGTGTACAAAAGCAGCTATCTCCATTTACAGCTTCTGGCTGTTTCTGGCAGAAGAGAACTGGTTGCAGAGCAAGAAACAGAAGTCCAGAACTACAAATTTTTTACTAATTATTAACTTCTGTCTCAGCAGGGGTAGTACCTGTTTGGATAAAGTAAACAGATACTTTATTAGAAGAAGGGGGTCTCATTTAAGTAAAAAACAATTTTTGTTTTCTATGGATGGCTGCAGTATCACTTTAATTTACTGAGAGCAGATAGTGAATCTAATTGGGTGTGTGGCTTAGTAGCTTAGGTGTACAAAAGCAGCTATATCCAATTACAGCTTCCGGCTGTTTCTGGCAGAAGAGAACTGGTTGCAGAGCAAGAAATAGAAGTCCAGAATTAAAGATTTTTTACTAAACAATCACTTCTGTCTCAGAGGGAGTGCTACCTGTATGGATTAAGTAAACAGATACTTTATTAGAAGAAGGGGGTCTCATTTAGGTACAGAAAAGGTGTTTTACCTGAGGAATGGGGCAGTATCACCTTAATTTACTGAGAGCAGTGAGCGAATCTTATTGGGGGGGTGGCTTAGCTGTTTACGTGTACAAAAGGAGTTGACTCCAACTACAGCTTCCCTCTGATTCTGGCAGAGGAGGACTGGCTGCAGAGCAAGAAACAGAAGTCCAGAACTACAGTTTTTTTACTAATTAATCACTTCTGTCTCTGCAAGAGTAGTACCTGTTTGGATTAAGCAAACAGTTACTTTATTAGAAGAAGGGGGTATCATTTAAATTGAAAAAATTTTTTTCCTGAGGAAGGTGGCAGTATCACCTTAATTTACTGAGAGCAGAGAGTGAATCTAACTGGGCATGTTGCTTATCATCTTAGGTGTACAAAGGCAGCTGTCTGCAATTACAGATTCTGGCTGTTTCTGGCAGAAGAGAACTGATTGCAGAGCAAGAAGCAGAAGTCCGGAACTTCAGATTTTTTACTAATTAATCACTTCAGTCTCGGCAGGAGTAGTACCCTTTTAGATAAAGCAATCAGAAACTTTATTATAAGAAGGGGGTCTCATTTAAGTAAAAAAAAAGTTATTTTTCTGATTAAGGGGGCAATATCACATTAATTTATCGAGATTTGACAATGAATCTAATTAGGTGTGTGGCTTAGCAGCTTAGGTATACAAAAGCAGCTGTCTCCACTTACAGCTTCTGGCTGATTCTGGCAGAAGAGAACTGGTTGCAGAGTGAGAAACAGAAGTCCAGAACTTCAGATTATTTACTAATTAATCACTTCTATCTCAGTATGAATAGTACCTTTTTTTATTAAGCAAAAAGATACTTTATTAGAAGAAGGGGGTCTCATTTAAGTATAAAAAAGGTGTTTTCCTGAGGAATGGAGCAGTATCATCTTAATTTACTGAGAACAGAGAGTAAATTTTATTGGGAGTGTGGCTTAGCAGCTTAGGTGTACAAAACAGCTGTCTCCAATTACAACTTCTGGCTGTCTCTGGCAGAAGATTACTGGTTACAGAGCAAGAAACAGAAGTCCAGAACTGGAGATATTTTACTAATTAATCACTTCATCTCCCAGCATTAATAGTACCTGTTGGATTAAGCAAACATTGCTAATGAAAAGGATCTCATTTAAGTTAAAAAATTTTTTCCTGAGGAAGGGTATTATCACATTAATTTACTGAGAGCAGAGTGAATAATTAGGTGTGTGGCTTAGCAGCTTAGGTGCACTAAAAGCAGCTGTCTGCATTTACAACAGCTTCTGGCTCTTTCTCTCAGAAGAGAACTGGTTGTAGAACAAGAAACACAAGTCCCAAACTACAGATTTTTACTAATAAATCACTTCTGTCTCAACAGGGAGAATACTTGTTGGATTAAACAACAAACTTTAATGAAAGAAGAGGTCTCATTTAAGTAAAAATAAGGTTTTCCTAAGGAAGGGCAGTATCACATTAATTTACTGAGAACGAGAATGCATTTAATTGGGGTGTTGCTAGCAGCTTAGCTAGCGCAAAAGCAGCTGTCTCCAATTACATCTTCTAACTGTTTTGACAGAAGAGAACTGGTTGCAGAGCAAAAACAGACATAAGAACTGGGATTTTACTAATTAATCACTTCTGTCTCAGCAGTTGTAGTACCTGTTTCAATTAAACAAACAAATAATTTATTATAAGAAAGGGGTCTCATTTAAGTAAAAAAATTAGTTTTCCTTAGGATCTGTTCAGTATCACATTAATTTACTTAGAGCAGAGTGTGAATCTAATTGGAGAGTGTGGCTTGGCAGCCCAGGTGCACAAAGCAGCTGTCAATTACAGTTTCTCAACTGTTTCTGGCAGAGAACTGGTTGCAGACAAGAAACGAAGACCACAACTACAGATTTTTACATATTACTCAGTTCTCTCTGCAGGACTAGTACCTGTTTGAATTAGCAACATATATTTTATTGGAAGAAGGGGTCTCATTTAAGTAAAAAAGTGTTTTCACAAGAGGGTGCAGTATCTTTAATTTGAAGAGAACAGAGAGAGTGAATCTAATTAGGGTGTGCCTTAACCTTTTGGTGCAACAACTGTTTAATTACAGCTTCCGGCTGTTACTGGCAGAAGAGAACTGGTTTTAGAGCAAGAAACAGAAGTCCAGAATTACAGATTTTTTTACTAATTAATCACTTCTGTCTCTGGAGGAGTAGTGACTGTTTGGATTAAGCAAACATATATTTTATTAGAGGAAGGGGGTCTCATTTAAGAAAAAAAACAAAAAAAAGTGTTTTTTCCTGAGGAAGGGGGCAGCATCACCTTAATTTAATGAGAGCAGAGAGTGAATCTAATTGGGCGTGTGGCTTAGCAACTCAGGCATACAAAAGCAGCTGTTTCCAATTACAGCTTCCGGCTGTTACTGGCAGAAGAGAACTGGTTTTAGAGCAAGAAACAGAAGTCCAGAATTACAGATTTTTTTACTAATTAATCACTACTGCCTCTGCAGGAGTAGTACCTGTTTGGATTAAGCAAACAGATACTGTATTGGAAGAAGGGGCTCATTAAGTAATAAAAAACATGTTTTTCAGAGGAAAGGGCAGTATCACTTTAATGTAATAGAGAGCGAGGTGAATTTAATTAGGTGTGGGGCTTAGCAGCTAGATGTACAAACCAGCTGTCTCAATAGCAGCTTCTGGCTGTTTTTGGCAGAAGGAACTGGCTGCAGAGAAAATAAAGTCCAGAACAACAGATTTTTATAATTACTCAATTCTGTCTCCAGCAGGAGAAGTACCTGTTCAGATTATGCAAACAAATAATTTATTAGAAGAAGTGGGTCTCATTTAAAGTAAAAAGAAAGTGTTTTCCTGTTTCCAATAACAGCTCCCACTGTACTAGAAAGAAGAACTGGTTTTAGAGCAAGAAACAGAAGTCCAGAATTACAGATTTTTTACAAATTTATCCACTTCTGTCTCTGGAGGAGTAGTAACTGTTTGGATTAAGCAGATATTTTATTAGAGGAAGAGGTCTCATTTAAGAAAAAAAAACAAATAAAATGTCTTTCCACTGAAGACAGAGCAGCATCACTTAATTTAATGAGAGCAGAGAGTGAATCTAACTGGACCCCAAGCAGCAATTCAGGCATACAAAAGTAGCTATGCACTCCAATTACATGGTTGTTTGGAGAACTGGTTGGAAGCAAAAAGCAAGTCATTCCTGGCTGATTTTTTACTAATTATCACTTCTGCTCTGCAGAGACCTGTTGGGATTAAAGAAGATGAACACAATAGAAGAAGGGGGTTTCTTTTAAGATAAAAAAAAGTTTTTCCTGAGGAAGGCGGCAGTATCTCCTTAACCTACTGAGAGCAGTGAGTGAATCTAATGGGGTGTATGGCTTACAGCTTAGGTGTGCAAGCAGTCTCCCTTATAGTTTCAAACGCTCTGGCAGAAGAGACTAGAATTTTTGGCAAAGCGGTGCCTGCTGATTTTTACCTAATTATTGACTTCTATAGTGTAAAGTAGTTCTTGTCTGGTTTGGCAAAAGAATGGTTTATTAGAGAAGAATGGAGCCTCATTAGAAGTAAAAAAAAACTTTTTTTTTTTTTTGTGGAAGGGAGCTAGATCATCTTAATTTACAGGAGCAGAGACTGAATCTAATTTGGGGGTGTGGCTTGGCAGCTTATGTGTGAAAAGCAACTATCTCCATTTACAGCTTCAGCTAACTTTCTGGCAGGTAACTGATTGCAGAGCAAGAAAACAGAGTCAGTACAGATTTTTTACTAATTATTCACTTCTGTCTCAGCAGGGTAGTATCTGTTTGGATAAAGTAAACAGATACTTTATTAGAAGAGGTCTCATTTAAGTATAAAGGTCTTTTCTGAGGAATGAGGGCAGTATCATCTTAATTTACTGAGCGCAGAGTAGATAATTAGAGGTAATGGCTCCAGCAGCTTCGTGTACCAAAACAGCTGTCTCCAATTGTAGCGTCTGGCTGTCACTGGCAGAAGATAACTGGTTACAGAGCAAGAACAGAAGTCCAGAACTGGAGATATTTTACTAATTAATCACTTCTGTCTCAGCAGGAGTAGAATCACTGGGATTAAAGCAAACATTTACTTTATTAAAGAAGGGTCTCATTTAAGTTAAAAAGTGCTTTTCCTGAGGAGGGGTATTATCACATTAATTTACTGAGAACAGAGAGTGAATCTAATTGGGTGTGGCTTGAACAGATATACTAAAGCAGCTGTCTGCAATTACAACTGAACCTTCTCTCTCAGAAGAGAGGAGCTGGACAGAGCAAGCAACAGAAGTCCCGAGACTACAGATTTTTTACTAATAAATCACTTCTGTCTCCTTGGGAGTAGTACTTGTTTGGATTAAGCAAACAGAAACTTTATTAGAAGAGAGGGTCTCATTAAGTAAAAAAAGGGTTTTCCTAAGGAAGTGGGCAGTATCACATTAATTTACTGAAAGCAGAGAATGCATTTTATTAGGGTTGTTGGCAACAGCTTAGCTGTTACCAAAACAACTGTCTCCAATTACAGCTTCTAGCTGTTTTTGACAGAAGAGAACTGGTTACAGAGCTAGATAGCAAGTAAAGAACTACAGGTTTTGCTAATTAATCACTCTGTCTCAGCAGTTGTAGTACCTGTTTCAATTAAACAAACAAATAATTCTTATAAGAAGGGGTCTCATTTAAGTAAAAAAGTTTTCCTTAGGATCTGTTCAGTATCACATTAATTTACTTAGAGCAGAGTGTGAATCTAATTGGAGGTGTGACTTGGCAGCTTAGGTGCACAAAAGCAGCTGTATCAATTACAGTTTCTAGCTGTTTCTGGCGAAAGAACTGGTTGCGAAACCGAAACGAAGACCACAACTACAGATTTTTGCTAATTATAGTTCTATCTCTGGGACTAGTACCTTTTTGAATTAAGCAAACAGATACTTTAGTAGAAAAGGCTCATTTAAGTAAAAAAAAGTGTTTTCCTGAGGAAGGGTGCAGTATCACTTTAATTTACAGAGAGAGAGAGTGAATCTAATTGGGGTGTGGCTTAACAGTTTAGTTATTAAAAGCAGCTGTTTCCAATTATAGCTTCACTGTTACTGGCAGAAAAAACTGGCTTTAGAGCAAGAAGCAGAAGTCCAGAATTACAGATTTTTTTACTAATTAATCACTTCTGTCTCTGGAGGAGTAGTAACTGTTTGGATTAAGCAAACATATATTTTATTAGAGGAAGGGGGTCTCATTTAAGAAAAAAACAAAAAAAAAGTGTTTTTCCTGAGGAAGGGGGCAGTGTCACCTTAATTTAATGAGAGCAGAGAGTGAATCTAATTGGGCATGTGGCTTAGCAACTCAGGCATACAAAACAGCTGTCTCCAATTACACTTCTGGCTGTTTCTGGCAGAGAGAACCGGTTAGATGAAGAAACAGAAGTAAAGAACTACAGATTTTTCTAATTAATCACTTCCGTCTCTGCAGGAGTAGTATCTGTTTGGATTAAGCAAACATATACTTTATTTTAAGAAGGGGGTCTCATTTAAGTAAAAAAAAAAGTGTTTTTCCTGAGGAAGGGGGCAGCATCACATTAATTTAATGAGAGCTGAGAGTAAATCTAATTGGGCGTGTGGCTTAGCAACTCAGGCATACAAAACAGCTGTCTCCAATTACACTTCTGGCTGTTTCTGGTGGAAAAGAACTGGTTGGAGAGCAAGAAACAGAAGTCGAGAACTACATATTTTATACTAATTAATCACTTCTGTCTCTACAGGAGTAGTACCTGTTTGGATTAAGCAAACAGATACTTTATTTGAAGAAGGGGGTCTCATTTAAGAAATATAAACATGTTTTTTCCAGAGGAAGGGGCGAGTATCACTTTAATTTATTGAGAGCAGAGTGAATTTAATTAGGGTGTGGCTTAGCATCTAAAGTGTACAAAAGCTGTCTCAATTACAGCTTCTCTGTTTTGGCAGAAGAAGAGTGGCTGCAGAAAATAAATTCCAGAACTACAGATTTTTACTAATTACTCACTTCTGTCTCAGCAGGAGAAGTACCTGTTTCTATTAAGCAACCAAATAATTTATTAGAAGAAGGGGGTCTCATTTAAGTAAAACAAAATGTGATTTTCTTTAGGATGGGTTCAGCATCACATTAATTTACTTAGAGGAGAGTGTGAATCTAATCAGGGGTGCGGCTTGGCAGCTAAGGTGCACAAAAGCAGCTGTATCCAATTACAGCTTCCAGCTGTTTCTGGCAGAAGTCAACTGGTTGCAGACCAAGAAACAGAAGTCCAGAACTGCAGATTTTGACTAATTAATCACTTATGTCTCAGCAGGTGTAGTACCTGTTTGGATTAAGCCAACAGATACTTTATTAGAAGAAGGGGGTATCATTTAAGTTGAAAAAAATTTTCTTGAGGACAGAGTATCACCTTAATTCACTGAGACAGAAAGTGAATCTAATTAGGCGTGAGCTTAGCAGCTAAGGTGTACAAAGGTAGCTGTCTCCAATTACAGATTCCGGCTGTTTCTGGCAGAAAAGAACTGGTTGCAGAGCAAGAAACAGAAGTCCAGAATTACAGATTTTTTTTTACTAATTAATCACTTCTGTCCCTGGAGGAGTAATAAATGTTTGGATTAAGCAAACAGATACTTTATTAGAAGAAGGGCCTCTCATTTAAGTAAACAATCAAGAAAAAAAGTGTTTTTCCAGAGGAAGGGGCAGCATCACCTTAATTTAATGAGAGCAGAGAGTGAATCTAATTGGGGGTGTGGCTTAGCAGCTCAGGCGTACAAAACAGCTGTCTCCAATTACAGTTGCGGCTGTTTCTGGCAGAAGAGAACTGGTGGGAGAGCAAGAAACAGAAGTCGAGAACTACAGATCTTTTACTAATAAATCACTTCTGTCTCAAAAGGTGAAGTACTTCTTTGGATTAAGCAAACAGATAATTTATTAGAAGAAGAGGGTCTCATTTAAGTAAAAAAAAAGTTTTCTTTCTGATTAAGGAGGCAGTATCACATTAATTCACCGAGATTAGACAGTGAATCTAATTAGGTGTGTGGCTTAGCAGCTTAGGTTTACAAAAGCAGCTGTCTCCACTTACAGCTTCTGGCTGATTCTGGCAGAAGAGAACTGGTTGCAGAGTGAGAAACAGAAGTCCAGAACTTCAGATTATTTACTAATTAATCACTTCTATCTCAGTATGAGTAGTACCTTTTTTTATTAAGCAAAAAGATACTTTATTAGAAGAAGGGGGTCTCATTTAAGTATAAAAAAGGTGTTTTCCTGAGGAATGGGGCAGTATCATCTTAATTTACTGAGAACAGAGAGTAAATTTTATTGGGAGTGTGGCTTAGCAGCTTAGGTGTACAAAACAGCTGTCTCCAATTACAGCTTCTGGCTGTCTCTGGCAGAAGATTACTGGTTACAGAGCAAGAAACAGAAGTCCAGAACTGGAGATATTTTACTAATTAATCACTTCTGTCTCAGCATTAGTAGTACCTGTTTGGATTAAGCAAACATTTACTTTATTAAAAGAAGGGGATCTCATTTAAGTTAAAAAAAGTGTTTTTCCTGAGGAAGGGGGTATTATCACATTAATTTACTGAGAGCAGAGAGTGAATCTAATTGGGTGTGTGGCTTAGCAGCTTAGGTGCACTAAAGCAGCTGTCTGCATTTACAACAGCTTCTGGCTCTTTCTCTCAGAAGAGAACTGGTTGTAGAGCAAGAAACAGAAGTCCCAAACTACAGATTTTTTACTAATAAATCACTTCTGTCTCAGCAGGAGTAGTACTTGTTTGGATTAAGCAAACAGAAACTTTATTAGAAGAAGAGGGTCTCATTTAAGTAAAAAATAAGGTTTTTCCTAAGGAAGGGGGCAGTATCACATTAATTTACTGAGAGCAGAGAATGCATTTAATTGGGGGTGTTGCTTAGCAGCTTAGCTGTACAAAAGCAGCTGTCTCCAATTACATCTTCTAGCTGTTTTTGACAGAAGAGAACTGGTTGCAGAGCAAAAAACAGACATAAAGAACTACAGGTGTTTTACTAATTAATCACTTCTGTCTCAGCAGTTGTAGTACCTGTTTCAATTAAGCAAACAAATAATTTATTATAAGAAAGGGGTCTCATTTAAGTAAAAAAAATTGATTTTCCTTAGGATCTGTTCAGTATCACATTAATTTACTTAGAGAAGAGTGTGAATCTAATTGGAGGTGTGGCTTGGCAGCTTAGGTGCACAAAAGCAGCTGTATCCAATTACAGTTTCTGGCTGTTTCTGGCAGAAGAGAACTGGTTGGAGAGCAAGAAACAGAAGACCACAACTACAGATTTTTTACATATTACTCAGTTCTATCTCTGCAGGACTAGTACCTGTTTGAATTAAGCAAACATATATTTTATTAGAAGAAGGGGGTCTCATTTAAGTAAAAAAAAGTGTTTTTCCTGAGGAAGGTGCAGTATCACTTTAATTTACAGAGAACAGAGAGTGAATCTAATTGGGGTGTGCCTTAACACTTTAGTTGTACAAAAGCAGCTGTTTCCAATTACAGCTTCCGGCAGTTACTGGCAGAAGAGAACTGGTTTTAGAGCAAGAAACAGAAGTCCAGAATTACAGATTTTTTTACTAATTAATCACTTCTGTCTCTGGAGGAGTAGTGACTGTTTGGATTAAGCAAACATATATTTTATTAGAGGAAGGGGGTCTCATTTAAGAAAAAACAAAAAAAAGTGTTTCATAAGGGAAGGGCAACATCACCTTAATTTAATGAGGCAGAGGAGTGAATCTAATTGGTAATGTGGCTTAGCAACTCAGGCATACAAAAGCAGCTGTTTCCAATTACAGCTTCCGGCTGTTACTGGCAGAAGAGAACTGGTTTTAGAGCAAGAAACAGAAGTCCAGAATTACAGATTTTTTTACTAATTAATCACTACTGCCTCTGCAGGAGTAGTACCTGTTTGGATTAAGCAAACAGATACTGTATTGGAAGAAGGGGCTCTCATTTAAGTAATAAAAAACATGTTTTTCCAGAGGAAGGGGGCAGTATCACTTTAATTTATTGAGAGCAGAGAGTGAATTTAATTAGGTGTGGGGCTTAGCAGCTAAGGTGTACAAAAGCAGCTGTCTCCAATAACAGCTTCTGGCTGTTTTTGGCAGAGAACTGGCTGCAGAGAAAGAAATAGAAGTCCAGAACAACAGATTTTTTACTAATTACTCAATTCTGTCTCAGCAGGAGAAGTACCTGTTTCGATTATGCAAACAAATAATTTATTAGAAGAAGTGGGTCTCATTTAAGTAAAAAGAAAGTGTTTTTCCTGTTTCCAATAACAGCTCCCGGCTGTTACTGGCAGAAGAGAACTGGTTTTAGAGCAAGAAACAGAAGTCCAGAATTACAGATTTTTTTACAAATTTATCACTTCTGTCTCTGGAGGAGTAGTAACTGTTTGGATTAAGCAGATATTTTATTAGAGGAAGAGGGTCTCATTTAAGAAAAAAAACAAATAAAAGTGTTTTTCCTGAAGACGGGGGCAGCATCACCTTAATTTAATGAGAGCAGAGAGTGAATCTAACTGGGCGTGTGGCTTAGCAATTCAGGCATACAAAACAGCTGTCTCCAATTACACTTCTGGTTGTTTCTGGCGGAAGAGAACCGGTTGGAGAGCAAGAAACAGAAGTCGAGAACTATAGATTTTTTACTAATTAATCTCTTCTGTCTCTGCAGGAGTAGTACCTGTTTGGATTAAGCAAAAAGATGCTTTATTAGAAGAAGGGGGTTTCTTTTAAGATAAAAGTTTTTTCCTGAGGAAGGTGGCAGTATCTCCTTAACCTACTGAGAGCAGTGAGTGAATCTAATTGGGTGTGTGGCTTACAGCTTAGGTGTACAAATGCAGCAGTCTCCACTTATAGTTTCCGGCTGTTTCTGGCAGAAGAGAACTGGTTGCACAGCAAGAAACAGAAGTCCAGCACTACTGATTTTTTTACTAATTATTGACTTCTGTCGTAGCAAGAGTAGTTCTTGTCTGGTTTAAGCAAAAAGATAGTTTATTAGAAGAATGGAGCCTCATTTAAGTAAAAAAAACTTTTTTTTGTGGAAGGGGCTGAATCATCTTAATTTACTGAGAGCAGAGAGTGAATCTAATTGGGGTGTGGTTTAGTAGCTTAAGTGTAGAAAAGCAGCTATCTCCATTTACAGCTTCTGGCTGTTTCTGGCAGAAGATAACTGATTGCAGAGCAAGAAACAGAAGTCCAGAACTACAGATTTTTTACTAATTATTCACTTCTGTCTCAGCAGGGGTAGTATCTGTTTGGATAAAGTAAACAGATACTTTATTAGAAGAAGGGGGTCTCATTTAAGTATAAAAAGGTCTTTTCCTGAGGAATGGGGCAGTATCATCTTAATTTACTGAGCGCAGAGAGTAAATCTAATTGAGAGTGTGGCTTAGCAGCTTACGTGTACAAAACAGCTGTCTCCAATTGTAGCGTCTGGCTGTCACTGGCAGAAGATAACTGGTTACAGAGCAAGAAACAGAAGTCCAGAACTGGAGATATTTTACTAATTAATCACTTCTGTCTCAGCAGGAGTAGAATCTGTTTGGATTAAGCAAACATTTACTTTATTAAAAGAAAGGGGTCTCATTTAAGTTAAAAAAAGTGCTTTTCCTGAGGAAGGGGGTATTATCACATTAATTTACTGAGAACAGAGAGTGAATCTAATTGGGTGTGTGGCTTAGCAGTTTAGGTGCACGAAAGCAGCTGTCTGCAATTACAGCTTCAGGCTCTTTCTCTCAGAAGAGAACTGGTTGTAGAGCAAGCAACAGAAGTCCCAGACTACAGATTTTTTACTAATAAATCACTTCTGTCTCAGCAGGAGTAGTACCTGTTTGGATTAAGCAAACAGAAACTTTATTAGAAGAAGAGGGTCTCATTAAGTAAAAAAAAGGGGTTTTCCTAAGGAAGTGGGCAGTATCACATTAATTTACTGAGAGCAGAGAATGCATTTTATTGGGGTTGTTGCTTAGCAGCTTAGCTGTACAAAAACAACTGTCTCCAATGACAGCTTCTAGCTGTTTTTGACAGAAGAGAACTGGTTACAGAGCTAGATACAGAAGTAAAGAACTACAGGTTTTTTACTAATTAATCACTTCTGTCTCAGCAGTTGTAGTACCTGTTTCAATTAAGCAAACAAATAATTCTTATAAGAAGGGGGTCTCATTTAAGTAAAAAAAAAAGTTTTCTTTAGGATCTGTTCAGTATCACATTAATTTACTTAGAGCAGAGTGTGAATCTAATTGGAGGTGTGGCTTGGCAGCTTAGGTGCACAAAAGCAGCTGTATCCAATTACAGTTTCTGGCTGTTTCTGGCAGAAGAGAACTGGTTGCAGAGCAAGAAACAGAAGACCACAACTACAGATTTTTTGCTAATTACTCAGTTCTATCTCTGCAGGACTAGTACCTTTTTGAATTAAGCAAACAGATACTTTATTAGAAGAAGGGTGTCTCATTTAAGTAAAAAAAAAGTGTTTTTCCTGAGGAAGGGTGCAGTATCACTTTAATTTACAGAGAGCAGAGAGTGAATCTAATTGGGGTGTGGCTTAACAGTTTAGTTGTACAAAAGCAGCTGTTTCCAATTATAGCTTCCGGCTGTTACTGGCAGAAGAAAACTGGCTTTAGAGCAAGAAGCAGAAGTCCAGAATTACAGATTTTTTTACTAATTAATCACTTCTGTCTCTGGAGGAGTAGTAACTGTTTGGATTAAGCAAACATATATTTTATTAGAGGAAGGGGGTCTCATTTAGGAAAAAAACAAAAAAAAAGTGTTTTTCCTGAGGAAGGGGGCAGTGTCACCTTAATTTAATGAGAGCAGAGAGTGAATCTAATTGGGCATGTGGCTTAGCAACTCAGGCATACAAAACAGCTGTCTCCAATTACACTTCTGGCTGTTTCTGGCAGAAGAGAACCGGTTGGAGAGCAAGAAACAGAAGTCGAGAACTACAGATTTTTTCCTAATTAATCACTTCCGTCTCTGCAGGAGTAGTACCTGTTTGGATTAAGCAAACATATACTTTATTTTAAGAAGGGGGTCTCATTTAAGTAAAAAAAAAAGTGTTTTTCCTGAGGAAGGGGGCAGCATCACATTAATTTAATGAGAGCTGAGAGTAAATCTAATTGGGCGTGTGGCTTAGCAACTCAGGCATACAAAACAGCTGTCTCCAATTACACTTCTGGCTGTTTCTGGTGGAAAAGAACTGGTTGGAGAGCAAGAAACAGAAGTCGAGAACTACATATTTTATACTAATTAATCACTTCTGTCTCTGCAGGAGTAGTACCTGTTTGGATTAAGCAAACAGATACTTTATTTGAAGAAGGGGGTCTCATTTAAGAAATATAAACATGTTTTTCCAGAGGAAGGGGGCAGTATCACTTTAATTTATTGAGAGCAGAGAGTGAATTTAATTAGGAGTGTGGCTTAGCATCTAAGGTGTACAAAAGCAGCTGTCTCCAATTACAGCTTCTGGCTGTTTTTGGCAGAAGAGAAGTGGCTGCAGAGAAAGAAATAGAATTCCAGAACTACAGATTTTTTACTAATTACTCACTTCTGTCTCAGCAGGAGAAGTACCTGTTTCTATTAAGCAACCAAATAATTTATTAGAAGAAGGGGGTCTCATTTAAGTAAAACAAAATGTGATTTTCTTTAGGATGGGTTCAGCATCACATTAATTTACTTAGAGGAGAGTGTGAATCTAATCAGGGGTGCGGCTTGGCAGCTAAGGTGCACAAAAGCAGCTGTATCCAATTACAGCTTCCAGCTGTTTCTGGCAGAAGTCAACTGGTTGCAGACCAAGAAACAGAAGTCCAGAACTGCAGATTTTTACTAATTAATCACTTATGTCTCAGCAGGTGTAGTACCTGTTTGGATTAAGCCAACAGATACTTTATTAGAAGAAGGGGGTATCATTTAAGTTGAAAAAAAAAGTTTTTTCTTGAGGAAGGCGGCAGTATCACCTTAATTTACTGAGAGCAGAGAGTGAATCTAATTAGGCGTGTGGCTTAGCAGCTAAGGTGTACAAAGGTAGCTGTCTCCAATTACAGATTCCGGCTGTTTCTGGCAGAAAAGAACTGGTTGCAGAGCAAGAAACAGAAGTCCAGAATTACAGATTTTTTTTTACTAATTAATCACTTCTGTCCCTGGAGGAGTAATAAATGTTTGGATTAAGCAAACAGATACTTTATTAGAAGAAGGGCCTCTCATTTAAGTAAACAATCAAGAAAAAAAGTGTTTTTCCAGAGGAAGGGGCAGCATCACCTTAATTTAATGAGAGCAGAGAGTGAATCTAATTGGAGGTGTGGCTTAGCAGCTCAGGCGTACAAAACAGCTGTCTCCAATTACAGTTGCGGCTGTTTCTGGCAGAAGAGAACTGGTGGGAGAGCAAGAAACAGAAGTCGAGAACTACAGATCTTTTACTAATAAATCACTTCTGTCTCACAAGGTGAAGTACTTCTTTGGATTAAGCAAACAGATAATTTATTAGAAGAAGAGGGTCTCATTTAAGTAAAAAAAAAGTTTTCTTTCTGATTAAGGAGGCAGTATCACATTAATTCACCGAGATTAGACAGTGAATCTAATTAGGTGTGTGGCTTAGCAGCTTAGGTTTACAAAAGCAGCTGTCTCCAATTACAGCTTCTGGCTGATTCTGGCAGAAGAGAACTGGTTGCAGAGTGATAAAAACAGAAGTCCAGAACTACAGATTTTTTACTAATTAATCACTTCTGTCTCAGCAGGAGTAGTACCTGTTTTTATTAAGCAACAAGATACTTTATTAAAAGAAGGTGGACTCATTAAAGTATAAAAAAGGTGTTTCACGATGGAATGGGCAGTGTCATCTTAATTTACTGACAGCAGAGAGTAAATCTAATTGGGAGTGTGGCTTAGCATCTTAGGTGTACAAAACAGCTGTCTCCAATTACAGCTTCAGGCTGTCTCTGGCTGAAGAGAACTGGTTGCAGAGAAAGAAACAGAAGTCGACAACAATAGATTTTTTACTAATTAATCACTTCTGTCTCAGCAGGAGTAGTACCTGTTTGGATTAAGCAAACTTTTACTTTATTAAAAGAAGGGGTTCTCATTTAAGTTAAAAAAAGTGTTTTTCTGAGGAAGGGGATAGTATCACATTAATTAACTGAGAGCAGAGAGTGAATCTAATTGGGGGTGTGGCTTAGCAGCTTTGGGGTACAAAAGCAGCTATCACCAATTACAGCTTCTGGCTGTTTCTGGCAGAAGAGAACTGGTTGCAGTGCAGGAAACAAAAGTCCAGAACTACAGATTTGTATACTAATTAATCACTTCTGTCTCTGCAGGAGTATTACCTGTTTGGATTCAGCAAACAGATACTTTATTAGAAGAAGGTTTCATTTAAGTAAAAAAAAGTGTTTTTCCTGAGGAAGGGGGCAGTATCACCTTAATTTACTGAGAGCAGAGAGTGCATCTAATTGGGGTGTGGCTTAGCAGCTTAGGTTCACAAAAGCAGCTGTCTTCAATTACAGCTTCTGGTTGTTTTTGGCAAAATAGAACTGGTTGCAGAGGAAGAAACAGAAGTCCTCAACTACAGATTTTATTTCTAACTACTCACTTCTATCTCAGCAGCAGTAGTAGTACCTTTTTAGATTAAGCAAACAAATAATTTACTAGAAGAAGGGGGTCTCATTTAAATTAAAAAATGTGATTTTCCTGAGGATGGGTTCAGTATCACATTAATTTACTTAAAGCAGAGTGTAAATCTAGTTGGGGGTGTGGCTTGGCAGCTTAGGTGTTCAAAAGCAGCTCTATCCAATTACAGCTTCCAGCTGTTTTTGGCAGAAGAGAACTGGTTGCAGAGCAAGAAACAGAAGTCAAAAACTGCAGATTTTTTACTAATTAATTGCATCTGTCGCAACACGAGTAAGTACCTGTTTGGATTAAGCAAACAGATACTTTATTAGAAGAAGGGTGTATCATTTAAGTTGAAAAATCAAGTTTTTTTCCTGATGAAGGCGGCAGAATCACCTTAATTTACTGAGAACAGAGACAGAATCTACTTGGGAGTGTGGCTAAGTAGCTAAGGTGTAAAAATGCAGCTGTCTCCACACTTCAGCTTCAGACTATTACTGCAGAAGAAAACTGGTTTCAGAGCAAGAAACAGAAGTCCAGAGCTACAGATGTTTACTATTTAATCACTTCTGTCTCAGCAGGAGTAGTCCCTGTTTGGATTAAGCAAACAGATACTTTATTAGAAGAAGGGGGTCTCATTTAAGTAAAAAAAGGAGTTTTTTCTGTGGAAGGCAGCAGTATCACCTTAATTTACTGAGAGCAGAGAGTGAATCTAATTAGGTGTGTGGCTTAGCATCTTAGGTGTACAAAAGCAGCTGTTTCCAATTAAAGCTTCCGGCTGCTTCTGGCAGAAGAGAACTAGTTGCAGATCAAGAAACAGAAGTCCAGAACTTCAGATTGTTTTTCTAATTAACCACTTCTGTCTCTGAAGGAGTAGTAACTGTTTGGATTAAGCAAACAGATACTTTATTAGAAGAAGGGGGTCTCATTTAAGTAAAAAACCAAAAAAAAATTGTTTTTCCTGAGGAAGGTGGCAGCATCACCTTAATTTACTGACGGCAGAGAGTGAATTTAATTGCGGGGTGTTGCATAGCAACACAGGTGTACAAAAGCAGCATTCTCCAGTTACAGTTGTGGCTGTTTCTGGCTGAAGACAACTGGTTGGAGAGCAAGAAACAGAAGTCAAGAACTACAGATTTTTTACTAATTAATCACTTCTGTCTCAGAAGTAGTAGCACCTGTCTGGATAAAGCAAGCAGATAATTATTTTTTCCTGAGGAATGGGGCAGTATCACACTAATTTACTGAGAGCAGAGAGTGAATCTAATTGGGGGTGTGGCTTAGCTGCTTAGGGCTACAAAAGGAGCTGTCTCCTATTATAGCTTCCAGCTATTTCTGTCAGAAGAGAATTGGTTGCAGAGCAAGAAACAGAAGTCCAGTACTACAGATTTTTTTACTAAATAATCACTTCTGTCTCAGCAGGAGTATTAGCTGTTTGGATTAAGCAAACAGATAATTTATTAGAGGAAGGGGTCACATTTAAGAAAAAAAGTGTTTTTTCTAAGGAAGGGGCAGTATGATATTAATGTACTGAGAGCTGAGAGTGAATCTAATTAGATGTGTGGATTAGCTGCTTAGGTGTATGAAAGCAGCAGTCTCCAATTACAGCTTCCGGCTGTTTCTGGCAGTAAAGAACTAGTTGCAGAGTAAGAAACAGAAGTCCAGAACTACAGATTTTTTACTAATTATTCACTTCTGTCTCAGCAGGAGAAGTAGCTGTTTTTATTAAGCAAACAGATATTTTATTAGAAGAAGGGGGTCTCATTTAAGTAAAAAAAGTGTTTTTCCTGAGGAATGGGGCAGTATCGCCTTAATTTACTGAGAGCAGAGAGTGAATCTAATTGGGTGTGTGGCATAGCAGCTGAGGTGCACGAAAGCAGCTGTCTGCAATTGCAGCTTCCGGGTCTTTCTCGCAGAGGAGAACAGGTTGCAGAGCAAGAAACAGAAGTCCAGAACTACAGATTTTTTACTACTTATTAACTTCTCTCTCAGCAGGAGTAGTACCTGTTTGGATTAAGCAAACAGATACTTTATTAGAAGAAGAGGGTCTCATTAAGTTAAAAAAAGGGTTTTTCCTGAGGAAGGGGGCAGTATCACCTTAATTTACTGAGAGCAGAGAATGCATTTAATTGGGGTGTGGCTTAGCAGCTTAGCTGTACAAAAGCAGCTGTCTCCAATTACAGCTTCTGGCTGTTTTTGGCATAAGAGAACTGGTTGCAGAGCAAGAGACAGAAGTCCAGAACTACAGATTTTTTTAGTAATTACTCACTTCTGCCTCAGCAGGGGTAGTACCTGTTTCAATTAAGCAAACAAATAATTTATTATAAGAAAGGGGGTCTCATTTAAGTAAAAAATATTGATTTTCCTGAGATTGGGTTTAGTATTACATTAATTTACTTACAGCAGAGTGTGAATCGAATTGGGGTTGTGGCTTGGCAGCTTAGGTGTACAAAAGCAGCTGTATCCAACTGCAGTTTCTGGCTGTTTCTGGCAGAAGAGATCTGGTTTCAGAGCAAGAAACTGAAGACCACAGCTACACATCTTTTACTAATTAATCACTTGTAACTCTGCAGACATTATCTTTGGAATAAACAAATACTTTATTAGAAGAAGGGGGTCTCATTTAAGAAAAAAAAGAGTTTTTCCTGAGGAAGTGGCATTATCACCTTAATTTACTGAGAGCAGAGAGATAATCTAATTAGGTGTGTGGCTTAGCAATTTAGGTGTACTAAAGGAGCTGTCTCCAATTACACCTTCTGGCTGTTTCTGGCAGAAGACAGCTGGTTGAAGAGGAAGAAACAGAAGTCCAGAACTACAGATTTTTTACTAATTAATCACTGCTGTCTCAGCAGGAGTAGTACCTATTAGGATTAAGCAAACAGATACTTTAATAGAATAAGGGGTCTCATTTAAGTAAAAAAGAAGTGTATTTCATGAGGAATTGGGCAGTATCACCTTAATTTACTGAGAGCTAAGAGTGAATCTAATCGGGGGGTGGCTTAGCAGCTTAGGCTTACAAAACCAGCTGTCTCCAATTACAGTTGTGGCTGTTTCTGGCAAAAGAGAACTGGTTGCAGAGCAAGAAACAGAAGTCGAGAACTGCAGATTTTTAACTAATTAATCAGTTCTGTCTCAGCAGAAGTAGTACCTGTCTGGATTAAGTAAACTGATACTTTATTAGAAGAAGGGGGCCTCATTGAATTAAAAAAAAAGTTTTTCCTGAGGAAGGGGGCAGTATCACATTAATTTACTGATAGCAGATAGTGAATCTAATAGGGGTTGTGGCTTAGCAGCCTAGGCTCACAAAAGCAGCTGTCTCCAATTACAGTTGCGGCTGTTTCTGTCAAAAGAGAACAGGTTTCAGAGCAAGAAACAGAAGTCAAGAACTACAGATTTTTTTACTAAATTATCACTTCTGTCTCAGCAGGAGTATCATCTGTTTGGATTAAGCAAACAGATACTTTACTAGAAGAAGGGGTCTCATTCAAGTAAAAAAAGTGTTTTTTTTAAGGAAGGGGCAATATGACATTAATTTACTGAGAGCAGAGAGTGAATCTAATTAGGTGTGTGGCTTAGCTGCTTAGGTGTACAAAAGCAGCAGTCTCCAATTACAACTTCCGGCTTTTTCTGGAAGAAGAGAGCTGGTTGCAGAGCAAGGAACAGAAGTCCAGAACTACAGATTTTTTTTTACTAATTATTCACTTCTGTCTCAGCAGGAGTAGTACCTGTTTTTATTAAGCAAACAGATACTTTATTAGAAGAAGGGGGACTCTATTAAGTAAAAAAAGTGTTTTTCCTGATTAATGGGGCAGTATCACCTTAAATTACTGAGAGCATAGAATGAATCTAATTGAGAGTGTGGCTTAGCAGCATAGGTGCATGAAAGCAGCTGTCTCCAATTACAGATTCTAGCTGTTTCTGGCAGAAGAGAACTGGTTGCAGAGCAAGAAACTGAAGACCACAGCTACACATCTTTTACTAATTAATCACTTGTATCTCTGCAGGACGCGTACCTGTTTGGAATAAACAGATACTTTATTAGAAGAAGGGGGTCTCATTTAAGAAAAAAAAAGAGTTTTTCCTGAGGAAGTGGCATTATCACCTTAATTTATTGAGAGCAGACAGTGCATCTAATTAGGTGTGTGGCATGGCATCTTAGGTGTACAAAAGCAGCTGTCTCCAATTACAGCTTCTAGCTGTTTTTGGCAGAAGAAAACTGGTTGCAGTGCAAGAAACAAGTCCAGAACTAGAGTTTTTTTCTAGTTAATCACTTCTGTTTCAGCAGGAGTAGTACCTGTGTGGATTAAGACAACAGATACTTTATTAGAGGAACGGGGTCTCATTTAAGTAAAAAAAAAAGTGTTTTTTTCTGAGGAAGGGGCAGTATCACATTAATTTACTTAGAGCAGAGAGTGAATCTAATTCGGTGGGTGGATTAGCAGCTTAGGTGTACAAAAGCAGCTGTCTCCAATTACAGCTTAAGGCTGTTTCTGGCAGAAAAGAACTGGTTACAGAGCAAGAAACTGAAGTCCAGAACTACCGATTTTTTACTAATTAATCAATTCTGTCTCAGCTGGAGTAGTGCCAGTTTTTATTAAGCAAACAGATACTTTATTAGAAGAAGAGGGTCTCATTTAAGTAAGAAAAATAAGTATTTTTCATGAGGAATGGGGCAGTATCACCATAATTTACTGAGAACACCAGTGAATCTAATTGTGACTGTGGCTTAGCAGCTTTGGTGTTCAAAAGCAGCTGTCTCCAATTACAGATTCTTGCTGTTTCTGGCAGAAGAGAACTGGTTACAGAGCAAGAAACAGAAGTCCACAACTACAGATTTTTTACTAATTAATCACTTCTGTCTCAGCAGGAGTAGTACCTATTAGGATTAAGCAAACAGATACTTTATTAGAATAAGGGGTCTCATTTAAGTAAAAAAGAAGTGCATTTCATGAGGAATTGGGCAGTATCACCTTAATTTACTGAGAGCTAAGAGTGAATCTAATCGGGGGTGGCTTAGCAGCATAAGCTTACAGAAGCAGCTGTCTCCAATTACAGTTGCGGCTGTTTCTGGCAAAAGAGAACTGGTTGCAGAGCAAGAAACAGAAGTCGAGAACTGCAGATTTTTAACTAATTAATCACTTCTGTCTCAGCAGAAGTAGTACCTGTCTGGATTAAGTAAACTGATACTTTATTAGAAGAAGGGGGCCTCATTGAATTAAAAAAAGAGTTTTTCCAGAGGAAGGGGGCAGTATCACCTTAATTTATTGAGAGCAGATTGTGCATCTAATTGGGTGTGTGGCTTGGCATCTTAGGTGTACAAAAGCAGCTGTCTCCAATTACAGCTTCTAGCTGTTTTCGGCAGAAGAGAACTGGTTGCAGAGCAGGAAACAGAAGTCCAGAACTACAGATTTTTACTAATTAATCACTTCTGTCTCAGCAGCAGTAGTACCGGTTTGGATTAAGCACACAGATACTTAATTTGAAGAAGGGGTCTCATTTAAGTTAAAAAAAATAGTTTTTCCTGAGGAAGGGGGCAGTATCACCTTAATATACTGAAAGCAGAGAGTAAATCTATTTGGGAGTGTGGCTTAGCAGCTTAGGTGTACAAAAGCGGCTGTCTCCAAATACAGCTTCTGGCTGTCTCTGGCTGAAGAGAACTGGTTGCAGAAGAAGAAACAGAAGTCCAGAACTACAGATTTTTTTACTAATTACTCATATCTGTCTCAGCAGGGGTAGTAACTGTTTCAATTAACAAACAAATAATTTACTAGAAGAATGTGGTCTCATTTAAGTAAAAAAAAAATAGATTTTCCTGAGGATGGGTTCAGTATTACATTAATTTACTTAGAGCAGAGTGTGATGCTAATTGGGGGTGTGGCTAGGCAGCTTAGATGTACAAAAGCAGCTGTATCCAATTACAGCTTCCAACTGTTCCTGGCAGAAGCGAACTGGTTGCAGATGAAGAAACAGAAGACCACAACTACAGATTATTTACTAGTTAATCACTTCAGTCTCAGCAGAAGTAGTACCTATCCGGATTAAGCAAACAGATAATTTATTAGAAGGGGGGCTCATTTAAATAAAAAAAGTGTATTTCATGAGGAAGGGGGCAGTACCAAATTAATTTACTGAGAGCAGAAGAGTGCATCTAATTGGGTGTGTGGAATGGCATTTTAGGTGTACAAAAGCAGTTGTCTCCAATTACAGCTTCTGGCTGTCTCTGGCAGAAGAGAACTGGTTGCAGAGGAAGAAACAGAAGTCCAGAACTACAGATTTTTTACTAATTACTCAATACTTCAATTCTGTCTCAGCAGGAGTAGTACCTGTTTGAATTAATTGATCAAATAATTTATTAGAAGAAGGCGGTCTCATTTAAGTAAAAAAATGTGATTTTCCTTAGGATGGGGGCAGTATCACATTAATTTACTTAGAGCAAAGAGTGAATCTAATTAGGGGTGTGACTTGGCAGTTTATGTATACAAAAGCAGCTGAATCCAATTACAGCTTCTGGCTGTTTCTGGAGAAGAGAACTGGTTGCAGAGCAAGAAACAGAAGTCCAGAACTGCAAATTTTTTATTAATTAATCACTTCTGTCTCAGCAGGAGAAGTATCTGTTTGGATTAAGTAAACAGATACTTTATTAGAAGAAGGGAGTCTCATTTAAGTAAAAAAACAAAAAACAAAAGTGTTTTTAAAGAAGCAGAGGGCAGTATCACCTTAATGTACTGTGAGCAGTGAGTTAATCTAAAATGGGGGTTTGGTTTAACAGCTTAGGCGTACAAAAGCAGCTGTCTCCAATTACAGTTGCGGCTGTTTCTGGCAGAAGAGAACTGGTTGCAGAGCAAGAAACAGAAGTTGAGAACTACAGAATTTTTACAAATTAATCACTTCTGTCTCAACAGAAGTAGTACCTGTCTGGATTAAGCAAGCAGATAATTTATTAGAAGAAAGGGGCCTCTTTTAAGTAAGAATAGAAGTATTTTTCCTGAGGAAGAGGGCAGTATCACCTTAATTTACTAAGAGCAGAGAGTGAATCTAATTGGGGTGTGTCTTAGCTGCTTAGGTGTACAATAACAGCTGTCTCCAATTACAGCTTCCTGCTGTTTCTTGCAGAAGAGAACTGGTTGCAGTGCAAGAAACAAGTCCAGAACTAGAGTTTTTTTTCTAGTTAATCACTTCTGTTTCAGCAGGAGTAGTACCTGTGTGGATTAAGCCAACAGATACTTTATTAGAGGAAGGGGGTCTCATTTAAGTAAAAAAAAAGTGTTTTTTTCTTAGGAAGGGGCAGTATCACATTAATTTACTTAGAGCAGAGAGTGAATCTAATTCGGTGGGTGGATTAGCAGCTTAGGTGTACAAAAGCAGCTGTCTCCAATTACAGCTTCAGGCTGTTTCTGGCAGAAAAGAACTGGTTACAGAGCGAAACTGAAGTCCAGAACTACGATTTTTACTAATTAATCAATTCTGTCTCAGCTGGAGTAGTGCCAGTTTTTATTAAGCAAACAGATACTTTATTAGAAGAAGAGGTCTCATTTAAGTAAGGAAAATAAGTGTTTTTATGAGGAATGGGGCAGTATCACCTTAATTTACTGAGAACAGACAGTGAATCTAATTGTGACTGTGGCTTAGCAGCTTTGGTGTTCAAAAGCAGCTGTCTCCAATTACAGATTCTTGCTGTTTCTGGCAGAAGAGAACTGGTTACAGAGCAAGAAACAGAAGTCCACAACTACAGATTTTTTACTAATTAATCACTTCTGTCTCAGCAGGAGTAGAAGCTGTTTGAATTAAGCTAACAGATACTTTATTAGATGAAGGAGATCTCATTTAAGTGAACAAAGTGTTTTTCCTGAGGAAGGGGAAGTATCACATTAATTTACTGGGAGCAGAGAGAGAATCTAATGGGGTGTGTGGTTTAACAGCTTAGGTGTAAAAGCAGCTGTCTCCAATTACAGCTTCCGGCTGTTTCTGGCAGAAGAACTGGTTGTAGAGGAAGAAACAGAAGACCAGAACTACAGATGTTTACTATTTAATCACTTCTGTCTCAGCAGGAGAAGTACCTGTTTGGATTAAGCAAACAGATAGTTTATTATAAAAATGGATCTCATTTAAGTAAAAAATTGTTTTCCTGAGGAAGGGGGCTGTATCACCTTAATTTACTGAGAGCAGAGAGTAAATATAATCAGGGGCGTGGCTTAGCAGCCGAGGTGTACAAAAGCACCTATCTCCAAGAAACAGAAGTCCAGAACTAGAGATTTTTTTACTAATTAATCACGTCTGTCTCTGTAAGAGTAGTACCTGTTTAGATTATGCAAACAGATACTTTATTAGAGAAATGAAGTTTTATTTAAGTAAAAAAAAGTGCTTTTCCTGAGAAAGGGGGCAGTATCACCTCAATTTACTGAGAGCAGAGAGTGGATCTAATTGGGGGTGTGGGACAGCAGCTTAGGTGTACAAAAGCAGCTGTCCCCAATTATAGCTTCAGGCTGTTTTTGGCAGAAGAGAACTGGTTGCAGAGCAAGAAACAGAAGTCCAGAACTACAGATGTTTACTATTTAATCACTTCTGTATCAGCAGGAGTAGTTCCTGTTTGGATTAAGCAAACAGATACTTTATTAGAAGAAGGGAGTCTGATTTAAGTAAAAAAAAAGTTATTTCTGTGGAAGGCGGCAGTATCACCTTAATTTAATAAGAGCAGAGAGTGAATCTAATTAGGTGTGGTGACGCAGCTTAGGTGTACAAAGCAGCTGTTTCCAGTTACAGCTTCTGGCTGCTTCTGGCAGAAGAGAACTGGTTGCAGATCAGAAACAGAAATCCCGTTCTTCAGATTTTTTTTTCTAATTAATCACCTCTGTCTCTGGAGGAGTAGTAACTGAATGGGTTAAGCAAACAGATAATTTATTAGAAGAAGGAGGTGTCATTTAAATAAAAAACCAAAAAAAATAGTTTTTCCTCAGGAAGGTGGCAGCATCACCTTAATTTACTCATAGAAGAGAATTAATTTAATTGGGAGTGAGGCATAGCAACTCAGGCGTAAAAAAGCAGCTGTCTCCAGTTACAGTTGCGTCTTTTTCTGGCAGAGAAGAGCTGGTTGGAGAGCAAGAAACAGAAGTCAAGAACTACAAATTTTTTACTAATTAATCACTTCTGTCTCAGAAAGTAGTAGTACCTGTCTATATTAAGCAAACAGATAATTATTTTTTCCTGAGGAATGTGGCAGCATCACATTAATTTACTGAGAGCTGAGAGTGAATCTAATTGGGGGTGTGGCTTAGCTGCTTAGGTGTAGAAAAGGAGCTGTCTCCAATTAAATCTTCCAGCTGTTTCTGTCAGAAGAGAACTTGTTGCAGAGCAAGAAACAGAAGTCCAGAACTACAGATTTTTTTTACTAAATAATCACTTCTGTCTCAGCAGGAGTATTACCTGTTTGGATTAAGCAAACAGATAATCTAGTAGAAGAAGGGGTCTCATTTAAGTAAAAAAAAGTGTTTTTTCTAATGAAGGGGCAGTATGATATTAATTTACTGAGAGCAGAGAGCGAATCTAATTAGGTGTGTGGCTTTGCTGCTTAGGTGTACGAAAGGAGCAGTCTCCAATTACAGCTTCCCGGATGTTTCTGGTTGAAGAGAACTACTTGCAGAGCAAGAAACAGAAGTCCAAAACTACAGATTTTTACTAATTAATCACTTCTGTCTCAGCAGGAGTAGTAGGTGTTTTTATTAAGCAAACATACACTTTATTAGTAGAAGGGGTTCTCATTTAAGTAAAAAAAAGTGTTTTTCCTGAGGAATGGTGCAGTAACACCTTAATTTACTGATAGCAGAGAGTGAATCTAATTGGGTGTGTGGTTTAGCAGCTTAGGTGCATGAAAGCAGCTGTCTGCAATTACAGCTTCTGGCTATTTCTGGCAGAAGAGAACTGGTTGCAGAGCAAGAAACAGAAGTAAACAACCACAGATTGTTTACTAATTAATCACTTCTGTCTCAGCAGGAGTAGTAGGTGTTTTTATTAAGCAAACATACACTTTTTTAGTAGAAGGGGGTCTCATTTAAGTAAAAAAAAGTGTTTTTTCTAATGAAGGGGCAGTATGATATTAATTTACTGAGAGCAGAGAGCGAATCTAATTAATCACTTCTGTCTCAGCAGGAGAAGTATCTGTTTGGATTAAGTAAACAGATACTTTATTAGAAGAAGGGGGTCTCATTTAAGTAAAAAAACAAAAAACAAAAGTGTTTTTAAAGAAGCAGGGCATATCACCTTAATGTACTGTGAGCAGTGAGTTAATCTAAAATGGGAGTTTGGTTTAGCAGCTTAGGCGTACAAAAGCAGCTGTCTCCAATTACAGTTGCGGCTGTTTCTGGCAGAAGAGAACTGGTTGCAGAGCAAGAAACAGAAGTTGAGAACTACAGAATTTTTACAAATTAATCACTTCTGTCTCAACAGAAGTAGTACCTGTCTGGTTTAAGCAAGCAGATAATTTATTAGAAGAAAGGGGCCTCTTTTAAGTAAGAATAGAAGTATTTTTCCTGAGGAAGAGGGCAGTATCACCTTAATTTACTAAGAGCAGAGAGTGAATCTAATTGGGGTGTGTCTTAGCTGCTTAGGTGTACAATAACAGCTGTCTCCAATTACAGCTTCCTGCTGTTTCTTGCAGAAGAGAACTGGTTGCAGTGCAAGAAACAAGTCCAGAACTAGAGTTTTTTTTTCTAGTTAATCACTTCTGTTTCAGCAGGAGTAGTACCTGTGTGGATTAAGCCAACAGATACTTTATTAGAGGAAGGGGGTCTCATTTAAGTAAAAAAAAAGTGTTTTTTTCTGAGGAAGGGGCAATATCACATTAATTTACTTAGAGCAGAGAGTGAATCTAATTCGGTGGATGGATTAGCAGCTTAGGTTTACAAAAGCAGCTGTCTCCAATTACAGCTTCAGGCTGTTTCTGGCAGAAAAGAACTGGTTACAGAGCAAGAAACTGAAGTCCAGAACTACCGATTTTTTACTAATTAATCAATTCTGTCTCAGCTGGAGTAGTGCCAGTTTTTATTAAGCAAACAGATACTTTATTAGAAGAAGAGGGTCTCATTTAAGTAAGGAAAATAAGTGTTTTTCATGAGGAATGGGGCAGTATCACCTTAATTTACTGAGAACAGACAGTGAATCTAATTGTGACTGTGGCTTAGCAGCTTTGGTGTTCAAAAGCAGCTGTCTCCAATTACAGATTCTTGCTGTTTCTGGCAGAAGAGAACTGGTTACAGAGCAAGAAACAGAAGTCCACAACTACAGATTTTTTACTAATTAATCACTTCTGTCTCAGCAGGAGTAGAAGCTGTTTGAATTAAGCTAACAGATACTTTATTAGATGAAGGAGATCTCATTTAAGTGAACAAAGTGTTTTTCCTGAGGAAGGGGAAGTATCACATTAATTTACTGGGAGCAGAGAGAGAATCTAATGGGGTGTGTGGTTTAACAGCTTAGGTGTAAAAGCAGCTGTCTCCAATTACAGCTTCCGGCTGTTTCTGGCAGAAGAGAACTGGTTGTAGAGGAAGAAACAGAAGACCAGAACTACAGATGTTTACTATTTAATCACTTCTGTCTCAGCAGGAGAAGTACCTGTTTGGATTAAGCAAACAGATAGTTTATTATAAAAAATGGATCTCATTTAAGTAAAAAAAATTGTTTTTCCTGAGGAAGGGGGCTGTATCACCTTAATTTACTGAGAGCAGAGAGTAAATATAATCAGGGGCGTGGCTTAGCAGCCGAGGTGTACAAAAGCACCTATCTCCAAGAAACAGAAGTCCAGAACTAGAGATTTTTTTACTAATTAATCACGTCTGTCTCTGTAAGAGTAGTACCTGTTTAGATTATGCAAACAGATACTTTATTAGAGAAATGAAGTTTTATTTAAGTAAAAAAGTGCTTTTCCTGAGAAAGGGCAGTATCACCTCAATTTACTGAGAGCAGAGAGTGGATCTAATTGGGGGTGTGGGACAGCAGCTTAGGTGTACAAAAGCAGCTGTCCCCAATTATAGCTTCAGGCTGTTTTTGGCAGAAGAGAACTGGTTGCAGAGCAAAAAACAGAAGTCCAGAACTACAGATGTTTACTATTTAATCACTTCTGTATCAGCAGGAGTAGTTCCTGTTTGGATTAAGCAAACAGATACTTTATTAGAAGAAGGGAGTCTGATTTAAGTAAAAAAAAAGTTATTTCTGTGAAAGGCGGCAGTATCACCTTAATTTAATAAGAGCAGAGAGTGAATCTAATTAGGTGTGTGGCTTAGCAGCTTAGGTGTACAAAAGCAGCTGTTTCCAGTTACAGCTTCTGGCTGCTTCTGGCAGAAGAGAACTGGTTGCAGATCAAGAAACAGAAATCCCGTTCTTCAGATTTTTTTTTCTAATTAATCACCTCTGTCTCTGGAGGAGTAGTAACTGAATGGGTTAAGCAAACAGATAATTTATTAGAAGAAGGAGGTGTCATTTAAATAAAAAAACAAAAAAAATAGTTTTTCCTCAGGAAGGTGGCAGCATCACCTTAATTTACTCATAGAAGAGAATTAATTTAATTGGGAGTGAGGCATAGCAACTCAGGCGTAAAAAAGCAGCTGTCTCCAGTTACAGTTGCATCTTTTCTACAGAGAAGAGCTGGTTGGAGAGCAAGAAACAGAAGTCAAGAACTACAAATTTTTTACTAATTAATCACTTCTGTCTCAGAAGTAGTAGTACCTGTCTATATTAAGCAAACAGATAATTATTTTTTCCTGAGGAATGTGGCAGCATCACATTAATTTACTGAGAGCTGAGAGTGAATCTAATTGGGGGTGTGGCTTAGCTGCTTAGGTGTAGAAAAGGAGCTGTCTCCAATTAAATCTTCCAGCTGTTTCTGTCAGAAGAGAACTTGTTGCAGAGCAAGAAACAGAAGTCCAGAACTACAGATTTTTTTTACTAAATAATCACTTCTGTCTCAGCAGGAGTATTACCTGTTTGGATTAAGCAAACAGATAATCTAGTAGAAGAAGGGGTCTCATTTAAGTAAAAAAAAGTGTTTTTTCTAATGAAGGGGCAGTATGATATTAATTTACTGAGAGCAGAGAGCGAATCTAATTAGGTGTGTGGCTTTGCTGCTTAGGTGTACGAAAGGAGCAGTCTTCAATTACAGCTTCCGGATGTTTCTGGTTGAAGAGAACTACTTGCAGAGCAAGAAACAGAAGTCCAAAACTACAGATTTTTACTAATTAATCACTTCTGTCTCAGCAGGAGTAGTAGGTGTTTTTATTAAGCAAACATACACTTTATTAGTAGAAGGGGTTCTCATTTAAGTAAAAAAAAGTGTTTTTCCTGAGGAATGGTGCAGTAACACCTTAATTTACTGATAGCAGAGAGTGAATCTAATTGGGTGTGTGGTTTAGCAGCTTAGGTGCATGAAAGCAGCTGTCTGCAATTACAGCTTCTGGCTATTTCTGGCAGAAGAGAACTGGTTGCAGAGCAAGAAACAGAAGTAAACAACCACAGATTGTTTACTAATTAATCACTTCTGTCTCAGCAGGAGTAGTAGGTGTTTTTATTAAGCAAACATACACTTTTTTAGTAGAAGGGGGTCTCATTTAAGTAAAAAAAAGTGTTTTTTCTAATGAAGGGGCAGTATGATATTAATTTACTGAGAGCAGAGAGCGAATCTAATTAATCACTTCTGTCTCAGCAGGAGAAGTATCTGTTTGGATTAAGTAAACAGATACTTTATTAGAAGAAGGGGGTCTCATTTAAGTAAAAAAACAAAAAACAAAAGTGTTTTTAAAGAAGCAGAGGGCAGTATCACCTTAATGTACTGTGAGCAGTAAGTTAATCTAAAATGGGGGTTTGGTTTAGCAGCTTAGGCGTACAAAAGCAGCTGTCTCCAATTACAGTTGCGGCTGTTTCTGGCAGAAGAGAACTGGTTGCAGAGCAAGAAACAGAAGTTGAGAACTACAGAATTTTTACAAATTAATCACTTCTGTCTCAACAGAAGTAGTACCTGTCTGGTTTAAGCAAGCAGATAATTTATTAGAAGAAAGGGCCTCTTTTAAGTAAGAATAGAAGTATTTTCCTGAGGAAGAGGCAGTATCACATAATTTACTAAGAGCAGAGTGAATCTAATTGGGGTGTGTCTTAGCTGCTTAGGTGTACAATAACAGCTGTCTCCAATTACAGCTTCCTGCTGTTTCTTGCAGAAGAGAACTGGTTGCAGTGCAGAAACAAGTCCAGAACTAGAGTTTTTTTACTAGTTAATCACTTCTGTTTCAGCAGGAGTAGTACCTGTGTGGATTAAGCCAACAGATTCTTTATTAGAGGAAGGGGTCTCATTTAAGTAAAAAAGTGTTTTTTCTGAGGAAGGGCAATATCACATTAATTTACTTAGAGCAGAGGTGAATCTAATTTGGTGGATGGATTAGCAGCTAGGTTTACAAAAGCAGCTGTCTCCAATTACAACTTCAGGCTGTTTCTGGCAGAAAAGAACTGGTTACAGAGCAAGAAACTGAAGTCCAGGACTACGATTTTTACTAATTAATCAATTCTGTCTCAGCTGGAGTAGTGCCAGTTTTTATTAAGCAAACAGATACTTTATTAGAAGAAGAGGGTCTCATTTAAGTAAGGAAAATAAGTGTTTTTCATGAGGAATGGGGCAGTATCACCTTAATTTACTGAGAACAGACAGTGAATCTAATTGTGACTGTGGCTTAGCAGCTTTGGTGTTCAAAAGCAGCTGTCTCCAATTACAGATTCTTGCTGTTTCTGGCAGAAGAGAACTGGTTACAGAGCAAGAAACAGAAGTCCACAACTACAAATTTTTTACTAATTAATCACTTCTGTCTCAGCAGGAGTAGAAGCTGTTTGAATTAAGCTAACAGATACTTTATTAGATGATGGAGATCTCATTTAAGTGAACAAAGTGTTTTCCTGAGGAAGGGAAGTATCACATTAATTTACTGGGAGCAGAGAGAGAGAATCTATTGGGGTGTGTGGTTTAACAGCTTAGGTGTAAAAGCAGCTGTCTCAATTACAGCTTCCGGCTGTTTCTGGCAGAAGAGAACTAGTTGTAGAGGAAGAAACAGAAGACCAGAACTACAGATGTTGACTATTTAATCACTTCTGTCTCAGCAGGAGAAGTACCTGTTTGGATTAAGCAAACAGATAGTTTATTAGAAAAAATGGATCTCATTTAAGTAAAAAAAAATTGTTTTTCCTGAGGAAGGGGGCTGTATCACCTTAATTTACTGAGAGCAGAGAGTAAATCTAATTGGGGCGTGGCTTAGCAGCCGAGGTGTACAAAAGCACCTGTCTCCATTTACAGCTTCTGGCTGTTTCTGGCAGAAGAGAACACATAGCAGAACAAGAAACAGAAGTCCAGAACTAAATATTTTTTTACTAATTAATCACGTCTGTCTTTGCAAGAGTAGTACCTGTTTAGATTACGCAAACAGATACTTTATTAGAGAAATGAAGTTTTATTTAAGTAAAAAAAAAGTGCTTTTCCTGAGGAAGGGGGCAGTATCACTTCAATTTACTGAGAGCAGAGTGGATCTAATTGGGGGTGTGGCACAGCAGCTTAGGTGTACAAAAGCAGCTGTCCCCAATTATAGCTTCAGGCTGTTTTTGGCAGAAGAGAACTGGTTGCAGAGCAAGAAACAGAAGTCCAGAACTACAGATGTTTACTATTTAATCACTTCTGTATCAGCAGGAGTAGTTCCTGTTTGGATTAAGCAAACAGATACTTTATTAGAAGAAGGGAGTCTGATTTAAGTGAAAAAAAAGTTATTTCTGTGGAAGGCAGCAGTATCACCTTAATTTAATAAGAGCAGAGAGTGAATCTAATTAGGTGTGTGACTTAGCAGCTTAGGTGTACAAAAGCAGCTGTTTCCAATTACAGCTTCCGGCTGCTTCTGGCAGAAAAGAACTGGTTGCAGATCAAGAAACAGAAATCCTGTTCTTCAGATTTTTTTTTCTAATTAATCACCTCTGTCTCTGGAGGAGTAGTAACTGTATGGGTTAAGCAAACAGATAATTTATTAGAAGAAGGGTTGTCATTTAAATAAAAAAAAACAAAAAAAATTGCTTTTCCTCAGGAAGGTGGCAGCATCACCTTAATTTACTCATAGAAGAGAATTAATTTAATTGGGAGTGAGGCATAGCAGCTCAGGCGTAAAAAAGCAGCTGTCTCCAGTTACAGTTGCGTCTTTTTCTGGCAGAGGAGAGCTGGTTGGAGAGCAAGAAACTGAAGTCAAGAACTACAAATTTTTTACTAATTAATCACTTCTGTCTCAGAAGTAGTAGTACCTGTCTATATTAAGCAAACAGATAATTATTTTTTCCTGAGGAATGTGGCAGCATCACATTAATTTACTGAGAGCTGAGAGTGAATCTAATTGGGGGTGTGGCTTAGCTGCTTAGGTGTAGAAAAGGAGCTGTCTCCAATTAAATCTTCCAGCTGTTTCTGTCAGAAGAGAACTTGTTGCAGAGCAAGAAACAGAAGTCCAGAACTACAGATTTTTTTTACTAAATAATCACTTCTTTCTCAGCAGGAGTATTACCTGTTTGGATTAAGCAAACAGATAATCTAGTAGAAGAAGGGGTCTCATTTAAGTAAAAAAAGTGTTTTTTCTAATGAAGGGGCAGTATGATATTAATTTACTGAGAGCATAGAGCAAATCTAATTAGGTGTGTGGCTTTGCTGCTTAGGTGTACGAAAGGAGCAGTCTCCAATTACAGCTTCCGGATGTTTCTGGTTGAAAAGAACTACTTGCAGAGCAAGAAACAGAAGTCCAAAACTACAGATTTTTACTAATTAATCACTTCTGTCTGAGCAGGAGTAGTAGGTGTTTTTATTAAGCAAACATACACTTTATTAGTAGAAGGGGGTCTCATTTAAATAAAAAAAAGTGTTTTTCCTGAGGAATGGTGCAGTAACACCTTAATTTACTGAAAGCAGAGAGTGAATCTAATTGGGTGTGTGGCTTAGCAGCTTAGGTGAATGAAAGCAGCTGTCTGCACTTACAGCTTCTGGCTGATTCTGGCAGAAGAGAACTGGTTGCAGAGCAAGAAACAGAAGTAAACAACCACAGATTGTTTACTAATTAATCACTTCTGTCTCAGCAGGAGTAGTAGGTGTTTTTATTAAGCAAACATACACTTTATTAGTAGAAGGGGGTCTCATTTAAGTAAAAAAAGTGTTTTTTCTAATGAAGGGGCAGTATGATATTAATTTACTGAGAGCAGAGAGCGAATCTAATTAGGTGTGTGGCTTTGCTGCTTAGGTGTACGAAAGGAGCAGTCTCCAATTACAGCTTCCGGCTGTTTCTGGTAGAAGTGAACTGGTTGCAGAGCAAGAAACAGAACTCCACAACTACAGATTTTTTTACTAATTAATCACTTCTTTCTCAGCAGGAGTAGTTGCTGTTTGAATTAAGCTAACAGATACTTTATTAGAAGAAGGAGGTCTCATTTAAATGAACAAAGTGTTTTTCCTGAGGAAGAGGCAGCTTCACATTAATTTACTGGGAGCAGAGAGAGAATCTAATTGGGTGTGTGGTTTAGCAGCTTAGGTGTAAAAGCAGCTGTCTCCAATTACAGCTTCCGACTGTTTCTGGCAGAAGAGAACTGGTTGCAGAGAAAGAAACAGAAGTCCAGAACTTCAGATGTTTACTATTTAATCACTTCTGCCTCAGCAGGAGTAGTACCTGCTTGGATTAAGCAAACAGATACTTTATTAGAAAAAATTGGTCTCTTTAAGTAAAAAAAAAATTGTTTTTCCTGAGGACGGGCCCTGTATCAACTTAATTTACTGAGAGCAGAGAGCAAATCTAATTGGGGGTGTGGCTTAGCTGATTAGGTGTACAAAAGCAGCTGTCTCCATTTACAGCTTCTGGCTGTTTCTGGAAGAAGAGAACACTTTGCAGAGAGTGAAACAGAAGTCCAGAACTACAGAAGTTTACTATTTAATCAGTTCTGTCTCAGCAGGAGTAGTACCTGTTTGGATTAAGCAAACAGGTACTTTATTAGAAGTATGGGGTCTCATTTAAGTAGAAAAAAACAGTTATTTCTGTGGAAGGTGGCAGTATCACATTAATTTACTAAGAGCAGAGAGTGAATCTAATTAGATGTGTTGCTTAGCAGCTTAGGTGTACAAAAGCAGCTGTTTCCAATTACAGCTTCTGGCTGCTTTTGGCAGAAGAGAACTGATTGCAGATCAAGAAACAGAAATCCAGAACTTCAGATTTTTTTTCTAATTAATCACTTCTGTCTCTGGAGGAGTAGTAACTGTTTGGATTAAGCAAACAGACACTTTATTAGAAAAGTTGGGTCTCATTTAAGTAAAAGAAACAGAAGTCCAGAACATCAGATGTTTACTATTTAATCATTTCTGTCTCAGCAGGAGTACTACCTGTTTGGATTAAGCAAACAGATACTTTATTAGAAGAAGGGGGTCTCATTTAAGTAAAAAAAACAGTTATTTCAGTTGAAGGTGGCAGTATCACTTTAATTTACTGATAGCAGAGAGTGAATTTAATTGGGAGTGTGGCATAGCAGCTCAGGTGTAAAAAATCAGCTGTCTCCAGTTACAGTTGCATCTTTTTCTGGCAGAAGAGCACTGGTTGGAGAGCAACAAACAGAAGTCAAGAACTACGATTTTTTACTAATTAATCACTTCTGTCCCAGAAGTAGTAGTACCTCTCTGGTTAAGCAAACATATAATTAGTTTTACCTTAGGAATGTGGCAGTATCACATTAATTTACTGAGAGCAGAGAGTGAATCTAATTGGGGGTGTGGCTTAGCTGCTTAGGTGTACAAACAGAGCTGTCTCCAATTAAAGCTTCCTGCTATTTCTGTCAGAAGAGAAATGGTTGCAGTGCAAGAAACAGAAGTCCAGAACTACAGATTTTTTTTTTACTAAATAATCACTTCTGTCTCAGCAGGAGCATTACATGTTTGTATTAAGCAAACAGATAATTTATTAGAAGAATGGGTCTCATTTAAATAAAAAAATTGCTTTTTCTAATGAAGGGGGAAGTATGATATTAATTTACTGAGAGGAGAGAGTGAATCAAATTAGGTGTGTGGCTTAGCTGCTTAGGTGTACGAAAGGAGCAGTCTCAAATTACAGCTTCTGACTGTTTCTGGTAGAAGAGAACTACTTGCAGAGCAGGAAACAGAAGTCCAAAACTACAAATTTTTTACTAATTATTCACTTCTGTTTCAGCAGGAGTAGTAGGTGTTTTTATTAAGCAAACAGATACTTTATTAGAAGAGGGGGGTCTCATTTAAGTAAAAGAAAAATGTGTTTTTCCTGAGGAATGGTGCAGTATCACCTTAATTTACTGAGAGCAGAGAGTGAATCTAATTGGGTGTGTGGCTTAGCAGCTTAGCTGCACAAAAGCAGCAGTCTACAATTACAGCATATGACTGTTTCTGGCAGAAGAGAACTGGTTGCAGAGCTAGAAACAGAAGTCCAGAACTAAAGATTTTTTACTAATTAATCACTTCTGTCTCAGCAGGAGTATTACCTGTTTGGATTAAGCAAACAGATACTTTATTAGAAAAAGAGGGCCTCATTTAAGTAAAAAAGTGTTTTTCCTGAGGAAGAGGGAAGTATCACCTTACTTTACTGAGAGCAGAGAATGCATTTAATTGTGGGTGTTGCTTAGCAGCTTAGCTGTACAAAAGCAGCTGTCTCCAATTACAGCTCTTGGCTGTTTTTGGCAGAAGAGAACTGGTTGCAGAGCAAGAGACAGAAGTCCAGAACTACAGATTTTTTACTAATTACTCACTTCTGTCTCAGCAGGGGTAATACCTGTTTCGATTAAGCAAACAAATAATTTATTTTAGGAAGGGGGTCCAGTATAATTAAAAAAAAATGATTTTCCTCAGGATGGGTTCAGTATTATATTAATTTACTTAGAGCAGAGTGTGAATCTAATTCAGGTTTGGCTTGGCAGCTTAGGTGTACAAAGCAGCTGTATCCAATTACAGCTTCTGGCTGTTTCTGGCAGAAGAGAACAGGTTTCAGAGCAAGAAACAGAAGACCACAACTTCAAATTTTTTACTAATTAATCACTTCTGTCTCTGCAGGACTAGTACCTGTTTAGATTAAGCAAACAGATACTTTATTAGAAGAAGGGGGTCTCATTTAATTAAAAAAAAAGTGTTTTTCCTGAGAAAGTGGTTGTATCACCTTAATTTACTGAGAGCAGAGAGAGAATCTAATTGGGTGCGTGGCTTAGCAGCTTAGGTGTACTGAAACAGCTGTCTTCAATTACACCTTCTTACTGTTTCTGGCAGAAGAGAGATGTTTGAAGAGGAAGAAACAGAAGTCCAGAACTGCAGATTTTTTTCTAATTATTCACTTCTGTCTCAGCAGGAGTAGTACCTGTTAGGAATAAGCAAACAGATACTTTATTAAGAAGAAGGGGTCTTATTTAAGAAAAAAAGAAGTGAATTTCCTGAGGAAGAGGGCTGTATCACCTTAATTAACTGATAGCAGAGAGTGAATCTAATTGGGGGGATGGCATAGCAGCATAGCAGTACAGAAGCAGCTGTCTCCAATTACAGCGTCCAGCTGTTTCTGGCAGAATAGAACTGGTTGCTGAGCAGGGAACAGAAGTCCAGAACTACAGATTTTTTACTAATTAATCACTTCTGTCTCAGCAAGAGTAGTACGTGTTTGGATTAAGCAAACAGATTCTTTATTAGAAAACATGGGTCTCATTTAAGTAAAAAAATGTTTTTCCTAATTAAGGGGGCAGTATCACTTTAATTTACTGAGAGCAGAGAATAAATCTAATTGTGGGTGTGGCTTAGCAGCTTAGGTGTACAAAAGCAGCTGTATCCATTTACCGCTTCTGTCTGTTTCTGGCAGAAGAGAACTGGTTACAGAGTAAGAAACAGAAGTCCAGAACTACAGATATTTTTTAGTAATTAATCACTTCTGTCTCTGCAGGAGTAGAACCTGTTTAGATTACGCTGATACTTTATTAGCGAAAAGAGGTTTTATTTAAGTAAAAAAAAGTGCTTTTCCTGAAGTAGGGGGCAGTATCACCTTAATTTATTGAGAGCAGAGAGTGGATCCAATTGGGGGTGTGGCTCAGCAGCTTAGGTGTACAAAAACAGCTGTGCCCAATTATAGCTTCAGGCTGATTTTGGCAGAAGAGAACTGGTTGCAGAGCAAGAAACAGAAGTCCAGAACTACAGATGTTTACTATTTAATCACTTCTGTATCAGCAGGAGTAGTACCTGTTTGGATTAAGCAAACAGATACTTTATTAGAAGAAGGGGGTCTCATTTAAGTAAAAAAAACAGTTATTTCTGTGGAAGGAGGCAGTATCACCTAAATTTAATAAAAGCAGAGTGTGAATCTAATTAGATGTGTGGCTTAGCAGCTTAGGTGTACAAAAGCAGCTGTTTCCAATTACAGCTTCGGCTGCTTCTGGCAGAAGAGAACTGGTTGCAGATCAAGAAACAGAAGTCCAGAACTTCAGATTTTTTTTCTAATTAATCACCTCTGTCTCTGGAGGAGTAGTAACTGTATGGATTAAGCAAACAGTTTCTTTATTAGAAGAAGGGGTGTCATTTAAGTAAAAAAAAAAAATTTTCCTCAGAAAGGTGACTGCATCACCTTAATTTATTGATAGAAGAGAGTGAATTTAATTGGGAGTATGGCACAGCAGCTCAGGCATAAAAAAGCAGCTGTCTCCAGTTACAGTTGCGTCTCTTTTTGGCAGAAGAGAGCTGGTTGGATAGCAAGAAACAGAAGTCAAGAACTACAGATTTTTTACAAATTAATCACTTCTGTCTCAGAAGTACTAGTACCTGTCTATATTAAGCAAACAGATAATTATTTTTTCCTGAGGAATGTGGCAGCATCACATTAATTTACTGAGAGCTGAGAGTGAATCTAATTGGGGGTGTGGCTTAGCTGCTTAGGTGCAGAAAAGGAGCTGTCTCCAATTAAATCTTCCAGCTGTTTCTGTCAGAAGAGAGCTGGTTGCAGAGCAAGAAACAGAAGTCAACAACTACAGATTTTTTTTACTAAATAATTACTTCTGTCTCAGCAGGAGTATTACCTATTTGGATTAAGCAAACAGATAATTTATTAGAAGAAGGGGTCTCATTTAAGTAAAAAAAGTGTTTTTTCTAAGGAAGGTGGCACTATGATATTAATTTACTGAGAGCAAGAGTGAATCTAATTAGGTGTGTGGCTTAGCTGCTTAGGTGTACGAAAGGAGCAGTCTCCAATTACAGCTTCCTGCTGTTACTGGATCGAAGAGAACTACTTGCAGAGCAAGAAACAGAAGTCCAAAACTTCAGATTTTTTACTAATTAGTCACTTCTGACTCAGCAGGAGTAGTAGGTGTTTTTATTAAGCAAACATATACTTTATTAGTAGAAGGGGGTCTCATTTAATTAAAAAAACATGTTTTTCCTGAGGAATGGTGCAGTAACACCTTAATTTACTGAGAGCAGAGAGTGAATCTAATTTGGTGTGTGGCTTAGCAGCTTAGGTACACGAAAGCAGCTGTCTGCAATTACAGCTTCTTGCTGTTTCTGGCAGAAGAGAACTGGTTTCAGAGCAAGAAACAGAAGTAAAGAACCTCAGATTTTTTACTAATTAATCACTTCTGTCTCAGCAGGAGTAGTACCTGTTTGGATTAAGCAAACAGATACTTTATTAGAAGAAGGGGGTCTCATTTTAGTTAAAAAAAGTGTTTTTCCTGAGGAAGGGGGCAATATCACCTTAATTTACTGAGAGAAGAGAGTGAATCTAATTTGGTGTGGTTTAGCAGCTTAGGTGTACAAAAGCAGCTGTCTCCAATTACAGATTCTGTCTGTTTCTGGCAGAAGAGAACTGGTTGCAGAGCAAGAAACAGAAGTCCACAACTTCAGATTTTTTACCAATTAATCACTTCTATCTCAGCAGGAGTAGTAGCTGTTTGAATTAAGCTAACATATACTTTATTATAAGAAGGAGGTCTCATTTAAGTGAACAAAGTGTTTTTCCTGAAGAAGGGGCAGTATCACATTCATTTACTATGAGCAGAGAGAGAATCTAGTTGGGTTTGTGGTTTAGCGGCTTAGGTGTAAAAGTAGCTGTCTCCAATAACAGCATCCGGCTCTTTCTGGAAGAAGAGAACTGGTTGCAAAGGAAGAAACAGAAGTCCAGAACTACAGATGTTTACTATTTAATCACTTCTGTCTCAGCAGGAGTAGTACCTGTTTGGATTAAGCAAACAGATACTTTACTAGAAAAAATGGGTCTCACTTAAGTAAAAAAAAATTGTTTTTCCTAAGGAAGGGGGCTGTATCACCTTAATTTACTGAGAGCAGAGAGTAAATCTAATTGGGGTGTGGCTTAGCAGCTTAGCTGTACAAAAGCAGCTGTCTCCATTTACAGCTTCTGGCTATTTCTCGCAGAAGAGAACATGCTGCAGAGCAAGAAACAGAAGTCCAGAACGGCAGATTTTTTTACTAATTAATCACTTCTATCTCTGCAGGAGTAGTACCTCTTTAGATTATGCAAACAGATTCTTTATTAGAGAAATGAGGTTTTATTTAAGTAAAAAAAAGTGCTCTTCCTGAGGAAGGGGGCAGTATCACCTTATTTTATTGAGAGCAGAGAGTGGATCTAATTGGAGGTGTGGCTTAGCAGCATAGGTGTAAAGAAGCAGCTGTCTCCAATCATAGCTTCAGGCTGTTTTTGGCAGAAGAGAACTGGTTGCAGGGCAAGAAACAGAAGTCCAGAACAACAGATGTTTACTATTTAATCACTTCTGTCACAGCAGGAGTAGTATGTGTTTGAGTTACGCAAACAGATTCTTTATTAGAAAAAATGGGTTTCATTTAGGGAAAAAAAATGTTTTTACTGAAGAAGGGGGCTGTATCACCTTAATTTACTTAGAGCAAAGAATAAATCTAATGGGGGTGTGGCTTAGCAGCTTTGGTGTACAAAAGCAGCTGTCTCCATTTACAGCTTCTGGCTGTTTCTGGCAGAAGAGAACTGGTTACAGAGCAAGAAACAGAAGTCCAGAAGTACAGATTTTTTTTTTCTAATTAATCACTTCTGTCTCTGCAGGAGTTGTACCTGTTTAGATTACGCAATCAGATTCTTTATTAGAGAAATGAGGTTTTATTTAAGTAAAAAAAAAGTGCTTTTCCTGAGGAAGGGAGCAGTATCACCTTAATTTTCTGAGAGCAGAGAGTGGATCTAATGGGGGTGTGGCTTAGCAGCTTAGGTGTACAAAAGCAGCTGTTTCCAATTACAGCTTCTGGCTGCTTCTGGCAGAAATGAACTGGTTGCAGATCAAGAAACAGAAATCCTGTTTCTTTAGATTTTTTTTCTAATTAATCACCTCTGTCTCTGGAGGAGTAGTAACTGTATGGGTTAAGAAAACAGATACATTATTAGAAGAAGGGGTGTCATTTAAGTAAAAAAAAAACAAAAAGAAAATGTTTTTCCTCAGGAAGGTGGCAGCATCACCTTAATTTACTGATAGAAGAGAGTGAGTTTAATTGGGAGTGTGGCATAGCAGCTCAGGTGTAAAAAGCAGCTGTCTCAATTTACAGCTTCTGGCTGTTTCTGGCAGAAGAGAACTGGTTACAGAGCAAGAAACAGAAGTCCAGAAGTACAGATTTTTTCTAATTAATCACTTCTGTCTCTGCAGGAGTTGTACCTGTTTAGATTACGCAATCAGATTCTTTATTAGAGAAATGAGGTTTTATTTAAGTAAAAAAAAAGTGCTTTTCCTGAGGAAGGGAGCAGTATCACCTTAATTTTCTGAGAGCAGAGAGTGGATCTAATGGGGGTGAGGCTTAGCAGCTTAGGTGTACAAAAGCAGCTGTTTCCAATTACAGCTTCTGGCTGCTTCTGGCAGAAATGAACTGGTTGCAGATCAAGAAACAGAAATCCTGTTTCTTCAGATTTTTTTTCTAATTAATCACCTCTGTCTCTGGAGGAGTAGTAACTGTATGGGTTAAGAAAACAGATACATTATTAGAAGAAGGGGTGTCATTTAAGTAAAAAAAAACAAAAAGAAAATGTTTTTCCTCAGGAAGGTGGCAGCATCACCTTAATTTACTGATAGAAGAGAGTGAGTTTAATTGGGAGTGTGGCATAGCAGCTCAGGTGTAAAAAGCAGCTGTCTCCAGTTACAGTTGTGTCTTTTTCTGGCAGAAGTGAGCTGGTTGGAGAGCAAGAAACAGAAGTCAAGAACTACAGATTTTTTACTAATTAATCACTTCTGTCTCAGAAGTAGTAGTACCGGTCTATATTAAGCAAACAGATAATTATTTTTTCCTGAGGAATGTGGCAGCATCACATTAATTTACTGATAGCTGAGAGTGAATCTAATTGGGGGTGTGGCTTAGCTGCTTACGTGTAGAAAAGGTGCTGTCTCCAATTAAAGCTTCCAGCTGTTTCTGTCAGAAGAGAACTGGTTACAGAGCAAGAAACAGAAGTCCAGAAGTACAGTTTTTTTTTACTAATTAATCACTTCTGTCTCTGCAGGAGTAGTACCTGTTTAGATTACGTAAACAGATTCTTTATTAGAGAAACGAGGTTTTATTTAAGTTACAAAAAGTGCTTTTCCTGAGGAAGGGGGCAGTATCACCTTAATTTTCTGAGAGCAGAGAGTGGATCTAATCGGGGGGGTGTCTTAGCAGCTTAGGTGTACCAAAGCAGCTGTTTCCAATTACAGCTTCTGGCTGCTTTTGGCAGAAGACAACTGGTTGCAGATCAAGAAACATAAATCCCGTTCTTCAGATTTTTTTTTCTAATTAATCACCTCTATCTCTGGAGAAGTCGTAATTGTATGGGTTAAGCAAACAGATACTTTATTAGAAGAAGAGGTGTCATTTAAGTAAAAAACAAACAAAAAGAAAATGTTTTTCCTCAGGAAGGTGGCAGCATCACCTTAATTTACTGATAGAAGAGAGTGAATTTAGTTGGGAGTGTGGCATAGCAGCTCAGGTGTAAAAATCAGCTGTCTCCAGTTACAGTTCTGTCTTTTTCTGGCAGAAGAGAGCTGGTTGGAGAGCAAGAAACAGAAGTCAAGAACTACAGATTTTTTACTAATTAATCACTTCTGTCTCAGAAATAGTAGTACCTGTCTATATTAAGCAAACAGATAATTATTTTTTCCTGAGGATTGTGGCAGCATCACATTAATTTATTGAGAGCTGTCAGTGAATCTAATTTGGGTGTGGCTTAGCTGCTTACGTGTAGGAAAGGTGCTGTCTCCAATTAAAAGCTTCCTGCTGTTTCTGTCAGAAGAGAGCTTGTTGCAAAGCAAGAAACAGAAGTCAGAACTACAGATTTTTTACTAAATAATCACTTCTGTCTCAGCAGGAGTATTATTTTGGATTAAGCAAACAGATAATTTATTAGAAGAAGGGTCTCATTAAAGGAAAAAAAAGTGTTTTTTCTAAGGAAGGGGGCAGTATGATATTAATTTACTGAGAGCAGAGAGTGAATCTAATTAGGTGTGTGGCTTAGCTGCTCAAGTGTATAAAAGGAGCAGTCTCCAATTACAGCTTCGGGCTGTTTCTGGTAGAAGAGAACTACTTGCAGAGCAAGAAACAGAAGTCAAAACTACAGAATTTTTACTAATTATTCACTTCTGTCTCAGCAGGAGTAGTAGGTGTTTTTATTAAGCAAACATATACTTTATTAGTAGAAGGGGGTCTCATTTAAGTAAAAAAAAGTGTTTTTCCTGAGGAATGGTGCAGTAACACCTTTATTTACTGAGAGCAGAGAGTGAATCTGATTGGGTGTGTGGTTTAGCAGCTTAGGTGCACGGAAGCAGCTGTCTGCAATTACAGCTTCTGGCTGTTTCTGGCAGCAGAGAACTGGTTGCAGAGCAAGAAACAGAAGTAAAGAACCACAGATTTTTTACTAATTAATCACTTCTGTCTCAGCAGGGGTACTACCTGATTGGATGAAGCAAACAGATACTGTATTAGAAGAAGGGGTCTCATTTAGTTAAAAACTGTTTTTCCTCATGAAGGGGCAATATCACCTAATTTATTGAGAAGATAGTGAACCTAATTTGGTGTATAGTTTATCAGCTTAGGTGTACAAAAGCAGCTGTCTCCAATTACAGATTCTGGCTGTTTCTTTCAGAAGAGAACTGGTTGCAGAGCAAGAAACAGAAGTCCTCAACTACAGATTTTTTACTAATTAATCACTTCTATCTCAGCAGGAGTAGTAGCTGTTTGAATTAAGCTATCAGACACTTTATTAGAAGAAGGAGGTCTCATTTAAGTTAAACAAAATTGTTTTTCCTGAGGAAGGGGGCTGTATCACCTTAATTTACTGACAGCAGAGAGTAAATTTAATTGGGGGTGTGGCTTAGCAGCTTAGGTGTACAAAAGCAGCTGTCTCCATTTACAGCTTCTGGCTGTTTCTGACAGAAGAGAACACGCTGCAGAGCAAGAAACAGACGTCCTGAACTACATATTTTTTTACTAATTAATCACTTCTGTCTCTGCAGGAGTAGTACCTCTTTAGATTACGCAAACAGATACTTTATTAGAGAAACAAGGTTTTATTTAAGTAAAAAAAAGTGCTTTTTCCGAGGAAGGGGGCAGTATCACCTTAATTTACTGAGAGCAGAGAGTGGATCTAGTTGGAGGTGTGGCTTAGCAGCTTAGGTGTACAAAAGCAGCTGTCTCCAATTATTCCTTCAGGCTGTTTTTGGCAGAAGAGAACTGGTTGCAGAGCAAGAAACAGAAGTCCAGAACAACAGATGTGTACTATTTAATCACTTCTGTCTCAGCAGAAGTAGTACCTGTTTGGATTAAGCAAACAGATACTATATTAGAAGAAGGGGGTCTCATTTAAGTGAAAAAAAACAGTTATTTCTGTGGAACACGGCAGTTTCACCTTAATTTACTAAGAGCAGAGAGTGAATCTAATTAGGTGTGTGGCTTAGCAGCTTAGGTGTAAAAAATCAGCTGTCTCCAGTTACAGTTGCATCCTTTTCTGGCAGAAGAGAACTGGTTGGAGAGCAAGAAACAGAAGTCAAGAACTACAGATTTTTTACTAATCAATCACTTCTGTCTCAGAAGTAGTTGTACCTCTGTTTTTAAGGAAACAAATAATTATTATTTCGTAAGGAATGTGGTAGTATCACATTAATTTACTGAAAGCAGAGAGTGAATCAACTTGGGGGTGTGGCTTAGCTGCTTAGGTGTACAAAAGGAGCTGTCTCCAATTAAAGCTTCCTGCTGTTTCTGTCAGAAGAGAAATGTTTGCAGAGCAAGAAACAGAAGTCCAGAACTACAGATTTTTTTTTACTAAAACACTTCTGTCTCAGCAGGAGTAGTAGGTGTTTTTATTAAGCAAACAGATAATTTATTAGAAGAAGGGGTCACATTTAAGTAAAAAAAGTGTTTTTTCTAAGGAAGGGGGAAGTATGATTTTAATTTACTGAGAGCAGAGAGTGAATCTAATTAGTTGTGTGGCTTAGCTGCTTAGGTGTACGAAAGGAGCAGACTCCAGTTACAGCATCCGGCTGTTTGGTGAAGGAACTCATTGCAGAGCAAGAAACAGAAGTCCAAAACTACAGATTTTTTAATAATTATTCACTTATGTCTCAGCAGGAGTATTAGGTGTTTTTATTAAGCAAACAGATACTTTATTAGAAGAGGGGGTTCTCATTTAAGTAAAAAAAAACATGTTTTTCCTGAGGAATGGTGCAGTACCACCTTAATTTACTGAGAGCAGAGAGTGAATCTAATTGGGTGTGTGGCTTAGCAGCTTAGGTGCACGAAAGCAGCTGTCTGCAATTACAGCATCTGACTGTTTCTGGCAGAAGAGAACTGGTTGCAGAGCTAGAAACAGAAGTCCAGAACTACAGATGTTTACTGTTTAATCACTTCTGTTTCAGCAGCAATAGAACCTGTTTGGATTAAGCAAACAGATACTTTATTAGAAGAATGGGGTCTTATTTAAGTAAAAAAAACAGTTATTTCTTTGGAAGGCGGCAGTATCATCTTAATTTAATTAGAGCAGAGAGTGAATCTAATTAGGTGTGTGGCTTAGCAGCTTAGGTGTACAAAAGCAGCTGTTTCAAATTACAGCTTCCGGCTACTTCTGGCAGAAGAGAACTGGTTGCAGATCAAGAAACAGAAGTCAAGAACTACAGATTTTTTACTAATTAATCACTTCTGTCTCAGAAATAGTAGTACCTGTCTATATTAAGCAAACAGATAATTATTTTTTCCTGAGCAATGTGGCAGCATCACATTAATTTATTGAGAGCTGTCAGTGAATCTAATTTGGGTGTGGCTTAGCTGCTTACGTGTAGGAAAGGTGCTGTCTCCAATTAAAGCTTCCTGCTGTTTCTGTCAGAAGAGAGCTTGTTACAGAGCAAGAAACAGAAGTCCAGAACTACAGATTTTTTTTACTAAATAATCACTTCTGTCTCAGCAGGAGTATTATCTGTTTGGATTAAGCAAACAGATAATTTATTAGAAGAAGGGGTCTCATTAAAGGAAAAAAGTGTTTTTTCTAAGGAAGGGGGCAGTATGATATTAATTTACTGAGAGCAGAGAGTGAATCTAATTAGGTGTGTGGCTTAGCTGCTAAAGTGTATAAAAGGAGCAGTCTCCAATTAGAGCTTCCGGCTGTTTCTGGTAGAAGAGAACTACTTGCAGAGCAAGAAACAGAAGTCTGAAACTACAGAATTTTTACTAATTATTCACTTCTGTCTCAGCAGGAGTAGTAGGTGTTTTTATTAAGCAAACATATACTTAATTAGTAGAAGGGGGTCTCATTTAAGTAAAAAAAAGTGTTTTTCCTGAGGAATGGTGCAGTAACACCTTTATTTACTGAGAGCAGAGAGTGAATCTGATTGGGTGTGTGGTTTAGCAGCTTAGGTGCACGGAAGCAGCTGTCTGCAATTACAGCTTCTGGCTGTTTCTGGCAGCAGAGAACTGGTTGCAGAGCAAGAAACAGAAGTAAAGAACCACAGATTTTTTACTAATTAATCACTTCTGTCTCAGCAGGGGTACTACCTGATTGGATGAAGCAAACAGATACTGTATTAGAAGAAGGGGGTCTCATTTTAGTTAAAAAAACTGTTTTCCTCAGGAAGGGGGCAATATCACCTTAATTTATTGAGAGAAGATAGTGAACCTAATTTGGTGTGTGGTTTATCAGCTTAGGTGTACAAAAGCAGCTGTCTCCAATTACAGATTCTGGCTGTTTCTTTCAGAAGAGAACTGGTTGCAGAGCAAGAAACAGAAGTCCTCAACTACAGATTTTTTACTAATTAATCACTTCTATCTCAGCAGGAGTAGTAGCTGTTTGAATTAAGCTATCAGATACTTTATTAGAAGAAGGAGGTCTCATTTAAGTTAAACAAAATTGTTTTTCCTGAGGAAGGGGGCTGTATCACCTTAATTTACTGACAGCAGAGAGTAAATTTAATTGGGGGTGTGGCTTAGCAGCTTAGGTGTACAAAAGCAGCTGTCTCCATTTACAGCTTCTGGCTGTTTCTAACAGAAGAGAACACGCTGCAGAGCAAGAAACAGACGTCCTGAACTACATATTTTTTTACTAATTAATCACTTCTGTCTCTGCAGGAGTAGTACCTCTTTAGATTACGCAAACAGATACTTTATTAGAGAAACAAGGTTTTATTTAAGTAAAAAAAAGTGCTTTTTCCGAGGAAGGGGGCAGTATCACCTTAATTTACTGAGAGCAGAGAGTGGATCTAGTTGGAGGTGTGGCTTAGCAGCTTAGGTGTACAAAAGCAGCTGTCTCCAATTATTCCTTCAGGCTGTTTTTGGCAGAAGAGAACTGGTTGCAGAGCAAGAAACAGAAGTCCAGAACAACAGATGTGTACTATTTAATCACTTCTGTCTCAGCAGAAGTAGTACCTGTTTGGAATAAACAAACAGATACTATATTAGAAGAAGGGTCTCATTTAAGTGAAAAAAACAGTTATTTCTGTGGAACACGGCAGTTTCACCTTAATTTACTAAGAGCAGAAGTGAATCTAATTAGGTGTGTGACTAGCAGCTTAGGTGTAAAAATCAGCTGTCTCCAGTTACAGTTGCATCCTTTCCAGCAGAAGAGAACTGGTTGGAGAGCAAGAAACAGAAGTCAAGAACTACAGATTTTTTACTAATCAATCACTTCTGTCTCAGAAGTAGTTGTACCTCTGTTTTAAGAAACAAATAATTATTATTTCGTAAGGAATGTGGTAGTATCACATTAATTTACTGAAAGCGAGAGTGAATCAACTTGGGGTGTGGCTTAGCTGCTTAGGTGTACAGGAGACTGTCTCCAATTAAAGCTTCCTGCTGTTTCTGTCAGAAGAGAAATGTTTGCAGAGCAAGAAACAGAAGTCCAGAACTACAGATTTTTTTTTACTAAATAAACACTTCTGTCTCAGCAGGAGTAGTAGGTGTTTTTATTAAGCAAACAGATAATTTATTAGAAGAAGGGGTCACATTTAAGTAAAAAAAGTGTTTTTTCTAAGGAAGGGGGAGGTATGATTTTAATTTACTGAGAGCAGAGAGTGAATCTAATTAGTTGTGTGGCTTAGCTGCTTAGGTGTACGAAAGGAGCAGACTCCAGTTACAGCATCCGGCTGTTTCGGGTAGAAGAGAACTCATTGCAGAGCAAGAAACAGAAGTCCAAAACTACAGATTTTTTAATAATTATTCACTTATGTCTCAGCAGGAGTATTAGGTGTTTTTATTAAGCAAACAGATACTTTATTAGAAGAGGGGGTTCTCATTTAAGTAAAAAAAAACATGTTTTTCCTGAGGAATGGTGCAATACCACCTTAATTTACTGAGAGCAGAGAGTGAATCTAATTGGGTGTGTGGCTTAGCAGCTTAGGTGCACGAAAGCAGCTGTCTGCAATTACAGCATCTGACTGTTTCTGGCAGAAGAGAACTGGTTGCAGAGCTAGAAACAGAAGTCCAGAACTACAGATGTTTACTGTTTAATCACTTCTGTTTCAGCAGCAATAGAACCTGTTTGGATTAAGCAAACAGATACTTTATTAGAAGAATGGGGTCTTATTTAAGTAAAAAAAACAGTTATTTATTTGGAAGGCGGCAGTATCATCTTAATTTAATTAGAGCAGAGAGTGAATCTAATTAGGTGAGTGGCTTAGCAGCTTAGGTGTACAAAAGCAGCTGTTTCAAATTACAGCTTCCGGCTACTTCTGGCAGAAGAGAACTGGTTGCAGATCAAGAAACAGAAGTCCAGAACTTCAGATTTTTGTTTCTAATTAATCACCTCTGTTTCTGGAGGAGTAGTAACTGTATGGATTAAGCAAACAGATACTTTATTAGAAGAAGAGGTGTCAATTAAGTAAAAAAAAAATGTTTTTCCTCAGGAAGGTGGCAGCATCACCTTAATTTACTGATAGCAGAGAGTGAATTTAATTGGGAGTGTGGCATAGCAGCTCAGGTGTAAAAAACTCAGCTGTCTCCAGTTACAGTTGCATCTTTTTCTGGCAGAAGAGAACTGGTTGGAGAGCAAGAAACAGAAGTCAAGAACTACAGATGTTTTACTAATTAATCAATTCTGTCTCAGAAGTAGTAGTACCTCTCTGGTTAAAGAAACAGATAATTATTTTTTCTTAAGGAATGTGGCAGTATCACATTAATTTACTGAGAGCAGAGAGTGAATTTAATTGGGGGTGTGGCTTAGCTGCTTAGGTGTACAAAAGGAGCTGTCTCCAATTAAAGCTTCCTGCTGTTTCTATCAGAAGAGAAATGGTTGCAGAGCAAGAAACAGAAGTCCAGAACTACAGATTTTTTTTTTACTAAATAATCACTTCTGTCTCAGCAGGCGTATTACCTGTTTGGATTAAGCAAACAGATAATTTATTAGAAGAAGGGGTCTCATTTAAGTAAAAAAAAATGTTTTTTCTAAGGAAGGGGGAAGTATGATATTAATTTACTGAGAGCAGAGAGTGAATCTAATTAGGTGTGTGGCTTAGCTACTTAGGTGTACGAAAGGAGCAGACTCCAGTTGCAGCATCTGGCTGTTTCTGGTAGAAGAGAACTCATTGCAGAGCAAGAAACAGAAGTACAGAACTACATATTTTGTTACTAATTAATCACTGCTGTCTCAGCAGGAGTATTACCTGTTTGGATTAAGCAAGCAGATACTTTATTAGAAGAAGAGGGTCTCGTTTAATTAAAAAAATGTGTTTTTCCATAGGAAGGGGGCAGTATCACCTAATTTTACTGAGAGCAGAGAGTGAATCTAATTAGGTGTGTGGCTTAGCACCTTAAGTGTACAAAAGCAGCTGTTTCCAATAACAGCTTCCAGCTGCTTCTGGCAGAAGAGAACAGGAAGCAGATCAAGAAACAGAGTCCAGAACTTCAGATTTTTTTCTTATTAATCACTTCTGTCTCTGGAGGAGTAGTAACTGTTTGGATTAAGCAAACAGATACATTATTAGAAGAAGGGGGTCTCATTTAAGTATAAAAAAAACAAAAGAAATGTGTTTTTCCTGAGGAAGGTTTCAGCATTACCTAAATTGACTGAGAGCAGAGAGTGAATTTATTTGGGGGTGTGGCATAGCAGCTCAGGTGTACAAAAGCAGCTGTCTCCAGTTAGAGTTGCAGCTGTTTCTGGTAGTAGAGAACTGGTTGGAGAGCAAGAAACAGAAGTCAAGAACTGCAGATTTTTTACTAATTTATCACTTCTGTCTCAGAAGTAGTAGTACCTGTCTGGATTAAGCAAACAGATAATTATTTTTTTCTAAGGAATGGGGCAGTATCACATTAATTTACCCTGAGCAGAGAGTGAATCTAATTAGGTGTGGGGCTTAACTGCTTAGGTGTACGAAAGCAGCATTCTCCAATTACAGCTTCTGGCTGTTTCTGGCAGAAGAGAACTACTTGCAGAGCATGAAACAGATGTCCAGAACTACAGATTTTTTACTAATTATTCACTTCGGTCTCAGCAGGAGTATTACCTGTTTTTATTAAGCAAAATGATACTTTATTAGAAGAAGGGGGTCTCATTTAAGTAAAAAAAACATGTTTTTCCTGAGGAATGGGGCAATATCACCTTAATTTACTGAAAGCAGACAGTGAATCTAATTGGGTGTGTGGATTGGCATTTTAGGTGTACAAAAGCAGCTGTCTCCAATTATAGCTTATCGCTGTTTTTGGCAGAAGAGAACTTTTTGCAGAGGAGGAAACAGATGTCCAGAACTACAGATTTTTTACTAATTACTCAATTCTTCAATTCTGTCTCAGCAAGAGTAGTACCTGTTTGGATTAAGCAAACAAATAATTTTTTAGAAGAAGAGGGTCTCATTTAAATTAAAAAAAGTGTTTTTCCTGAGGAAGGGAGCAGTATCACCTTAATTTACTGAAAGCAGATAGTGCATATAATTGGGTGTGTGGCTTAGCAGTACAAAAGCATCTGTCTCCAATTACAGCTTCCTGCTGTTTCTGGCAGAAGAGAACAGGTTGCAGAGGAAGAAACAGAAGTAAAGAACCACAGATTTTTTACTAATTAATCACTTCTGTCTCAGCAGGAGTAGTACCTGATTGGATTAAGTAAACAGATTCTTTATCAGAACATGGGGGTCTCATTTTAGTTAAAAAAAGGGTTTTTCCTGAGGAAGGGGGCAATATCTCCTTAATTTACTAAGATCAGAGAATGAATCTAATTGGGTGTGTGGTTTAGCAGTTTAGGAGTACAAAAGCGGCTGTCTCCAATTACAGATTCTGGCTGTTTCTGGCAGAAGAGAACTGGTTGCAGAGCAAGAAACAGAAGTCCACAACTTCAGATTTTTTACTAATTAATCACTTCTATCTCAGCAGGAGTTGTAGCTGTTTGGATTAATCTAAGAGATACTTTATTAGAAGAAGGAGGTCTCATTTAAGTGAAATAAATGTTTTTCCTGAGGATGGGGCAGTATCACATTAATTTACAGGGAGCAGAGAGACAATCTAATTGGGTGTGTGGTTTAGCAGCTTAGGTGTAAAAGCAGCTGTCTCCAATTACAGCTTCTGGCGGTTTCTGGTAGAAGAGAACTCATTGCAGAGCAAGAAACAAAAGTCCAGTACTATATATTTTGTTACTAATTAATCACTTCTGTCTCTGCATTAGAAGTACCTGTTTAGATTACGCAAACAGATGCTTTATTAGAACGAGTTTATTCACGTAAAAAAGTGCTCCTGAGGAAGAGGTATCACCTTAATTTACTTAGAGCAGAGAGTGGATCTAATTGAGGGTGTGTCTTGCAACTTAGGTGTACAAAAGCAGCTGTCTCCAATTACAGCTTCAGGCTGTTTTTGGCTGAAGAGAACTGGTTGCAGAGCAAAAATCTGAATTCCAGAACTACAAATTTTTTACTAATTACTCAATTCTGTCTCAGCAGCAGTAGTAACTGTTTGGATTAAGCAAACAAATAATTTATTAGAAGAAGGGGGTCTCATTAAAGTAAAAAAATGGTTTTCCTGAGGATGGGGCAGTATCACATTAATTAACTTAGAGAAGAGTGTGATTCTAATTGGGGCGTGTGGCTTGGCAGCTTAGGTGTACAAAAGCAGCTGTATCCAATTACAGCATCTGGCTGTTTCTGGTAGAAGAGAATTGGTTACAGAGGAAGAAACAGAAGGCCAGAACTTCAGATTGTTTACTATTAAATCACTTCTGTCTCAGCAGAAATAGTTCCTGTTTGGATTAAGCAAACAGACACTTTATTAGAAGAAGTGGGTCTAATTTAAATAAAAAAAAGTGTTTTTCCTTATGAAGGGGGAAGAATCACTTTAATTTACTGAGAGCAGAGAGTGAATCCAATTGGGTGTGTGGCTTTGCAGCTATCTCCAGTTATAGCTTCCTGCTGTTTCTGGCAGAATAGAACTGGTTGCAGAGCAAGAAACAAAAGTCCAGAACTACAGATTTTTTACTAATTAATCTCTTCTGTCTCAGCAGGGTTAGTACATGTTTGGATTAAGCAAATAGATACTGTATTAGAAAAAATGGGTCTCATTTAATCAAAAAATTGTTTTTCCTGAGGAAGGGCTGTATCACCTTACGTTTACTGAGCAGAGGAGTAAATCTAATTGGTTGTAATAAACTTAACAGTTGGGTGTACAAAGCAGCTGTCTCCATTTACAGCTTCAGGCTGTTTCTGGCAGAAGAACTCATTGCAGAGCAAACTAGAAGTCAAAGTACTACAGATTTTGTTACTAATTAATAACTATTGTCTCTGCATTAGAAGTACCTGTTTAGAATGCATAAACAGATACTATATAGAGAAAGCAGTTTTATTTAAGTAAAAAAGTGCTTTCATGAGAAGGGGCAAGCCTCACCTTAATTTACTTAGAGCAGAGTGGATCCTAATTGGGGGGTGTGAAGCAGCAACAGGTGTACAAAAGCAGCTGTCTCCAATTACAGCTTCAGTCTGTTTTTGGCTTAAGAGAACTGGTTGCAGAGCAAAAATCTGAATTCCAGAACTACAGATTTTTTACTAATTACTCAATTCTGTCTCAGCAGGAGGAGTACCTGTTTGGATTAAGCAAACAAATAATTTATTAGAAGAAGGGGATCTCATTTAAGTAAAAAAAATGATTTTCCTGAGGATGGGGGCAGTATCACATTAATTAACTTAGAGAAGAGTGTGATTCTAATTGGGGCGTGTGGCTTGGCAGCTTAGGTGTACAAAAGCAGCTGTATCCAATTACAGCTTCTGGCTGTTTCTGGCAGAAAATAACTGGTTGCAGATCAAGAAACAGAGTCCAGAACTTCAGATTTTTTTTCTTATTAATCACTTCTGTCTCTGGAGGAGTAGTAACTGTTTGGATTAAGCAAACAGATACATTATTAGAAGAAGGGTGTCTCATTTAAGTAAAAAAAAAAACAAAAATGTGTTTTTCCTGAGGAAGGTGGCAGCATTACCTAAACTTACTGAGAGCAGAGAGTGAATTTATATTGGGGTGTGGCATAGCAGCTCAGGCATACAAAAGCAGCTGTCTCCAGTTACAGTTGCGGCTGTTTCTGGAAGTAGAAAACTGGTTGGAGACCAAGAAACAGAAGTCAAGAACTGCAGATATTTTACTAATTTATCACTTCTGTCTCAGAAGTAGTAGTACCTGTCTGGATTAAGCAAACAGATAATTATTTTTTTTCTAAGGAATGGGGCAGTATCACATTAATTTACCCTGAGCAGAGAGTGAATCCAATTAGGTGTTGGGCTTAGCTGCTTAGATGTACGAAAGCAGCAGTCTCCAATTTCAGCTTCTGGCTGTTTCTGGCAGAAGAGAACTACTTCCAGAGCATGAAACAGATGTCCAAAACTAAAGATTTTTTACTAATTATTCACTTCGGTCTCAGCAGGAGTAGTACCTGTTTGGATTAAGCAAACAAATAATTTATTAGATGAAGGGGGTCTCATTTAAGTAAAAAAAAATGATTTTCCTGAGGATGGAGCAGTATCATTAATTAGCTAGAAGAATGTGAATCTAATTGGAAATGTGGCGGCAGCTTAGGTGTACAAAAGCAGCTGTATCCAATTGCAGCTACCAGCTGTTTCTGGAAGAAAAAATAACTGGTTGCAGAGCAAGAAACAGAAGTCCTGAACTTCCAATTTTTTTCTAATTAATCACCTCTTTCACAGAAGGAGTAGTATTTGTTTGGATTAAGCAAAAAAATACTCTATTTGAAGAAAGGAGTCTCATTTAAGTAAAAAAAAATGTTTTTACAGAGGAAAAGGGCAGTATCATCTTAATTTACTGAGAGATGTGACTGAATCTAATTGAGGGTGTGGCTTAACAGTTTAGGTGTACAAAAGCAGCTGTCTCCAATTATCACTGCAGCTGTTTCTGGCAAAATAGAACTGTTTGCAGAGCAAGAAATAGAAAGTCGAGAACTACAGATTTTTTACTAATTAATCACTTCTGTCTCAGCAGGAGTAGTAGCTGTTTGGATTAAGTTAACAGATACTTTATTAGAAGAAAGGAGGACTTATTTTAAGTGATAAAAGTGTTTTCTTGAGGAAGGCAGTATCTGACAGTAATTTACTTGGGAGCAGAGAGAGAATCTAATCGGGGGTGTGGTTTAGCAGCTTACGTGTAAAAGAAGTTGTCTCCAATTACAGCTTCCGGCTGTTTCAGGCAGAAGAGAACTGGTTGCAGAGGAAGAAACAGAAGTCCAGAACTTCATATTTTTTAACTATTAATTCACTTCTATCTCAGCAGGAGTAGTACCTGTTTGAATTAAGCAAACAAATACTTTATTAGAAGAAGCGGGTCAAATTTAAATTTAAAAAAAAGTGCTTTTCCTGAGGAATAGGGCAGTATCACCTTAATTTGCTGAGAGTAGAGAATGAATCCAATTGGGTGTGTGGCTTTGCAGCTTAGCTGTACAAACGCAGCTATCTCCAGTTATAGCTTCCGGCTGTTTCTGGCAGAATAGAACTGGTTGCAGAGCAAGAAACAAAAGTCCAGAACTACAGATTTTTTACTAATTAATCTCTTCTGTCTCAGCAGGAGTAGTGCATGTTTGGATTAAGCAAATACTTACTTTATTAGAAAAAATGGGTCTCATTTAAATAAAAAAAATTGTTTGTCCTGAAGAAGGGGGGTGTATCACCTTAATTTACTGAGAGCAGAGAGTAAATCTAATTGGTGGTGTGGCTTAGCAGCTTAGGTGTACAAAAGCAGCTGTCTCCATTTACAGCTTCTGGCAGTTTCTGGCAGAAGGAACTCATTGCAGAGCAAGAAACAGAAGTCCAGTACTACATATTTTGTTGCCTAATTAATCACTTCTGTCTCTGCATTAGAAACACCTGTTTAGATTACAAAACAGATACTGTATTAGAGAAACAAGTTTTATTTAAAGTGAAAAAAGTGCTTTCCTTGAGGAAGGGGCAGTATCATGTAATTTACATAGAGCAGAGAGGTAGATCTAATGGGGTGTGGCTTAGCAGCTTAGGTGTACACAAGCAGTTGTCCAATTACAGCTTCAGGCTGTTTTTGGCTGAAGAACTGGTTGCAGAGCAAGAAACAGAAGTCCAGAACTTCATATTTTTTACTATTAATTCACTCCTCTCTCAGCAGGAGTAGTACCGGTTTGGATTAAGCAAACAAATACTTTATTAGAAGAAGGTGGTCTAATTTAAATAAAAAAAAAATGTTTTTCCTGAGGAATAGGGCAGTATCACCTTAATTTACTGAGAGTAGAGAGTGAATCCAATTGGGTGTGTGGCTTTGCAGCTTAGCTGTACAAATGCAGCTCTCTCCAGTTATAGCTTCCATGTTTCTGCAGACTAAGAACTGGTTGCAGAGCAAGAAACAGAAGTACAGAACTACAGAATTTTTTTACTAATTAGCATCACTTCTGTCTCAGTGGGGTAAAATACGTGTCTGGATAAGCCAAACAGATACTTTACAATAGAAAAATGGGTCTCATTAAGAATAAAGTTGTTTTCCTGAGGAAGGGGGCTGTATCCTGTAATTTACTAGCATGAAGAGTAAATCTAATTGGGGGTGTGGCTTGGCAGCTGTATGTGTACAAAAGCAGTTGTCTCCATTTACAGCTTCTGGCTGTTTCTGGCGAAGAGAACATGTTGAAAAGAAACGAAGTCAGAACTACAATTTTTTACTAATTAATCACTTCTGTCTCCAGGGTAGTTCCTCTTTAGATTACATGAGCAGATGTAGGTAGAGAAACAAAGGTTTTATTTAAGTAAAAAAAAGTGCTTTTCCTGAGGAAGGAGGCAGTATCACCTTAATTTGCTGAGAGCAGAGAATGGATCTAATTGGAGGTGTGGCTTAGTAACTTATCTGTATAAAAGCAGCTGTCTCCAATTATAGCTTAAGGCTGTTTTTGGCAGAAGAGAACTGGTTGCAGAGCAAGGAACAGAAGTCCAGAACTACAGATGTTTACTATTTAATCACTTCTGTCTCAGCAGGAGTAGTACCTCTTTGGATTAAGCAAACAGATTCTTTATTAGAAGAAGGGGGTCTCATTTAAGTAAAAAAAACAGTTATTTCTCTGGAAGGCAGCAGAATTACCTAAATTTACTAAGAGCAGAGAGTGAATCTAATTAGGTGTGTGGCTTAGCAGCTTAGGTGTACAAAAGCAGCTGTTTCCAATTACAGCTTCCCGACACTTCTGGAAGAGAACTGGTTGCAGATCAAGAAGAAGTCAGGAACTCAGATTTTTTATTCTAATTAGAAACAGAAGTCCAGAACTACAGATTTTTTCTAAATAATCACTTCTGTCTCAGCAGGAGTATTACCTGTTTGGATTAAGCAACAGATAATTTATTAGAAGAAGGGGTCTCATTTAAGTAAACAAAAAGTGTTTTTTCTAAGGAAGGGGCAGTATGATATTAGTTTACTGAGAGCAGAGAGTGAATCTAATTAGGTGTGTGGCTTAGCTGCATAGGTGTATGAAAGGAGCAGTCTCCAATTACAGCTTCCGGCTGTTTCTGGTAGAAGAGAACTACTTGCAGAGCAAGAAACAGAAGTCCAAAACTACAGATTTTTTATAAATTATTCACTTCTGTCTCAGCAGGAGTAGTAGGTGTTTTTATTAAGCAAACAGATACTTTATTAGAAGAGGGGGGTCTCATTTAACTAAAAAAAATGTGTTTTCCTGAGGAATGGTGCAGTATCACCTTAATTTACTGAGAGCAGAGAGTGAATCTAATTGGGTGTGTGGCTTAGCAGCTAAGGTGCATGAAAGCAGCTGTCTGCAATTACAGCATCTGGCTGTTTCTGACAGAAGAAAACTGGTTGCAGAGCTAGAAACAGAAGGCGAGAACTACAGATTTTTTTACTAATTAATCACTTCTGTCTCAGCAGGAGTATTACCTGTTTGGATTAAGCAAACAGATACTTTATTAGAAGAAGAGGGTCTCATTTATGTAAAAAAGTGTTTTTCCTGAGGAAGGGGGCAGTATCACCTTAATTTACTGAGAGCAGAGAATTCATTATAAGAAGGGGGTCTAATTTAAGTTAAAAAAATAGATTTTCCTTAGAATGGGTTCAGTATTACATTAATTTACTTAGAGCAGAGTGTAAATCTAATTCGGGTTTGGCTTGGCAGCTTAGGTGTACAAAGCAGCTGTATCCAATTACAACTTCTGGCTGTTTTCTGGCAGAAGAGAACTGATTGCAGAGCAAGAAACAGAAGACCACAGCTACAGATTTTTTACCAATTAATCACTTCTATCTCTGCAGGACTAGTACCTGTTTAGATTAAGCAAACAGATACTTTATTAAGAGAAGGGGGTCTCATTTAAGAAAAAAAAGTGTTTTTCCTGAGGAAGTGGCAGTATCATCTTAATTTACTGAGACCAGAGAGATAATTAATTGGGTGTGTGTCTTAGCAGTTTAGATGTATAAAGCAGCTGTCTCCAATTACACCTTCTTACTGTTTCTGGCAGAAGAGAGTTGGTTGAAGTGGAAGAAACTGAAGTCCAGAACTGCAGATTTTTTACTAATTAATCACTTCTATCTCAGCAGGAGTAGTACCTGTTTAGATTAGGCAAACAGATACTTTATTAGAAGAAGGGATCTCATTTAAGAAAAAAAGAAGTGTGTTTTCTGAGAAAGGGGGCAGTATCACCTTAATTTACTTAGAGCAGAGAGTGAATCTAATTGGGGGGATGGCAGAGCAGCATATCAGTACAGAAGCAGCTGTCTCCAATTATAACTTCCAGCTGTTTCTGGCAGAATAGAACTAGTTGCTGAGCAAGGAACAGAAGCCAGAACTACAGATTTTTACTAATTAATCACTTCTGTCTCAGCTGGAGTAGTACGTGTTTGGATTAAGCAAACAGATTCTTTATTAGAAAAAATGGGTCTCATTTAGGTAAAAAAAATGTTTTTCCTGAATAAGGGGTCTGTATCACCTTATTTTACTGAGAGCAGAGAATAAATCTAATAGGGGGTGTGGCTTAGCAGCTTTGGTGTACAAAAGCAGCTGTCTCCATTTACAGCTTCTGGCTTATTCTGGCAGAAGTTAACTGGTTACAGAACAAGAAACAGAAGTCCAGAACTACAGATTTTTTTTTACTAATTAATCACTTCTGTCTCTGCAGGAGTAGTACCTGTTTAGATTACGCAAACAGATACTTTATTAGAGAAACGAGGTTTTATTTAAGTATAAAAAAAGTGCTTTTCCTGAGGATGGGGGCAGTATCAACTTAATTTACTGAGAGCAGAAAGTGGATCTAATTGGGGTGTGGCTTAGCAGCTTAGGTGTACAAAAGCAGCTGTCTAAAATTACAACTTCAGGCTATTTTTGGCAGAAGAGAACCGGTTGCAGAGCAAGAAACAGAAGTCCAGTACTACAGATGTTTACTATTTAATCAGTACTGTCTCAGCAGGAGTAGTACCTGTTTGGATTAAGCAAACAGATGCTTTATTAGAAGAACGAGGTCTCATTTAAGTAAACAAAAACATTTTTTTCTGTGGAAGGTGGCAGTATCACCTTAATTTACTGAGCGCAGAGAGTGAATCTAATTAGGTGTGTGGCTTAGCAGCTTAGGTGTACAAAAGCAGCTGTTTCCAATTACAGCTTCTGGCTACTTCTGGCAGAAGAGATCTGGCAGCAGGTCAAGAAATAGAAGTCCAGAACTTCAGATTTTTTCTAATTAATCACTTCTGTCTCTGGAGGTAGTAACTGATTGGATTAAGCAAACAGATACATTATTAGAAGAAGGGGGTCTCATTTAACTAAAACAAAAAAAATATGTTTTTCCTGAGGAAGGTGGCAGCATTACCTAACTTTACTGAGAGCAGAGAGTGAATTTATTTGGGGGTGTGGCATAGCAGCTCAGGCATACAAAAGCAGCTGTCTCCAGTTACAGTTACGGCTGTTTCTGGCAGAAGAGAACTAGTTGGAGAGCAAGAAACAGAAGTCAAGAACTGCAGATTTTTTACTAATTAATCACTTCTGTCTCAGAAGTAGTAGTACCTGTCTGGATTAAGCAAACAGATAATTATTTTTTCCTAAGGAATGAGGCAGTATCACATTAATTTACTGAGAGCAGGGAGTGAATCTAATTAGTTGTGTGGCTTAGCTGCTTAGGTGTACGAATGGAGAAGTCTCCAATTACAGCTTCTGGCTGTTTCTGGGAGAAGAGAACTACTTGCAGAGCATGAAACAGAAGTTCAGAACTACAGATTTTTTACTAATTATTCACTTCTGTCTCAGCAGTAGTAGTACCTGTTTTTATTAAGCAAACTGATAC